>CP141154.1:11200000-12400000 GCA_035233585.1 Antiaris toxicaria
ACTTGTTAAAAAGTCCTTAAATTCCGTAACTATAATGATGATTTTGTGTTTTGAACTGTGAGTAGTAGTAGTTGCTGTGAAGAACAGAGTTGGACAAGACAGTATTTATAGTATCAGACAGACACAGAGACAAGGGACAAAGTCAGAATCCTATGAAATTGTCTCAACGTCATCACAACCTGTTTTGTTTTTTAATATTGCAATAACAAAATTATTATTTGGTTTGTTTAGTGTAAAACTGTACATGGGAACTGTAAAACCACTGTCGAAAACCGCTGTCCATTAAGGATATATTATCAGTATAGTTGAAACTTGAAAACCACTTACAGAGCCAAATGCTATCCGATTTTTGGGTTTTGTATTGTCGTGGGCTTTACCACAAGCGGCGCCTTTAGGTTCTCTATGCAACGCGGCGTTGCCAAGTGGACTTTCAAATGCTTTCTCCATCTAGTAGTGTATAAGCATTCGCGCGCTAGATATATTAATAAAGCAAAATATAAATAAATAAAATTATAAAATAAAAAATTATTACGTGACGAGTTCAAAATTATGTCTATTATATTTATATTATATTTAAACATAATATATTAAATATAATTTATATTTGAAGAAAAAATATTTATATTATATTTAAATGTAATATGTATTTAAATGAAAAATATTTAAATTATATTTTCATAATAAATATATGATGTGATAGGTAAAAATAGAAAGAAAAAAAAAAGAGAAAAAATATGTGATATGATTAGTAAAAATAATAAAAAAATAAAATAATTAATAATAATTATATTAAATTTAAAATATGATATAATTGATATTTGAATAAAAATTATATTATATTTAAATATAATATAAATATAATATTATAAAGAAATGGGTCTAAAACTTGTTATATAACGGATTTGAAAACATGAAATCAAAAAAACACATTCATATTTTTAAATATAATTTATAGATATTTATTATTTAATACTGTAAGATAGATAAATTAAACAAAAGCAAAACTAAGAGTAAAAAATAATTAAAAAAATAACTTAATAATTGATGACCTGCCACTATAATAGAAGGTGATAGGTAATGAAATTATCGCATGAGAACTTCAAAATAATGATAAAAGCTCATGCTAATGAGTGATTGTTTCATTTAAAAGTTAGTAAAGATTTTCTGTTTTTATTTTATTTTATTTTCTGCTGGATGTCTTCATTGAGCAGCCACCATCATGCTATGACATTATCAGAACGCAAGATTTGTTTCCGTACGAAGGAGAGAAAATAAAAAATAAAAACAAAAAAGCAACATGTGCATTTAATTAATATTTTCCATTTTGTGGTACTGGGAAGCATGTTGTCCAAGTGGGTTTATTTATTTATTTATTTTTAACAAGTGGTGGCCTTTCTTTTGATGGGAGTGCAATTGTCAGAGTCGTACTTATTCTGTCAGCATCTTATCTTACCTTTTAAAAAATGAAGGAAAGAAAAACGTAAAATAATCTTTTATTCCATGCTTTTGTTTTTGTCTTTCCCCTGCAACCATTTAGTGTTCTCGCCTGTTTAAATTTTACAAAAAAAAGAAAGTCCTACCCCACTTTGTCCCATCTCATTTGACCTAATGATCATTGGCTAAAAGTTTCTCTTATTACTTGCTTTGATTTGGTGGGAAAAGTGTGTGCATAATTTACCATATGTAATCTTACCAACTATTATTAGATACACCGTATAATAGGTAGAATCTAAAAATACAAATTTGAAATTTACACCGGATAGATGATGAGTTAGCTGCTTGGAGTAAAATTCAATTCTAGTATAGATTTTCTATTCCTTGGTTTTGAATGGTTCATTTGTTTAGAAGGTTTCATTTACTTTAATTTGACATAAAAATGCATTCTAAAATAAGTTGTTTTTTGTTTGATTCTAAAATATCATTAGACTAGTTAAATACTCACACATTTGCAACCGGAGATATTATGAAATATTATTACATTAGACAAAAGTCATTCACATATTTCTGCAATGTTTATCATAATTCTAAAGTACACATTTATAACAGATTTTAAAAAAATTTTGGCAATCATTGATTTTTGAATTTTATATTGTTATATCATACAAAAAGTAAAAAAAAAAATTTACATTATAAAAAGAGTTAATATAGGTACATATCTGAATATATTTATATATTAAAAATTATACTACTATCTTTTATAATTTTCTTTTCCTTTTTTTTTTTTTGTTCTTTGCAAGATATAAATAAATAAATAAATAATAAAAATTAAAGGAAGTTAACAATATTTTAAAATATATATTATTAATTAAATTATTAAAAAATATTTATATTACTTAATCATCAGACTTTTTTTAATGGATTCGTCGTTTTTATTTCAGAATTGAAATGATAAAATATTATTAAGATATATATTTAGTATGATTAATCTTAATTTTAATATATATGTAACATAAATTAGTAAATATGTTTTACCTTGTAGTTACTTTTTTTGGATCTGGTGTTTTTGGATCTATTGTAGTACTGGCCAATGGCAAAGGTAGTGGCCTTGGATGTTGGACATATTCAAAAATCTTTGAAACAACTGTATCAATCAAAACACCTTTTTGTCGAAAATAAACTTGAAAAATCTTTGTTTGTCCTTTACGTTGATCAATAATTGGTGAAATTGTAGACAAATTTGTATAACCTTAATCAATTACTAATGTTGAGCATGGTTTTTTTATAAGCGTTTGTGTAGCTCGTCCAAATATGATAATGGTTGTGTCTCTTGTACTATCCTCAATCCAAGTGTTTAATTTGTACCTATTATAAGTATTATAATAAGTAATTAATGTTATTTTTAATTTTTCATAATTAATAAGGTCAAATGAATTTTAATAAAAATTAATGAATAAGGCTTATTACCATGGCATGAGAAATGTGTTTATATGACCGTGGTTGTCGTACCACCATCCACTTCCTGATTGTTTAACTTGTCGATAGCATCTGGGGTATGAATTGTAATACCAACCTTGACCTATGTGAAATCCAATTATTGTTACTTTTATAGAATATTTGATACCCTGTGTAAATAAAAAAAATTATTAGTTTGAATAATAAAATTAATAAATAATATTTTAGTGATAGTGAAACCAACCTGATTGTTTATTGGATCTAATGCTTTTAAATCACTTATTATTTATCTATTTTCTTATTTTTGTTCTTTTATTGACTGAATTGGTCTTTTTAACCACGGTAAGAATTCAATTTGTTGACTTTGATGAGAAAATCTATGCATGTAAAATTAAGTGAAAATTATGAAGTAAAAAAGGAAAAGAAGTTTTGAAAGAAAAAGTGAATAAAATTATTAAATAACATGTTATTATTTTTATTACCTTGTTTTTAATGTTTTGGTTTCTGGGATATCTAGATCAAGATAATGTATTATTGCTGCAGTGCTTAAAACATATGAATTTCCTATATCATGAAGATAAATTTAATTAATATTATGTTATATTAGTTGTATTTATATATATAATTTTAGTAATAAAATTTTTAAAAATTACCTAGATATTGCTTTATTGACATTGCTGCAAAAGTTACTATAATTGGTTCATTAATTGATTTTAAAAAGTTTTCATCAAATAGTTCTGCCTTAGTTTCCCACAAAGTTACTTGTAGTTGTTCACTCCTGTAAGAAAAATGAAATAAAAATATTTAGAAGAAAGAATTCAAAATAATGTAAAAATACTTTGAAATTGATTAAATAGTTTTTAAAGACAATAATAATAAATATATTTAGATTTTAATTACCTTATATTTTGTATTATGAGGGTGCACCTTAATGTCATTTTGTTGTTAATACTTATTTGTTCAATAGATTGAACACTTGTTAATATCCATAACATCTAGTGTAAAACAATTATAATTAACTATTATGAATTTTTATTCATAAATTAATAAAGGTTTTTAATTTGTTAAAATTAGTAAGGATTATTACCGCTTAAAACGTCATTAATGTCAACTCTTTACCACATCTGATCGAACTCTACAAAGTTGAATTTATAAAGTGGGATATGTGGTAATGTTTCTGTGACTGGAATGAAAGATGTTACACGTGCAAATTGTAACGCTGCATTATGGAGAACAACTTTATATCTGGGTTTATTTTGATTGACAAAAAAGTTGCTAATGTCATAAATTATACCCTGTTGAATTTGTCGAGAAATGTAGTCAAAATCTTGGGCTCGTAATGATCTTTGAATTGCTTCATGCTATAAGCAAAAAAGATAAATTGTTAGTTATTTTGTTAAATTTGATATTAAATATAAGATAGTATAATATGATGTGTACAAAAGTTATTACCTCTTCATCAACCAAAAAGCAATCAAGACTTATTAAACGTCCAGTTCTGAAGTCATTGTTGTTCCATAATCTATAGATTCTTGCTCTAATAGTTCCATATACTTCATTTGGTCTTAATGAGCGAATAAGTGTTGCCATTTGTTCTAGTTGCAAAGTATGGTAAATAATTTTTTAGTAACTAAATTAATAATATTATTGAATACATATGTAAGTTATTGACAATGTAATATTTTAATAATAAATAGAAGTATGATTGTTAAGATTTTTATATAATATTATATAAAATTTATTTATACACAATATTTTTTATATGATTTGGATATTTATCAATTGAATTATGAATTAGTATATGTAATCCTTTTGGTGTTGTTACTCTTAATAAAGTAATATATAATTGTCCATATGTAAAAATTTTATTTTCTAACTAAAGACCAACTTTATTAAAAGATTGACCTTGACTTTTATTTATTGTCATAGTACAATAAATTTTTATAAGAAATTGTCCTCCTTTTAATATAAAAGGCCATTTAGATTCTTGTACAATCATTTCTATTATTAGAATATAAACTTTTCATTTGTATTATTTGAATTTATAATTTGTCCTTTTATAATTTTATCTGTCAATTATGTGATAATGAGTCTTGTTCCATTACATAAACCCATTGATTAATTTAGATTTCTTAATAACATGATAGGAATTCTAATTTTGAGATTTAATTCATATGGTGGTATACCATTGAAATTTAGTATGTGTAAAAATTCTTGGGGATATAAAAGATTAAGTTTATCAATATTTTTAGATAAGGATATTATTGTATTATAACTATAATAAGATTTTGATTCACTAGGTATTAAAGATAATATATATTTATTGATATCATCAGCTATTTTATTTTTGGGAGTTATTATTGCTCGTTGTTTTAGATATTCAATATTATTAAAGTTTTTATCGATGTTATTGTATATTACTTTTGAAATTACTTCAATTGGATTTGATTCGTAGTACATTATGTATTTTTCTAGTATTTTAATCCATGTGACATTTTCATTTTCTAGGTCTTTTATTCCTTTAAAGGTATCATTTCCAATAGGTAATATCCAATTTGAGAATTCGATAATTTATATTTTTTCTTACTCTATAATTTCATGATGTTTTAATATCATATTTTTTTGTTAATGTTAAAATTTGAAAATATGGCCATAAATAAGAATTGTTTATACTTACATTTATTATGTGTTCTTTTATTCCCGTAGGAATAATAGGTAAAATTTGATGAAAATCACCATCTAAAATAATAGTTATTCCACCAAATGGCTGTTCAAAGTTATTTTTTAAATATTAAAGTGTTTTGTTTAAAGCTTTGAAACAATGTTTATTATTCATAGGTGCTTCATCCCATAATATAAGTGATGTTTTTTCTATTAATTTTGCCAGTTGAGTCCTTTTTTTTATATAACAGGTGAAAAATTTTTCTATGGATAAATGTATTCAAAATCTGGAGTGCATAGTTCACCTTTAGGTAATAATAAAGTTATTTCAGAAGATACAACAGCTAACACAATTTCATTATTTGATCTTATTTTAGTAATAATTACATTTCATAAATATATTTTTCCTATTCTTTCATGATCATAAATGAAAAATAGATTTTGCTTTCCATAATTAAGTGATTCTAAAATTTTTTCATAAATATATCATTGTTTATTATTTAAATTATATACTAAGATAGTATTTTCATTCTTTAATTTATTTATATTATAATTAAGTTCTTCTCGTAAAAGTTTATTATTTAAATCATCAATTAGTAATCCAAGAGGTAGAAGTAAATTAAAATTTGTTAAAGTACATGAATTAAGATTTAATAGCTTTCTAGTTCATATAATACATAATTATATAATTCGTTTTCCGGTACTTCAAAATTTGAATTATTGAATAAAGTTTTAATTTTATGTGAAATGTCATCTGTCATAAGTTTTCAATGTTTTTTAAATAATTTTATTGGATTATTTATATTACCAAATAGTAAAATTATAATAAATAACTGTCATAGCCGACTTGATGTTGACCAATGAAGTTTCTAATATTGATTCGTCCCATTCTTTATCATCTCCTAATAATCCTAATGCATAACATACTGTCTGATTTGTTAGATATATTATATTATTAATTGTTCGAAGGGATTCATAATTTATTGCACATTTTTTATGATTTAGCAATAATTTTAAATAATATAGTTCTCTAGAACTTGGATAGATATAAAAGATTAGTTCAATTTTATGTCTTGTTTGTTTAAGGGTCCAAATTTTATCTTTGTTGTTCCATACACATTTAATGGGAAATTCTACGTAAGAAAGTTGTCTAACCTCAATATTAGATTTGTTAATTTCCATCCACTTAATTAGAGTTGTTTTATAAATACCTGGTTATTTTATTATATTAGTAAGATGTTAATTTGAATGAAACACTATATTTTGCATATGTGGTAAATAAATAGATAATCGTTAAATGGCTAGATTCCTGTGATGTATTGGATATTCATATAATCTCTACAGAACTTCATATGGTTGTCACGTCCCAAAACCCGGGACAGCGACAGGTGTCACTTTCCAAAAACCGGGATAGTGACGGATATTAAATTTTAAAAAAATAAATGAAAGAAGCGCTTAGATTCCTAAGTCTGTCAGTTTTTATATCTTATCCTTTACCGACTCTTTAAACGTGTTTATAAATTATGCTTGCATATTTGAAATTAATTTATATTTGTATTTTCATTTTTATCGCAATATCAGGTGGTGAGGTACTCATGTCCCACAGATGCATACTTGGATAAAATAAAATAACTGAAATTGTAAGAAAATAAGGTTTAGAATTTACAGTCCCGGAATGCTTTATACATACTTTGTCCTAATGTACAGGTCACTACTTCAAGTCCTAGATCTTGTCGCCCATGAACAGTTCCACGTCACCTGTATTCTCTAATCAGCTTTCTCTCCTAGGGGTTTACCAGTTTTAAAACAATGATCGAAAGGCCCAGTAGGATATTCTTTAAAAAAAATACTTCAACATTTGAATTTAACCATCATACTAAGTATGTCAATGCAATGCCGAATCATAAACGTGAAATCGTGATTATGCAAATTGTGTCCCTATATACATCTAGTTCGTGTACGGTCCGTATGAGCCTCCCTCACCATGCCGAAGCATAATGAGTGATCCTCGATCGAGATGTGCACTCTTCGCACGTGTGTGTTGGCTCCCGGTATACTTTAACACCAAATCCAACTTTCAACATTTCACGTGAACATATGATTCACATAATAAAAATATACCGTATTATTTTTCAAAAAAAACCGTAACCGGATATTTTTCCTTTAATTTCTGAAATCGTGATATTTTCTAAATCACGTAAATTTCAAAGTTTTATGAACACATTTTCTTCAAAAGATTTTTGACCAAATCATTAAAACAAAATTGGCTGTCAAGAAAGGATAAGGTATCCTACCTCGTCAGCAATTTGACCTACGATCAATTTCTCGCACGAATTCCAAGATAGTCTCTCTTTCCGAATTCGATCTACGAGTACCTAAAACAAGAAACACAGATAATTTAATTATCTGTCCAGGAATTCCGTAATCGAATTACGGTAAACTCAACTAATTAGTATGCCATTGAATTTTTTTTAAAATTTAAAATGATATTTTATTTTAACACCGAAATTTTAAAGTAGCAATTTTAACACAAATATCCAAAATATAGATATATATATTTTTAAAAATTTCGGCATGACCTGCCCTAAAAATAGGCTTCCCCAAAAGCTCCAAAATGCTCAACCTGCAGAAAAAATTTCCAATTCCCAGAACAATTCAAATACCAATTTCAAATCAATTTAAATTTAAAATTTAAAAATATTTATTATTATTATTATTTTATTATTACTTATTATTATTATTATTATTATTATTATATATACGTAAACACACGCACGCACACACAGTCACACACAATATATATATATATATGGAAACACACACACACACGCACACAGATATACATATATATATACATATAAACCAATTTTTTTTCTCTTTTGCTGAAGAAAGAAGGCCGGCCGGAAGAGGACTCACAGCGGCGAGGGCGGCGGCGGCGGCTGGCGTCGGGCACAGCAGTCGGCGGCGCGGCGAGGGCGTTGGTGGCTCGGGCTCGCGAGGGAGCGTCGGCGTGGGTGGCTTGGCGGACGGCGCGGGGCGCGGCTGTTCGGGTTCGCCAGCTTGGCGGGGACTTCGAGCGCGGACCGGCGAACAGTGGTGGCGTCGCGAGGAAGGCGAGACGATGGATCGGTCGGTGCTCGGATTCGGCATGGTTGGCAGGCGTTCGGCGAGGCGGGGACGGCGGCGACTTCCGGTGGAGCTTGGCCGAACGGAAAAGAAAAGGAAAAGAAGAGAAAAGGGAGATGGCGAGGGAGTGTAGCTTTCGGCCGAAAGAGAAGAGAAAAAGAAGGAAAGAAAAAAAAAAGAAATGGGGAGGAGAAGAAAGTGAATCGGCGAGGGAAGAGGAAGAAGAAAAAGAAAAGAGAAAAGAAAAAAATGAATTAATGGGAGTGAGGGAGAGAGACGCTGGAAGCAGGAGAAGAAAAAGAAAAGGAAGAAAAAAGGAAAAACAAAAGTGAGAGAGAGAGAAATAATTCGGCAAAGAAGAAGAAGAGAAAAGAAAAGAGAAGAAAAAAATAAAAGGGGCGAGAGAGAGCAGGAGTGGGTAGTCGGTGAAGAAAGAAGGGGAAAAAATGAGAGGGAGAGTATTAAGATGGGGGGATAATTCCGAAAGAATCCGGAAAGAAAAAGAAAGAGCGAAAAAAAAAATAAATGAATAAATAAAAAAAAATTTAATATTTGTTAAATTTTGATTGGTTAAAAATTATTAAAACTTTAAAATTTGTAAAAAATGTTCTAAATTTCTTTAACTTAATATTTAATATCTCAAAAATTTGAAATTGAATTTCCATGATAATAAGAAAAATTTTATTGGCACACTAACAAATTGAGTTTATACATTTACGCACGAAATTTTAAATTCAAAAATTTCGCGGCGTGACAATGGTGTTATATATCGGTAATTAATATTATTTTTTATTTCATCTACTTCTTGATAAATAGTTTGTTTAGATTGTTTGCATATATGTTATCTTTTATCACTGCTTTTATTCCATCTGGGTCTTTTGTTAAATGTTTAAATAAATATTTTATAAGCATAGATTGAGAGCAGACTTTAACGTGTTTATGAGTATAAAATTTTAAGCATAAGTCTCTATTATAAGGAACACAAATCTGTTATCTAATTTGATACATTCTCTTTTAATATAAAAAGTTGTATCTTTATGATTATAATTGACAAATCTAATTTCTACGATTGTTGTTTTGTTTTGAAGTTATTTAGGAAATTTTTTAGAGCACATTGATTTTTTCATATCCTTGTGGTCTATGCATCATAAATTCAGCTACAATATTATATCCTTGTGGATCTTTTTCAAGATCAGGAATTTCTATAGAAATTAATTTGTCTATTTGTGATGGTTCATGAAATTTTTCATCAGCGTGTAACCAAAATAAAAAATGACAGTGTAATAGACCTCGTTTCTAGAATTCAACAACATATAAGTCTACAAAATAAGGCATAAAAAAGAAAAAATAAAAGTATATTAGTTTTGTCATAATATAATAATTAAGTCAAATTGTTTTTCTTATATATAAAATAAAATTATACTTAATAAAAAAAAACCAACCTACACTAATTCTCCTAAATATGCGTTTGGATTTAATAATAGATAAAATATGGTCTAATTTCATTTTGAAATTTCTAGTAATAATACGTGGTCTATTTTTAGGTTTTTGACCTGTAATTGTAGCTAAGATTCTTTTAAATTCGAGTCATTTAGGGTTGCATGTCAATGTTATAAAGAGATCTGGATTTCCATAGTGTCTATAAATTGCCATTGTGTCCTGATAATTTTGGATCATATATCTAGGACTTCCAATATAACTAAAAGGTAAAATGATTCTTTTCCTTATTGCTTATGTATCAGTATCTCCTTTTGTAATAGTATCTTGAATATCTTAATAAATTTTAAATCTTAAATTGTTTTGAGTTTTTCTAATGTAGTCTAATCAATCTTCTTCTATAGAAGCATATACATCAATTACATATTGTTAAAATAATCTTCCATCTCTAAACAATGTATTGCCTTGAATTTGACGTTGTTGTAATTGATAATAGTAAAATGCTCTCATAGGAATTCTTTTTTTTGAAGGTTTTTTATTTAAAGGATTTATATTCCAATTTAAATCAATTCTGTAACTATCTTCTCTATAAGGGAATAAAATAGGATATTGTAATGGCATATAAGATGGATGTAATTTTGTAATTTTTTGTAAATTATCTATTTTGTCTTGAATTATAATATCTCTTCCTTATTCATATTCACCAATATCTCTAACTATTAAACCACGTATATCATTTGAAATAGGCAATTCATATTGACTATTGTCTGTACATCTTTAGCCTATTAGTCTTAGTTTCATTGAAGGGTTTTAATGTTCTTGGTATCTATCTTTCATCATTCTAAAAAGTTTTACTATTTTATTAGTTTCGTTAATCATTTCAATCAAGTTTTCAATTATTGATTTGGTTAAATCCTTTGATACATCATCAAATGAAAATGTTGCTATTCAATTTAAATTTCATTTTCTGTATCGTATATATAAAGATGTGCAAATTTTAGATGATTGTTGTTAATCGGTAATAGAGATCTCATAAGGTAATGTATTTGTGTACTTATTTTAAAAATATACAGATCATCTAAATTTGTTGCATTTGATTCTATATTAGCTCTAAAAAATGTAAATGCAAACATAGAATTAAAAGTTCAAATATTTTTTCGAAAATGTGTATTTATCAATCCTCCATAGTAATTAAGTAAATTATCCACTATAGGAGGAGTTTTTTCAGTAAGAAGTAATTTAACTTTTCCATCTTTACAGCATAAGTTAAATTTAGAGGGATTATTGTTTTTGATTTGTTCATTAAACTAGATGAGAGCACGACATTGTTCACAAATGCAAGAACAGTCTCCAAGATCAACATACATGTTAGTGACACTAATAGGGAAACATTAAAAAAAATGGAAAATACATAAGGTATTAATGTTATGATAATAAAAAGATTTTTTAATCATTTAAATATAATATTTATTATAGGTAGGAAAATTACATTTTTTGTTATAATTTTTGGATGTTAATACCTGAGTTGAATGAGATGTTTGCCTTTCAGATTCTGAAAAGGCTAACATCATATTAATCTTGGATCGAAAAATATTTGTTGAAAGAGTCTCAAAATTTATATATCTTGTACTTGGGCATTCATTATTTCCAAACATGAAATCTTGATCCAGATGAGGAAAATTGTGTCACTTATGTTGATGATTTGATATTAGAAGACTTTTTCTCATTCTTTGGTTATTTTTCTATTATTAAAATTAAAAAAATGATTTAGAAATTACAAATAAAAATATTAATATTTGTAAATTTTTTTTTTGAAAAATCTAATTTAAGAAGTATAATTTAAATATAATCGTAACAATTATTAACTAACATTTTAAAACTTTGATTTTAATTTATATAAATATTTTTAAAAAATTTTATCAATGACAATTTAAAGTTTTTTTTTTCAATTTTAAATTGTTAAATTTTGTATTTAGTGGGTATATTTATTATTTGTATTTATTTTATTTGCACCATTCAAGAATATAATTACACAAAATTCAAAAATTTCCTCTTACTTCCAATGGTTATAAACATATAGCTTTTATTTAATAAATTCATTTATCCTCAAGTTTTTATAAACACATTGTATTTAATAATTATATCTACTATTTTTATTTATTTATTTTTTGACATCATTCAAGAATATAATTATATAAAATTCAAAAATTTCCTACCAATTCCAACGGCTATAAACGGCTAGATTTTACTTTATAAATTCATTCATACTCAAATTTTTACAAACACGTCGTATTCAGTAGGTACATCAATTATTTGTATTTATTTTATATACATCATTCAAAAATATAATTACACAAAATTCAAAAATTCACCCCCCCCACTTCCAACCATTATAAACGGCTACTTTTTATCCTATAAATTCATTCATCCTCAAGTTTTTACATATGCACATCTCCTCTCTTTTTTATCTCTCTAATTCTTTCATTTGCTCCACTAAATTTCTTCTCTTAGTTAAATAAAATTTTGCAACATGGTTAGTGCATTATTATTGGTTCTTATTATTTTAGTTATCATAAGTTTTATTCTCCTTTTTGCTGCGGAGCTTTCTTAAAAAGCCTTTCAATTTTTCATTTTAATTAACACTCTTGTAATGCTCTCTCTTTTACTTATTGTCATGATGATTGGCTAGTGATGTAAACATATTTTATGATTATATTGCGATTCAAATTATAAAGAGATGAAATGGCAAGTGTTGTGACATTCTAGCGAGGGGTTAAATTTGTAGCAATGTGTGAAGAAACCTTGTGATCGACTATGTATGGATTTGTATTGTTATCGAGATTAAATAAAAATTATATTATTTAACCAAACATATTGTATGAAATTGATAGATTTGAGAACAGATTTCTGCTTTGCTATTTTATTTTCTTGTTATTACAACAATATTTTAAATTTATTAGTGATTTGAGTGTTTTTAAATTTATTGTAATACTTTAATTATATAAAAAGTTAGTTTTATGTTATTAAATAAACCAAAACAGGTTTATTTACATGGCGTTTGGGACACAAATTTTTTTGGCATTGCATTTAAATGCAATGCAATTTTCCTCCAAATACAAAAACATTTCATTCAAATACCAATCACATCACATTTTAAATCTAACACAATCACTATTTATTATTTCACTTTTTCTATTACTTTTATTAATTACATCACATATTCTCTCTCCCTCTTTTTTTTCTCTCTACTTTTATCCATCACATCATATATTTATTATTAAAATACAATTCAAATACTTTTCCCCCAAATACACATTGCATTCAAATGTAATGCCAATGCTTTTCCTCCAAATACAAATTGCATTCAATACATTGCATTCAAATGCAATGCAAATGCAATGCGTTCACCAAACGAACCAGCTTACAAACATTTTATGTCATTGTTGTTATCAGAGATATCATTGTTTTCCAAGAGTGGTTCCCTTTTAAATATGAAACAGACTAATTTGTTTTCAAATAGTGTAAGTTTTTGACGAAACTATCATATTGACACAACCACAGGTAATATCAATATTAATACTAACTTATTAATATATAGTATTTTCCGTTAAAAAAATAAAAATCTTTGTAAAAAAAAAAAAAAAGCGCTACAACTAAGTGCTAATAGGGCATCCAACTAAAGTTTAATTATTAAGCATGTTCTCTACAATTAAAAAAATATTAGGATACTTTTGTAGGAGGATTAAGAATTTAAATACAATTAGTTTTCTTCCTTAACTGTTCATAAAAAATAAATAAATCGTCTTCCAATACATTGATTCAATAGTAAATAATAAGCTAATCTTTAGCATTGCTTTAATCAAGATATTAAACATTTATTCAAAAAATCATATACATATTCCTATATAGTTCTATTTTTCAAATATTACTTAATCATTTCTATTCGTTACGGGTGTTATTAAAAGTTATATAGGTAATTATATATAGTTTTTAATTAGTTATAATAAACAAAATTTAAGCCTCCTTTAAAAAGTTACCAAAAAAATAAAATTAAAATAAAATATGTGAAATTTTTATATTTCTAAACTATTTAAATAATATTGACCTTTATTGATGTTTCATCAAATTACATTACCTAATCTATAGATAGCAAAACAATAATACAATATAGACAATTGGCAAAATTACAGCCGGCAAAAGAATTATAGCATCCTATGCAAGCATGGAAAGTTTCTAATCCTATTGTCATTGTTAAAAGGTTGATTTTAGTGGTCTTTTTTTTTTTGGGCAATATGTATAAATTTATTTATTTTCTTAGGATATATGTATAGGATTGCCTTTAATGGAATAAAAGTGAACGTTGTCTTTGATGCTAATGAAAAGTTTATTTTAATGAATAAAATAACCTTTTTATATGTTGTATTTAAAAGTTCCAAATCCTTGTTTCATTGTCCAATGCATTTATTGCTTAAAACAAAATGTCAAGCCATCGGAAAGTAGTTGCGTTATTAGTCAGTACAACGTCTGTGATAATAACTCAAGAAAGTTTTTTTTTTTTTTTTTTGAGATAACCCAAGCTGGATATTCTTTTTTTTTTTTCTCATTCTTTTTTTTTTTTCCTTTGTTATTATTACTGTTGTTTGGCATGGCTACTCTAATGCTTCGGTTAGGTGGGCAGATAGGTTTAACTTTATAGCTTTCTTTACATTTTCTTGTGTAAAGCATTTGATCAAGAAAATCTCTCTCTTTCTGTTTATCTCTTTTCAGTTCTGTCTCTTTGAAAGATAGAGAGAGTGAAGGAGAGAGGGGGGCCTTTCTTTCTTCTCTCCCTTTTTTTTTTTTTTTTTTAAGAAGAACTATCTGCTCAGCTTATTAATTTTTTTCTTTTTTCTTTTTAATTTTTATGGGATTTTAAGAGAAATGTTTTGGTGTTAGTGTTGATGTTAGGACAGTGAGACAGAGTTTATTCAATACTTTGAGCCTCTACCCTTCTCTCTGCCTTCACCGTTTCCGTCATGGCCTAAAGGTTTGTTCTTTCTACTTTGTTTTTGTTTTTGTTTTTGTTTTTTTATTTTTTATTTTCTTCTCTTTATGCAGATAACTGGTTTATCGAGTTAACAGATATACAATAACTAAAGTATGTTCATATTATTTTTTGAGCTTCTTAAGTTTATTTTTTTTAATATAAGTTTTAGTCTTGTATTTTTACTTAATCTGTAAGGAGTACTTCTTCTTAATTTTTATATTTCTTACTTAATTCTTATTTCTAGTATATTTAATTTTACGTACTTTCCTCTTATATTCCAAATTCTATCCCTTACTTTCTTATTATCAACTTAAAAAATAACAACTATAATAAAGTTTAGTTCCTTTCATCTTTTATAGCAATCTTGTTAATTTTTATTAAGCAAAATCTGTTCTTTTTCTAGTTTATCTTTATTTTTTTAATTTTTTTATACACCAGAGTATAATTATTTCTTTTTAATATAGAATTTTGTAGATCTGTGTCAAGAAAACTTGCTTTTGAGTTCTTGAACTTTTAGTGTAGTTAGTTACAAAAGTGTTGAATCCTTTAAGCTATTTGAATTATTCTTCGACCCATAATATAATATATCTTTAGCCAAAAAAAAATCCATGGTAATATATATATATATATTCAATAGTCCAATAATTGATTGAAAATGGCTAACTCATCCGGCCAATGATTTTAGTAATTGTTCTTTTCTAACTAATTTGTTGGAATTGTGGCAATTATGTCGCTGATTAAATATAGAAGTGGAACTGAAGTTTTTTCATGGAAAGAGACAAAGTAAAGCAAAAATGAAAGTAATTGCATCTCGGGTGTGACGGAACATTACGAGAACTTTAAGATTGTGTTGAAGTGATAATAAGTTAGAATTTTTTTTTCTTTCTCTCTTTTATTTTATTTTGATTTTTAAATATTCTAATTTTGTCGACATATTTTGTTTGTTTTGTTTTATTGGTGTTATTGGAGTTTAACTTAGAGAAGATCATTTAACCTTCAGATCTTAATTAAACTCAACTTGTTTTGACTTTTATATTTATAAGTAGAAGTAGTTAGTAGATTAATTAATTAGTGAAAGCAAGATTATGTCTAGTCATTTGTTAAAAATATGTAAGGTCCATGATACATTTACGAACTCTAAAATCTAAGTTAATATCTTTAAAGTTTTTCACTGCTTATTCTATTAACACATATATAAAGATTATGTCTAGTCATTTACAAAAAAATTATATCATCTAAAAATAATAAGTAGTGTAAACTATAATCAAATAACAAAAATATTAATACAATATCATATCACAAACAAACACAAATGAAATCATATAGCAAAAATATAAATAATACCTGGAGTTGGCTCAAATTACTTAAATAACCAAATATCAACCCTGTAATTTTAACAAAGAAAGCATAAAAATTGAAGAATATATTTCTTAGTATTGGTAGATAAAGTTAAATTATTGAGACAAATGATTAGGAGTAGTTGCTAGAAGTGATGGTAATATCCACTAGTCATGAAATACAATATACCTTTACAATTATACATATTTATTAAGTCTTACCTACTCCTTTTTTTAATATAAAAGTATCTACTAATAATAAAGATGAGGAGTAAGAGATCTGATTTTTTTAATTTGGTTTTCTTTTCTTTTCTGGTTTGTTTTTTCTTTTGTTTTTCTAGCCCTCCCTTTTTTATGTAAATTTTCTAACATGATCATTGTTTTCAGGGTAATTAACGGATAACAAAGCGATGGAAGATGAAAAAGACAGAAGTAAGCGGGAGATAAGGTGGGCTGAATTGGCTAGGAAAAATAAGAAAAGTAATGAGGTGATAGAAATAATGAGAATGGTGACAAAAAATTAAAAAAAAATTGAGGAAGAAAAAAAAAGTAAAAGAGTCCTAGATCAGAAGAAGATAGAAAAATGGAAATAGAGTCATAGGTGAGTAAAAAGAAAAAAGTAAATAAGTGACATGAAAGGTTAAGGTGGTTAGAAAAATAAGTAAGAACGCAAATAAAGTCAAATGTGAGGATAAAAAAGAGGTAAGTGGGAGACAAATTAGGTTGGGGTGGTTAGGAAAATAGGGAAGAATGGAAATAAAGTAAAAAATGAACAAAAAGACAAAGGTAAGTAGGAGATAAGGAAGGTTGGAAAAATGACTAAGAATAGCAATAAAGTCAAAGTAAGGGGAAAAAAAACAAAAATAAATGGGAGATAGGGAAGATCAGGGTGGTTAGAAAAATAAAGAGAATAATAAAGCAATAAGTAATGAGAAAAAAGAAAAAAAATGAAAAACTGAGGAAAAAAAAAAAAGTAAACAATAACTTTGGTCCTAGAACAGATTGGAGGAAGAAAAGAATGGAAATAAAAAATAGATCGAAAATTAAAAAAAAAAACTACAGTTTGTAACCTAAGAATATGGTAAAATTAAAAACTGAGGGAAAATAAAAAAAATTGAGGAAAAAAACAAAAGTAAAAAATAACCTAGGTCTTAGAATAGATTAAAAGAAAGAGAGAAGAATAAAAATTAAGAAAAAAAAAGATCATAATTTTTAAATAAAGAAAATACAAAGGAAAAAAACACCAAAAAAAAAAAAATGAAAAGCACCCAACAGCAGATATATGAGAAAGAGAAGAGGATAAAAAAATAACCTACCAAATATGAGAAAAGCAACCAAAACAAAGCAAATCAGCAGATAAAGGAGAGAAAGGAAGGTGAAAAACTAAGAATTAATCAAATGTGAGAGACAACTAAAACAAAGCAAAGCAGCCGATCGAGGAGAGAGAGAGAGAGAGAGGAAGACGAAAAACTTAAAATCAACCAAATGTGAGAGAAAGTCAAGAAATATTCTTCTTAGGTACAATAATCAGGTAGAATGACTTAAAAATTATGGTAAAGAAGGGTTTAAGGAATTAAAATAAAAGGTATAAAAGGAATTTCTCAAAGGGAAATGTAAAAAGACCAAAAAACTATAACTAACCAAGGGTAATATTGACTCACTACTGTTTTAAGAACAGTGAATGAATAGTATTTTTTGCCTTCACTTTAGTATATATAATAATGTGTAATTTATTTATTATTATGAATTATTATTTGGAGAGGTATTAAGATCAATCAATTTCATATTTTAATAGGATACATGATAAGTATATATTTCCTAATTATCTAGTGTTAATTTTTCTATGATTTAGTGTTAGCTTCATGTTATTTTTAGAGTAATTATATTTATTTTGTATTTGTTATGCCCTATAAATGATATGGAGTCAAAAAGGATCGTTTTGGAGACATTTTGGACAACTCGAATTCAACCAACATGCAAAAAGATGGAAAAAAAAAAATGAAGGAATCATCTTAGGGATGTAGGGCTTAGAGTTGCAGTGCCCAACACTGCTGTCACACCTGATTTTGTGTGTTAAATGTTATGGCACTTACACCTGATTTTTGTCTAAAATTAAAATTTGAAACTGAACTTTTTCCTTTTGACCCCAACTTTCAGAAGCTATTAATACATCATTTTAAGGCAAATTTAGGGAGCTTTTTATCCGTTTTAGAAGACCAAAAAGAAGAGAGAGAGAGAGAGAGAGGCAAAAAGTATCGCTTGAACAAGATCGTTTACATAGAGTTCTTTGAAGATTACCATTCTTCTTTTTCTCATTTTTTTCTTGAGATTCTAATGTTGATAATCAGTGATTTTGTTTTGTTTTCCATTATGTTAGGCTAGATTTTTTTTTTTTGGTTAAAGGGGAATTCAAAACCCTAAACATATGGCTATGTAGTTAATTTTGAGATATCAATTTCTAATTTTCCAACTGAGATTGTTTATATTCTTCCATAATTATTATCTATGATTATTTTCTTGTATTATTTAGGTACACAACTAAATAAGACTTGATTATTTTCTATTGCTAGATTAGGAGTCTTGATCTATAATTATCTTGATTTTCTTATTATTAGTAGCAGTTATGGTCATTGATTATAGTTAAGTTTTGGTATGATTACATGTAAAATATAACCTAAGTTAAATAGACCGAGCGTATATGTTTATTGCTTAGATCAACATATCTTTCTCATTTTAATGCTTTTATTGGATTAAATCTAGAAAACTTGTATTAAGTTGTTTAGTAGGAAGGGAATTTGGTGAAGAACTTATTTTGCCTAATAATAAGGTAAGGAAAGATTAGGATAGTAGAGATTATTGTTATCTACGATTGGTAGTTTCAATAGAATATTGGAAATAATATCTTGATTAATTATTTGTCATTGTTGAGTGTTAGAGATTGATCCTTTGATCAAGTTTTCGCATTATTGCTTTCATCTTTAATTTATTTACGTTTTGTTATCGTTGTTTAATTTATTTACATAATTCACCATAAAAAAACCCTTTTATATTGTTGCCTTTAGTTTGTTTAGAGTCATTAGGTTTAGTGACAATAAATTAATTAGATTCAATCATTGTAAGAATGATTCTTACTCACACTATACTTATTCTTAGTATTAGTAAAGTTTAAATTTAGTGCAATAATGACACGCTATCAAATTTTTGACGCCATTGTTAAGAATTGAGTTTTTAATTGGTTTATTATCGAGTTTTTGTTTTTGTTTTCTTATGTTAGTTTCACTTTTTTTTTTTTAGTCTTGTTTTAGGTGTTTATGTCTAATGATGAGATAGACTAACGACTTCAATGCATTAAGGATTTCCTTCACTCATTGAATCCTAGGCAAATAGAGTCATTCACAACCAACATATCGTCACCACTACACTTAGTCTACACTCTACCTCGTAAGTTAAACCTCACTATTCACATTCCATTCTCACCTAGCTCTTTGTTAACCGACACCGAACAAGAGGAGATGGCATTGAACAACTGAACTCTCGAGGAGTTAGCAGGTCTAGACTTGGACTAGCAATCTCTTTGCATAGACTATGCCAACCTTGAGGTGGCATTCAAGCTCAAGTCAGATATAATCCATCTTTTGCCAACTTTTCATGGTTTTGCAGGAAATGATCATACAAGCACCTCAATGAGTTCTATGTTGTTTGCTCAATAATGAAACCAATTAGCATGTTGGAAGAGCAAATCAAGTTAAAAGCCTTTCCATTCTCTTTGGTAGACTTTGCGATGGAATGGCTCTACTATCTTCCCTCTCGTACCATAACTACATGGAACAAGATAAAGAGGCCCTTTCTAAATAAGTACTTCCTACTTCTACGGCTGGTAGCATTCAGAAGGAAATTTGTTGAATCTGGCAATACAATGGTGAGTCTCCTTATGAATATTGAAAACGGTTCAAGAAGCTCTATGCTAGTGTGACGTCCCCCACCACGTACGTTACCATACCAACCAGTCGAGCTCTGACGCCGACCGCGATGGCTGGCAACCTCGTGGGTCGTCATCCTCTTACTTAACTTAACTTTCCATTCTTAACATTCTCATCTTATAGCGGAAGCAATTTCTATAGCAATTTTTTTTTTAACTTACATACTATACCTATCCCTATCATACTCTTATAACACATATTTCGTAACTTTCTTTCATCATCCTTTTTGAACGCTCAGCGAAAGACTCATGGTAGTACCATACCCTCGCCCAGTCCCTTGGTACATGCAGATCCGTCCGTTGTCCATCATATTACTTTAAATAAACACGTTGCTTACCTGCAACATATAAACAACTAATGAGCTAGATGCTCAGTAAGTTCAAACATACATTCATTAACTTATAAATACTAGTAATATATATTATTACTAGAATATATGTCATCACATATATACACACCATATACATCATTTATACATATCCTCAAAACATAACATAAAATATGGGCTTCATCATGCTCGTTTATCTCTTCGTTCATCGTTCTTATCATTCTATCGATCATCTCTTATCATTCTAATCCAATCTTTTCATTTCTTTGCTTTTCATTCCTATCATTTCTTAACTTTCTGTTCTAAACCTTTATAACTTTTCTATCGCTTCATCATCATCTCCTAACATTTCATATCTTAAAGCTAGTAACATATACACTAGCACAACATCACGTAAAAACGTGTCATTCCATACATATAACATCAAACACATCACATCACATATATAATTCTATCATGTTCTTTTAACTTCGTTTTATTATTTTTCATTGATTTCATTGTGTTGTTCTTTCATATCGTTCGTTTCTTTTCTTTTCTTTTCGTATCATTTTTTTTTCTTCTTTTCTTTCCACTCTCTTTTTCCTTGTTTTTTTTTTCTCACGCACTCTCTTTTTTTTTTCTTTTCACGCTCTTTTCTTTTCTTTTCTTTTTACGCTCTTTTCCTTTCTTTTCTTTTCACGCTCTTTTCCTTTCTTTTCTTTTCTTCTCTTTTCCTTTCTTTTCTTTTCTTTTCTTTTCTTTTCACTCTTCTTTCGTTTGTTTTCTTTCCACTTTCCTTTGGTTGGGCACGTTGTTGGACGTACCTAGTTGCGCGCGGACAGTGGGAGGAGGGGGAGCGACCCACCAACCTACCTCACAGTCACATAAAAACCGCACCTTCGGGGTTGGTCCATCCTATAATCTACCGCACCTTCGGGGTAGCGCCACATCTACACGGAGGATATAGACCGGAAGTCTCGACCTTGTAGGGAGACCGGTGCGCCAACAACTTAAGTTTTCAGTCTTATTATCTTGTAGGCTTTTATTTTTCTTATATTGATTTTTCGTTGAACATCTTTTTCTTTCAAAAACATAACATATATAGCACATATTACTTATATAACATCACATCACATCACATCACATCACATCACATCATAACAAACAAAAACATGTTTTGTTGCGTGTAGACAATTATTCTTTGTTCGTCTTATCATTTGCATCATTCCATCAATCATAGCCTATCGATCATAGCCTATCGTTCTATTCCATCAATCACATCTTATCGTTATGTTCTAATCCTTTCATCATACCTTTCATCATAACCTATCATTGTTTTTCTTTCTTGTCTAACTCTTTGCTTTCATATCATTTTTCATAAAACATTCATCATACCTTTTATCATAACCTATCATTGTTTTTCTTTCTTGTCTAACTCTTTGCTTTCATATCATTTTTTTTTATAAGACATCTATTCTTTCGTCCTCATAAAACATCCATTTCTAAATTCTTTTCCTCACCGATCATAATTTCTCTATCAATCATAACTTAATTTCCATAAAACTTTTCATAAACACCTATTCTTTCCTTTCATATCTCATCTCTTTCCTATGCATTCTATCATAATATTCTCATTCTTACTCTTTCCATTCCTTTATCCCTCTTTATCACATCGTTACTCTCATAAAGCTTTTATGATACCTTTCCTTCGTAAATTCAATATATACATATATTTATATATATATATTTTTATAAATTAATTATTAAAACATATCTTTTAACATCATCATAGCATTGCTATAGCATTTACTATAGCATCATCATAAATCACATCATGGCATATACATACAAAACATATAATACTATAAGCTTGTTCATAGTTGCAGACGGGTAAATGTCTGAACTTACTCATAGCGTGCTTATCCTTTCTTTGAGATCCATCGACGTCCTTTGTCGCTTCTGGATTAGGTTCCTACAGACAAACTTTATCCGTTAATCACATTTTCATTCATAGCCTTTATTTTATTAAAAAGCTTGATTATGATCTTATAACCCTTAATTATATCCTTATGACAGCTTTCTAAACCTTAATGGCCATTTTTGAATTTTTCTCCAACTTTTGAAAAATTACGATTTTACCCCTAACTTTTGACAAAATTACAATTTTACCCTTAACGTGATTTTTCATAACTTAAACCTCAATTTTGACTTTTACAAACTTCATTTACCTATTCCGGGGTCATGGGTGCTCTTTTCCCATAATTTGAGTATCTTTTGGCAAAATGACCATTTTACCCCTGATATGTCGTTTAATCATAACATTTTCATTTTCGTGCTTAGGTTGGATTTTCTAAACCCAAAATCATTTAATTAACTTTCTAAATCTTATCGGACCTTTTCCGGATCAATTCTTATCATTTTACCAATTTTCACATTCCCGGCCCTCGGGAAGTACTATTCCGACCTAAGAATCGGTTTCATGTTTTTCCTTACGTTCTAGGGTTTCAAAGGGTCGGTTTACTAATTGTAACCTGCCTATTCCTTTTTCCTTGCCCTAATTCCTCGAGGGGGCTCGGGTTCCCTTCCCGATCATATTTTTACCCCTCGTTTCCCATATTACCCCTGGTGCCATTTTTAGAAATTTCGACAGAGTTTCCCCTTAATTTTTAAGGTTCCAGCGTTTAGGAAACGCCTGAAAACCATCTATCCTAATCTAATTCTATCACGTACTATACCAGAGGCCTAGATTTTACGTAAAACTTGTACCGTTTACGTAAAATCGTTACATCATCACATATTTTTCTTTTTTCTCCATTACAGTCATTTTCTTCTTTTTACATACATTCTTTTCCACATTTTACATACCAATAATCATAAAATCATATAACAGCCCCAAACAATTAAATTACGGAACGTAACGGGATTGGAATTTATACCGAATTGCAGTCCGGTCTCGACGGCATAAACCATAATTCCTCGTTCTTCATGTTTGAGGTCCCGTCTTGCAAATCCGACTCAGCGGATGCGTTCGGAACGTCGAAAATAGGCTAACGGGCCAAACTTGCATTTTCGGTCAACGGTCGCCGTTGACCGGCGTTGACCAGCCGTTGACCGGCGTTGACCGGCGGCGACGGCGGCGACGGTGGCAAGTGGGTAGTCCATTTTGAAGATCTCGACGAAAAGAATCCATTGGTAGCCTCAATTTCACATTTGGAGGCCCCAATCGCCGGAAAATCCCCCCGAAAGTCACGGCCACGGCGGCAGCGGTGGAGCTCCGCCGTGCCGGACTTTTTCCCCGAAATTGATTGAGGGCTTTTGCTCCCCTCTTCACGGCGACCATTTCTGTATCGACGGCGTGCTTCAACTCGGCCGGAATCGGCAGTTTCGACGGCGGCTCCACGGCGGCGTTTCGCCGGATTTTTCGAAGCTTGGGCGGCGCGATTCCGCCGGTGTTGAGGCGATCCATCACATGGGTTTTGTAGTACTCTTCACCACGAATCTTTTGGGACCGGTTTCGTGGCAAATGGTGGCCGGACGGCGGAGAAATCTTGCCGGGAAGATTTCGGCTCCGGCGACCTTCAGGCGGCGCGTGCGGCTTGCTCCGGCGGCTGCTCCGTCGCGTCGACCCACCATCGGACTCAGCTCAGCGAGAGCTTTCCGATGACACCGGCGGTGTCGAAAACGGACACCGTTTCCGATGGTTGGTTACTGTACACATTCGGCTAGAGAGAGAAAGAGAAATGAGGAGAGAGAATACACATGGGCAAATGAGGAAATTCCACTTTTTCCCTCTCTTTATATACTTTTTTGCCCAAAATTTCAACACGGGCTATCCTGACTAATTTCGGCGTCCTGAATCCAAATATATCAGTTTTATTTTCATCTGAGGTCATTTTGACCAAATTCTGATACTGTGAATTTTCAGTCAAAAATGACCCTTGTACTCAATTATCAAATTTGAGCGTGCTGATAGGCTATCCTGACTAATTTGGGTGTGCTGAACTCAAATTTATCAGTTTTATGTCAAGATAATATCATCTTGACCTACTTCTTGATACTGTGAGTGGCACACACGTGCACACACATAATATCACTATTACTCATTTTTCATCCTTTAACATTGTTAGAACATTTTATTTTAGGGCTCGTTTGGGAACCGTGTCTGCAGGCGTGATTTGAAGGGTTGGAGGCCAAACCGCGTTCGGCGACTTCGACTCTGCAGACGGTGAACAGGAGGCGCACATGAGCTCTGCAACGTTTCCTGATTTGCTCTGTTCCTCCCGTCCATCCGTCGCTTCAAAACCCTCTTCTGTCGGGTTGAATGTTTACCGGCACCCCCTATTTCCACGAGATATCATCCGGCTCCAACGGTAATGTTTTCTCTTCCTCTTCACACTCGTCTTCTCTCCATCTTCACTGTCGGTTGCTTTTCAATCTCACCCCCGCCGGTGTTCCCTTGAAAACAGCCGTTTATCGCGGCCGAAAGTTAAAAAATTTTGTCGAAAACAACCGGATTTTGGGGGTTCCTGTTTGCATTGTTTGGATACATCCAAAAATATTTCTCTGCCTCCCGTGTTTGTTCAACAAATTCCGGTCAGTACCCTGCAAAAAAATTTTTGTTTGGCTATCGATCTGTGGTTTCATTGATGTTATCGATAGTAGATGTATAGTTTTACGGAAGTTTGGGGTAAATGAGTTTGGGATCTGGAAATTTGCATGCAACTAGCTTACCGATTAGGTGTTTGGTTTGTGCATTGTTGTAGGGCCGCCTAACACAACCATTTCCGGTAAGTTTTAACGCATTCTGTTGCTTTGATTTGCTCTGTACTGGAGTTGAGATTTCCGATTGATTTTGTTGATGTTCACCCTCTGTGCTTGACATTTCGTGTTTGTTCTTCAGGTCTCTCCTCTGTGCTTGATATCTCGTGTTTGTTCTTGAACTTTCCCCTCTGTGCTTGATATGTCGTGTTTGTTCTTGAACTCTCCTCTCTGTGCTTGATATTTCGTGTTTGTTCTTGAACTCTCCCCTCTGTGCTTGACGTTTTGCGTTGAGTCCAAACCTGTTTGGAATTGTTGTGGTTGGTGGTTGTTGAATAGGGCTGGCATTTCTCATTATTGTTTTGTGTTATTGCACCGAACATCAACATATAGCCCCAATGTTAATTTTTGATATTTCTTTGCAATCTGTCTCTGTACTGGACGTGTATTACATCCTTCTCCACTGTTGGTTTCCCCTGTGTGGGTGATGTTTCCCTCTGTCGTTGAAGTATCCCCTGTGTGGTTGATGTTTCCCAACGTGCTTGCATTCTCCCCTCTGTGGTTGATGTTTTATAAATCTGTCATGCATTGTGAGGATACTATGCCATGGTTTAAAGGAAGTTTTGCTTCGGTTGGCATGTTTGTAAGTGTAATTGATTCTGTTATTGCTCCCAGTATGGCTCTTTCACAAATGACCAAATTTGTGAAAGAGTTTTCCAAACAACTGTGCCACACATGTGGCATCCGCTTGGCCCCTTTCTGTTTTCCCTCTCTGGTTGATATTTCCCCTCTGTACATTATGTTTACAGCCTCCTAGGTTGTTACACTTCGTGCAATAATGGTTCTGTTTTTATTTGTATGGTGCTTGTATAAACACAGGATATTTGCAAAGTTGATCTTAGCCATTTATAGCTGTTGTTTTAATTGACAGTAACAGGTTGACGGTTTCAACCCCGTCGACCTGTCGTGATACTGTCGCCACGGCTACCGGTAGTAGGAGACACCGAGGTGGCGTTCACAAACGCACCACTCGGCGTTGCCACCAGAAGCAACAAAGGGCCCAAATTACACATTACTTCCGTGTTCGAAAGCGGATACAGCAAATAACGTCGTCGTTGCCCATTCGTGAGGCGACTAGCGTCGTTTCATCCACTGCCTCGAACTCGGTATACATTTTTATAAAAAATCTACTTATTTCTGTGCAATATATTTGTTTTCCTGTATTTATAAAAATTTGTGTGTAGCTCTGTGACTTACGAATAACATATAAAGTGCCTGTCCACATTGTATGTTATACCCCAATTTCATTCATTCGTTTATCTATGTACATTGCATTTATGGATTATGGTTTATGATTTGATTTGCATTTGCCATTAAGCCACCTAGTTTTCACTTTTTATATTTCATTGTTTTGTTATGGCATGTTGTGTTCTAATTTTCATTGTATTGTTGGCCTTGATCAGTGGTATCTGTTGCACGTGCTGGGCCTTGTTGATTCTGTTGTTGGCCTCCTATTCCTTGTGGTTGTGTACTGGCTATGATGCAAACTGTCATGGTTGATTCGCTTATCATGTTATTGGTGTTTTACACACCCGTTAAACGAGTTTGTTGCTGGTTGGTATCTGGATTGTGAACCTTTATCACTTTTATCTGGTGTTAAACCTAGGTAGCAATTTGTTTTATGGGTGTGCATAATGCCTAACATGATTATGTGATATATTGACATTAGACTGAGCCGTGTATTTTCGAAAACCAAATTTTGCCCCCATCGTGCCTGTGAAATTTTACATTTTTTTGTACATTTTAGTGTAACACCGATATGCCTCGGGCGGATGGGTCGTCGTACAATTGGAATGAGGAGAAGGAGGTTTATTTTTTAAACCTCCTTGATGATTACCAAAGTAATCATGGTGGAAGACTTCCCAAGACTGATATATACTCGGAGTGGGCCGAGTTGTTTAACAGGAGGTGGCCTGATATCAACACCCCATGTTATGCAATGACTCTGCATGGGAAAAGGACACGAATGAGGCGGACGTACACCGCGTGGAAGGTGTTACAAACATGGACGGGTTTAGGCTACAACCCTATCACTGATACAGTGATCTGTTCCGACGAACAATGGGCCCATTTCGCTGCTGTAAACACTACTACTCCTGTTTAGAATGCAAACTTATGTATTATATGATATTTTGTACTTTCCCGTTTTGGTGTATATTTAGCAACACATATTTTTGTTCGTGCAGGTTCATCCAGAGTAAAACTTTCTCCGAACACAGGGTTTAAAGCACAAGGAGTTGTACCTTAACGTTTTTGCGAGGTACCAAGCAACCGGTGCACGAGTTCAGCATTCCCGATTCAGCCCTAGTCCAAATGTTTGTGAGCTGTCTGCCGGTGACATGTCTGGAGACATATCTTAGGCTCCTGGCGTTGCGATCCATGGAAATGACGCGCAAGCCGACACGAGTAACCCGGGCCAGTTTGACTCTCAATACGCACCAGGTTCAGTACGGAGTCGCGAGAAACAGGTTAAGCGTAAACAACGTCAGGACACGGAAAATAGTCTCGCTGACGCAATACGGGGCATCGGTAGTTACTACTCAAATAAGTCGTCATGAACATCAAGTACTGATAACGCTACCCTAGCTGAGTTGCTGGCTCAAGCGGACAAGATGATGGAAGAGATGGGGGTGCCTACCAATGATGCAGTTACTGTGTACCTGTGATTTCGTAATGAAAAAGCGTTGTTGCGAGACTTTACCAGGCTTTCCGTTGAGAAGAGGTGGAACATTATTAATAGGATCGTGAATGGCGGCGTATAAGCTGGGTTACTCGTGCGAAACATTATTATTTCTGAGACTATTCATTTGTCACGGACATTTCCGTTTACTTTATTATTTTTACCATTTCGTGTTTACTGACTATCACTTATACAGTTGTTTTCATATTTATATATTTATATTTATGCAATTTCAAACTGTTCACGGCTTGCATGTTAATTTTTTTTATGTCATTACGTAGTTTAATTGTTATAATGATTTGGCTGCAACTTTTACGAAATTAAATCATTTTGTATGTTATAAAATATTATAATGTTTGTTTTTATGCAATGATTTATGAAAATCGAGTTATAAATTTTCTTACAAATTCACTAAATGTAGGTCGTATAACTCGGCAAATTATGGATACATCTGATACGGATACTGATGATGATGTAGCCGGTGTTGCATGTGTCTTATACGCATATATGAAAAAGTTACATAAGCAAAAAGTCCTTAAACACGACTCCATTTTAACGGGTGCTGTAAAGACAGATGAGTTGTTATACGGAAATGACGATAATATCAAACAAAAGACTCGGATGAGTAGGGCTACTTTTATGGCTTTGTGCGAGTTGGTGGAAGTAAAGGGTTTACTTTGTGTGACAGATCGTGTATCCGTACCTGAGCAATTATTCATATTCTTAGAAATACTATGCCATGCAACAACAAATAGGCAAACACAGGATATTTGGCAGCATTCAGGTGAGACGATATCGCGATGGTTTACAACCGTTCTTGACGTACTATTCACATTAAAGGCCGAGTTTATACGCCCTCCAGATTATAATATCATGCAACCGTATATTATGGAAAACGCATACAAATACAGACCATGGTTTGACGTATGTGATTAAGTTTGTTATTAGATTTATATATTTTAATTGTTTGTAACCGTATATCTGTCTAATAATGTGATTATTTTCGTAGAACTCTATCGGCGCCATCGATGGGACGCATGTGCCATGCGTGCCGCCAGCAGATAACTCGTTGGCATGGCGGAATAGGAAAGGCATAAGCACCCAAAACATACTAGCAGCTGTGTCATTCGATATGATGTTCACATGCATGATCGCAGGCTGGGAGGGCTCTGTACATGATGCGAGGATATTAGCACATGAAATGGCCGTTAATGGATTCCCAGTGCCACCTGAAGGTTTGTTATCTGTTTGTAAATAAAAATGGTTATACAATTTATTTATTTTTTGTATCGTATTGCCTATTATACGTACTAACATATATTATTTGTTTAGGTAAATTTTACTTAGCAGACTCTGGTTATGCTAACAATGATCACTTTCTTACACCTTATCGCGGAGAAACATACCACTTGCCAGAATACCGTCAGAGACGATATGGTCTTACAAGTATGAAAGACGTTTTTAATTACACACACTCGTCTTTGCGGAATTGTATTGAAAGAACTTTTGGTGTTTGGAAAGCGAGATTTAAAATACTGACTAAGATGAATAGTTACCCCATCGACAAACAAGTGAAGATACCAATAGTTTGTGCGATATTGCATAACTTCATAAGAATGCATGCAGCGGTAGAACCAGACTCGCTACTTCAGTCATACATGCATGACGTGCCAACGTTCAGTGGAAGTACATCTATGTCTACTTGTGCAGTGGATACAGCTGATGCTGATGGATTAGAAGATATTGATGATGTGTACGAGGACATATATACGAACACAGCTAACGCTGACGCACAGCATCAACATCGTAGTGGGACCACGACTATGCCTCGCTTTAGAGATGCTATTGCAGAGCAAATGTGGGAGAGATACCAACAGTATCCCTGGTATAGACTTTGACGTTTGTCGATTTGATGCCGTTATTGTATTATGTCCAATGTAAATCAAAATGTCACGATAAATATTAGAAGGAATGACTTACTGACCCCTCCGATGATTTTGTATGTATGATTATGGTCAGCAATTGCCCTATGTACGTTAGCGATTGTATGCAATTTTTGATTGGGGGCTTAACTGCATGTGCTCATTTATGGAGTACGCCTTTTTATAATTATTTTGTTTAACATTGGCAATCATGTTTGACTTGAGTTTTACAAACATTGGGTTGCCACCAGATTTTGGGGGGTGTTTGGGGGACGAGGTATTAGTACTACATTTTGGGTTAGGAAAAAGTTGTCTTAGAAAATAATTTTATCAAAAAATTACTGTTTGAACTGAAAAAATACAAAAAAGTTAACAATATGTATATATAAAAAATTCAATATGAATATGGTAAGGTTCATCTTGAAATCTTATGTCATTTAAATTAAATTTATCTCATTTGGACTTGTATACACAAAGTTATGAATTGATAGGATAATTATTTTACATAAATACCCCCTATTTATGATTATCATAAATGTAGTTGTGTGTTCTAATTTAGTTCAGGTTTCTGTTATTATAGATATAAAGGGCCCAAATCAATATGTGATATAAAACTTATTGTCTAACATCGCGTGTAAGTTGTGAACAAGGAATTTTCAACGCAAATGCTGGTTGTCATGAAGATAGCAAAATAAAATCTTTAAATTCCAAACACTTCCTTATTTTATCTATCATATAACACAAACTCCCATAAAGATTCATTTTTCTCACTTATTTAATAATTTTTATACACTTTTTTCATAACAACTTTTTTCCAAAACCTTTTATCCCAAACACAATCTCCAACACTATATCTCATCTCCAAAACCAACATCTCCAAAAATATATCTCCAAAACCCCCCCCAAACCCCCCCTTAGTTCTAAACAATATTAAATCACTTAATTTCACATTTTAACGCTTATATTCATTGTGTAATTATTTTCCGAAAAATGTGAATTTTCCCGGTTGTTACAGCTAGTTTCCCCCACCACCAAATTAGTTAACAACTCTTCATCTAATACTTCGAGAGGGATTAATGTTAATGGATAGGAGTATGATTGATTATGCACGTGGGAGAGCTCTTATGGAAAAGACTTTAGAGGTCGCTAGAGCCTTAATTGCAAGCATGGCGGCCAACCCCCAACAATTTGGCATTCGACATAATCCACCACCACCAAAAAGAGTAAATAAGGTAAGCACATCTTTAATTAAACAATAACTTGCTCACTTTACTTCACTTGTGCAATGCAAATATTGTAGGAAACTTGTTGCAAGCCAAGGTGTATGGAATCTGCTACAATGCAAGCCACCCAATGGATATGTGGCCAACCTTGCAACATGACACCATGGAGCAAGCCAATGTTGTTGGTGAATTCCCTGGATAACAAAGGAAGTATGATCCTTTCTCTAATACTTACAATGAAGGTTGGAGGGATCATCCCAATTTAAGTTATGAAAGAAACCAACAACTGACGGCTTTTAATTCCATCATGAATTGTTCATCGAACCTTAACCCACTTTGTGAAGCTTAAGTATGTCTCTAGAGGACATTGTTAAGTTATTGGCTACTAACACTTTGTAGTTCCAACAAGAAACACAGGTGAGTATCCAAAGCTTGAAAACTCAAATAGGCTAATTGGCTAGTGCGATAAGTCGATTAAAGGTCAAGGTTTGAGGAAACTAACGTCTCAAACGGTAGTTAACCCAATAAAGAATATGAGTGTGATAACATTATCATGTTTCATATATTATTCTTACCCCTTTTATCTACTACCATCTTTGTATTTACTTAAGGTATCGAAACTACCCCTTTACTATTCATTTATTTACTGTATCTATTTTCACTACTGGTCTCATATCCACAAAGATCCTTGGATCTTTATTAAACTCAGATTGCTTGCCAACCCTAACATTACATACTGATGTGCTTTATATTTATGTGTCTATCTTTCTATTACTACTTGTATTATCAGAGATCTGTAGCTGAGAAACTTAGCTGATCCATTCCCGTGAACCCATGATTTCCACTCATTTGCTCCCACCAGTCTACCACTTTTCTTCAAAAGACAAGTTTCTTACTTGTGTTTCCTGCAACGTTAATAAACCTGTGAGATATGCTCAGTAAGTACAAATATTCACAATAATCAAACATATGATGCTGAGTGCATGATGTTTCATTCTGATCTACTATACTTTCGAGTTTTATGGACTTTTCCTATCTATTTTTATATTTGTTTTACATTACTGTAGCTGTTCCATTGATAGGCCCCTGATTGGTCATATCGTGTGCACGTATACTGATGGGGAATGGAGGAAAATACATTATCACATGGTTTACAAAACTGAAACTGGAAAAAACTTCCTTAACTGATGGAGGCTGGTACATCAATTTTTAATTTTTATTAACTTGATCCGATCTGGCTTAAAATTTTCTATTCTATTGTTTTGATTTAGTGATCATGCACAAAAATCAAAACACAATCTGTTTTTTTTTTTTTATCAATTTAATGATAGCTTCAATTCAAAATATACTGAAATAGCTAGTCATAATATTGAGTTAGTTCGTGCGTGCAGACATAAAATATATCTACATTTACAATAACTCTACTAATGTGAATTGACTGAGATTTGCTTGAGATGTATTGTCCTTTTGCTGGGAATTACCTGTTACATCAGCACCTATCTGTTATTTTCTACACTGTTATTTTACTAAGTATATTAATTTAGATTGTGCATTTAATTTTTCTCAACTGTATTTTTCGAAGTTTGTTTACACTCAAGTTCGGCGATTAGGATTTATCTACCAAATTATCAATAGTAATTGGCTTCTATAGTGTTCTAGAATGTTTTGAACATTTTTTGTATTTTGTTAATGGGTTTCGATTTTCACTATTCATGACCTTCCTGATCCTTGGGCTCGGGTTCAGCCCTTAGGCTCGGTTTCCTTTCAAAATTAATTTTTGATATCTTTTGTGGTCTAAATATGCTCTAGGGTATTTATTTGTGGTTTTAATTACCTTCATAACCCTAACTTTTGACAAAATACCCATTTTACCCCTCGAACATATTTTAACATTTTTTGACTATTTTATACAGTCAAATAGCATTTCTATTGTCACTCAAACATTTCCAACTTCTACGGCCTACATTTTGGTGATTAGAGCTGGTTTAAAAAGACTTAGTCTGAAACTTTTACCCCTCGTTTTCAAAAATACCTCTAGTGCACTGTTTTGTATATCAGGATCTTTTCGGGTATTTTGAGAATTTTACTGCTCTGGGTACCTACCAAGTACTATATCAGAAGCCTAAATTTATAGTCAAGTTAATCTCAATTATAAATTATCTGAAATTTACAATTTCTCATCACATTCATATCTTAAAACACTGATTTGTTCATCATTTAAAAAGTTCATTTTTTTGTTCATTTTTGGCCAAAGTATTCTTCATGAAACTTTTAGACAAAATCAAGATAAACAACTTTCATGTTTCAACTTTCTTCAAATTCCGCTTCTAAGGCCTTGGTTTAGCGAAAAATTTGAGACTACACATACTTATACACACTGTGGACCTATTTCATATCATAACCTAAAACAATGTCTTTCACTCATTTTTTGCAAAATTGCTCTTTACAAAATTTTTCACGATGAAATTTTCTACAACTTTTATGTTTTAACTTTTATCAACTTCGCCCATCTACAAAGCCAAATCTGAGCTGGAATGTTTAGGTTTTCAAAGGCAAAATCCTGGAATTTCAAAAACCTAAACCCTAACTTAGTTTCCACTTAGGTTTTCACTTACTTTTCATGAACTCTTTATTTGCTGCCATTACTGAGCTTTAAAGCTTACTTTCATGAATTTCTATTCAACAAAGCACAATCCAAAACTTAAGGAAATTAAAATCTTAAGAAGACGATTTTATCTTAGGTTGCTTGATCTTGAAGAATCTGGTTTATGCTCCTATTTTGGACTCTTTTTTTTTTTTTTTTTTTTTTTTAACTTTGGTTATGTTGGCTGATAGGTATAACGGCAAGGAAGAGAAAGAAAGACAAAAACTTAAAGCATTAGATTGATCTAATTTTTGGCTCCCTTATAACACATATAAACCACTTTTTCTTTATAATTACACAAATGGAACATTTTTAATACTTTTTGTGTAATTCTTCACACTTTTGGGCCATAGTTAAATTTTGCATAATCCTTAGTTAAACATGGCTGAAAATCAACCCTTAGAAAAATGCCACTTGATCCCCGTGAGTTGGCAAACTTTGTTTTACTTTTCAAACTTATCAAGTGTCACTTTTCTAGTTCTTAGATCCCTTTGCTCTTAATCCTTGCCGTTGAAAGCAAATGATTATGTCTTCTTAATATATTTTTAATTCAGTATAGTTCTTGGGTCATTTATAGTCTAATTTTCTCACTTTATTAGTAAAAAATTTGACTGTCAGCCAAACTAAAATTTTCCTTGATTTTTGTACCAAAGTATTGTTTTGGCGTTCCAGACTACCGGTTTAGCCTAAATAGCTTCCGATCATCCTAGAAACTTAGAAAATGTGTTTCCTAGGGTTTTTACATGTACTGACTTAATATTTTCTAATACTATGTTTTCCAACCCAAACTGCATAATTTTTCATTTTTTAGGCTTGAAGCTAATTTTTTGTAAACAGAAAGTTGAAAATTAGGGTTTTTGGCACTCTAAACCCATTTTCACTCATTTTTTTGATAAATTTTACATTTTTGACTATTATTTATAATACGGTAATGTTTACTGAATTTACAGGAAATTACAGTCTGAATTCTAGAATTTCCATAATTGTGCTCACCTACATTGTAAGTGGTAAACATTTCTCTACTAGGAGTAATGTGAAAATAAGCTCCTGAATCAAAGACCCACTCGACCATGTAATCATTCACATGTAAACATTCATCGACAAGCAATACAGCTACTTTTCTTCTGTGACTATTGATGTAGTTGTGTTGTTATTGCCATCATTCTTCTTTTAATTGACTCTCTATAGTTCTCACTTCAAAATCCTACAATTCTTTGTCATGTGGCTCTTCTTTCCACAATGAAAACGACCATCATTTCTGTTTTTGGATTTTGATCTTCTCGTGGACTTATCGTTCTTGTTCCTCCCTCCTCTGTTTTGACTTCTGCCTTTGTTTTCCATAACAAATGCTTGAGTATCCACACCTCATGCCTTGTTTTACTTCTTAAATGATACCAAGACTTCTGCAATAACTTCATATTTTAACTTGTCTTTTCTGTTAGTAAGAGTGATGATGGGGAGATAATATAATGATACAACTTTTTCTTCATTATTGAATTTACATAAAATTTTAATAATTGAAAGATCATACTATTAAAGTTGCACAAACGCTACAACATATCCACATTCGATACAACTCCATCCACAAGTAGAGCCTGTTGAAAAGATTCTTTGATATGTACAATTTTTATAAAATCCCCCAAGTATCTTTAGTAATCTTGCACTCCTTGGATTCAATATTCTACACAACAGTACTTGAGAGATTTAGACAAATTGTAATAGCCACAATCTCGTCCATCTCCTCCCAATCTTCGTCCTTGACAATACTAGACTTATTTTCTTTGCCTAATACAGTCGTATGGACCTTTTATTGAATAAGGAGATCCTTCATTCTCCTTTATAGAAGGAAAAATTACCCCTTCTTTTGAACTTCTTGATCTCAATCTTCGGGCTGTCATGTTGCTACAGTAACAATATTTTGGTACAGTAACCGCGTCTACTATAGGAATCGTCTCTATTACAAGGGCCACATTGCTATGTAGGAAAAATAATAAAATATGCATAGCGAAATTTTTAAAATTTTTAAAAGATCATTAAAAACTCGTATTGTCATATATAATAAATTACTTAACAAGCATTATACTTTCAGAGGAGATCACTAACAGCATCGGAGGATGTGACCAAGAGGTTTAAACCAACTAGCCTTCTTTACTATTCTTTAATTCCTGGATGGTGGAGTATGTAGGCACTTGGTTCCTTGACTGATATTTTAGCACAGCTTATCTCCTTACAACCACCCAGATATCTAAGAATTTATTATTATTAGTGAGAGATATAATAATAAATTTACTCATCTGAGAGTCTATGATCTAAAAAAAAAGGAGTTCTAAAGGCCCTATGTATAAATTTGTATTAGGTGGCTTTTAGAATTTGAATAGGACTCAAGAAAAGATTTTTCTCTCTCTCCACAAACCACATACCAATTCTCTCCCTTGGATTGCCCTTGAAAAATTCAGCCACTCTAGGTTTGATGTATTCAAAATTTAAACAAAATTTTAGAAAAGATTTTTCTCTCTCCTTTCTACACAAAAAACCGAATTCTCTCTATAGGGGATAACCCCTAAAAATTTCGGCCATTATGTGATTTGTAATTTAAAATTTGATTCAAATTTTAAACTCCACAAATCTAGTAATTTTGTGTACATAGATAATATTTTACAATTCCAATTTAAATTCAAATAAAATCATGGTAACATTATTTGAAATCCAAATAATTGTGTAATCTCTTATCCAAAAAAAAATTCAAATTATGAGAAAATCTTGTCTTCCAATCCCAAAAAAATCCGTCCCTTTATCTGTGCTAGGATAAGATTTTGTTTAATTTAAATTCAAATAGGATAATCTTTTAAATTTCAAACATTTATTTAAACAAGAATTTCAAAATTCAAATTAATCTCATATTTATCTTTTGAAAGATAAATATAATTAATTTAAATTTCAAATCTTATTTTCCATAATAAATATTCATCTAAATTAAATATTTATCTCATTTACTGAATAATACAAAATTATAATATACCCTTGGCTCCTAGAGAAAAATGCTTACACCCTATAAGAAGTGATATTGATTTTTCTTTTTGTTAAATGCAAAATTCCAAACAATAAAGAATATCCTGATCAATTACCATCTGTTAAGGAATTATACTAAGCTAATAAACAGAATGATAGGATATATATAATGTAGGCTCCAATAATCCATAAATTATTATTCTTTACTGAATAAACTCATTACACACAATTATTAGCTTCAGAGTCATACTACTATAAACCTAAAACTGCACTTCTAATTATATATCGTATTACACAAGCTAGTGATAAGCTATTATCCAATAACCTTATCATGTATACAATATCCTCACATGATATTTATGATCAACCTTAGATTAAAGTCCGTTTGACATGTTGATCAAGCTATTTTAAATATCTATTATACATCCGATTAAGAAAATAATTATTCACTATATGTGAATAAGAAATCATTTACCAAGCAAATAACCTAAACATTATCCATTTTCACATCCAATATAATACCTTTAAGAGGATAACTTCTACTCTTTATTAGAGTTATGATTCCAAAATCTATAAACAAATCCTCTATCATGTACAAGTCATGTACCTAACGAACCAGTTTATAAACTTATTACCTTAATATGCTTTAGTCTTTGGAATGTCAAAATACATAAGTCATATATATAAAATGATTTACTTTCCAAGATTAACGTTATTACATAATGAACGTTGAAAATGAATTAATCCACTCAAGTGAACTACATAAATCAATTGCACTTTGGTCCCAGTTGGATATGTTACCACCGAGTAATATATCTATATCTCTACTCGAGATTCGAAGCTCCAGACAGTCAAAACAAACCGTCTACCTAATTAACTTTAGACAACATAATAGTTTTACATGAGTTAAATGCTCACTCTAACTCCATAGACTATAGACCATAGATTTAGACTGCTTACTTTAAAATATTGTGTCCTTGCATTCAAGAGTCCATTGTATGTAACATTCTTACAGTTTAACAACAAGCATTCAGTAAGTTATATTTGATTATATTTACTTTAATATTTAAATAGGATGAGGGCATATATTAATATAATGGATAACTTCTAATATATTATTAATTAGTTCAAATTAAATAAAATACATAAAATGTCTTTTCCACTTAAGACATTCCTAACATGTTATAAGAACTGCACTGCTACAGGATTGTATTGTTGTGTTTGTCTTTGTTCACTATTTATGAATAGTATCTTTGTAGAAAAAATATGCTTTTCAGAGACTGAACCTGGCGTTCTGATACTAGTTGTTGGGAATATAGACAAATTCCAACTCCCCTTCAGGATCTAACTTGTGCAAAAAAAAAAAAAAAATGGATACCAAGAATTTCATCTTATAGAAAATCCTTCAATTTGAAAAGGAAAAACCACATAACACATAGAGAAAAAACTTTTACTATAAAATAATAGGTATATATTAAATTCTTAAGTTTTAGTAATAACTTAAGAAATACTATCAAAAATAAAATTCTCTCACACTTACAAATATGGTAATCTCACTACTTTATCTTAATAAAAAAACTATTGTAGACGCATAAAACTCTCTTTTAGCAGCTTTTGTTTTTCTTGCTACTGGAATACTTATATGATCTGCTTTTCAGATCTAAAATTGTTCTGCAAATGAAGGAGAGAAGCTCTATTATTCACGTAAAAACGCGTATCAACAGGTGTTCTTTCTTGCTTTTCTCTCTCTTTTTTTTTTTTAATTAATGGTTGTTGTGGATGTCAAATTTAGCTCCACTTTGCTGAAAAAAAAAAAAAAAAACCAATATTCATCTCTCTCTCTCTCTCTAAACTAAAACAACACCACCTCAAAAACCATACTAAATTTGATTCAGGGATATAAAAATAAATAAATAAATTATAAAATTGGGAAAAGGCCAAAGAATTTTAACAAGTAGCAACATTTGGATTAAATTACATAATCAATCATAACAAAGGAACGATAATCCAGTTAACTCCAAAATATGGTTTATTTCTTTTCCTTGTTCTTGCTCCTATAGTACAATATTTACCAATACTATCCGAACTAACATCACAGATGTAAATAACCCAAACTTCAATGTCGTGCTATTATAAACATGATCCAACAATTTTTCTACACTTGACTCTACACATTATGTTTCAAATTCCAAAATACATACATATAAATGTGTGTAACGAAACGAAAAAAGAAAAGCAAAGAAGAAATTGAAAATAAATTTCACTCTTTCCAAACCCATCGACCAAGAATAAAACAACCTATTTAATTAATGTCACGTAAAAAAAGTCCTTAACAAGAACGTTTGAAAAAAAAAAAAGAAAAAAGGGACTGAATTGAATACAATTGAAGACAAAATTTTGAGATTAATCAGAAGAACTAACAAAGAGAGGAACAGAGAAGAGCCGAAAGGTTACCAATTGGACTTTGTTTGGAGAATCTATGGAGTACACTTCAAACCCTAGAAACTATAAAAACACAGGAAGAGAGAAAGGGAGTATAATTGTGCATTTTCTTATAGCTAAATACCTTTCTTTTTTTTTTTTTTAAGAAGTTTTTAAACAAATGGTACAAGTTATTAAAATTAATCAAAAGGCCTTTTTTCTCCTAAAAATAATCAATTAATTTTGTTAATAGTCAATTACTGATAAACTCTTAGTCATAAACAAAATTACCAATTTTTAGATCAATTAGTGATTTAACTCTTAGTCAATCACTTATTTAAAAAAAAATAAAAAATAAAAAACAAACAATTCTCCTTCTCACCCTCTCTCTCTCTCTCTCTCTTTCTCTCTGATTTCTCACCATCACCACCCCCAAATGTCTTCACTTTCATTGTCACCGGCAAAATGGTCTCACTTATGAGGTTTCAACTGAGCAGGGAATGGCTGAGTATGACGAGAAGGTGGAAGTCCCTCAAGAGGGGTCCGAAGATGATATTTAACGATGCACACAACAACCTTCAACCTCGTACGACAACAGGAATTGCGTTGAAAATTGTGGTAATGTGTAGATCAACTTGATGTTTGCCAGTTTTTGTCTTCCCCGATTGCTCTTTGTCTTGGAAGCTGAGTCGCAAGCCGATTGTAATGGCGAAGAGGGAGGGAAAAATATGAGAGTGCATAGCAGAATTTTAAAATTTTTTTTAAGATCGTTAAAAACTCCTGTTACTATATGAAAAATTATTCAACAATCATTATACCTTCAGAGAAGAACACCAAGAATGCAGGAGGAAGTAATCGAAGGGCTTCAGCTAACTAGCTTTCTTTACTATTCTCTAATTCCCAGACAGTGGAGTGTGTGGACACTCGATTCCTCGATCAATATTCTAGCGTAGTTTGTCTCTTTCCAACCACTCATATCTCTGAGAATGTATTATTATTAGTAAGATATATAATAATAAATTCGCTCATTTAAGAGTCTCTAAAGAAAAAAAGGAGTGTCAAAACCCTTATTTATAAATTTATATTAGGTAGCTTTCAGAATTTTGAATTGGACCTAGAAAAGATTTTTTTTTTCTCTCTAAACACTATAGTTGATTCTCTCAAGGGGAAAATCCCCTGAAAAATTCGGCCACTCTATGTCAAAGAGATTCAAATTCAAACAGGATTCTCTCCAACAAGTATAAGCAATCGGGCCTCTTCAAGGGGCGTATCAGGTTTGGGCCCTAGTGGGCATGATTTTTTTAGTACGAACTTGTGTTTTTGGTAGCTGAGAACTATTGGCATATTTCTTTTCCAGTGTTTATAATTATCATCATAAGTTTGTTTTCCATGAGTATTGAAATAAGAGGTGTCGGTGATATTTTAAACTAAAATAAAATTATACAAGAACATCATTAAAAATCCCAACCAAATATAAAGAAAATTTAGCAAATCAAACATGCGAGTATGTTCCTACATGAAACTTGAAAAAACATGCAACATTGTGATGGTAATTCTTAGCACCTATTGCCTCAAGCCACTGAGGGGTGGTCATGGGATAAATAGCCGGAATATGGACCCCGTCTAATTAATATATGTTTTCTTAAATCCTCCAAGGTTAAAAGATATATTAATAACTGCTTATTTTGCCTACCAGTTTAGCTAACAGAACTTCTAGGGAAGGTTAATAGCTAAACACATTTTGAGTATGTACCGAGGGGTGGTCATGAGTAGGATTATACCCAAACACATTTTCCAAATAAGAAATCCAACCTAGTATACCGGTGGTGATAAACGCCTATCGAAGGGTGTGGTCAGGGTAAAACTAACGTAAGATGTTACCATGCTTTCATATATGGATTAATAATGGAGACTGTGGGTTTTGTTTGAAACCCTCTCCTACTCAATAATTTGAAAAACATGTAAGTTTTGGAAATATATATATGATTAACATAGTTTGAGTAGCATTCTTCTATCCCATATGACATATTATCAAATATGCATACAAATCATCCATCAATATATATTCATCCATCCATGACATATCATAGAAAAAATAAATAATGGAAAATTTAAATAATCGATCCATAGTCCCATCCTAAAAAATAAAATAAAATTAAAGATTATAAAATTCCATCTAAAGCATTTTTTGGGTCTTGAATTTTGCTCCATTTTCGCATATCTATCTTCATGTGACCTCTTCATTTATTTCTCATCCCAAATTTTATTTAAAATTCAAATTTTAAACAATTCAAATTTCATACATAATAATATGTAATTTCAAAATTTAAATTTACAATTATATATTTTTTACACAATTTTAAAATTAAATCTCAAATTTAAAAATTGAAAATTTCTGACCCTCGACTTATCAGGCCCACGGCCCAAAAACCCATAACCACCATGGGCAGCCCTAGCCCCGTGGGGGCTGGCAGCCCATGGCCAGGGTTGCAGCCCCTAGGGTGGGCCACAGCCACCCTTGCCTGTAGCTGTGGCGGCTGCAGCCCTGGACAGGGGTTGCCTCAGCCCCATCCTGCCTAAGGGCAAGGGCTGCAGCCCCACCAAGCTGGATGGCCATCCCAAGGGGTCGTGTGACGCCTTAAATTCTATTTAAGGGTCAATATATAATTTAAATAAAATTAGTGTGCCAAAAATTAATTAAAAAATCTTTTGGAAACCCTAGGTTGGTTTCCTAGTCAAATTTCGCTCAAAAAGTCAACAATTTGAACTTCAAAAAAAGAAACCCTAAAATATTCGGCCATCACTTGGGATTTTAATTAAAATTTAAATTCCATAAATCTAAGGAGGATTTAAATTCAAATTTCATCCCTTAGATATAAAGAAGAAATTTCGGCCATAAAGTATAGGAAATAAAGGAGATTTTTATTTGAATCAAAAGCTAGGTCAAAACTCAATCAAAGTTCAAATTATTTTTCCTTAAAAACTAAGGGATAATTTTGGCCACCTAAAGGGAAATAAGAGAGAAAACCCTAGCCTCAAAACAGCACAAAAACTTTCCCTTTTACCCTTAGAAATTTCGGCCAAACAAGGAAGAGAAAGGGAAAGAAAGAAAACCTAGTATAAAAACCCTCTTTTAACTCTCATTCACCCTTCTTTTCACCCTCAAAAATTCAGCCAGCTTTCCCCTCTCTCTTCTCTGAATTTTCTCTCCCAAAACACACCCGAAACAGCAAACAAAACTTACCAAAAGGCTGTGACAACCGGGAAATTCAGGCAATTTTCGGATGAAAATGTACAAATGTATGTATATAACAATTTGTACTATTTAAAGAGTGAAATAAATGTATTTATATTGTTTAGAATATATAAAAATGTTCTAACAATACTGACGAGTAAGAATTCAGTGTTGGAAAAATTCACTGAGTTGAAATGGGGCCAAAAACGGCATTGAAAACCCTAACCAGGACAATAAAAGACGAAAAACTTCCGGGATTAATTTTGATCAAACGGAAGCAATTTAAATTGATCCGACTGCACAGGAGACCTCAGGAACACGCTGGGACGATTTCAGGAAAATTTCGGCTCGAACCGGTATCGGTCAAAAAGTAGTCGAATTAATGTGAATAGTGAAAGTCAAAGTCAACTTTACTTTAGTATTTATGACATCATAAATCCCTTTAATAAATGGGATTAAAATGGTGGTTGGTAGCATTAATGGCCATGATTCATTTGCTTTTTGATCTAAAGGCCAAGATTTGGCCAAAATTCATCATTTTTAATTTTTGAAAAAGATGGAAAGAAATGGTGTTGAAAGGTGATGAAATGTGATTGGTTGGTAGCCAAATTAATTGGCTTGTTTCATGCATAAGTCGGCCACTTTTGGAACAAAAAGCCGAGACCATATTTTCAAGCCAAAACCAAGAGAAAATTTTCTAAGTGTCTTCCATGGTGTGTACATGAGTGACCCAAGAGGAACCAAGCAATTTCTTCAATATTTCTACACAAAATTGGTGTCAAAGCATTCCTTGAAGACAAAGGAAGCAAGTGACTAAGGTAACTCCCCTTGCACTTAACTTTTTCTTGGTTTTTCTTCAAGAAAACCATGGGGTGAATAGTGAAAAAAGATGGAAAATTTTTGGTTGTTTTCCATGATTTGATGCTTGGGTTTTGTTAAGGGTGTAATAAGAAAGAAAACCATGTATTTGGTTTAAAGAAAAACCGAAATTTTGTTGGTTTTCCAAGGGAAAAACCGTGGGTTACCTTAGGTAAACAATGAGAAATTTGTGTGGTTTAACTGCTAACATGTTTTCAAGTTAAATTTTGTGAAGAATAAACCATGAATTTCATTATGGAAAGCTTGAAAAAAAATTTTGTGTGCATTTACATAATGTGGCCGTGGGGTTACCTAAGGGTTTGGAAGAAAAATTTGCATGGTTTTATGTGATGTTTGGTTAATTGAAATCATGCATTTTAATATGCAAATGATGGAATTATGATTGAAGGCATGAAACAAAAATGTTGTGCATGTTTTTCATTAAGTGGCCGTGGGTTATAAGTGATTAAAAACCCTAAGAATTTGGTTGAAAAATACAATGTAAATGGGCTTGAAAATGTGTTGAGGAAATGACATTGAATAGCCTAAAAAGTGGTTGAGAAATTTGAGAAGTTTGGTTCGGTTTGATTGTAGAAACCGAAACCAAAACTAAGGACAAAATTGAGAAAAAATTTTGTAATGTGGGTTAAAATATGAAATTGGAAATTTGTGAGCTTTTATGTAAAAGTTTGGAAAATTTTTACATAAAATAGGCTTGTGGTATAGCACGTGACAGGTACATATGGTTCGAGGCGTACCTAACGCCGGTAGCCTTAAAATTACGCCGAAATGCTGCCGAAATTTCGAAAACAGCATTTGGGGTAAAAAGGAAATAAAAATAAAAAGTTTGGGGTCGGGTCGGAAACCCGAGTCCCTAACGGAAAATTGAATGAGGAAAACCTACGGGGTAGTTCATGAATAGTAATCCGTCCCCTTAAAAATTTAAAACGCGAGTGAAATTGAAAAACCGACCCCGAGGAGGGGGGGCGTTTTTGGAAATGAAATAACGGTCCGAGTCGGGAACGGAAAATCCGAACCTCGGAGACCTAAGTCGGGAATGTCTAGATGAACGTTTTAAATACTAGTGAAATGTCCATTTGAGATTCCGAAACGATAGAAAATCGCTAAACCGACGTAAGGGTCAGAATAGTGCTTCCCGAGGGTCGGGAAAGTGAAAAGTGGAAGAAAAATAAAAATGAACCCGGTAATGAATAGAAGAGAGTCAGAAAAGTTCCTGAGAGCCAAAAATGCAGTCTGGATTGGGAAAATTTCCGTCAGGGGCAAAATTGTAATTTTACCAAAATATAAGGGCAAAATCGTAATTTTGTAAAAGTTGAGAAAAATGGGGAAAATGATAAATAGAGCCTAAAAAAGTTATAAATAGGTTTTATTTAAGCTTTTAAATGAAAAATAAAAGCTATAAATGGAAATGAAATTAACAGACAAGGTTTTGTCTGTAGGATCCAAAAATCGACCTACGAGGAGGGCGATCAAAGATCCACGAGAGAAAAAGAGAAGAGACTGATAAGGTAAGTTCAGACATTTACCTGTCTGCAACATATAGCATTATTATTGCTAACTTTGATGTACTAACTATAAGTTAGGTATATATGTGCTACGGGCACTATTATAGAGTAGAGAGAGAGACGTAATGTGCTACGAGCACTATTGAGAATGGACACATTGTTAATTGTGCTTCGGGCACTAGAGCGAGGTTAATGAAACTCACTCATCTAAAATTAAAATGTGAACCATTCCTAACCACGGGGCAATATGAAGTCACCGGGTTAGAACTTAAAAAGTCGGTAATGAAACCACTTTCTGGCGTACCAGCCTTCCGTACACGGAGGTATTATTTACCTTCGGGGCTATGAGACTAAGGCTGTGGAGGTCAGCACTGATGTACCGCTCCCAGTCATGTACTATTTTGCCTTCGGGGCTATGAGATTAAGGCTGTGGAGGTCAGCACTAATGTACTACTCCCAGTCATGCGCATTTAAATGGTACTGCTAACCTAAGCTCAAAACCAGAACATAATGAAAGATAATTACCTAAAACTGAAACTATGCCATAATTGAGCATAAGACAGTTTAGTGAGAGTACTAACATCGCGGTAGATGTACTGTTATGACACTGTGTTGTGGTCAACCTTACTATTCACATATGAATAGTGGTCAAAGTTACTATTCACGTATGAATAGTGGTCAAAGGTACTATTCATGATGAATAGTCTATTCATAGAAATTTTATTTCTTGCATGTTTGGACTTACTGAGCCTGTAGCTCCCCATTTTTGCTAATGTTGCAGGTAAGCGACCAGCTTAGTAGCTTATTTGACTGGATGCGGACGGGATGGCGCGTGTCAAATCGGATAACTGGGCGAGGGATATGGTCCTGCCAGAATCTTTCCGCTGAGCGATAAAAAGGGAAGGAAAAAAAAAAGAAATAGTCTTTTGTAATATTATATATTTACGAAAGTACTGTAATATGTAAATTACTTTGTACTTGCCAACAAAGCAAATAGTGGGAATTGTTTTACATGATGTTTAAAGAAAAAAAAATTTCCCAAAAACGTCATGATTTAAAAAGAAAGAGAGATAAGCCGGCGACCCATGAGAGTACAATCTATCGCAGTCAGCGATAAAGCTCAACTGTAATAGTATTGTATGATCTCTACGAGGGGCGGGCCACCACAAAGGTAGCTCAAAAATTCAACAATCTTTGAGACAAAAACAAGGTGAGAAATCAAAAATTTTTTTTTCCTTCCTTTTCCTTTTGATTTCAAATCCGAAATTTTATATGGTTTTCTCCACTGTTTCCCTACTGTTTTGAAGACTCCAACACTCACACAAATTCAGCCAAAAGGGAGACCAAACATCAAAAATAGTGCAGCACAAACAAGGTGTGATTTCTCTCTCAAACCCTAAAATTTTGCCTCATTGATCCCCTTTTCAAAAACCCTATTATCATATGTGTAAGATTTTATGATTTTATCAATTTGATTCCTGGGTTGTGTTAATGACATATAAATAAGGTTTTCCACAAAATTTCGTGATCATTGGATAAAAATTGAATTGGTTTGAGGCTAATCGAAATTTGGACACAGAAAAACGGAAATCTGGAAAATTACCATATGAATAGTAAATTTGTGTCGGCCATAACTTGAGTTTTTAAAAATGATTTTTGAGTGATTCTTGAGCCTAAAATTAAATTCAAGATGTCCCCTAAATGCCTGCAAAATGTCAGAACCAAACTCATCCATTTGCCCAGTCAAAATATTTTTCTAAGATAGGCGAACAGAACTGCCAGGTTTTGAACCGAAACTGAAACCCAGATTTTTATGCCTGAAAACAACCCTCGGTTTTTGGCCTAGTTGAACGACCAAATGATGTCCAAAAATTATAAAAATTATATGAATTAAAGCTACCGATGTCTAGTTTAACATATTAAAAATTTAGAATTTTTGGGATTAAAAATGAATTGATATTGATTTTAAAATCAGCCTAGGTCAGTCTGCCCATACTCAGTAATATCTTAACTTAGAGTTTTTCAAAAAATTTTAAATCCCAAATGTTTATTAAACGTTTTAAAATCTTTTGTGGCACACTAAAATGATTGGATGATTATGCCTAGACCTAGACTAATCATATGTTGTGATTATAAGACTTATTTGACGTTCTTGCTGGATTTGTGGATCACGTTATCGTAACGCTTGTGCGATAATCGAGGTAGGACGTTCTAGCCTTTTCTGGGAGTAGTCAAGTGTTTTAAATTTCCCTGTTTTATCGATGGCATGCTGTTTTCAGTTTATGAAATTATTATATTGTTTTTGATGAAATAAACACATGCAACGTATTTGGTAATTAAATGTGTATTTTAAAACATGTTTTGATTTATGGCATAATATAACTTGGTAAATATCATCTTTTGAATAATCCGGTGAACATAATTGAGCTCTAGTTCACGATCATTGTAAATGATGCGTGCGTCCCAAAGTTGACGCCATGGGGGAAGGTCCCTAAACCTGCGCAGCGCCGTTCGGCCTCTTTAGACCGTAACGAGATGATCTAGGATAATTAAAATTCGAGGCACGTATATTATAGCTACGACAAGTCCTCACTCATAATATGATGGTTTGTTTTAATGATTTATTATTTTAATATTGGGGCACGTATATTGCAGCTACGTTAAGTCCTCAGCAGAATAAAACTTGTATTAAAAATGTCTTTCACGAAATTGTTGATTATTTTTTTTTGAAACGAATATTATGCCATACTTTTAAATGCTATCTGTTAACCCACTTTTGTTTCTGTCCTACTGAGCCAGCGCTCACGTCCCTTTTTCTTTGTGATTTCGAAATGACTACTTCCAGGTGCGGGAGGTAGCAGTTCCGAAAATCGTTGAGCTATCCGTTTCTACCGAGGATGATGCTATCCGTTTTCTCCATCTTCTTCTTTCTGTTTCTCGTTCTGATGTAATGAGACATTAAGTTTGGACTTTATTTCACGTTATTTAAATTCTATGCTTGGAAATATTTATGGTTGGTAATTTCTTTTGAAAACCGATTTTGTGTTTGATTTCCACATTAAAAGGTATTTACTTTCTACTTTATTTTGTTTTGTGGTTATGATGCTACTTTATAAATAATTAGGCTTAGCTAAATTATAATGTTGACCCGTTTTTTGTAATAAATGTTTTCCTTAAATCTCGGGTTGATATTATGATTTGGCTGCCGTGTCACATGTCTAAATTTTGGGCCGTGACAAATAATGGTATCAGAGACCAGGTTTTCAAAAGGGTTTTTCATCAAAATATTTTTAAAAGGGTTTTTTATCAAAACGTTTTCAAAAGGGGTTTTTCATCAAAATGTTTTCAAAAGGGTTTTTATCAAAACGTTTTCAAAATACCCAAGCATAGTTTTCTTTACTCTTAGAAGCTTATAGGATTTCCTCTTCCTTCAATCGTATGCAGCAAAATGGCTCGTCCCGACACGCGTAGTCAGAGGCAGCAGAGAGGCAACGACGAAAAGAACCCCGGGAACACGCAGCCTCAAGGGAGTCAGAATACACCGGTCCCTACACCGAACGATCAGCTAACGGCGATGCAGAATCTCACGGCAGCGATACAGGCTCTCCTCACCGTCTTACCTTTTGGAACACCTAACCCAGCTCCTGTAGCCAATGTTGCTCCTAATGAGACCCAGAGAGCGGGGAGTTCTTCTCAGACTCCTCAGCAAACGCCTACCACCGAAAACCCTACCTCTGGAGCTGTACCTACCCAGCCTATGATACATCCTAAACAGGCAGCCCTAACTCTTTTCTTTAAGCCTCACGTACCCACTTTCGATGGCACGTGCACAGAGATAGATGCCGACTACTGGTTTGATGTCATTCGTCAGCAGCTAAAGTTGACCGCCACACCCGCAGAGTTCTGGGTTGAGTTTGCTTCCAACAAGCTGGTGGTTCTACCCTCTACCTGGTGGGCTAGTATCGAGGATGGTTTGACAGAGGAGCAGAGGACTTCTTGGACAGTTTTCGAGGAGCGTTTTCACGAGCGTTTCTTTTCAGCTCAGTTCTGCGACAGAAAAGCTAGGGAGTTCGTCCGTTTGAAGTAAGGGCCTATGTTAGTGCGGGAATATGAAGCCAAGTTCACCGAGTTGGCCCGGTATGCAAAGAATCAGGTTTTGGATGAAGCTACTAAGTGTCTCCGCTTTGAGGAAGGGCTTAGCCTCTATGTGAAGAAGGGTGTACAGCCGTTCCAGATCAGGGATAGCTACCAGCAGATAGTTGCTAAGGCATTGACAGCGGAAGAGGGCGACAAGGAGTTCTTTGAAGCTCGTAACAAAAACAAGTCTGGACCAATCCGTAACAAGCCTCAACACAAGCCGCAGACTCCTTACCAGAAGAACCAGCAGTCTCAGGGATCGGGTTCTCATCAGTTCTCTGGACAGCGACAAGGTCGGGTGAATGTGATTACCTGCTTCGAGTGTAGTGATGAAGGCCACAAAAGAAATGTTTGCCCGAAGAGACAGTCGAGAGACAATGCTCATAGACATCATCATCAGCGGAATCAGAATGGCCTTCCACAGAGACAACAGTTTACTTCCCAGTCTTCGCAGTCACAGCGCGCTCAGCTTCCGGCTCCCTATCAGCCTCAGCGCACGAGCCAGTACACTGCGCCTTATGTTCCACATGCTACACCGCTACAGCAGTTCCCAATGCCGAGTTATCAGAGACCGCTACCACAGGGTCAGAGTACGGGCTATCAGCGAGGGAATACAGCTCAAAATCGTGGTAAGGCACCACAGGTACACGCTCTTGGAGCTGACAGCATGGAGATAGATCATGCACCGACTGCATTAGATGGTATAATTCCTATCTTTGGTACATATGCATATGTTTTGTTTGACACCGGGGCTACACACTCTTTTATAGCCCAACATTATGCTCGTTCACTTGGTTTAAAACTGCAAAATCTTGACTCTCCCTTATGTGTGAAATCCCCATTGGGCACGACTACCGTTAGTGATGGGTGTCAAGCCTATGTTTATGTTGGGGATATTTGTTTGGAGGCATCACTTGTAATAATGCCTATGTTTGCTTATGATGTTATTCTGGGATATGACTGGCTTTCCCGATATGGGATAATGCTTGATTGTCGTAATCGTCGCATTATCTTTACAACTGATTTCGGACATGTAGTGTCCTATCAGTTAAGCTTAGTTTCAGATGTTGATAGATCTGCTCTGAGGTTAGTGTCGAAGAGTAGACAGGGTATTCTTTGTTTCTTATCCTTGTGTGCAGTGGAAGGATCCAGTTCTGAAAAGAGTACCCAACCTATACCTGTTGTCGATAGTTTTCCAGATGTTTTTCCAAAAGCTCTTCCAGGTTTACCACCTCATCGAGAAATAGAGTTTCGTATCGACTTAGTTCCTGGAACAGCTCCTTTTGCTTCTGCTCCGTATCGTATGGCACCTCTAGAGATGAAAGAGTTGCGCAAGCAGCTGGATGAATTGAAATCGCTGGGCTTTATCTGAGACAGCAACTCACCTTGGGGTTCATCAGTCCTTTTTGTGAAGAAAGCCGACGGTTCGCTTCGTCTCTGTGTGGACTACAGAAAGCTCAATAGTGTGACCATAAAAAATAAGTATCCGTTACCACGTATAGATGACTTGTTCGACCAGTTAGGTGGAGCTTGTTTCTTCTCCAAGATTGATTTGAGATCCGGTTATCATCAGCTTCGGGTTAGAGAGGAGGATATCCCGAAGACGGCATTCCGAACGAGGTATGGCAGTTACGAGTTCTTAGTAATGCCTTTCGGTTTGACAAACGTGCCAGCAGCCTTCATGGATATGATGAATAGAGTCTTCCGACCTTTTCTTGATAAGTTCGTCATCGTATTCATCGACGACATCCTCATCTACTCCCGAACTCATGAAGATCATGCACAGCATCTCGATATAGTTTTACAGACTCTTCGTGAATATCAGTTGTACACCAAGAAAGAAAAATGTGAGTTTTGGATGACAGAGGTTAAGTTTCTCAGGCATATAATCTCAGGAGACGGTATATCAGTGGATCCATCCAAGGTTGAAACGATTCTTAAGTGGGAACGACCGAAGAATGTTCCAGAGATCCGAAGCTTCTTGGGCTTAGTGGGATATTATCGACGTTTTGTACAGGACTTCAGCAAGCTCGCCGCTCCCCTCACCAATCTGACAAAGAAGGATGTACCTTTCGTTTGGGACAACAGCTGTGAGTCAGTTTTCCAAGAGTTAAAGAGTCGTTTGACGTCTGCACCTATCCTTATTATTCTGGATTAGGATCAAGTATATGACGTCTACACCGATGCTTCTCATCAAGGTCTTTGAGCAGTTTTAATGCAACAGAACCGAGTTGTCGCTTATGCCTCACGACAGCTGAAACAACATGAACGAAACTACCCTACACACGATCTAGAGTTAGCTGCAGTAGTGTTCACGCTTAAGATTTGGCGTTGTTATCTATATGGTGCCAGTTTTAGACTGTTTTCAGATCACAAAAGTTTGAAATACCTAGCTACACAGAAATATCTCAACCTGCTTCAGAGAAGATGGGTAGAATACATGCAAGACTACGACTTCCAAGTCGAGTACCATCCGGGTAAAGCAAACGTGGTCGTAGATGTACTAAGTAGGAAAAGAGGCAGTTCCCAATCTTGATCATGATGCTTTTATAATGGCTATGCAGATAGATGAGTGGGAAAAGTACAGAGTTCTTACAGCTTATCAGGTTCGTTTTGGTGAAGTTCAGGGTCACCTAGTGTTGTACAACTTAGTGATGGAACCAGACTACGTGCAGAGAATCAAGGAGAATCGGTTGGCAGATACACGTCTCATTGACATCCGAGATAGATTGTTAAAGGGCAAGCATGTTGCAGAGTGGTCGATGGACGCCAGTGGAATTCTTTACAATGAAGGTCGCTTAGCAGTGCCACACATCCCAGAGCTTATACAGGAGATCTTGTCAGAGTTTCATCAGTCGAGGTTCGCCATGCACCCAGGTGGAAATAAGATGTATCAAAACTTAAGACGGCAGCTTTGGTGGAGAGGTATGAAGTTAGATGTAAAGAACTTCGTGGCCAACTGTTTGACGTGTAAAAAAGTAAAGGCAGTATGGGAGAGACCTGCAGGTCTGCTCCAACCATTTCCAATACCTCGATGGAAGTGGGATAGTATAGGAATGGACTTCCTAACCGGCTTACCAAAAGCACAGGATGAATTTGATGGAGTCTGGGCAGTAGTAGATTGTCTCACGAAGACCGCGCACTTCATCCCGTTCAAGACGACTTGCACCAGGAACCAGCTAGCCGAGCTTTACATGAGGAACGTAGTCAGATTGCATGGAGTCCCTTCAGTGATCATTTCTGATCATGATACGCGCTTCAACGCTCATTTTTGGCAAAGTCTACAGGAAGCTCTAGGCACAGAACTGAACTTCAGCACCGCTTTTCATCCGCAGACAGATGGTCAGTCAGAGCGTCTCATACAGATTCTCGAGGATATGCTACGTGCCTGCGTTCTTGATCTTGGAGATGGATGGAGCAAACACCTCTACCTGGCAGAGTTTGCATACAACAACAGTTATCAAGCGAGTATCGGAATGGCACTCTTTGAAGCGTTGTATGGAAAGCCTTGTCGATCACCCATCTATTGGGTTGACAACCAGGAAGCACCCGTGGGTGGACCTGATATAATCCTAAACTAGTACGAAAAGATTGCCATCATCAAACAACGACTTCTAACAGCACAGAGTCGACAGAAGAGCTATGCAGATCAACACAGAAAGCCGTTAGAGTTCGAGGTCGGAGAGTTTGTGTTGCTAAAGGTTTCACCGAAGAAAGGTATCTCTCGTTTCGGAGTTAAAGGGAAGCTAGCACCGCGTTACATTGGACCTTTCGAGATCATACATAGAGTTGGTAAGGTCGCATATGAGCTGAAGTTACCCGACACCTTGAGAGTGCACAACATTTTCCATGTATCGATGTTGAGGAAGAGTGCACGAGCAGAGTCAGAAGTCATTTCAACAAATGATGTAGAAATCCAACCAGATGTCTCTTTCGTCGAGGTTCCAGTGAAGATTTTGGATCGTAAGGTCAAGCAGCTGAGAACGAAAACAATACCCATGGTGAAGGTTCTTTGGAGTAACCATGGTGAAGAGGAAGCCACATGGGAAACCGAGAAAGATATGCGTGAGAACCATGCTGAATGGTTCGCTAAGCAGTAGAGTACTTGTAATGTAGTCGACCTAAGTTTGTTTTGTAACCCTACTCTATTCATAGTGGTAGATATACCACTATATGTTCTAAAAGGTGTATTTAGATTTGCTTAATGAAATGAGAAGTGACTCATATTCTTATTCTCTTCTTTAGTGTGGAGAAATTCTTAAAGTTTCGAGGACGAAACTATTTTTAGTGGTAGATATTTGTGACGCCTTAAATTCTATTTAAGGGTCAATATATAATTTAAATAAAATTAGTGGGTCAAAAATTAATTAAAAAATCTTTTGGAAACCCTAGGTTGGTTTCCTAGTCAAATTCCGCTCAAAAAGTCAACAATTTGAACTTCAAAAAAAGAAACCCTAAAATATTCGGCCATCACTTGGGATTTTAATTAAAATTTAAATTCCATAAATTCAAGGAGGATTTAAATTCAAATTTCATCTTTTAGATATAAAGAAGAAATTTCGGCCATAAAGTATAGGAAATAAAGGAGATTTTTATTTGAATCAAAAGCTAGGTCAAAACTCAATCAAAGTTCAAATTATTTTTCCTTAAAAACTGAGGGATAATTTTGGCCACCTAAAGGGAAATAAGAGAGAAAACCCTAGCCTCAAAACAGCACAAAAACTTTCCCTTTTACCCTTAGAAATTTCGGCCAAACAAGGAAGAGAAAGGGAAAGAAAGAAAACCTAGTATAAAAACCATCTTTTAACTCTCATTCACCCTTCCTTTCACCCTCAAAAATTCGGCCAGCTTTCCCCTCTCTCCTCTCTGAATTTTCTCTCCCAAACCACACCCGAAACAGCAAACAAAACTTACCAAAAGGCAGCTCAAAAATTCAATAATCTTTGAGACAAAAACAAGGTGAGAAATCAAAATTTTTTTTTTCCTTCCTTTTCCTTTTGATTTCAAATCCAAAATTTTATATGGTTTTCTCCACTGTTTCCCTACTGTTTTGAAGACTCCAACACTCACACAAATTCAGCCAAAAGGGAGACCAAACATCAAAAATAGTGCAGCACAAACAAGGTGTGATTTCTCTCTCAAACTCTAAAATTTTGCCTCATTGATCCCCTTTTCAAAAACCCTATTATCATATGTTTAAGATTTTATGATTTTGTCAATTTGACTCCTGGGTTGTGTTAATGACATATAAATAAGGTTTTCCACAAAATTTCGTGATCATTGGATGAAAATTGAATTGGTTTGAGGCTAATCGAAATTCGGACACAGAAAAACGGAAATCTGGAAAATTACCATATGAATAGTAAATTTGTGTCGGCCATAACTTGAGTTTTTAAAAACGATTTTTGAGTGATTCTTGAGCCTAAAATTAAATTCAAGATGTCCCCTAAATGCCTGCAAAATTTCAGAACCAAACTCATCCGTTTGCCTCGTCAAAATATTTTTCTAAGATAGGCGGACAGAACTGCCAGGTTTTGAACCGAAACTGAAACCCAGATTTTTATGCCTGAAAACAACCCTCGGTTTTTGGCCTAGTTGAATGACCAAATGATGTCCAAAAATTATAAAAATTATATGGAATTAAAGCTACGGATGTCTAGTTTAACATATTAAAAATTTAGAATTTTTAGGATTAAAAATGAATTGATATTGATTTTAAAATCAGCGTAGGTCAGTCTGCCCATGTCCAGTAATATCTTAATTTAGAGTTTTTAAAAAAATTTTAAATCCCAAATATTTATTAAACGTTTTAAAATCTTTTGTGGCACACTAAAATGATTGGATGATTATGTCTAGACCTAGACTAATCATATGTTGTGATTATAGGACTTATTTGACGTTCTTGCTGGATTTGTGGATCACGTTATCGTAACGCTTGTGCGATAATCGAGGTAGGACGTTCTAGCCTTTTTTGGGAGTAGTCAAGTGTTTTAAATTTCCATGTTTTATCGATGGCATGCTGTTTTCAGTTTATGAAATTATTATATTGTTTTTGATGAAATAAACGTATGCAACGTATTTGGTAATTAAATGTGTATTTTAAAACATGTTTTGATTTATGGCATAATATAACTTGGTAAATACCATCTTTTGAATAATCCGGTGAACATAATTGAGCTCTAGTTCACGATCATTGTAAATGATGCGTGCGTCCCAAAGTTGACGCCATGGGGGAAGGTCCCTAAACCTGCGCAGGGCCGTTCGGCCTATTTAGACCGTAACGAGATGATCTAGGATAATTCAAATTCGAGGCACATATATTATAGTTACGACAAGTCCTCACTCATAATATGATGGTTTGTTTTAATGATTTATTATTTTAATATTGGGACACGTATATTGCAGCTACGCTAAGTCCTCAGCAGAATAAAACTTGTATTAAAAATGTTTTTCACGAAATTGTTGATTATTTTTTTTGGAAACGAATATTATGCCATACTTTTAAATGCTATTTGTTAACCCACTTTTGTTTCTATCCTATTGAGCCAGCGCTCACGTCCCTTTTTCTTTGTGATTTCGAAATGACTACTTCCAGGTGCGGGAGGTAGCAGTTCCGAAAATCGTTGAGCTATCCGTTTCTACCGAGGATGATGCTATCCGTTTTCTCCATCTTTTTCTTTTTGTTTCTCGTTCTGATGTAATGATATATTAAGCTTGGACTTTATTTCACGTTATTTAAATTCTATGCTTGGAAATATTTATGGTTGGCAATTTCTTTTGAATACCGATTTTGTGTTTGATTTCCGCATTAAAAGGTATTTACTTTCTACTTTATTTTGTTTTGTGGTTATGATGCTACTTTATAAATAATTAGGCTTAGCTAAATTATAATGTTGACCCGTTTTTCGTAATAAATGTTTTCCTTAAATCTCGGATTGATATTATATGATTTGGCTGCCGTGTCACGTGTCTAAATTTTGGGCCGTGACAGGTCGATTCTCGATTTTCGTATCATATTCTAATTTACCTATTAGGATCTCTAAAATTAATTTAAATCCTAATTAAATTTGAATTCTCCACACAAAAATTTTCCAATCTTCAAATTAAATTTAATCTTCGGGAAAAAATAAATCATGATCTTCAATCTTCAATCTCTTCTAAGAATAATTACATAAAATTTTCTATACTGTTTCCGTTGTACAAAAATTCTAATCATAAAATTCTAAAAGACGAAAAATAAAATCCATAGGAAAATTACGGTGATGATTGACCACTTCCATGGTTACATGAAAAATCCTAGATACAATTTTTTTAAATTCTAAGGAACCATGACCAGCAAAAGTAAGCATGTTTATAATAATTTAAAAAAAAATTAAAACAACCACATACTTTTTACATAATTCATGATAACAACATAAAGGAATCATAGAATGTCACTCTCTAAATATCAAATCTAGTAGACTTAAAATGATTGTCTAATTATGTACATGACATAATCACGAGTTGACTCTGATGCCAATTATCGATAAATCGGTACTCTGATGCCAATTATCGATAAATCGGTAAAAATTGCACAGCAGAATTACAAAAATTTTTAAAGATCGTTGAAAAAACTTGTGATACCATATACAATAAATTAACAACAATCAATCATACCTTCAAAGGAAATGCCAGAAATGCCGAAAGAAGTGACCGGTGGATTTTAACCAACTAGCCTTTTCTACTATACTCCAATTCCCAGACGACGAAGCGTGTGGAAACCCAGATCCTTGATCGATATACTAGCATGGGTCGTTTCCTTCCAACCACCTAGATCTCTTAAGAACTTATCATTATGATGATTTGTGTAACAATAAACCTACTCACCTGAGAGTCTGTGATCTAAAGAGAACTGGAGTGGAAGGACTACTATTTATAATATTGCACGAGGTGACTTTTTAAATTTTGAATTGGATCAAGAGAAGATTTTTCTATCTCATTCCCTTCAAAAATCTGATTCTACCAAGGGGAGAATCACCCCTAAAGAATTCTGCCACAATTAGGAGAGAATGATTCAAAATTCAAATAAGATTTCAACTTGAATTTTGTCTCCTCCATGGACCAAAAAACCGACTCCCCTTAGGCCAAAAATCATTGCTAGATTCGGCCACATCAAGGGAAGGAGGATTCAAAATTCAAATATAATTCAAACTTGAATTTTCCCTTCTCTTTATCCACACAAAAACCGATTCTCTCCTAAAGGATAACCCTACAAAATTTGGCTGCCTTTTATGAAAGAAGTATTCAAAATTCAAGTAGGATTCAAACAAGATCTTCCTCTCTCTTATCCACAAGAAAACCGATTCCTCCTAGGAGTTTACTCCCTTATAGAATTTGGCCACCTAGAGGAATTGTCATTCAAAATTTGATTCAAATTTCAAACTCCACAAATATTTGAATTTTATTCACATGGATAATTTTTCACAACTCCAATTCAAATTCAAATAAAATCATAGTAACTTTATTTAAAATTTAAATAATTTTGTAATCTCTTATCCAAAATAAAATTCAAATTTAAATAGGAGTAAATCTTGTCTTTTACCCTTATCCAATATGGACGCCACCTTTGTTTGTGTAAGAACAAGATTTTATTCAATTCAAATTCAAATAAGATTCAAATTTAAAATATTTATTTTAAAATAAGATTTCCAAAATTCAAATTAATCACATATTTGAATTTGTTCAAATATAATTAATTCAAATTTCAAATCTTATCATTCAAAATAAATATTAACTGAATATTATCCCATTTATTGAATAATACAAAATTATATTTTTACCCTTCCAGCACATAGAGAAAAACACCTATACCATGTGAGAGAGTGATCCAGATTTTTCTCTTCACTAAATGCAAGAAAACAAGCTAATAAGTATATCTTGACCAATCACCATCCATTAAGGAATTATATAGAGCTAGTAGAGGGATCAATTGGATATATATAACCAAGCTCTTGTAAATCCATGCAATCATTGTTTTAAACCAAATAACTCAATCACATGATCACTAATTTCAAAGTCACACCACTATAAATCTGAAACTGGACTCCCAATTATATACTATATTATGCAAGCTAGTGATAAGCTATCATCTAATGATCTTATCATATATGCAAAATCCTCATATGATATCCATGATCAGCCTTGGGTCAAAGTCTACGCAACCTACTGATCAAGCTATCTTAAAGTTCCATTACACTGGTGAATAAGAAAATGATTATTCACTATATGCGAATAAGAAGCTATCTACCCAGCAGACGACCCGAGACCTTGTCCATTTCACATTCTATATAATGTCTTTAAGAGAATATCCTTTACTCCTTATTAGAGCTATGATTCTAAATCTGTAAACAAACCCTCCATTGTATACAAGTCATGTACCCAACGAACCATTCTACAAGCTTACTACTTATAAGACGTTTTAGCCATTGGAACATTAAAGTACATAAGTCATATACATGAAGTAATTCATCTACTCAGGATTAAGGTTATTGCATAATAATCATCAAAAGTGACATGATCCACTCAAGCGGACTATGCAAATCAATTACACTTTAGTCTCAGTCTAATATGTCACCACCAAGTAACATATCTATATATCTACTTGGGAGTCAAAGCTCCAGACAGTCAAGACAAACTGTCCCCAAATTGGCTTTAGAAAATATAATAATCTTAACATGAGTTTGATACTCGGTGTAACCCCATAAACTACATACCATAGTTTAGATTGCTTACTTTAGAATGTTGTCTTCTCGCATACAAAAGTTCATTGTATACAATATTTTAACAGTTTAACATAAGCAGTCAGTAAATCATATTTGCTTATATTTACTTTAACATGTAAATAGAATGAGGACATACAGCAATGTAATGAAAAATCTCTAAATACAATTTTATTATCCAGTTTATAATAAATGAAATATATTAAAATGTCTTTTCTACTTAGGGCACTCCTAACATAATCAATGTAATTATTATTCTATACGAATAAACCCGTTATGATTATTAGTTTCATAGTCACATCATTATAAATCTGAAACTACACTCCCAATTATACGTCATAGTACATACGCTTGTGATAATTTATCGTTTAATGACCTTGTCATATATGTAACACCCTCATATGATATTCATGATCAGCCTTAGGTTAAAGTCCATTCGACCCACTGATCACATTATTTTAAAGATCCATTATACTTCTGAATAAGAAAATGATTATTAACCATTTGTGAATAAGAAATCATCTGCCCAGCAAATAACCCAAGACCTTATCTATTTTCATATATAGTATAATGCCTTTAAGAGAATAACATTTACTCCTTATTAGAACTATGATTCTAATACCTGTAAATAAACTCTCCATTATAAACAAGTTATATACCTAACGAACTGATCTATAAACTTACTACCTCTCAGACGTTTTAGCTATTGGAACATCAAAGTACACAAGAAATACATATGAAGTAATTCATCTACTCAAGATTAAGGTCATTACATAATAAATGTCAAAAGTGAATTGATCCACTTAAGCGGACTACGTAGATCAATTATACTTTAATCACAGTCTAATACATCACCGTCAACATATCTATGTCTCTACTTGAAAGTCGAAACTCTAGATAATCAAGACAAATCGTCTCTTCAATTGACTTTAGACAACATAATAGTTTTAACATGAGTTAGATGATCAGTTTAACCTAATAGACTACGAACTATAGTTTAGACTATTTACTTTAAAACGTTGTCTTCTCACATACAAAAGTCCATTGTAAGCAAAATTCTAACAGTTTAATAACAAGTAGTCAGTGAACCATATTTGCTTACATTTACTTTAACATGTAAATAGGATAAGGATATATAGCAATGTAATAAATAACCTCTAAAATATTATTAATCAGTTCAAAATAAATGATATACATTAAAAATATTTTTCCCATTTAGGACATTCCTAACAAAAAGGAGCCAGGAGATCAAGCATGGAAAGATCTCATCGACGCGTTGTTGTCAGACCTAGAGCTTATAAACAATCCGGAATGGCCACCTACGACATTGTCAGTTGTCGTCCCCCCCAGTAGTGGATTCATGCTGGAGAGGCAGGGGAGCTTGCAAATGGCCAGGGAAATGCCAGCGACGCAATGGAAAAAAATGAAAATTAATTGACCTAAATATTGTTATTAGGTTATTAACTTAAATAAATAAAAGTTGGGCTATCGATTATGTTAAATTATTTTTAGTAGAATAGTTATGCATGTAATTATAGTCTAGAAACAATAACACACTCCAACTGCAGCTTTTATTAAATGTAATTATACAAATAACCATTTAGGACATTCCTAACAAAAAGGAGTCAGGAGATCGAGCATGGAAATATCTCATCGACGCGTTGTTGTCAGACCTAGAGCTTATAGACAATCCAGAATGGCCACCTGCGACATTGTCAGTTGTCGTCCTCCCCAGCAGCGGATTCATGCTGGAGAGGCAGGGGAGCTTACAAATGGCTAGGGAAATGCCAGCGACGCAGTGGAAAAAAATGAAAATTAATTGAACTAAATATTGTCATTAGGTTATTAACCTAAATAAATAAAAGTTGGGCTACCTATTATGTTAAATTATTTTTGGTAGAATAGTTATGCATGTAATAATAGTTGAGAAACAATAACACACTTCAACTGCAGCTTTTATTAAATGTAATTATACAAATAACCTTTTTTACTAAGGTAATTAGTCCATTCAGTACCTCAAATATCAACATTTTGTCATTTAATCCCTTAAATTTTAATTTTAAAAATTTCATCTTATAGTTTTTTTTTTTTTTTGGATGTTTTTGGGGGGGGGGGGGGGCGCGGGGGGCGGGGCGGGCGTGGTGTGTGGGGAACATTATTGGTCCGTGGCATTAAAATTGATCAAAGATATTTGAAATTGATTGAGAAAATCATCGTGTCAATCCATTGATAAAATGAAATTTTGGACAAATAATTACACAAAATATAATTGGTGGTTAAAATTCGTCAATTCGGATTTAACCTCAGCATCGACCATTCACGATACACAAGAAATTTCCTTTAGTTCATAGTTGCTAAGTAAAATTAGTCTCTTTATTTATGTTTAGATTACAGTAGATTCATCAAATGGTTTGTCTTTATTACATAAATGTAAATGTGCGTTTCTCCACAGTGAACAGGATCATATACACATAAGAATTAATTAAAATTAAGATGACTACCGATCCAAGAAATTGCCATAAGCGTTGTTTCACTTCATTCTTAATCCAGAATTAATTATAGTTCCATATGAGTTGCTTCTGGGTGAGACTAGAGGTGAATCTAATTATACTTGCAAACGCACAAATCAATTAGAATGGGGAATATGTAACGAGTCAAATCCACAATGACTTAAAATTAAGGAAAATAATAATAATCAAATCTAGAAAATTATAATGTAACCTGGTTGAAAAGAAATTGCTAGCTGAATGAAAATTAAAACTAAAATTAACAAGAGGAAATAAATCAAAAGAAATATGTAAACTGAACTCAAGATATGAAAATTATCAAGATTTGAGAATCCGTCATTATTCAACTTAGCAATCCTCTATTTATCAATTAATTCGCAAATTGAAGCGACATATGAATTTAACAATTACCCTTGAATTATATTGATCTCAAATTAGTCATTCTTTGCTTGATAATTTCCTTGGCATTCTATGTATCATATGTAATGATAAGAAAACATTTAATCAGATAAAATTGTATCAATGTTTAAAAAACCAAGCATAGATTAATTAAACAGAATTTCTAACCATAAAAAAAATCTGATTTTGATAATAACAAAAAATCTCGATTTAATTATATTATAAAGCAAGAATAATAAACTTAAAAGACCATAGAAAGGGAATTAATTCAAAACAACTATGCTTACCCTGTTAATCTTCTTCAAATTAAGTGGGACCCACTGGAGGACAATCTTTTCATTCCGAAATGCACCATTAAGCAACATGGTGTCTACACTTAATACTGCATAGTGCATACTTATGTCTTTACTTTCAATCATATAGAACAAGATCATGTGTGAAATATTAAATAATAATAAGAAGAAGAAGAAAAAGTAAAACATCATATGGCTAGCGCTTCGACTAGTGCTGGAAGCACTGACAACTTTAGACGGATGGACGAATGACGCTGTAGAAAGTGTAATTCGCCTTTTTAATAGTATAGCTTAGTTTTCTTTTACATTTTTGCTTCTCTTTTTTGTATCCTTATTAATTATTATAAAACAGGATATAACAATTAAACAAGCTTGAATTTTTGTCGGTAGAAAATTCAAGCAGCTGCTTCAGCAGCAGTGGAGACCTTCTTGAGGACATAAATAGTATCACCTACTTGCAGGATCTTTCTCCTTCACATCAGCAACTTGGTGGTCCTTTCAAATTTTGTTTTGCCCAAAGTAAATCTGCAAATGATCAGAATTTGCATGTAAATTGTTTGCAAAGTGCACGAACAAGCAAAAGAGTACATGGTTTCTTTTTCCGGGGAGTTTTCTGTCTCACCCTTCCCTGCTGTTTTCGTGTACGATGCTAAACATTATTGGACCGGATTGCCCTGTTCGGCTCGGATCTTGCAATGCCGGTCTGTTTCGATGATTATAGGAACAGGAAAAACAGACTAAATAAAGGCATTGTTACTGGCCATTCCCGCTCTAACATTTGAAAATCTCAGCTCTTGGTGAATTAAGATACACTCACAAAGCTCTTTTTTCCCTTGCCCTTGAAAAAATAAATACAAAAGAAAAGAACTATTCAGTTTACTCATGAAATCACCCAAATGCAGAAGGTCTTATTAATACATACATTATATATGGAAAATGATGTCATCTTGATGCTTTGTTTCCAAATTCAATTCATGTATTCTCTAACATGTAATTTTGATCATAATTCTTCATACGTCGAACCTATGTGTATGAAAAAAAAAAAATAACAAAAACAATGAATGCATCATGAGTTATATAAATTATAATGCACTGATTCTCTTATCTTAATAAACATAGCACGATTGCAGCTCTTCACCTTACAGCGGTAGCACAACTTGACACCTTCAAATGTAAATTTCAGTTATTCTGATCTCCATCCACAGGTCCTCTCAAAGTTGTTCGCATCCATCTACCATAATGCTGCAACATATGCGTACTCCATCAAGCTTTATATATAAATATATATATATATTTATATATGTACGTATGTATGTACGTACGTACGTATGTATGTATATATATAGAGAGAGAGAAAGAGAGAACTATTCATGGAAAGAAATCCCGGCAAATAAGCATTAACTTCTATAGGAACTAAACTTTTTTTCCCCCCATGTCAGAAAAGCTTTGTCGCTCAGCAACTCCTTGGATTAATGTGGTAGAAAGATTAGATATAACCCTTCCATAAGTTTAGCACCTACCCAGTAAGCAAAATACAATATTTCAATTCATAGAAAGTTTTAGCTTTTAACCACTGGAATTAAGCAATACTAAACTCACTACAGAACTCAGCAGTGATTCAGGTTTCCCATTTTCTTACCAATAAAGAACTAAAGCATTAAACGATAATTTAATAGTAATCTAAAAATAAAATAAAATAAAATAAAATAAAGACACACACACAAAACTACAGCTGTTAAGAAATTTATTAAATAAATAGACAGATGTGTTTAGCGGATGTTCAAACTAAGCCCATGAAACATGACCAAGGAACATGCTCTTCCGCAAATTTCAATTTGTAAACAAGTCATCTCAACATTTAGAAATGAACAATAGCATAGATTTTGTTCTTTGTTGTTAATAAGAAAAATCCTTTTATCAATAAATGATATGAAACAAGAGCATTGATTTACATGGCCTGATAAAGAACTAAAAACATATTGCATAAAACTGAAAAAGAGAGTCTTAGAATTGGGAATGAAAAAGAATGTCTTACCTACAAATGTCAACAATAGAGTCTGCTCCGACACATTTCAATCACTCGTTTAACCTTCTCAGGCTTGCAAAGCTGTTGGATGACTCTTGTCCAAGTGGAGGATTTTGGAGGCAGAAACTTCCGCAACATTACTTCTATGATTGTGGAAGCACCTGCGATCCTCTCCCGCTTCAACAACCGAACTGCAAGCTCATCTAGGAACTCTTTCCCATCTTGAGGCGGTTCAAGTTTTTCTCTCAAAGCTCTCAAAAAAATGTCACATGTAACTAAGTCGGGATCACAACCTTGATCCAACATGCAATTTAAGAGATCAACGGCACAAGAGATGTTAGTTCCTTCCTTGCAGAGAGCATTTAGAAGTATATTATAAGTGATCACATCGGGTTGAGATTCGGGCTCCTGACAAAGCATTTTGTTGAAAAGATTGATGCCCTGCTCAACCAAACCAGCAGTGCAAAGGCCATGAATCATCGAACTGTAAGCCACGACATCAGGTTTATATCCTTTGCCCAACATCTGCTTCCACATCATCAAGGCCTCTCTGAGTTTCCCATCCTCGCACAAACCGTTAATTAGCACACTATAACAATATTCATTCTCCAAGTTATTCACGGCCATCTCTTTCCACAGAAGAATGGCTTTATGGCTTGCACCTGCCTTGAAGAAACCCCTCATTAAGGAGCTATAAGTGCAAGAATTCGGGTTGAGCCCATTTTTTACCATCTCCGAGACAAATTCTTTAGCTTTATCCGGTTTCCCTTCTCGACAAAGACCATCTACGAGTGCACTATATACAACTACATTGGGTTTGTGTCCTTTACCGATCATGTCCTTCCACATCCCCATTGCCTCTTCATACTTACCCTCCTTAAACAATCCATTGATAAGAGCAGAGTAAACATACTCATTGGGACGGTGCCCTCTTTCCTCCATTGAAACCAAAAGATTAACACCGTCAACTGCTCTTCCATGCTTAACAAGTCCATTGATAATCGTCCCATAGGTGACATCATTTGGCATGCATTTATTCATCACCATTCGATCCAAAAGACTAACTGCTTTATCCAACTTACCCTTCAGACACAGTCCATGGATAAGGGTATTGTAAGTCGCTTCGTTCGGAACACAACCCTTAAGAAACATGTTATTGATGAGCTTTGCTGCGCGCCCCATGTCCCCCTTCTTGCACAATGCACTGATCAACACATTGAACGTAACTGGACTAGGGAAACATCCTTCGATTTGCATCTCATCCAACAAGGAAACTGCCTCATCGATTCTATTCTCCTTGCACAAGCCATACATTAACGTCGAATACGTGAACACATCAGGGGCACAATTCCTAAGTGGGATTTCTCTAAAAATCTCAACGGCTCTATCAACCAGTCCCAACTTACACATTGCCTTTATAACCAGATTGAAAGTGAGCACATTAGGAAAAATTTTCATGTTCTTCACGTTCATGTAATATTCCATATAAACAACATTGGAATAATAGAAGTCCAAAGCATAAGAAAACTGGGATTCTTGTATAATGACATTAAGAACAGAATTGAAGGATTTAACAGTAGGCCTACAATGAAAATCATCAGCCATTCTATGAAACAACTCAACAGCTTTAATGGGCAAATGGGCTTTTCCATAAGCTCTAAAAATGACAATGAAACACTTCTCAATCAAGACCCGTCTTTCGGCTTTAACCCGATCCAAAACCTTCTCCAAGGAGCGAAAATCAGCGGAGTTGGCGTAGTTGTGGATGAGGGAGTAAAAAGTGGAATCACCCAGCTTGTAGGAACCCAAAGTGGGAGAAGAGGGGGTGAAGAGGTGTGGGGATAAAGGGGTTTCATTATCAACATTGTGGTAATGTTTTTGAGAGAGTAATAATAGTTGGGAATGAAGAAACTTACATGGGATTAGAGAACAAAGCCTCAGGGGGTTTGAGGAAGAGAAGGTTGAGCATTTCAGCATTTCGGCGTTGGCCTGGCGAGGTCGCCGGCGCCGCCCCCACCCTTGAAGTCGGAAATCTTTTCGGAGTTCACAAAGACAGGGAATATATATATATATATATTTTTTGGTTTGGTAGGAAAAGAAAGAAGAAGAAGAATAAGAATAGGAGGAGGGGAAGGAGGAAGGAGGTGAAGCAGGAGCGAAAGGGAAGCGTACTTTCGAATTTTTTTATTTTTTTATTTTTTTTTAGGGATTCTTTTTAAGCCTTGGAAATATATTTTTACTTTAGCGGCTATTTAGTAAATTATTTTAACTCCAAGCTAAATCAGACATATAATTTTGAAAAAAATTAAAAAGTATCAAGTGATGTTTTTTATGAATAAAGAATGGATCTTATATTATAGGAGTTATTAATAAGCTTTATTTTTGTTAATGTGATATTCAATATTATTTATGATTAAAAATATTTCTTTTTAGTTTCAATTTAATTTAACTTTATACAGTCTACTTGAACAATTTTTTATCTCTACTTTTACTATTTTAATACGAATTTAAACTAAATTTTTATATGTTAAATATCACATTTTAACTTTAATTTAGCTTAATTTAAGTTAAATCAAAACTAAAATATCTTTCCACATGAACACTTAAAAAAATTTCGTATCAAGATGTTTAAAAAATTTTGTTTTTCTCCATATATAAGTATTGTTTTGTTATTTACCTAAAAATATTAATTTTAAGTTATAAAAACTTAATCTTATTACAAATAATAAAGCTATTAATCTATTTTTCTTCAAAATTCAAAGCTATTAAATTGTAGTAATAGATTTATAATTAAATAATTTTTTTTAGTTATTTTTTTTATAAATAGTTCAAGTTTTTAAAAATTAAGTAAGGCCTGAGGCTTTCTTTTTTAAGGTAAAATTTCATTTAATTAAAAAGTTTTACACATCAATTATGCGAATGACTATGCGATACACAATACAAAACACTCAATAAAAAGCGGTTTAATACAATGAAAGACGAGACCAGATATCGAAAAATTTTCGCGACACATTAATTTGAACACACATGAAGCTTTTTTCAAAACCAATATAATCAATGAAAGCTTTTGATCCATCGAGAATATGTAAAATGTGACTCATACCAATATATCTACATAAACTTATAACTAGCAAAATTTCTAATTCACCAATACCTAAATCTAACATACCAAAAATAAACTCCGACGGTGAGATTATTACCTCCATTATTACAAAGAAAATACTAAGACTATGTAGCGGAAAAAGTAATGCCTTAATTAGAATAAAACATAAAAACCTAAAACATGACCACTACAAGCCATCTATAAAATACGACTGGCAAGATTGTTAGGAAATGCCCTAAGCATTAGAGACATTTTGATGTATTTATTTTGAACTGGATAATAAAATTATATATATATAGAGATAATTCATTACATTGCTATCTGTTCTCAATTTTATTTACATGTTAAAGTAAATATAAGCAAATATGGCTCCCTGACTGCTTATGTTAAAACTGTTAGAACGTTGCATACAATGGACTTTTGTATGCGAGAAGACAATGTTCTAAAGTAAACAGTCTAAACTATGGTCTGTAGTCTATGGGGTTAGACCGAGCATCTAACTCATGTTAAGACTATTATGTTGTCTAAAGCCTTGGAGGGGATGGTTTGTCTTGACTGTCTGAAGCATAGACTTCCAAGTAGAGACATAGATATGTTGCTTGGTGGTGACATATTAGACCAGGAGTAAAACGTGATTGATCTACGAAATCCGCTTTGAGTGGATCGATCTGCTTTTGACGTTCATTGTGCAGTAACCTTAATCCTGAGTAGATGGACAATTTCATGTATATGACTGGTGTACTTTAATGTTCCAATGGCTAAAACGTCTCAGAGGTAGTAAGCTTATAGACCGGTTCGTTGGGTGCATTACTTGTATACGATAAAAGGTTCGTTTACAAATATCGGAATCATAACTCTAATGAGGAGTTAAGGGTATCCTCTTAAAGGCATTATACTGAATGTGAAAATGGATAAGGTCTTGGGTCGTCTGTTGGGCGGATGACTTCTTATTCACATATGGTGAATAATCATTTTCTTAATTCGGTAGTATAATGGAACTTTAAGATAGCCTGATCAGTAGGATTAAATGGACTTCGACCTAAGACTGATCATGGATATCATATGAGGGTTCTGCATACATGACAAGGTCATTAGACGATAGCTTGTCACAGACTTACGCAATACGGTATATAATTGGGAGTTCAGTTTCAGGTTTATGACTCTGAAATTAGTGATCATATGATTGAGTTGTTTGGTAAAGAATGATGATCATATGGATTTGAGAGAGCCCGATTATATATTTTCAATTGATCCCTCTACTAGCTCCACATAATTCCCTAACGTTTGGCAAAAATTGATTTGTGTATGCTATTGGCTAGTTTATTATGCATGGATGGTGTTGACATAGGATTAAGATGGTGGACAAGATTCTCTCTGGTTGGATTCAGATTTTGTTTTGGATAATAGAGTACACAATTATTAGAACTCCAAATAAAGTTGCCATGATTTTATTTGAAATTGGATTGTAGTTGTAGAAAATTATCCATGAGAACAAGAATTTGAAATACAACTGTTTTGTGGATTTTGAAATTCGAATTTGAAATTTGAATTTGAAATTCAAATTTGAAATTTGAAATTTGAAATTTGAATTTGAAATTTGAAATTCAAATTTTGAATCACAGTCCAAGTGGGATTCGAATTTCTTGTGGTAAATCCACAAGGAATGAAATTCGAATTTGAGTTGGATATGGAGAGGAAAATCTTGTTAGAATCCTACTTGAATTTTGAATCCAAATCCTAATAATAATGGACGAAATTTTGAGGATTATCCTCATGGAATTTTCGGATTTTTTGTGGATAAGGTTCATTGAAAAATTCAAGTTTTAATCCCGGTTGAATTTAGATTCTCTCCTCCCTGATAATGGCCAAATTTTTGAGTGAATCTCCTAGAAGATTTTCGGTTATTTTGGATAAGGATGAGATAAAATTCAAGCTTGAAAATCCTAATGGAATTTTGATTCTTCCCTTATCCAAAAGTGGCCGAAATTTTTGTTGGGATTTTCCCCCTTGTATTTTCGGATTTTTTGGTTGAAAAAGGGAGATAAAATTCATGTTAAAATCTTGTTTAGATTTGAATTGGATAATCCTAAAGAGGCCGAATTTTTAGTTGGGATTTTCCCCTTGGATAATTCGAATTTTTTGGTTGTGGATAAGGGAGAATATCTTCTCCTAATCCAATTCGAATTCAGAGGATCACCTCATGCAAGTCTATAAATAGAGGTCCTGCCACTCCAGTTCTCTCAGACCACAAACTCTCAGGTGAGCAGGCTTATTGTTGCATAACTCACCGTGACAATAAGTTTTTTAGAGATCTGGGTGGTCGGAAGAAGACTAGCAGTACTAGCATACCGATCGAGGTTCAGAGTGCCCGCACACTCAGCCATTCGGGAATTGGAGAATAGTAGAGAAGGCTAGTTAGTTGAAGCCCTCCGGTCATTCTCCTCCTGCAAGATTGGCGTCCTTGAGGTATGAGTTTAAATTATTGTTGGTGTATTGTATATGGCATCATGAGATATTTAACGATCTTAAAAAAATTTTATTGTTCCGCTACGCCACTCTGATACGTTTTTACCGATTTATTTCCTATAAAGATAATCATCAGTGTAGAAAGAACACTCTGGGGGACAAGCCGAGATACTGATTGGATGCCTTTAAATAGTAGAACATGAAAAGATGCACCATTGTTGTCAACGTCCAGAGCTCACACCACCACGTCCTAAAAAGCCCACCACTATTTGGAGCAAAACCCCAAAAGAGGACAACCACCAAATGAGAAATATGCCAAAAAAATGCCTCTAAGTAATTTGGATTCCGCCCTTTAAACGAAATCAAATCCACCCCATCAAAGCCACCTCGCCAAATACAACCATCGCCACCAAAAAGCCCATAATGATACGAGCCTTGTAACCAAATTTTAAGATCAAAAATCCAAAGATACACCCAAAGATGGTCCTAGAACTCCAACCAATGCATTCTTTCTTTTTCTCTCCCTCTCGTTTCTTTGCTATGGTCGACTGCTCTTTTTAATTACTGAGCACTAGTTAAAAGGCCTTATTTCACTTTAAAAAAAAAACAAATTTTATGAATGGTTAATCAACGATTGACTGTATAGTATTGTTAATTTGGTCAATCAATGATTGACCATTAGTAAATCACTGATTGATTATCAGTTTATCACTAAATGACCAGTCAATTACTAATTAACTATTGTCAATCATTAAATGATCATGATTTAAATAATCAATTTTTGTAGTCAATCACTAATTGACCATAATTAATCACTGATTAACTATAAATACAATTACTAATTTTGTGATCAATTAATGATTAACTAATGGTAAATCACTAATATACCATTAGAAAAATTAAAAAACCAAAACATATTAATTTTTTTTTCATTCTCTCTCTCTTTGCCCCCTGTCTTTCCCCCATTGCCAATGCCCCCCACCCACCCAATTTCTCTTTCCCCTCCAATAGTCCCCTCTATATCTCTCTTCCCTCAAATATCCTCCACTCTCTCCACTCTTGTCCACACGAGGTCCACCCAACACCACCAAAGACAAACACCGCCCACCCCATTTTGATGCCACTTGTGCTACAACTTCAATCGTTGTTGAACAAACAAGGAGATCTGTTGACATGAAGTGGCCACGTAGAAGATCAAAGACCAATCCTGTGTTGGATTCGAAGGAAAACAAAGCTCGATAGGAGACGACGTTGAGATCGTCAAAGTGCGTCGTCCTTGGAGGCGTGATTCCGATGATCAGAAGCCACGATGTTGTGATATCACGATGCTAGAGGATGGGATCAAGTTGGCGTCAGTGGTAGGTTTAATCACGTAGCTTATATAGCACTGGCTTCTTTGAGTTACTGGATTGAGAAAGAAGAGAGAGAAAAGGTGGAGAGAATGGGGAGTTTAAGAAAAAAAAAAAGAAAATTGATTAACCCAAATATAGTTATTAGATCATTAATTGAACTATCTATTAGATTATATAACTAAAATAAATCACCCATTTAAATTTTCCTTGTAGAATAAAGCATCTTTACAAAAATAATTAAAATATATAATATGATTTTAAATATTTAACGTAAATAATAAATTTATTATGTAAACAAATAATCTTTTATGTGAAATTTTCTTCTAGTAAATAAATTCTTTACATAATAATTTTCTATTTATTTTTGACTCTCAACCTTTGATGCATCCAATTTAAATTTATCTTTCCAATTTTTTTATTATAATATAATAAATTTTTCAAAATTATATTTCTAATTAATTTCAAGCCAGGACATAATCAATCACAAGACAAGCTATAAAGTAGTAGTATAATCATTTTTTGAAATGATGCGAATACCTTTATTCAATGTCCTCATGATTATAAGGTCCATGAGTCTTTTTAACGATCTTAATTTCACGGCCGTGAAGTATTATGACGATTTTCAAGTGATGTAGATTTTTGGAAACTCTACAAATGGACGTGAAATCTGTGAACCTATATTTTCTATTTAAAACCTTTATGTGGCGGCCCACCCTGCTGTAGAGGCTCTACAGTGCTATTACAGTCAACTCTGTAGTTAACCGCAATAGTCTGCAGGCCTCTAGGGTCGCCGACAATCATGCTGAACTAAAAACTTACATGCTAATTTGCGGAAAATTTTTTTTTCTTTAAATCATAAACTGTTCAAGAATGTGATAAGGAAATCTTGTTAACAAAATAACCTGCACCTGATCATGATTTCCCTATCACATAATCTTAACTTGAAAACTTGTTCTTGTAACTACATGATTTAAATATTCAAAATCTGTATAGCGGAAGATTTAATAGTGACCAATATCCCTCGCCCAATCCTCCCCGGCATGCATCTACCCTGTTCGTCGTCCACCGTAAACTACTGGTGAACAGGTCTCTTACCTGCAACATGTGAACAAACTGATGAGCTATGGGCTCAGTAAGTTCAAACATAAAAACATGAAACTGACATGCTATACTGTTGTGCTCATGCATGAACTGGACTCTGTAAGCTTGCTCGTGACTGAAGGTTTAGTCTTAAGACATTATCTGTTATTAAGTTCTGGTTTTGGTCCCCTGATTGGTCGTACCGACATGTTAGCGCAACCGGGAGCGGTACTTTAGTGTTGACCTCCTCAGTCTTAACTGATGCTAAACATGAAAACCTCCCCGTGGGTCGAGAGGCCGATACGCCAATAACTGGTTTAATTACCATCTTGCTGTGTTCCAACTGGGTAGCATACTGATTGCCCCCATAGTCGGAACCTGTTACATAAATTACTGGGGTTGAATTATTTTAACACACTAGGGTGCTTTGTGCACCGACCTGTTTTCGTGTTCTGGTTACCTGACTGACATGTGTACTGGAACATGCAACTCTACATGTATGACATGAACTGATATGAACTGACCTGTGCTGACATGAGACTGACATGAATATCGTGATGTAGACAATCAATGTCTAACAAACACATCATACAACATACAAAACATTATAATATAACAAGTTTGTCTACGTTGCAGTCAGGACAATGCTTGAACTTACAGAAAGTTCGCTAGCGTAAGCCTCTGCTGCTCTGGCATTGCTGATTCGGGGTCTCTGATTTGAACTCCTATAAAAGGAATATTCACTGATTATTTCCCATATTTATCTTATACTGGAAGTATGGCAAAACATGAAAATTTTCATTTCCAGACTCTTTTTTTTTTTTTTACTCTCTGGCTTCGAACACGCCCTCCTACACGGGCGTGTCTCTGCCCGTGTACCCCTCTGGACTTTTAAGCCTGGCCGTGTAATTCGTGGAATATGGTCGTGTATACTTACACGGGTAGATACACAGCCGTGTTACTGGCCGTGTACTCCTCTAGACTCTTACACGGTTACTTACACGGCCGTGTTTCCGGCCGTGTTTTCCTGCTGTATAACATGGTCTGCTACACGCCTATCCCCTGACCGTGTGCCCCTTGACACGGCCCGATACACTGCCGTGTTCTTGGCCGTGTACCTCTCGGGTCTGATTTTTCTTGCAACACGGTCATGCATATGGGCATGTTCGGGGCCGTGTTCTGAGCACGCCCTTGTACACGCCCGTGTACACACCCGTGTTTATACCAGAATCAAGATTCTGGGTCCGAACTATTCTGCTCCAATTTTCTAAGGCTTTTATGGCCTTTGTTCTACTTCTTACACTTGAAATCGATCTCCATAAGATCGTTTCAAGGTATCTACTACATTTCTACTATCACAAATCCATGATTTCATAAGCAAAATTTCCACATTTTGCTCATTTACAACTCTTGACTCAACTTTTGAAAAATCTGCATTTTTGTGAAGAATATTCACTAAACTTGGTTTTCCAAACCATCAATTCATGGATTCATGTTTGAAAACAACTAGACTTGAACCATGTTTCGATTTTAACCGAAAACCTCACATGATTCACTCACATTTTCTGTTTTTCACTTAAAACCCCAGATTTTCCCCCTAAGAAAAATGTGAGAAACTAGGGTTTACCTTGCTTTAATCTTGAGCTTTTCTTGCTGCTGATTCGTGACCGAATCTCGATTGATCTGCTGCTTGAACTAGAAATCTGAACTTTCTTTGGATTCCCTTTTTCTTCCCTCTCTTTCTCTCGGTTTCTCCCTTTCTCTTCCTCTTTCTCTTTCTTTCTTTCTTTCTTTCTCTTTCTTTCTTTTCTCTTTCTTTCTTTCTTTCTGCCGGCTGCTTTGCAGCTTATTAGGTGAATTAATTCACCTCATCCCTTAGTTCAAAGCCCTCCACGTGGCTTCTTCCTCTCACATTCTCTTCTTTTTTTTTTTTTGAAAATGTAAGGCCTTGTTTGGCTACTTCTAGCCATTGATCAACATGGCTCCCTTGTGTCTCATTGATCTCTTAGTATGTATTTCCACATACTTTTCTATTAATTTTAAAACATCATAATTGACTTAATGCTTAGCTTTTAACTATTTTCATTAATTCATTGTCAAATTTTGATTAAAACTCAGTTAATCAAAATTTTCCTCTGCTCTTCATTCTGTAACATGTCTAACTATAAGTGTACATTTATTTACATATTTGTACAAAAATTTCCAAGAACGTAGATTTCTCGGTTATCACATTCACCCCTCCTTATAAGATTTTCGTCCTCGAAAATTTAGAACAAGTGAGGGTATGAACGTCTCATCTCATCTTCTCTCTCCCACGTAGCCTCTTCAATGTTGTGATTTCTCCATAATACCTTGACTAGTGGGATGGTCTTGTTTCTCAGCACCTTTTCTTCTCTAGCCAGTATCTGAACTGGCTGCTCTTCATAGGTCAAATCCTCTTGGACTTGGATTGGTTCATGTTGTATCACATGAGATGGATCTGACATGTACTTTCTGAGCATGAAGACATGGAATACGTTGTGTACTGCTGACAACTCAGGGGGTAATGCCAACTTGTAGGCAACTTTCCCAATGCGTTTGATAATCTCATAAGGTCCAATGTATCTTGGACTCAATTTTCCCTTCTTACCAAAACGCATGATCCCCTTCATGGGTGACACTTTCAGAAATACGAAGTCCCCTTCCTTGAATTCCAGGGATCTCCGTCTTCTGTCTGCATAACTTTTCTGTCTGCTCTGAGCACTCTTCATTCTTTGCTGGATCTTGGCAACTGCATCGCAAGTCTCCTGCATGAAATCTGTTTTATGCAGTTGTTTTTCCTTCAGATCATACCAGTAGACGGGTGATCTGCACTTTCTTCCATACAGAGCCTCATACGGTGCCATCTTGATGGAAGTTTGGTAACTGTTGTTATATGAGAATTCCACTAGTGGTAGCTTCTCATTCCAAGCTCCTGGAAAATCCATGACACATGCTCGGAGCATATCCTCTAACGTCTGGATAGTCCGTTCTGATTGTCCATCTGTCTGAGGATGGAAGGCTGTACTGAACCTCAGTTCTGTGCCCATGGCTTTTTGCACACACTCCCAAAAATTTGAAGTGAACCGTGCATCCCTGTCAGATACTATGGACTTTGGCACTCCATGTAACCTGACAACATGATCTACATATAGCTGTGTCAGCTTCTCCAATGAGTAAGTGATCTTGATTGGTATGAATCTGGCTGTCTTTGTCAATCTGTCCACGATTACCCAGATGGCATCGTGTCCTCCTTTTGTTTTGCGTAACCCTACCACAAAATCCATGGTAACATTCTCCCATTTCCATTCTGGAATCTCTAGAGGTTCTAACTTCCCTCCAGGATGCTGATGCTCAGCCTTGACTTCCTGACAAGTAAGGCACTTACTCACAAATCTTGCAATGTCTTTTTCCACCAAAACTGTAGCTTCAAATCTTGGTACATCTTGGTGGCTCCAGGATGGACTGAGTATAGCGTCTCATGAGCCTCTGACATGATTCGCCTTCGAAGCTCTTTATCTGCTGGCACATGAATTCTTCCCTGATACCTAATTAATCCATCTGTGGACATCCTTTCCTGGGAGTCTGTCAGACTTGAATCTTGCTTCTGAACTTCCTTAATATCATCAAACAATGATGACTTCAACTGTAGTGCTGACAATTTTCCTGATATTAGCTCCAGCTCGAGCGAATGCACCTCTTGCTGCAATGGTTTTGGCAACCTGTCAATAGGCAACTGCTGTGGAACTGTAGCTTTTCTGCTTAAAGCGTCTGCTACTCGGTTGGCTTTTCCTGGGTGATAAAGGATCTCACAGTCATAATCCTTCACCAACTCCAACCATCTTCTTTGCCTCATGTTCAACTCCTTCTGTGTGAAGAAGTATTTTAAACTCTGATGATCCGTGTAAATCTGGCACTGTGCTCCATACAGATAGTGTCGCCAAATTTTGAGTGCGAACACTACTGCAGCAAGTTCTAGGTCGTGGGTGGGATAATTCTTCTCGTGCTCTTTCAGTTGACGTGAAGCATAGGCAATCACTCTGCCTTCTTGCATCAATACTGCTCCCAAACCCACCTTGAAAGCATCACTGTAGATCTCATACTTCTCCCCTTCAGTAGGGAGTGTGAGGATCGGCGCGCTTGTCAGCCGTCTTTTCAGCTCTTGGAAGCTTCTTTCACACTCATCTGTCCATATATACTTCTTTTCCTTACGTGTGAGGGTGGTGAGAGGTGCTGCTAATCGTGCAAATCCCTCTATGAATCTCCTGTAATAGCCAGCTAACCCTAAGAAACTGTGTATCTCTGTTACGCTCTTAGGTGCAGGCCATTTGTTGATTGCTTCCACTTTGACTGGATCTGCTGCAATTCCCTCTTTGGACATTACATGACCGAGGAAATGTACTCTGTCTAGCCAGAACTCACATTTTGAGAATTTAGCATAGAGTTGATACTCTCTCAGCTTCTGAAAAACAATTCTCAACTGTACTTCATGCTCTGCGGGAGTCTTTGAATATACAAGAATGTCATCGATGAACACAATGACAAACTTGTCTAGATACTCCTTGAAGACTCTGTTTATCAGGTCCATGAAAGCGGTTGGCGCGTTTGTTAACCCAAACGGCATTACTAGGAACTCATAATGCCCATAACGGGTTCTGAAAGCTGTCTTGGGAACATCATCTTCCTTGATTCTCAGCTAATGGTATCCTAATCTCAAATCAATCTTTGAGAACACTGCTGCACCCTTGAACTGATCGAACAGGTCATCAATCCTAGGTAATGGGTACCTATTCTTGACTGTAACCTTATTCAATTCTCTGTAGTCTATGCACATGCAGAACGTCCCATCTTTTTTCTTGACAAACAGCACGGGAGCTCCCCATGGCGCATAGCTCGGTCTGATGAATCCCTTGTCAAGCAGATCTTTTAACTGCACTTGCAATTCTTTCAGCTCCACTAGCGCCATGCGGTACGGCGCCTTGGAGATCGGTGCTGTTCCAGGTAGGAGCTCTATCTCAAACGAGATTTCCCGCTCTGGAGGTAGTCCTGGTAGTTCCTCAGGAAAGACCTCGAGAAATTCTCTGACAACTGGAACATCTTCTAGCTGTAACTTCTTTTCTTCTGCTGTATTTGTCATATAAGCTAAATATCCAGTACAACCACTGGCCATTAGCTTCTTGGCTTTCAATGAACTGATCATCATCTTGCTTGATTTTCTCGAAGAATCGACATATTCGAAACTTTCTTCATCTTCTGGCTTGAACACTATTCTTTTGTTTCTGCAATCTATCGTAGCTTGATATTTTCCTAGGAAATCCATTCCCAAGATTACATCATAGTCTACGACCTTCATCATGATCAACTCTGCATACAGCTCTCTATTTGCCACGATTACTGGTACATGAGGTAACCAGTACTCTGACAACATGATTTCTCCTAATGGGAGAGCAGTTCTAAAAGTTCTTCCCATGTGATCTCTAGGGTATTCTAACTTATTAGCAAATGCATATGATATGAAAGAATGGGTGGCCCCAGAGTCAAATAGAACAGATGCCAAGTGGTTAGTGACAGAAATCTGACCTGTCACCACGTTGGACGTCCCTGCCTCTGCCTCTTCTCTGGTGTAGGCCATCACCCTAGCATCTACCTGTGGAGCTCTTTCTTGTCTTTCCTGCACTGCTGGATGCACTTCTGTTGGGCTTTCATAACTCAACCTGAGTGCATGTACTTGGGACTGCTGCTGACGTGAAGAGTTTACTCCTGATACTGATACTGACTGGCGGTTCATGGGGCAATTCTTGATGAAGTGGCCTTCTCTTCCACACTGAAAACAGGCAGTCGTGCCAGCTTTGCACTGACCCGCATGTTTCCTCCCACATTTTGGACAAGTGGGGTTACTTGGAACCGTGGTAGTGCTAGTCCTCCGTGACTGGCTTCTGTTGTCTTGTCCTTGGATTCCCTGGAAATTGCCCTTTCTCTTCTGTTGGGGCTGAGGGCCTGGATGACTAGACTGCTCTGATCTTGTACTCTGACCACCCTTACTGTGTTGTCCAGGTTGAGAGGTCTTAGCCAGGATCTTTTCTTTCTTCCTGGCTTTCCAGACCTTTTCCTTTTCCTCTTTCTGTCGGGCTAGATGGTACTCTGCCCTTAAAGCACGAATAACACAGTCGGCTACTGAAACTAGCGGAAATGGGCCAACGTTAATCAAAGCAGAGATCTCAGGCCTGAACATGCCTATCATCTTCTGTATCTTCTCCCTCTCCGTAGGCACCACATACGGATATAAGCGGGAGAGCTGATCAAATTTCCTGCAAACCTCACTGACTGACATGTCCGCCTGTTGTAACTCTGAGAATTCTTTCTGCTGGGGTCGGAGTGATGCAGGATCAAAATATTTCTGGTTGAACTCCTCCAGAAGCTCTGCCCATGACATTGTGGTCACGTCCCTCCTCATGCGGACTGTGTCCCACCAAAATCTTGCATCCTTCCTTAGAACAAAAGATGCGCACATGACCTTCTCTTCATCTGTGAGTCTCATAAACTCCATTATCATCTGGATTGAGGAAAGCCAATCTTTTGCTTCTAGAGGATTTGTTGAACCCTCAAATTCCAGAGGCCTCATCTTCCGAAATCTCTCATATAACGGCTCTGGATTTGATCGGTGGTTCCTGAATCACTTCTGGTGCCACTGGTGGCATTACCTGTTCTGCCTCTGCTGTTGGCTGTGCAAGAGTCCCTACTGATCCCTATCCCTGTTCTAACTGTTCTAGTCTCTATCTCAACTCTGCGTTTTCTCTCATCTGGTTTTCTAGAAGAGCTTGCATCTCTTCTAATCGCTGAGTTAGAGATGGGCGTCCCCTTCTCCTTCTTTGGCCTTGGCCTTGGCCTCGGCCTTGATTTTCCATCGTGCTACATTTATCCTATAATCACACGATGAACTTGTGTTAGATCTTGTATAAAAAGGATCCAAATGATTTCTTGCATTATTATATCATCACATACTTACTACAAAGTATAGGTCTCTACAGACCATTACTTTCATGCATAACTAGCTGCTTGCATTAATATAAACTTAACTTACTTGGATCGGCGAACAGGACATGCACGGAGTCAGGCGGGATATGGTCAACCAACTTTTCTGATAATACCAACTATGCTATAATAAGTATTCTAAACTAAACCCATTTTAAAACTTGGGTTCTGATACCAACCGTGGCGGCCCGCCCTGCTGTAGAGGCTCTACAGTGCTATTACAGTCAACTCTGTAGTTAACCGCAATAGTCTGCAGGCCTCTAGGGTCGCCGGCAATCATGCTGAACTAAAAACTTGCTTGCTAATTTGTGGAAAAAAATTTTTTTTCTTTAAATCATAAACTGTTCAAGAATGTGATAAGGAAATCCTGTTAACAAAATAACCTGCACCTGATCATGATTCCTCTATCACATAATCTTAACTTGAAAACTTGTTCTTGTAACTACATGGTTTAAATATTCAAAATCTGTACAGCGGAAGATTTAATAGTGACCAATATCCCTCACCCAATCCTCCCCGGCATGCATCTACCCTGTTCGTCATCCACCGTAAACTACTGGTGAATAGGTCTCTTACCTGCAACATGTGAACAAACTGATGAGCTATAAGCTCAGTAAGTTCAAACATAAAAACATGAAACTGACATACTGTACTGTTGTGCTCATGCATGAACTGGACTCTGTAAGCTTGCTCGTGGCTGAAGGTTTAGTCTTAAGACATTATCTGTTATTAAGTTCTGGTTTTGGGCTTCTGATTGGTCGTACCGATATGTTAGCGCAACTGAGAGCGGTACTTTAGTGCTGACCTCCTCAATCTTAACTGATGCTAAACATGAAAACCTCCCCGTGGGTCGAGAGGCTGATACGCCAATAACTGGTTTAATTACCATCTTGTTGGTGTTCCAACTGGGTAGCATACTGATTGCCCTCACAGTCGGAACCTATTACATAAATTACTGGGGTTGAATTATTTTAACACGCTAGGGTGCTTTGTGCACCGACCTGTTTTCGTGTTCTGGTTACCTGACTGACATGTGTACTGGAACATGCAACTCTACATGTATGACATGAACTGATATGAACTGACCTGTGCTGACATGAGACTGACATGAATATCGTGATGTAGACAATCAATGTCTAACAAACACATCATACAACATACAAAACATTATAATATAACAAGCTTGTCCACGTTGCAGTCAGGACAATGTTTGAACTTACAAAAAGTTCGCTAGCGTAAGCCTCTGCTGCTCTGGCATTGCTGATTCGGGGTCTCTGATTTGAACTCCTATAAAAGGAATATTCACTGATTATTTCCCATATTTATCTTATACTGGAAGTATGGCAAAACATGAAAATTTTCATTTCCAGACTCTTTTTTTTTTTTTTTTACTCTCTGGCTTCGAACACGCCCTCCTACACGGGCGTGTCTCTGCCCGTGTACCCCTCTGGACTTTTAAGCCTGGCCGTGTAATTCGTGGAATATGGCCGTGTATACTTACACTGGTGGATATACGGCCGTGTTACTGGCCGTGTACTCCTCTGGGCTCTTACACGGTTACTTACACGGCCGTGTTTCTGGCCGTGTTTTCCTGCTGTCTAACATGGTCTGCTACACGCCTATCCCCTGACCGTGTGCCCCTTGACACGGCCCGATACACGGCCGTGTTCTTGGCAGTGTACCTCTCGGGTCTGATTTTTCTTGCAACACGGTCATACATATGGGCATGTTCGGGGCCGTGTTCTGAACACGCCCGTATACACGCCCGTGTTCATACCAGAATCAAGATTCTGGGTCCGAACTACTCTGCTCCAATTTTCTAAGGCTTTTATGGCCTTTGTTCTACTTCTTACACTTGAAATCGATCTCCATGAGATCGTTTCAAGGTATCTACTACATTTCTACTATCACAAATCCATGATTTCATAAGCAAAATTTCCACATTTTGCTCGTTTACAACTTTTGACTCAACTTTTGAAAAATCTGCATTTTTGTGAAGAATATTCACTAAACTTGGTTTTCCAAACCATCAACTCATGGATTCGTATTTGAAAACAACTAGACTTGAACCATGTTTCGATTTTAACCGAAAACCTCACATGATTCACTCACATTCTCTGTTTTTCACTTAAAACCCCAGATTTTCCCCCTAAGAAAAACGTGAGAAACTAGGGTTTACCTTGCTTTAATCTTAAGCTTTTCTTGCTGCTGATTCGTGACCGAATCTCGATTGATCTGCTGCTTGAACTAGAAATCCAAACTTTCTTTGGATTCCCTTTCTCTTCCTTCTCTTTCTCTCGGTTTCTCCCTTTCTCTTCCTCTTTCTCTTTCTTTCTTTCTTTCTTTCTCTTTCTTTCTTTTCTCTTTCTTTCTGCGGGCTGCTTTGCAGCTTATTAGGTGAATTAATTCACCTCATCCCTTAGTTCAAAGCCCTCCACGTGGCTTCTTCCTCTCACATTCTCTTTTTTTTTTTTTTTTGAAAATGTAAGGCCTTGTTTGGCTACTTCTAGCCATTGATCAACATGGCTCCCTTGTGTCTCATTGATCTCTTAGTATGTATTTCCACATACTTTTCTATTAATTTTAAAACATCATAATTGACTTAATGCTTAGCTTTTAACTATTTTCATTAATTCATTGTCAAATTTTGATTAAAACTCAGTTAATCAAAATTTTCCTCTGATCTTCATTCTGTAACATGTCTAACTATAAGTGTACATTTATTTATATATTTGTACAAATATTTCCGAGAACGTAGATTTCTCGGTTATCACACTTTAAACCAAGTTTAACTATTTATTATTATCTTAAAAATTATATATATTTACTTTTTCATTAACTTTCCATTTGCTATTGTCCAAATAGTGATGGACCCAAAAAAACGACAGTGGGGCACGTGCCCTCGGCAAACAAAAGGATCTCTTACTCTTATACGTCCTCTTTTAATTGATGTCCTATTTAAATTTAAACAAGTGACTCTTAATTAATTTTCCAATCCAAAATTGTCAAACAACTCTTATGTTATATTTATTTAGGAGTTTTATTTTTAAAAAATAAAAAAAAATTCATTCTTAAATGTTTTATTTGAACATTCAAAATTTTTCATTTTTAAAAAATTAAAAAAGTGTTCTCTTTAGAAAAAGAAAATTTTTTACCTATCCAAACAATTTTTCATTTTAAAATAAAATTCAAAGAACTTTTCAAGCCTAAAAATTTTCTATTTTTCAAAAATAAACCTCCCATCTAAACAAATAATTATTCTTCTAAAACTTTTTTAATTTTTTTATTGAATTAAGCTAGTGTTTGGGACACAAATTTTTTTAGCATTGCATTTAAATGCAATGCAATTTTCCCCCAAATACAAAAACATTTCATTCAAATACCAATCACGTCACATTTTAAATCAAACACAATCACTATTTATTATTTCACTTTTTCTATTACTTTTATTAATTACATCATATATTCTCTCTCCCTCTTTTTTTTTCTCTCTACTTTTACCCATCACCTCACATATTTATTATTAAAATACAATTCAAATACTTTTCCCCCAAACACACATTGCATTCAAATGCAATGCTAATGCTTTTCCTCCAAATACAAATTGCATTCAATACATTGCATTCAAATGCAATGCAAATGCAATGCGTTCACCAAACGAACCCTAAGTGATGTCAACTGTTTACCAAAATCTAATTACTCTTTTTTGTCTTTTATTTGTCAAATTAACAAACATCTATCTATTATTTCTCTAAATTTTTTTTCTTATTTTATTAATTTCAATATTGTAAAATCGTTAACACATCCATTACTTTCCTCTAACCCTACAGTTTTATTTGATTTACAAGTTTAAACTCAAATTTTTAAGTTTAATTTTTTTTAAAATTAATAAAAATTATAACTAAATCAATTAATTTAAATATAAAAATTTCATTCTATTTCAACAGTAAAATTTATTCACACTCTCTTTTTTCTCTTCTGTTTCCCTTTTCATCACACTTCTTTTCTTATTTTTTTTATTGGCCTTATTTTTATTACCGGATTACTCCCAAAATGCCAACATGTACCTCTCAGATTTGTTTTTATTTCCTCTCATTCGTCTTACGTTTTCTTTCACTTTAATCCTTTAAAAAAAAAATTCCCTTCTTTATTTCTATCAAATATTGGATTATTTCTCCAAATTACGAACTTCAATAATCAACAATTAAGATATTGAGATATTAAATTGTTTATTAATAAAATGTTATAAAGCTCAATGAACTTTATTTTATTAGAAGATTGATTTTTAGATTTGTTTTAGTATTTTTCTGGATTAATGTATTATAGAAGGTTATAAAAAATTATTTTAAAATAAAACTAAAGTCATCAATTAAATTTTATTCTTAAGCACATTGGAAGTTTATATTTTTCTTGTAATTCTATTATTTATTTTTAACATTAAATTTTTTGTATTTTCTTTTAATTCTATTATATATTTTCTCTTTTATGGTACCCACCGAGATTAAAACCTCTATCTGTTACCATATCCGAAAATACTATTTCCCTCTCTCCTCTCCAACCTATCATTAAAAGCCCATTTACTTGATTATCTTTCCTCTTTTATTCTCTCTCCTCTCTAATCTTTCTCGAGTAAACTATCCATTCATCTTCATTGTTTTTCTTTATGCGTCTAACTTTTATTTTCTTCCCTAACACTCATAAATCTTTTCATTACACTTGCAAACATCATCCACATACCATAAACTATGGAGCATTTATTTATAATTTTACATCTGCATTATTTATAATTTTATATCCGCATTATATTTAAATATAATACAATTTTTATTTAAATATAAACATTTTTTTGTTTAAATACAATATTTTTCTACAATATCTTAAATACATTTTATATTCTAAAATAATTTAAAAATAAATTTTCTTTTCATTTATATCATATTCTCTTTCTATATCACTTTTTTCATCTACTTTTACTAGTCACATCAACTTTTTAATTTTAAAATATAATTCAAATATTTTTTTATCAAAACATACATTGCATTCAAATGCAAAGCAAATATTTTTCATTTAAATACAAAATGTATTCAATGCGTTGTGTTTAAATATAATACAAACTCAATACGTGTACGAAACATCTATAAGTACCATGAGTTCTTTTTTGTGTGTGTGTGTGCTTTTTTTTTAATGAATAAAGGATCTATATATATCTAGTATATATAAAGGTTTTCTTTTCTTAGACTCCTACATGATCTTTTCACTGGCATGCATCATCTACATGTTTTAAGTAAGGTCTCATTTGATGTAAAATTTTGAGTTCAAAAAATTAAATTTGAACTTAATTTTATATTTGGTTTGTTATTACATTTAAAGTTTTCTAATTCACAATTTACATAGTTTTTTGAACTTGAAAACACTATTTAAAAATCTTATCTCATAAAAAAAGTTTTAATCACATGAAAAAGTAAAAAGAAGCACAATTTCAATACAAGTTTAAATCAAATTTTTATCATTCGAACATTTTTAACTCAAGATAAGATTTTCTAGCTCAAACTTACGGGACAAGAAATTTAATAATGTTTTTTTTTGTCCTATGATCTTCATGTGACTACCGAATTCAATTTATTTTTTCATGTTTATTTCGTTCTTTTTTTATTTTTTATTTTTGTAAGTCATTGGTCATATTCTATTCTTTTTCTAATTATGCTTCGTTTTTAAATTTATTATGGACAATGATAATGTTTGTATGGAGGCAGAATTTCATTTATGTCGAAAGTTAGAGTTTGCGGATGATAAAAAAAGAACATAAATTTTTCATTCTAGATTCAGATAAGACAATACCATAAGTTGGAATGGAGTTTAAAGTAGAAGTATAGCTTATAAATTCAATAATACATATGCCTATCAAGTCGGTTTCAACATTCAAAAAAGTAAAGGATACAAAGATAAAGATGGAAAATTGATAAATAGATTTTTTTTTTTTTTTTTGTGAAGAATATGATGAAAAAGATAGGTGAGATGTCATTGTAAAGTGTCACTGTCTTGAAACTAGATTTGGATGTTTGGCAAGAATAAAAGTTGATAGTTGCCTAACTAGTAAATGCTGTGTTATTGAATTTGTGGCTGAGCATACACATGTCACAACAAGTCCCACAAAAACCCATATGCATAGATCACAAAGGAGGGTGACTTTAGCTCAAGCAGCTGAAATTGACTTAGCTGAAAGTTGAGGAATTGCTCCAAAAGCAAGTATGTAATTAATGACAAAGAGACCTGGAGATCGTGAGAATGTTGGATATGATCAAGTTGATTAAAACAACTATTTACAAACTAAAAGAACAATTCAAATGAGATTAGGAGACACATGTGGTGTTCTTGAACATCTTCAAGGTAAGTAATTGGAAGATTCAGTTTTTTTCTGTGCTTTACAATTGGATGAAGATGAGTTTATTACTAACTTTTTCTAGACAAATGCAAAAATAGTGACTACATACTCTTACTTTAGCAATGTTGTTTGGTTTGACACTACTTACATGAAAAATAAGGAAGGCCGACCTTTTGCCATGTTTTTAGGTGCAAATCATCATAAGCAAACTACTACTTTTGGAGCTGCTATATTATACGACAAAACTGCCCAAACATTTAAGTAGTTATTTGATACTTTTGTGAATATAATATGCCCATAAAAAAGCCAAAAACCATTCTTATTGATCAAGATCAAGCAATAGCATGATATATTATGGTTCTTTGATAATTTTGAGAGACAAATTGATTAACGTTACTATGAAGAGTTAAGGGTCGATTTTAAAGCAACTCAAAGTTCCCTATCAACTTTTCTGAGTGTGCAAATCTTAAGCATATATTAGACATATATATACCATCAGTATTCAAAATGTTTGAGGCAGGATTAGTAAGGCTTATGATTGTGTTGTGATTGCTCTTGATAAGACAAAGTATATAATTTCTTCTCGTATCATTGAATTTAATTCAGTCGATACTACAATAATCTGCAATTACAAGAAATTTGAGTTTACAAGAATTTTGTTGAAGGTTCTTTCTTTCAATAATATAACAAAGATTTCTAATTGACATATATTACAACGATAGACAAGGAATGCAAAAGTTGGAATTAGAATAGTGGTTTTGAAGCATAAAAACAAAAAGGATACAAAGACTACAATGACAAATTGTTACAGGCTGCTATGTAGATTGCAGACTCCAATTAGCGATAAAGGCAACTGAAGATAAAGAAGCTTATCCAATTGCTTTTAGTGGTCTTAATAGGTTTTTGGAAGATGTTGATGGATACATGAAAAGAATAGGAAGTGAAAATCCTAATTCCAGCAATTCACATGTTGGAAAAGGTGATGAGAATGCAAACTCCATTAAAGGTAAAAATAATATCAAAGAAATCAAATCAAAAGGAAAAGCTCGTGATAAATCAAGTAGGCCTGAAGGTGCTCTTGGGAAGACAATGAAGAAGAAAAAAAGTTGTCCATGAAAATTTATCTCCACAACCTACAATGGTATTACTTTTTCATTTTTTATGGGAGCAATATTAGTTAGTTCAGTGATACTTATGTATTTATATTTACATATTTTGCTTTTAAGTGTCATCTAATCCTAGCATAAGTAGGCAATTTGAGGAACAACTTCTTTCATTCAACAAAATTTGCACATGCTACTATAAAATTTGTTAAAATTTGTATATAATTAAAATTTGTTAACTTTCTCTCTCATGGAAGCAGAGGTGTTACTGTGTAATTTTATTTTATTTACGAAATGCTCCTATAAGGTCTACATATTCAAAAACTTAAAAAAATGTAAAAGCACATATATGCAGGTTAATAAAAAATGAAAAATGATTTTAGGAAAAAACAAGTGGTGAATCACTTTCCCCAAGAATAAAGAAGGATTTGGTTTTTAATAAAGAATTGGAGAGAGGAGAGAGAAGAGAGTAATTGTACTTCAGGATGGTAACCAACGGAAAAATTAATGGAAAATAATTGGCGTTCGATTATAATTTTATGTTGATATTAAGTTTACATATAATTGAGTTTTTATTTAAATATAATAATTTTATATTTAAATATAATAATTTTTAATTGTATCTTAAATATATTTATTATTTTAAAATATTTTAAAAATATTTTTTATTTACAATATATTTCTTTTTTATCTCACTTATTTTATCTATTTTTATTAATCATATCAACTTTCTAATTTTAAAATATAATTTAAATACTTTTCATCCAAATAAATATTATATTCAAATACAAAACAAATATTTTTCATCTAAATACAAAATATATTTAATGCATTAGGTTCAAATACAATACGTTTATTAAACGTCTCATAAATGTAGTTTCCGAACATTCAAATACAAAATATACATTACGTTCATCCAAACACACATTATATTCAAATATAAAATAAATACTTTTTATCCAAATATAAAATACATTTAATACATTAGGTTCAATTATAATACAAACTCAATACGTTTATCAAACGTCTCATAAATGTAGTTTTCGAATATTATTTAAAACAGAAATCCTATAAATGTAATTTTTGAACATTATTTAAAACATGAATTTTAAATAGAAGATACAGATTCGATATCCATACACGCACATAGGGTGATTCAGTGGTGCCATTGATTACATTAAATCCATGGAATAAAAGTGACTGTATTATTAAGGTCTATAAAGTCTTTATGTGCCCATAAGGTGAATTTTAACTCACAAGTGATTAAAATCTAATCTACCAAACTTTAAGAAATTTCTTCACTTGAAAGTTAATATTACTAATGAATTAAATCCCAATTTGGACAAAGATCTGAAGCGGCCTGTCGCGTGTTATTACTTTGATTTCAATGGAGAGAGGTGCTTGTTTAGATTTGATATGTAAAACAGCTTTATAGAACAGAAACTGATCATACAACTTGCATTTTTAGAGTCAATCTGATGAACAAACAGAGAAGCCGCTTTTCTCTCTTATTCATATTACCATGAAATGCCCATTAATTTATAACCCTATAATATCTTTGTTTTGTTGTTCTTAGTGCATGACTAGCTCTCTCTTTATTTGTATATACACACGGGCACGATCATATTTATATATCCTGGAAAATTCAAGCAGCTGCTTCAGCAACAGTGGAGACCTTCTTAAGGACATAAACAGGATCTCCTACTTTCATGATCTTTCCCTTCCCGTCGGGAACTCGGTCTTTCCAAACCATGTTCTGCCCAAAGTAAATCTGGAAACACTAGGAGTTCGTGCGTTAATTGTTTGCAGATTGCATGAACAGAAAAGGAACAGCGTTTCTTTTTCATGGCATTTTCTGTCTTACCTTTCCCTGCTGCTTACGTGAAGGACGCAAAACTTTATCTGACCGGATTGCCATGAGGGTCGCAGTTGGGTCGGGTCCTGCAATGCCGGTCTCTTGGCTGATGGTAGGAACCTGAAAAACAGATTACAAAAAAGGAAAAGAAAAAAATAAACAAAGAACAATCGCTATTGGCTAGTTAAGCTGAAGCATTTGAAAAACTCAGCTATTGGTGAGTATGTTCTCGTAAGCTCTTTTTGCACTTGTCCTCGGAAAAATTGAAAAAACCAATAGGAAAGATATATTCATTTTATGCGTGGAAACACCCATATACAGAAGCATCAATTCAAGACAATTGAAACAAAATTATTACAAAGTACTTTTGATTAAAAGTTAGGATCACTCGAAAGCAGGAACCAGCAGAAAAATGTACGATTACCAGATTTTAGCTTTGTTTTCTAAGTGTCGTTGCTTTGCCTACAAGTTCAATTAATGTATCAACGCTTCGTTCCCTACGTGGCTAACGCCATTCATCAAAAATTTTGTCAATCAAAAAGTCACAAAATACATATGATTCCAACACGAGTTAAGTGATTTTGTAATACTCTGATCCTCTTATCTATCTTAGCAAACATAGCATGATCGAGGCTCATCACCTTACAGCGGGAGCATAGCTTGACACCTTCAAATGTGAATTCGTTAATTCTGATCTCCGTCCATAAGTCCTCCGAGAATGGTTCGCAACCATTAACCACAATGCTGTAACATGTATATAAATGTTCATCAAGATTTTTTTTTTTTTTTAAACGAATCAATAATCACGATTCATGTTATAAGATAAAAACAAAGCAGTAGAAAATACATTTGGTTCCCTGAGACAATCCCTCAATTTAGGAAAATAAAGGATAATAAGAGTCTATCACAGTAACTAGTCTCATTTTCCTGAGAGAGTTTTTCAACTCTGACAATAAGTGATACATATAAATACTCCTCAAGATTGTAGAGTGTATGTGCGTGTGTATTAAGCACAATTACTTGGGTCTAAATCGGTTAATTGGTATGGGTTCCTTCAGAAGCTTATTCAATGCATCCACCGACCCCTGCAAAATGTAGATACACACGTATTTACATGCACAAATATGTTATCAAAATTCCAGTTTTAATCCTGTCATCTCCACAAACCTGAGACAGTAGCATAAACGGATACTGGTCAGAAAACATGACTTTGTGCCCAGCAGCATACTGCGGATCCACAGGCCTTGTTTCTGAGGCTGAATTTCAAAGCAATACGACAACATAACAGTGTTACTTGGTTTACTTTTCGGTATTTTATGCATGTCAATATCGTAATCCAAAGAAAACAATTCCCATTTTTCTATTTAAGCCTCGTGATTCATTTTACAACTAGCCCTGGTTTAGTAGGAGGGAAATTTAAAATGGAAGCAGAGAAAAGTGTAGGAGGATTGGTAGATGGATTTTAAAGTTTATGGTTGTTTGGTGGGATGGAATGGATAGGTGAGGGATTCAAAATCGTCCACAGGAAATCCATTCCAATCGAATTAAGAGAAAGGGCTTCTCTCTACTCCGTTTCTCTCGCATAGGTTATCTACCCTCACTCCTTCCAACTTTCTTCAAGATTACCAAACAATGAACCTTACCAGCATTAAAGCGTACGAGGCGAGAGGGTTTTCCAAGATAATTGGAAAACCATTTTGATGCTTCTTCTCCCTCATCAAGTGCAGAACCAGACCATTCCCAGACAGAGACACCGTCCGCCACTTGTCTCGGTGCACTCAAAGAAACCTTCAGCACACTCATTCCGGGTGCTTTTATCACTGTGTGAAATACTATAGCTCATGCTTAGCACTTTCAAGAACTAATTCACATATAATCCATCAATCCCCAAAAGAGGATACTAACCATTACATTATTACATTATGACCACTACAACTAATACAAAATGAGTTACTCCCAACATTGCTCTATTCATTTTGATCAAGTTAGAAACTAAAAGAAACTATATCAAGAAATGTCACCATGAAATGTTAAAAGGGCATGCCCTAAGAGTAATTAAAACGCTTGTCCAAATTTTTTAAGAGAAAACAGACAAGAAAGTCTAGAATTTATATGCTTCAGAGAACCATTTCCCAACATTTCAAATGTTTTCACTTTTTCAAAATTTCAAGTGAGTGTTTGATAAGCAATATTTGAAATAATCTAAAATATTACAAAATATTGTCATGCCGAATTTTTTGGTGAAATTTAAAATGTTTAAGGGTAATATTTTGACAATTTAGATGGTTTTCTACCATAATTAAATGTTTCTCCCAACATATATAAAATATATGTATAATTAAAAAAAAAACCAAAAACAAAAATAAAGGAGTATTGAACTGGGCATACATTACATAAGATGAAAGGATAATAAATAAAACAAATATAGTGGTGGGTGTTGTTATTTGTTACCTAGAAAGGAGTTTCTAGTTGGCTCCCAACTAGGTTGGAGAAAAGCATCCTTGGGCAATTCAACCTCAACAAGAGCAAGCTTTGGTTCAACTCTTTGGGTATAAGCCCTCCCTTTGCTGTTCACCACTAACCACTGCCTATCCCACCTAAATCCTACACCACCAACATGCAAAATATTTTTAATAAAAACAGAAATTAATGGGTCTAGGAGTAATACATATATATATATATATGTTGATATATATAGAAAGAAGAAATACTACCAGTAGGAGTAAGAGGAGCTTGAGAAAGTGAAATCCCACGACATGATTTTATGGGGTATATCAGTATTGATGACACTTTGGCTTCTGATACCAGCTTCTCCATTCGGACTCTGCTCACTCTCTCCTTTTGATATCTCTGGTAATGTGGCTTTTGGCTTAAAACTCCTCCATTTATAGGAGTTTGACAGGAAGGGAAGAAAAATTAAAATGAAGTGGCATTTCATTGCTTTTGAGGGTAATATCGTAATGTCACTTTCAATTAATTTTTAGCAAAAAACACATTTTTCAGATGATTATTGCGATTTACCTCATATCACGTAATTTTCTGCTACAGTCATTAAAAGCCCACGTATGCCTACTGAGTAAACCAAAAATCTCATTTTCGACCTAAAAAAAAAATTTAATCTAATACAAATTTAAATACAGATCCTTTCAATTCAAATTTTTAATTTAATAATATAAAATTAACTAAATAAGATATATTATAATATTTAGAAAATTTAAAAAATAAATTATCAAATTTAAAAGTTATAACATAAAATTATTAACGAAAAATAAGTTTGTGATGTTAGTGCTAAATTATAGATTTGATTGATGGAGACTCTATCTCAAAATTTTGTACTTATCCTCTTTGGGCGAGTGTATTTGTCCTCTCTGGTGCAAACCAAAATGCACATCCAATTCCTGAGGTTGCTTTTTTTTTTTTTTACATTTTTTTTTTGTTTCATCTACTTTTTAGCCTACAGTCATACTTTTCTCCATCCACTATGCACGAAAATTCCTTATCCGAGAAATAATTAATCTATATTTTTAGATGAAATGAAAGAGAATTTTTTTTATTTTAAAGTTGATTCCAGAGCATTGGTATTGATATTTGTAAGAAAAATGGCCGTTCGTGTCGTGGCTTTTTATTATTATTATTATTTCTTTGTATTTGGATAACCATTTACATGTTAGCTTGGCATTTTAAAGGGTGTTTGAACAATATTTTTGTTTTTTTTAAAATATTTTTTTAAATATAATCTTATTTTTTGTTATTTATATTTTTAAAACATTACAATAAATTATAAATTTTAAAAATTCATAATTTTATATATATAAATTAAAATAAGATGATTTTTTTAAATTATATAAAATTTTGAAATAAATAAAATAATATTTATATTAATATATCTTTTTTAAATTTTCAAATTTTTTTATTTTTCATCCCAAATAATATTTTTTTCTAAATATATTTTTTAAGATAATTTTTTGCTAATTTTAGCATCTTTTCCAGACACTTTTTTTTATTTATTTATTCTTCTTCTTCTTTTTTGAAAGGATAATAGCTTGGCTTTTTCAGAATTTGGTACTCGCTAGTCAAACGTATCATTCAGACACGCTTACGTTTGATTGCATAGCGATAGGTCGAAGTGTTTTTCACAAGGGAAAAATTACGATAAAGAAATGTCGGAAATTTTACAAAAGTCAATATTTAGAAAATTCGTCACTCGTGAACACAACGTGCAAAATAATCCAACCTGTGAGTGCTCACTCGTACTTCGTGCCAATTGGTAGGTAAAAAATTTATGAAATATTTGATAAACACCCTTTTATTGTATTTAATATAATTTATTTTTTTAATATTATATTTAATTAAAAAAATATTTATTTTATATTAGAATAAAATATATTTTTGGATAAATAATATTTTAAAATTGAAAAATTGATATAATTATTTTAAAAAAATTTTGAATAATAATTACTTTCGTAACACTGTTGAAAAAGATTGTATTTGAATATAAAACTTTACGTTTGATATAAAATTACATTACGTTTGAATATGATTAAAATGTAAAACTTTTTATGAATTAGATAGAAATAAAAGGGTTTTATTTATAAGCAATGTTGTTATTAATTTTTTTATATAAAAAAATTATATCACAATCAGATATATTTTAAAAATAAATTATGCTTTAAATAAAGTCATATAACACAAGCTGTATTTTAATCCAAGATATATAACATCATATAGTTATTTGAAGGTACAATTTCCTTTCATAAAATAGTTTATTATGATGTTACCTTAATTAAAGCTCATATTTTTTTGAATGTATTTAATTTCCATTTAGTTTTTACAAAATATTGTTATAAGGATTGTTTTTGTAATAATAGAAAAGTTCAAGATAATTTAATGTGTAACATTGAAGGCTATTAACCAACTTGAGACCGTGAATAGAGTTTAAGGGTGTGAAAAATTAAATAGAATTTGAGTTGTTGTTTTTTGTTTTTATATAAACCAATAAAAAAAAGATTTTAAATCTATATTTTATCATGAGGCAGTAAATGTTTATGCCAACAAAGGTCAATGGATTGGTGAAGAAATGTTGTTAGGCTTCATTTAATTGTAGGTGAAGCAAGTAAATTTTAATGTCCAAAACAGTCAGTGGATTGGGTTGGTAATTCTGGTCTTGACACGGCAATATGACACGAACTCGATACGAAAAAAATACTGGTTAAGATTGGGAAAAAATGATACTGGTTGATTTTGAGACGAACCCGTTTGATACGATTAAAAAATAGATTAGGTTTAGATCAACCCGTTTGACACAAAATTGACCCGTAATAGCCCGTTCAAAATTCATAACTCAGGTCAACCCAAAATTGACCCGAAATTTATTAATTTAACATGCTAACCTAAAATTAACCCATATAATCTTTAAAAAAAAATATAGCCCAACCATATTTATATCTTAATCTTAGCTCAATCCAACCCAATACTTTAAACTTAGCTCTATTCTAAGTCTTCTTTCTTTTTCTTTTTTTTTTTTAGTCATCTTTTTTTCTAACGGATCCGCGGGTTAGCAAGTTTGTGGGTTGACGGGTTCATGGGTCGTGTCGTGTCAGCTAACCTGAAAGCACACTTATTGACGGGTTGTGCGGGTTGTGTCATGTCAACCCATCAACCCGTCAAGTGGGGTTAAGGTTGAGGTTTCTTTGACCTGACAAATCACTGGTCGTGTTTGAATTTAATTTTAAAAATTCATGTTGGATTCAACCTAACACGAATCTGACTTGTTGACACGAATTGCCACCCCTAGGATTAGTGAAGTAATTTAATGATGGAGCTAATTGTGTTTCATTGTCAAATTTTATGTAGTAACAGATTTGTGTGTGAAGTGATGATTGTATTTTTTTAGTGGAGGTAAGGTACCGAGCGTTATGATTAAAAATATATATAATGAAAAATTTTCAAAGAAATAAATTAAAGTGGCAGTGAAAATTTTCATTTTTCAGGGGGACATAATTGAAAGCTTGAAAAAAAAAATAGAAAGGATTGTGGAAGAGTACTAAAATCAATATTTGAAAAAGAGGAGAATCTATTCTAGCAAAAAGAAAAAGAAAAGAAAAGAAAAGAATCTTCTTAATAGATCGTGCCTTCGGTCCCAATGTCCCAATATAGAATCCACTTTTAGAGCAGTAGTATGCTTATCTTTGAAGCGCTAATATTCCCTCCCCCCACCCAACCAATATAGAATCCACTTTTAGAGCAGTAGTATGCTTATCTTTGAAGCGCTAATATTCCCCCCCCCCCCCCAAATGGGGTGTTTAAGAGGTATTTTGGATATATATATTTTAGATTTTTTTAGTACTATTTTTCATTTTATAGTCATTTTTTATTATTCACGTCTTTAAAACTTTACACTAAACTCAAACTTTAAAAATTCATAATTTTATATAAATAAATTCAAATGATATGATTTTTTTAAAATTACATAAATGTCAAGAGAAACGAAACAAGATTTATATAGATAATTTTTATTCGAATAAATCTTTAAAATTTTACACTGTCCACTCAAAACAGTTTTTCCCCAAAACATTTTTTTTCAAAACTCCCTTTACTCTGAACCTTCAAAACACAAAAAACCTATTATTCTTTTGGATATTATTAATACGAGTACCTTTATTTCAGATGCCTAATGTTATTGTAGTTTAAACTTGAGACATTTGAAGGGTTTCAAGGGTTTAAGTCAACTCATTACCTTATTAAATAATTATAACTCTTAAAATCCTTTTACTAATCTATGGTACTCCTTTCACATTTCCTTTCTCTCAAACAAACTCTTCTACAAGATCCTTCTCCTTTTAGCATTTTAAAAGAGTATCTTATAAATTTTGTAGATGCATATGTGATAACCGGAGAACCTCATCATTCTCGAAGAATCGGTACAGGAAATATACATAATGTATTTCATGTTTAAAATGTATATTGTAGTGATTTTATGTATGTGTGGGTAACACAGTATCAAGAAATTGGTCAAGGTGGTCTTTTCTTGATATAAAACAGATATATGTAGAATCAGTATGTTCAATTTAGTCAATTGAGCACAAAATGTAAATTTTGACCGAGAAACAGGCAGTATCAGAAAACTGGTCTAGACGACTTTGAATGAAGTTAAAACTGATAAATTTGGATTCAGCATGTCCAAATTAGTCAGGATAGCCTATCAGCATGCTCAAATTTGATAATTGAGCACAAGGGTAATTTTTGACCGGGAATTTACAGTATCAGAAACTGGTCGAAATGACCTCAGATGAAAATAAAACTGATATATTTGGATTCAGGACGTCCAAATTAGTCAGGATAGCCTATGTTGAAATTTTGGGCGAAAAAGTATATAAGGGGTGAGAAATCAGAAATTGAAGAAAGGCTCATAAATTTTCTTCTCTTCTCCTTTTTTCCCCCACACACACCCGCATAAATGAACAGTAGCTAACTGCCGGAAACGGTGTCCGTTTTCGACACCGCCGGTACCGTTGGGAAGCTCTCGCCGAGCTGAGTCCAACGGTGGGTCAAGTCGACGGATTGGACGTCGGAGCAGCCTGCACGCGTCGCCCGAAGGTCACGGTGGCCTGAAATTTCCAACGCCGATTTCTCCGCCGTCCGACCTCCGATCAAGGTGATTCCGGTCTCAAAAGACTCGTGGTGAAGAGTAGAACAAAACCCAGGTGGTGTTTCAGCCCAACGGCCGCCGGATCGCGTCGCCCAACACCGTCCGTCGCGGTCACCGTCGCCGCAGTGGAATCCGACGATTCCGGCGGAGTTGAGTTGCAAGGTTGGTATCAAAATGCTCAGAACAACACGTAGATCAAAAGCCCCAAATCAATTTTGGGCAACGATCGCCGGAAAACGGAGATCCAACACCGCCGCCGCCGCCGGTCTTTCGAGGGGTGATTTCCGGCGATAGAGGTGTCGAATGGTGAAATTGAAGCCACCAATGGATTCCTCTCGTCGAGATCTTCAAGATGGACTACCCACATTCCACCGCCGCCGCCGTCGCCGCCGGTCAATGCCGGTCAACGGCGGTCAACACCGGTCAACGGCGGCCGGACTCCAAAAATTTAAGAATGGCCTGTTGGCCTATTTTCGACGTTCCGAACACATCCGCGGCGTCGGAATTTCAAGATGAAATTTTAAATGTGAAGAACGGTGAATCAAAGTTTGTGCACGCGAGATCAAACGGTGCATTCGATCGCCGATGGGACGATTTCGGTAGTGACTTCTGTCCCTTCGTTCCTTAATTTTTATTTTAGAATGATATATGTTAATTATGTAATTTGGCATGTGAAATTGTAAGAAAAATAGATGAAAATGATGAAAAAGAAAGTATGCAGAAATGTGAATATTTTTACGTAAAAGTTGAGCTTTACGTAAAAATATAGGCCTCTGGTATAGTACGTGGCAAGATAGAAATAGGTTAGATGGTTTTGAAGCGTTTCCTAAACACCGGGAACCTAAAAATTAAGCGGAAATGCTGCCGAAATTTCTAAAACGGCACAACAAGGGTATTTTAGGAAACGAGGGACAAAATGTGGTCGGGATGGAAACCCGAGCCCCCTCGAACGATTTTAAGGATTAATAAATGAGTTAGGCTCAGAAAAGGACGACAGATGTTCCAAGGATAAGTAAACCGAGAATTTCAGCAATTACTGCTGTAAAAGTTTGGTAAAGCATAAGAAAAATTATTTTATGATTGTTAGGCTTAGAAAATCTAGTCTAAGCATTTAAAACGAAAAATGATACGACCTAAAGACCCGTCAAGGGCAAAACGGACATTTTGACTGAAAATTCCAGGAATGATAGAAAAATGCCCTAATGGATTTAATACGACTTAAGTAAGATTCTAAGGGCCAGAATCAAGTTGTGAATCAAGGAAAAGTAAGGTTACAAAAAAAAAAAGAAAATCACGTTAGGGGCAAAATGGTAATTTTGTCAAAGTTTAGCAAAAATGCTATAAATGGGATATTAGGTCCCTAAGTTTATATCAGGGAATGAAACGTAGAATTTTTACGTTTTATTAAGTTTTATGCATGAGATAAGTGCGGAAAGAATAACCATGATTCTTTCGATTATAGGAACCGATCCAGACGCAACGAAGGAACGTTTGCGGATCCAGAAAGCAAGAAAGGAGATACTAGCAAAGTAACAGTAAGTTCAAGCATTTATTTGTCTGCAACATAAACTGACATGTTAGGTCTATGTTTATGTGTTCTATGTGCAGTTTTAGTGTCAAGACACTATGATATGAATGTCACGAAAGCCATGTTATGAACTATGTATTATGTTCAAGTCAAATGTAAATTGACTTGATACGTTTATGATTGTGATGTATGTTTGTTGCATGACGTGTATGCTAGACATTGATTGTCTGCATCACAATGTCTATGTCAGTGCATGTCAGTCACAGCACATGTCAGTGCATGTCAGTCACAGCACAAGTCAGTTCATATCAGTTCATGTCATGCATATAGAGTTGCATGTTCCAGTACACAGACCAGACAGTACCAGAGCAAGAAAACAGTTAGGTGCACAAGGCACTCTAGTGTGTTGATTTATTTACACTCCAGTAATTTGATTAACAGGTTCCGACTGTAGAAGGCAATCAGTATGCTACCCAGTTGGAACACCAGAAAGATGATAATTAACCAGTTATTGGCGTATCGGCCTCTCGACCCATGGGGAGGTTATCATGTTTAGCATCAGTTAAGACTGAGGAGGTCAGCACTAAAATACCGCTCCTGGTTGCGCTAACATGTCGGTACGACCAATCAGGGACCCAAAACCAGAACTTAATAACAGATAATATCCTAAGATTAATCCTCAGCCAGTACAGTATGTTTACAGAGTCCAGTATCATGCATGAGCACAGCAGCACAGCATGTCAGTACACATGTTAGACAGTACCAGAATACGAAAACAGATAGGTGCACAAGGCACCCTAGTGTGTTAATTAATTCACACCCCAGTAATTTGATTAACAGGTTCCGACTGTGGAAGGCAATCAGTATGCTACCCAGTTGGAACACCAGCAAGATGGTAATTAACCAGTTATTGGCGTATCGGCCTCTCGACCCACGGGGAGGTTATCATGTTTAGCATCAGTTAAGACTGAGGAGGTCAGCACTAAAGTACCGCTCCCGGTTGCGCTAACATATCGGTACGTCCAATTAGGGGCCCAAAACCAGAACTAAAATAACAGATTAATATTCTAAGACTAACCTTTAGTCAGTACAGCATGTTTACAGAGTCTAGTAAGCATGAGCATAGCAGTACAGCATGAGTACAGCAGTACAGTATATTTACAGAGTCCAGCAGTACAGCAGTACAGCATATTTACAGAGTCTAGTCAGCATGAGCACAGAAGTACAGCATGAGTACAGCAGTACAGTATGTTTACAGAGTCCATGAGTACAGCAGTACAGCATGTTTACAGAGTCTAGAGCACAGTAGTACAGTATATTTACAGAGTCCAGCAGTACAGCAGTACAGCATGTTTACAGAGTCCAGTCAGCATGAGCACAGCAGTACAGCATGAGTACAGCAGTACAGCATGTTTACAGAATCTAGAGCACAGCAGTACAGTATGTTTACAGAGTCCAGCAGGACAGCAGTACAGCATGTTTACAGAGTCTAGAGCACAGCAGTACAGTATGTTTACAGAGTCCAGTCAGCATGAGCACAGTAGTACAGTATGAGTACAGCAGTACAGTATGTTTACAGAGTCCAGCAGTACAGCAGTACAACATGTTTACAGAGTCTAGTCAGCATAAGCACAGCAGTACAGCATGAGTACAGTAGTACATCATGTTTACAGAGTCCAGTTAGTTCACGAGGTTCAAATATGAAAGCATGTTCAAGAGGTTAAGCACGATAAGTGCAGTTAGTATGTTTGTGATTGTGATGTGAAGTATGTTCATGGTGTTAAGCAATGTACGATATACGTTATGAAATGTTTAGAAGTTACAGCAGGTATCAGATTCATCCTACACTATGTAGTGTGGACTATTATACGTCATGAATATATGTTTGAACTTACTGAGCCTGTCGCTCATAAGTTTGTTTATGTTGCAGGTAAGCATCCTGCACGAAGATAAGACAAGTGTTGGATGACGGATGAGCTCTGCATGTGCCAAGGGACTGGGTGAGGGTTATGGTACTGCTATGAGTCTTCCGCTGAGCTGTTTAAAAGAGTATTAAAATGATGTATATCAAGTTATGATAAAGAAAGAAAATGTTTACTATAATAAATGTTTTTACGAAAATAGAATTTCCACGTCGAGTTAAAAAAAAAAAATTAGCTGGTATCAGAATAAGTTAAAAGCAAGTTAAAAGTAAGTTGCCGACGACCCAAGTGATTTACAGTCTATTGCAGTTGGCAACAGTAGCCGACTGTAATAGTGCTGTTTAACCCTACGTAGGGCGGGTCGCCACAACATATTATTTTAGGAGCCATTTCCTTACAGAATCCATTCAAACTATTTCTTGAGAATATTCTTGAACTTTTTTTCCTTCTACAAAATAAATGAATAATGAGTTATCGGCTGCAAGTGGTCTTGGTTATATAAGAGGGAGTAAATTCTAAGTCTGATGGAGCTATTGATAGCTATACAGCAAGAAGAAAGAACAATGAAAGTCCAAAATAGACTTGTAGCCTCACTTGAATCAGGTTCTATAGTTTGATACAACTAAGGGGAATTTAGAGAAATACCCTAAAATGCGCACATCTTTGGAATTTTGCTTCCTTATAATAGCTTTAAGATTTTTACAAATTTAAAAAAAAAAATCAAAGATAAACCTAATGTATATTTTCAAAATTATCCTCAGCCAACTAAATGGTAATACAGAAGAATATTGTTTGGTAATTCGTCAAAACATCTTTTTGTAATTCACATATTTTAGTAATCCTCCGAAATACTTTTTAGTAATCCTCTAGAAAACCATATGATAATCCTCTAGAATACCAATACCTTTTGGTAATCTTTCAGAATACCATTTAGTAATCTGTTGATATACTGTTAGTAATCAACTGAAATACCTTTTGATAATTCTTCAAAATACTGTTTGATAATGCGCTAGTAATCTTCTAGAATATCGTTTAGTAATCTACTGAAACACTTTTTGATAATCTATCTGTAATCCACCAGAATATCATTTGGTAATCTGACGGAATACTGTTTAGTAATCCACTAAAAAACTGTTTGGTATTTTACCAAATTTTTATTATTTTTATCATAGTTTATTTCAATTATTTTTTTTTTGAAATTTATTATTTTAGATATATTAATTTATCATATTATTTTCTCATTTTACTAATATAAACAAATAATCACAAAATTATTTAAAAAAATTAAAATTGCTATTAAAATAATTAAAATATTAAGGATTCGTTTGGATCACGGTTCAAACTCATAAAATTGAATTTGAAATCAATCTTGTATTTAATTTGCTAGTCTGTTTCAAGATTTTTAACCATAATATAATACTAATAACATGAAAATGTAAAGGGAAGCATAATTTCTAATGTAAGTAAAATTTAAATTTTATCATTTAAACACTTTTAGCTCAAAATGAAATTTTCTAACTCAAACTTAAATAACAAATTCAAGATTCATATTATAATTTAACTTATTATAAACTTAACCCAAATTTTCTAATTCAAACTCACAATCCAAATTAATCCTAAAAAAGTTACATTGCAAAAACTAAGGGGGTGTTTGGAGAAAGAATTCCATTTTAATTTTACGCAAATACAATACAATTTTACACCAAACACAAATTTTACAACAGTACTACGAAAATAATTACTATTCAAAATATTTTTAAAACAATCACATCAATTTTTCAATTCTACTATTTATCTCTACTTTTACCAATCACATCAACTTTTCAATTCTAAAATACTTTTTATCCAAACACACATTTTATTTAAATACAAAACAAATACTTTTCAACCAAATACAACATTCAAAAAATAAATTTAATTCAAATATAATCAAAATGCAATGCGTTTACGAAACGCTTCCTAAAACATTTAAAACATTTAAAAATATAAAAATACAAAACAAAAAAGCAAAAAAAAAAAAAAAGAAGAAGACACTGCAGCCTAGCTTCCCAAGGCGACAACGTCATTGCAACACCAGTGGATAGAGGAGAGAGTAGATAGCTCATCGCTGAGAGCGCTATAGCCCAGATCCATCACCGAGCAGGCGTCGATGCCTACAATCATAACCTCGCCAGTTGATCTCCACTAGCGACCCACCACGATTCGTGACCGGGCGAGCAGATCAAGACCGATGCAAGCGATTTACGACTGGCAGTTGGCGAGCGATTTGCGATGGTGACTCAAGGACGGACTTAGGAGAATTCGCAATCTCTTTTTGCCAGACAATTTGCGACTAGAGACCTTGATGACTTCTTCACCCGTGACGGTTGAGAGGAGGGAAACGATGGACTCATGATCGCCGATGCAATTTGATGATGGTGATGATCAATAGTTTCCACTCAAACAAAGGGATCAAAACAAATAGAGGAGAGAGAGAGAGAGAGAGAACTGAGGGAGAGGAAAGAGAGAATGGGGAAGAGACGAGAGAGAGAAGGGTAGAAGAAGAGAGAGAAAGAGATAATGAGAAAAAAAAAAGTGACTTTAACATTCAAGGATAAATTTGTAAAGTATTTAATCAAACATAAAAAAAAATGGTTAATATGACAAAAATCCGAACCAATTTTCAGTAGAACAAAAATTTGAAATAGATATAATAAAGAGACAATTTTTAAGATTTTTTCCACAACTAATGTTGCTTCATATCGGTCCAGTTTTGTTGCATCTTGATATTATAATTGCCATGGCTCCGCGGAAGGTGAAACCATGAGGAATAATCATTTTGGAAAAAAACAACTCATATTTAACGTACGGTTTCAAGCTTTTGAGCAAGTTCAATATATATATATATGTTTAACCTTCTGCGTCCTTTGGTAAAAAAAAATTACATTTTAATTTTATTCAAATATAATATAATTTTATATCAAATATAAATTTTTTAATAGTGTTACGAAAATAATTACTATTTAAAAATTTTTTAAAACAATCACATTAATTTTTTATTTCTACTATTTATCTCTATTTTTACCAATCAAATCAACTTTTCAACTCTAAAATACTTTTCATTCAAACACATATTTCATTCAAATACAAAACAAATACTTTTCAATCAAATACAACATTTAAAAAACAAATTTTATTCAAATACAATCAAAATATAATGTATTTATCAAATGCTCCCTTATTTATAATACTTTCTTCCAATGGTTTAGAGAAGAATTTCTACTTACTGAATTTTAATTGATATAATTCTTGTGATGCAGGTTTTTAACTTAAATATTTTGTTCTAAAAGAAAGACAGAGCTGCAATACTCTAGCGACATGAACATACGCAGTTTAAGATAGTTTTAAATATGTGTGAAGATTGACTACAAACTTCTTCTAGTTTTCACTGTAAATATTTAAAGTTGAGATTGAAATTTTTTATAGCCGTAAAAAAAAAAAACTATGATGCTGTTAGGTGTTTATAGTGAAATGATTAATAATATTATTATTGAAAAAAATTAACTCAACATATTCTTGTTTAATAGAGCGTGTTTTATACCTAAAATTTATTAAGGTTTCGTTTGGATTACGAGTACGAATTAGAAATTTTAGATTAAGTTTAGAATAAATTGAACTACGGAATGAACCTTGTGTTTAATGTTCAAATTTGAGTTAGAAAATTTCATCTTGAGTTAAAAGTGTATGGATGATAAAAGTTAGTTTTAAACTTATATTGAAAATTGTGTTTTTCTATATTTTTATGTGGTTAGTACAATTTTTTTTTGTATTAAAGAAAATTTATAAATAGTGTTTTTAATCTAAAATACTGTACAAACTATAGGTTAAAAAACTTGAAATGAACTAGTAAATAAACACAAGATTGAGTTTAAACTCAATTTTTTGACCAAACATAGCATAAGTCTTAGGGGGCGTTTGGTAAACGCATTGTATTTTGATTGTATTTGAATGAAATTTGTTTTTTAAATGTTGTATTTGATTGAAAAGTATTTGTTTTGTATTTGGATGAAAAGTATTTTAGAATTGAAAAGTTGATGTGATTGGTAAAAGTAGAGATAAATAGTAGAATTGAAAAGTTGATGTGATTGTTTTAAAAATGTTTTGAATAGTAATTGTTTTCGTAGCACTGTTATAAAATTTATGTTTGGTGTAAAATTGTATTGTATTTGAGTAAAATTAAAGTTGAATATTTTCTCCAAATGCCCCATTAGGGTGTTATGTCAATTTTAGTCTCAATCTAGAGACAAACTGTCAAAAAAAAAAAAAAAAATCAATGAGTGATTTGTTAAAATAAAACTACTTAATAGTAATATAAAATTACAATAAATATTTTTGTGAAAATTCTTTCCTGTCATTTTTTTTTTCAAATATGTACTATCATCTTCAAGTACATGATATTACATAATAAAAGTTTTCTCTAAATATAATAAAATAAATTAAAAAATAACAATTTATAATTTAAAAATATTTTTTACGGGGAATTTCTGTTTTAAATTCTTTTGACAATTTTGATAGTTGGGAAGGGGGAAAAAAATCTTAAATACAAATAAGGGGATGAAAGTTCAGTAATATTCAAACTCAGAGAAGTAAACAATTCTTCCCATATTTACTTTCAAAAAAAAAAAAAAAACGACGTCTTTGTTTTTCTTCTTTCAACATCTCTTAATTCCTTAAGAGTATATTTGGCTGATTAGTTAAGTTTGAAATGAAATGATATTTTATTATTAAAATTATGTAATTTAATTTTAATTTTTATTAATCCTTTGTTTGGATACGAGGTTTATTTTTAGAAAATGAAAAATTTTTAGATATAAAAAATAAAAAGTTATTTGGAATTTTTTTTAAAAGTGAAAAGTTGTTTGGATAAGTGAAAACTTTTTTTGTTTAAAGAGCTCTTTTTCCATTTTTTAAAAATGAAAAATTTTGGATATTCTGATACAGAAATTTAGGAAGGTTGCTTTTTCTTAAAATGAAAAATTTTTCATTTTCCAACTTTAAACACGTCAAACAAACGGAGCCTAACTTTTTAATAAAAATAAAATTAGATTTAAAATTTTGAGTATGTGCTTATGGGACAGATTGGTTCAAAAGACAAACCAATAATTCTAATGCCTTGAAAGTACATATTTATTTTATTTATTTATTTATTTAATAAAAATTATGTACAATCCATTATGCATGTTTTTCTAGACGTGTGATTTAAAAATTAGATTTAAAAAACGTTTGGCCTCTCCGTGTTTATAGACAATGAATAGGCATTTTTTTGTAATATTCTCCTCCACATATCTCCCATGCTTCACAAGCAAATGTGAGATTCAGATTCTCCAAATCCCATCGCCCATTTTTACCCTGCTCTCCTATGATATTTTATGCACGCCTCTTCTTCTCTCCATCTTCTTGTTTGCCTTGCTCTTGACTCTCTCACCGATCGGCTTTCCGTAGCAAAATCCACTATTGTTGCCTCCCAAACCCGAAAAAAAAAAATTCATAAACTTTCTCTTGTTTCGATTTTTACACATCTCCCAACATTTTCTCTCTTTGATTTCGTCTAGAATTTCAGTCAGGCAGAGAAACTTCTTTTTTTTTTTTTTTTGGATTTGCTGGTTTCAGTTTTTTTAGGAAACCGAGCATCGATTCATGGGTGTGTTCATTGTTTGGGAGGCAGATCTCTAAGATTGAAGGTTTTTTGCGTGTTTTTCTTTTGATATTGGACATTGTCTTCTGTGATTTCTTCTCTAATGCCTGCTTTTGTGTTGTGACATTAGGGTTTCACATTTTTTGTCCTAACCGATTGTTATTTGGTTGTGTTGTTGGGGCACCGAATCGATCAATACAGTAAGCATTACACCATATGTGATTTGCTTTCCTCTATACTAGAGCTTACATTTTGTTGGGTTTCGTATTTTTTTACCCTCAGTTTTTCGTTTTTGGGTTTTCATTTGCATTGTGCTGTTGTTGTGTTTGGTGTTCATTGAAAAGAAGTTGCCGTGTTGGTGGTGGAAAATGTTGTTGCTTCGGAGAAGATTATTTAGCTGTGAAGTTTTGAAATTTCTTTGCTCTACTGCTCTGCTTTGCCGATTTAACTTCAATCTTCTTCTTATCTCTATGTTCTTGCTCTCCTTGTCCATTCTTCTCCCAACGGTCACCTTTCAGTATCTGAAACCTAGTTTTGTTGTCTTCCTGCAATTTGTCGACGTAATTTCTTTTGTAATTTCCATGTTTCTGAGACTATATGGTTGTCATGTTTTATGGTTTCATTTATTTACATGAAACAAAACATATATTTTTAGGTTGTATCGTTTTTTTAGACGAATAGCTCTGACATTAGAGAAGGTTTTGGCTGCGTTTGTTGTGTTCACTTACATTGTCGTGTTGTTGTGTTTGGTTGCCGTTGACTAGCATTTGGTGTCTTGGTTGTGGAAAATCTATGGGTTTGGAATGAATTTTTTGTAGTGAATTGTTTTCCCATTTTTTTTGGTAATTCAATTTAGCTTCTTTTACTGACCTTGTTTGGAACTAACACAAAAAGACAAGTTGTGCCTGTGAACCTCCTTATTTTTGAGTGTCTTACCAGTTCTGTGATTAAAGATATCCATAACTGGTGTTTGATTTCAGTCTCTTTCTGTTAGTACATTGGCGCGTGAAAGTACTATATGTTTTAGCTTTTTGTGTTTTGCAATAATGCTTCAGTATTTTTTTTTATTATGGTTTTATAAAGTCAAAACATTTGTTCACTTGATCTTAGCCATTTTTTGGCGTCATTTTGGTTGATGGTAATAGGTTGACGGTTTCATTACCGTCGACCTATCTCATCTAACTAGCCATGGCCAAGGGTAATAGAAGACACCAAGGTCATGTAGGAATATAAATTGGTAAAAACGTATCAGAGTGGCATAGCGGAATAATAAAATTTTTTTATATTGTTAAATATCTCATGATGCCATATACAATAAACCAATAACAATTAAAACTCATATCTCAAGGACGCCAATCTATAGGAGGAGAATGACCGGAGGGCTTCAACCAACTAGTCTTCTCTACTATTCTCCAATTCCCGAATGACTAAGTGTGTGGGCACTCTGAACCTCGATCGGTATGCTAGCACTGCTAGTCTTCTTCCGACCACCCAGATCTCTAAAGAACTTATTGTCACGGTGAGTTATGCAACAATAAGCCTGCTCACCTGAGAGTCTGTGGTCTAAGAGAACTGGAGTGGCAGGACCTCTATTTATAGACCTGCATGAGGTGATTCTCTGAATTCGAATTGAATTAGGAGAAGATATTCTCCCTTATCCACAACCATAAAATCCAAAATTATCCAAGGGAAAATCCCAACAATTTCGGCCATTATAGGATAAATCCAATTCAAATCTAAACAAGATTTTAACTAGAATTTTATCTCCCTTTTTCAACCAAAAAATCTAAAAATTCAAGGGGAAAATCCCCACAAAAAATTCAGCCACTTTTGGATAAGGGAGAATCAAAATTCCACTAAGATTTTCAATTTTGAATCTTATCTCATCCTTATCTAAAATAACCGAAAATCTCCTAGGAGATTTACTCCAAAATTCGGCCATTATCAGGGAGGAGAGAATCCAAATTCAACTGGGATTGAAACTTGAATTTTTCCTTGAACCTTATCCACAAAAATCTGAAAATCCATTGAGGATAATCCTCAAAATTTTCTTCCATATTTGGTTAGGATTTGGATTCAAAATTCAAGTAGGATTTTAACAAGATTTTCCTCTCCATATCCAACTCAAATTCGAATTTCATTCGTTGTGGATTTACTACAACAAATTCGAATCCCACTTGGACTGTGATTCAAAATTTGAATTTCAAATTTCAAATTCAAATTTCAAATTTCAAATTCGAATTTCAAATTCAAATTTCAAATTCGAATTTCAAATTCGAATTTCAAATTCAAATTTCAAATTTCAAAATTCAAAATTCAAAATTCAAAATTCAAATTTCAAAATCCACAAAACATTTGTATTTCAAATTCTTGTTCTCATGGATAATTTTCTACAACTCCAATCCAATCTCAAATAAAATCATGACAACTTTATTTGGAGTTCGAATAATTATGTACTCTATTATCCAAAACAAAATCTGAATCCGACCGGAGAGAATCTTGTCTACCATCTTAATCCTATGTCAACACCATCCATGCATAATAAACTAGCCAATAGCATACACAAATCAATTTACTAAACGTTAAGGAATTATGTGGAGCTAGTAGAGGGACTAATTGGACATATATAATCGGGCTCCTGCAAATCTATATGATCATCATTCTTTACCCAACAACTCAATCATATGATCACTAATTTCAGAATCACACCACTATAAACCTGAAACTGAACTCCCAATTATATCCCGTATTACGTAAGCCTGTGATAAGCTATCGTTCAATGACCTTGTCATGTATGCAGAACCCTCATATGATATCCATGATCAGCCTTAGGCCAAAGTCCGTTTAATCCTACTGATCAGGCTATCTTAAAGTTCCATTATACTACCGAATTAAGAAAATGATTATTCACCATATGTGAATAAGAAGTCATCCGCCCAGCAGACAACCCAAGGCCTTGTCCATTTTTCACATTCAGTATAATGCCTTTAAGAGGATACCTTTAACTCCTCATTAGAGCTATGATTCTTATATCTGTAAATGAACCCTTCATCGTATACAAGTCATGCACCTAACGAACTAGTCTATAAGCTTATTACCTCGGAGACGTTTTAGCCATTGGAACATTAAAGTACACAAGTCATATACATGAAGCTGTCCTTTTACTCAGGATTAAGGTTACTGCACAATGAATGTCAAAAGCAGATCGATCTACTCAAAGCGGACTTTGTAGATCAATCACGCTTTAGTCCCGGTCTAATATGTCACCACCAAGTAACATATCTATGTCTCTACTTGGTAGTCCAACTCCAGACAATCAAGACAAACCGTCCCCTCTAAGGCTTTAGACAACATAATAGTCTTAACATAAGTTAGATGCTCAGTCTAACCCCATAGACTACAGACCATAGTTTAGACCGCTAACTTTAGAACATTGTCTTCTCGTATATAAAAGTCCATTGCATGCAATGTTCTAACAGTTTAACACAAGCAGTCAGGGAGCCATATTTGCTTACATTTACTTTAACATGTAAATAAAACGAGGACAGATAGCAATGTAATGAATAACCTTTATATATAATTTTATTATCCAGTTCAAAATAAATACATCAAAATGTCTCTAATACTTAGGGCATTTCCTAACAATCTCTCACTTGCCCTAAGCCAGCAGATGTGCCATGTTACGCATCCCCATCGCCTCTATGTGCCTCTCAAAGCTTCTAGTCACCAAAGTCTTAGTAAAGGGATCGGCAATGTTGTCCTCGGACGTAATCTTACATACATCTACTTGTCCTGTCTCCACGTGCCCTCTAATAATATGATATCTCCGATCTATGTGCTTGGTCCTCTTGTGGTGCCGAGATTCTCTTGTGTTGGCAATAGCCCCAGTGTTAAGTAAAGTATGATAGGCTTGTCAACACCCGGAATGACCTCAAGGTCTCTAAAGAACTTGCGGAACCAAACCACTTCTTTAGATGCCTCAGCCACAGCCGCATACTCAGCCTTCATAGTAGAGTTAGCTGTGCAGCCCTGCTTCACGCTCCTCCACATAATGGCGCCTCCTCCGAGCAAAAACACTGATCTAGATGTCGATTTCCTCGAATCCTTACAAGTCTGGAAGTCTGAGTCCGTGTATCCTACGGGTGTTAGGTCCTCTCTAGAATACACCAACATATAATCCCTCGTTCTCTTAAGATACTTGAGTATATGCTTTACTGTTTGCTAGTGCTTGGTTTCAGGATTCGCTTGATATCGATTCACCATACCTACTGCAAAACATATGTCCGGGCGAGTGCAAAGCATAGCATACATAAGGCTACCCACAGCGGATGCATAAGGGACCTTGCTCATACGCTCTCTTTCTTCCGATGTCTTGGGACAGTCATCCAATGAAAGAGTTAGACCAGTAATAGAAGGCTGTGTACCTTTCTTTACCTCTTGCATTACATATTTGTCAATTATTTTATCTATGTATGAAGCTTGGGATAACGCTATCATTTTGTTCTTTCGATCTCTGAAGAGACGAATGCCTAGAACATAATTAGCTTCTCCCAAGTCCTTCATGTTAAACTGTTGCTGTAACCAAAGCTTGACCGATGATAAGTTCCCTACATCATTCCCAATGAGTAGTATATCATTGACATAGAGTATCAGAAAGACTATTTTTCCATCCTTAATACGTTTATAAACACAGGGTTCATCAACGTTCTGCTCAAAACCAAATGTCTTAATCGCTTGATCAAACCTCTGGTTCCATGAGCGGGATGCTTGCTTTAATCCATAAATGGATCTAAGCAACTTGCAGACTTTCCTTTCTTGGCCTTTCGCTACGAACCCTTCCGGCTGTATCATATAGATACACTCTTCAAGATGGCCATTTAAGAATGCCGTCTTGACATCCATTTGCCAGATCTCGTAATCGAGAGCCGCAACAACAGACAGAAGAATATGGATAGACTTCAGCATAGCAACAGGTGAAAAGGTTTCATCGTAATCAATTCTAGCCTTTTGCTTGTACCCCTTTACAACCAGTCTAGCTTTGAAAGTTTCCACTCTCCCTTCCGCATCCTTCTTTCTTTTGTATACCCATTTGCATCCAATGGGTTTTATCCCATCTGGCAAATCTATAAGTTCCCAAACAGAGTTGGATTTCATAGAATCCATCTCATTGTTCATAGCCTGTTTCCAAGATTTAGAATCAATATTATTTATAGCTTCATCATAGGTGACCGGATCATCCTCATGCTCATGAGCCTTAGCCTGGTATACCTCAGCATCATACATGAAGAAATTAGGTTTCTTCGAAACCCTCCCACTACCACGAGGCACCCTAAATTGTTGATCGTCTGCAGGTCTTTCACCAGAACTCGGACTTGCGTCCAAGACCGAAATCTGTGGAGCAGTTCTTTCACCCGATAACTCCTCTAACACCACTTTGCTTTGAAGTTTAAAGTCATTCATGTGACTTTCTTCTAAGAATGTCGCATGGGTTGAAACAATGACTTTTTGTTCCTTCGGGTTATAGAACAGACTGTAGGAAAATAAATCGGTAAAAACGTATCAGAGTGGCGCAGCGGAACAATAAAAATTTTTAGATCGTTAAATATCTCATGATGCCATATACAATAAACCAACAACAATTAAAACTCATACCTCAAGGATGCCAATCTGCAGGAGGAGAATGACCGGAGGGCTTCAACCAACTAGCATTCTCTACTATTCTCCAATTCCCGAATGGCTGAGTGTGTGGGCACTCTGAACCTCGATCGGTATGCTAGCACTGCTAGTGTTCTTCCGACTACCCAGATCTCTAAAGAACTTATTGTTACGATGAGCTGTGTAACAATAAGCCTGCTCATCTGAGAGTCTGTGGTTTGAGAGAACTGGAGTGGCAGGACCTCTATTTATAGACCTGCATGAGGTGATTCTCTGAATTCGAATTGGATTAGGAGAAGATATTCTCCCTTATCCATAACCATAAAATCCGAAATTATCCAAGGGAAAATCCCAACAAATTTCGGCCATTATGGGATAAATCCAATCCAAATCTAAACAAGATTTTAACTAGAATTTTATCTCCCTTTTTCAACCAAAAAATCCAAAAATTCCAAGGAGAAAATCTCCTCAAAAAATTCGGCCACATTTAGGATAAGGGAGAATCAAAATTCCACTAGGATTTTCAAGCTTGAATCTTATCTCATCCTTATCCAGAATAACCGAATTTTCCTAAGAGACATGCTCCAAGATTTCGGCCACTTTCTGGGGAGGAGAGAATCCAAATTCAACTGGGATTGTAACTTGAATTTTTCCCTTGAACCTTATCCACAAAAATCCAAAAATCCATTGAGGATAATCCTCAAAATTTCGTCCATCATTAGTTAGGATTTGGATTCAAAATTCAAGTAGGATTCTAACAAGATTATCTTCTCCATATCCAACTCAAATTCGAATTTCAAACCTTGTGGATTTTCCACAACAAATTCGAATCCTACTTGGACTGTGATTCAAAATTTGAATTTCAAATTTCAAATTCGAATTTCAAATTCAAATTTCAAATTTCAAATTTCAAATTTCAAATTTCAAATTCAAATTTCAAATTCAAAATTCAAAATTCAAAATTCAAATTTCAAAATTCAAATTTCAAAATCCACAAAACAGTTGTGTTTCAAATTCTTGTTCTCATGGATAATTTTCTACAACTCCAATCCAATCTCAAATAAAATATGGCAACTTTATTTGGAGTTCGAATAATTGTGTACTCTATTATCCAAAACAAAATCTAAATCCAATCGGAGAGAATCTTGTCTACCATCCTAATCCTATGTCATCACCATCCATGCATAATAAACCAGCCAAGAGCATACACAAATTAATTTGCTAAACGTTAAAGAATTATGTGGAGCTAATAGAGGGACTGATTGGACATATATAATCGGGCTCCCGCAAATCCATATGATCATCATTCTTTTACCTAACAACTCAATCATATGATCACTAGTTTCAGAGTCACACCACTATAAACCTGAAACTGAACTCCCAATTATATACCGTATTACGTAAGCCTGTGACAAGCTATCGTCCAATGACCTTGTCATGTATGCAGAACCCTCATAAAATATCCATGATCAGCCTTAGGCCAAAGTCCGTTTAATCCTACTGATCAGGCTATCTTAAAGTTCCATTATACCACCGAATTAAGAAAATGATTATTCACCATATGTGAATAAGAAGTCATCCGCCCAGCAGACGACCCAAGGCCTTGTCCATTTTGACATTCAGTATAATGCCTTTAAGAGGATGCCCTTAACTCCTCATTAGAGCTATGATTCCGATATCTGTAAATGACCCTTCATCATATACAAGTCATGCACCCAACGAACCGGTCTATAAGCTTACTACCTCTGAGACGCTTTAGCCATTGGAACATCAAAGTACACAAGTCATATACATGAAGCTGTCCTTTTACTCAGGATTAAGGTTACTGCATAATGAACGTCAAAAGTACATCGATCCACTCAAAGCGGACTTCGTAGATTAATCACGCTTTAGTCCCGGTCTAATATGTCACCACCAAGCAACATATCTATGTCTCTACTTGGGAGTCCAGCTCCAGACAGTCATGTGACGGCCCGCCCTACGTAGGGTTAAACAGTACTATTACAGTTAGCTACTGTTGCCAACTGCGATAGACTGTAACCACTTAGGTCATCGGTAACTTACTTTTAACTTGCTTTTAACTTATTCTGATACCATCTATAACAGCTGGTATCTTACTTTTAACATACTTTCTTTAACATGCTTACTCTAACTTCCCATTTGAACGTGAAAATATGAAATAATTTTTTTTTCTTCTTTTTTTAAAACTTTACTTGGAAACTGTACCGTCATAAAACATTTACTATAATAAATATTTTACATTGCCTTAACTTCATTTACATTATAAAACATCATTTTAATACTCTTTTAACCAGCTCAGCGGAAGACTCATAACAGTACCATAACCCTCACCCAGTCCCTTGGCACATGCAGATCCCATCCGTCATCCATCACTTGTCTTATCTTCATGCAAGATGCTTACCTGCAACATAAACAAACTTGTGAGCGACAGGCTCAGTAAGTTCAAACATACATTCATGACAAAATACTAACTCATACCTTTTGGTTAGAACATGTCTGATACCAACTGTGGCATCAGAACATGAACACACGTTGTACTTTACTTTCAACTTCACATATAACATATTCTAACATTGAGAGAACAATCTCAACGTTTTTTTTTTTTTTTGCATAACATAATTTAAACATAACATACAGAATGTATGTTTAACATCTTAAACATAACATACTCAACATTATACAAAACAATGTATACACATATCAATTTGAACACAGCATACTTAGCGTATGCTTAAACATCACAAATACACTTAAAATTGTATAACTGACTTATGCATATCAATCTATGCATAACATAGCATATGCACACATGTTAGTCGCATTATGCTTGTTTACTTTCATTCTTTCTTCTTCGTGATGTTCTTTTGTTCTTTCTTTCATGTCATACTTTTCTTCTTCTTTTCTTTTCTTGCTAAGCATATGCACACATGTTAGTCTCATTATGCTTATTTATTTTTATTCTTCCTTCTTCGTGATGTTCTTTTGTAAAACTGACTTATGCATATCAATCTATGCATAACATAGCATATGCACACATGTTAGTCGCATTATGCTTGCTTATTTTTCGTTCTTTCTTCTTCGTTGTATTCTTTTGTTCTTTCTTTCTTTCTTTCAAGACATTCTTTTCTTTTCTTCATGACCTTCTTTTCTTTTCTTGATCAACTTTTATTTTTGTTGTTCGTTCTTTCTATTATATTATGTCATTCTTCTTGTTCTATAGATCATATCCTATTCCTTCATTCTATTTCTCTCCTTTCTTTTTTTTTTCTTTATCTGTCTCTTTTCTTTTCTTCTCCTAGCTTTTCTTAGCTTTTCTTTACTTTACTTTCTTTTCTTTTCTTTGCTTTTCTTAGCTTTACTTTCTTTTCTTTTCTTTCCTTTTCTTTGCTCTTCTTTGCTTTACTTTCTTTTCTTTTCTTTTCTTTTCTTTGCTCTTCTTAGCTTTTCTTAGCTTTACTTTCTTTTCTTTTCTTTCTTTTTTTACTTTCATTGGTGGATCATATCCTAATCTGTCGATCTATCTCCTTCATTTCTTCTCTTTCTTTATTTATCTCTCTTTTCTTTTCTTTTCTTTTACTAGTGGATCATATCCTAATCTGTTTCTTTTCTTTCACTGATGGATCATATCCTAATCTGTTTTTTTTTCTTTCACTGATGGATCATACCCTAATCTGTTTCTTTTCTTTGACTGATGGATCATATCCTAATCTGTTTCTTTTCTTTTACTGATGGATCATATCTTAATCTGTTGTTCTATCTCCTTCTTTTCTTTTCTTTCTTTATCTGTCTCTTTTCTTTTCTTCTCCTAGCTTTTCTTAGCTTTTCTTTGCTTTTCTTAGCTTTTCTTTGCTAAGCTTTACTTTCTTTTCTTTTCTTTGCTAAGTTTTACTTTCTTTTCTTTTCTTTTCATTTCTTAGCTTTTCTTAGCTTTACTTTGCTAAGCTTTACTTTCTTTTCTTTTCTTTTCTTTGCTTTTCTTAGCTTTACTTAGCTTTACTTTCTTTTCTTAGCTTTTCTTTGCTAAGCTTTACTTTCTTTTCTTTTCTTTGCTTTTCTTAGCTTTTCTTTACTAAGCTTTACTTTCTTTTCTTTTCTTTTCTTTACTTTTCTTTGCTTTTCTTTACTAAGCTTTACTTTCTTTTCTTTTCTTTTCTTTTCTTTACTTTTCTTAGCTTTACTTAGCTTTACTTTCTTTGCTTAGCTTTTCTTTTCTTTGCTTTTCTTTCTGTATTTGTCTTTTCTTTTCTTTGCTTTTCTTAGCTTTTCTTTTCTTTGCTTTTCTTTCTGTATTTGTCTTTTCTTTTCTTTACTTTTCTTATCTTTCACTTTCTCTTGTGGGCCCGTGGTTGGACATACCTAATACGCGTAGACCAATGGGGGAACGGGGGAGCTACCTACCAATCAACCCCAAGGTCGATCTCACACTACAAACTTGGGGTAGTGCATTACCCATTAACTACCTTAAGCTTGCGGTAGCACCACACATCTGGGGTGGAGGCTATTCTTAACTCTTAAACCTCACAACTGGGGAGGCCGGTACGCCAACCTTAACTTTTCAGTCTTATTATCTTGCTTATCTTTCTCGTTCTTTACTTTATCTTTTCGTTCGTTTGTTCATTCATTCTTTCTCTCTTTCGTTCATTTTCTTTTCCTTTCTTTCTTTTGTTTCTTTTCTTTCGTTTGTATTTCATAAATCATTTCTTTCTTAACATAACTTTTCTATAGTGTGAATTATGTTAGTCACACTTTAGTGCATATAGCACTCACATACATGAATTCCATATAACACTTAAACATAAACCTAACATAACATGTCAGTTCATGTTGCAGACAAATCACATATTTGAACTTACCACATATCATACTTAGACATAATAGTCTATTCATATTGCAGTCAATTAAATATTCGAACTTACTACATAGAACACATAACACATAACATAACCAGTTCATTTATGTTGCAGTCAATTAAATGTTTGAACTTACTAATACTTGCTAGCATCTCTTTTCTTGCTTCTTTGGTCCGCAGACGTCTCTTCATATCGTCTGGCGCGGATCCCTATAACCGAAATAATAACGGTTATTTTCTATGCTTCGTGCATATATAAAACTTAATAAAACCTAAAAATTCTATGTTTCATTTCTCAATCATAACTTAGGGTCTAATATCCCATTTATAACTTTTCTGCTAACTTTTGGTAAAATTACTATTTTACCCTGAACTTTTGGTAAAATTACCATTTTACCCCTAATGGGATTTTTCTCATTATAACCTTACTTTTCTTTGATTCATAACTTAATTTTAGCCCTTAAAATCTTAATTAAGCCATTCTAAGTCCATTAGGATCCTTTTCTATCATTCTTGAAATTTTTCGATCAAAATTACCGTTTTGCCCCTAATGGGTCTTTGAGTCATATCATTCTCATTTTATTACTTAGACTGGATCTTCTAAGCTCAAAAATCATCAAATAATTTTTCTTAGGCTGTACTAAATTTTTACGACCTTATTTGCCACAATTTCTTGGTTTACTATTACCGACTCTCAGGTGATACTATTTTGACTCTCGAGCGTTAATGCTCTTTTTCGAGTCTAGGTCACTGAAAGGGCTTGGGTTTCCATCCCGACCACGCTTTTACCCTTCTGTTCTTAAAATACTCTTTTGTGCCGTTTTCAAAATTTCGACAGCATTTCCGCTTAATTTTTGGGTTCTCGGCATTTAGGAAACGCCTCGAAATCATCTAACCTAGTTCTATTCTACCACGTACTATACCAGAGCCTATATTTTTACGTAAAAACTCAACTTTTTATGTAAAAATCTTTACATTTTTCACTTTTTCTCATTTGACTATTTTTCATACACATAGTCCATTTTTCTTACAATTTCACATTCCAGAATACAAAATTCATGTATACTCATTCTAAAACATAAATTTCAGGAATGGAGGGACCGAAGTCACTACCGGAATCGTCCCACTGGCGATCGAATGAACTGTTCGGTTTCACGCAGACAAACTTTAATTCTCTGTTCTTTGCTTTTGAGACTCCATCTTGCAATTCTGAGGCTGCGGATGTGTCCGGAACGTCGAAAATAGGCCAATGGGCCATTCTTAAATTTTTGGTCTTCGGTCGCCGTTGACCGGCGTTGACTCGCCATTGACCGGCGGTTGACGGTGGCAACGGTGGAAAATGAGTAGCCCATCTTGAAGAACTCGACAAGAGGAATCCATTGGTGGCCTCAATTTCATGTTTGGAGACCCCTATCGCCGGAAAAACCCCTTGAAAACCACGGCCATGGCGGCGACGGTGGAACTCCGCCGTGCCGGACTTTTTCCCCGAAATTGGTTGAGGGCTTTTGCTCCCCTCAACCCTGCGGTCATTTCTGCACCAACGGCGTACTTCAACTCGGCCGGAATCGGGCGTTTCGACGGCGGCTCCTCGGTGGCGTTTCACTGAATTTTTCGAAGCTTGGGCGGCGCGATTCCACAGGTGTTGAGGCGATCAGTGGCATGGGTTTTGCTCCTCTCTTCACCATGAAACTTTTGGGACCGGTTTCGTGGCAAACGGTGGCTGGACGGCGGAGATATCGGTGATCAAAATTCTCAGCTCCGGCGACATTCGAGCGGCGCGTGCGGTGGCGTGCAGCGGCTGTTCCGTTGAGTCGACCCACCGTTGGACTCAGCTCAGTAAGAGCTTTCCGATGACACTGGCGGTGTCGAAAACGGACACCATTTCTGATGGTCGATTATTGTTCATTTTCGAGTAAGGGGAGGAAAGAGAAAATGAGAGAAAGTTATGGGCTTGTTTTTGAAATTTCTGATTTTTTGTCCTTTATATACTTTTTCGTCCAAAATTTCAACATGGGCTATCCTGACTAATTTGGGCATCCTGAATCCAAATATATCAGTTTTATTTTCATCTGAGATCATCTTGACCAGTTTCCGGTACTGTGAATTCTCGGTCAAAAATTATCTTTGTACTCAATTAGCAAATTTAAGCATACAAATAAGCTATACTGACTAATTTGGATGTGCTGAATCCAAATTTATCAGTTTCAACTTCATTCGAGGTCATCTCGACCAGTTTTCGGGATCTGTGTGACCCCGTCTCAAAAAACGTGTCAGGTGCCTGATTGACTAAATTGGGCATCCTGAGTCTAAATATATCAGTTTTGGACCAAGAAAATGTCGTCTTGACCCTTATCCCGATACTGTGTAACTCCCGACAAAATCTACATTTTGTTCTCAAATGACTAATTTTGAGCATTCTGATTCTAAATATATCAGTTTCATATCAAGAAAATGTCATTTTAACCAATTTCTTGACACTGCATATTTCCTGATCATCACAAGTCAAGACAAACCGTCCCCTCCAAGACTTTAGACAACATAATAGTCTTAACATGAGTTAGATGCTCGGTCTAACCCCATAGACTACAAACCATAGTTTAGACCGCTAATTTTAGAACATTGTCTTCTCGCATACAAAAGTTCATTGCATGCAACGTTCTAACAGTTTAACACAAGCAGTCAGGGAGCCATATTTGCTTACATTTACTTTAACATGTAAATAAGATGAGGACAGATAGCAATGTAATGAATAACCTCTATATATAATTTTATTATCCAGTTCAAAATAAATACATCAAAATGTCTCTAATGCTTAGGGCATTTCCTAACAATCTCCCACTGGCCTTAGCCAGCAGATGTGCCATGTTACGCATCCCCATCGCCTCTACGTGCCTCTCAAAGCTTCTAGCCACCAAAGTCCTAGTAAAGGGATCGGCAATGTTGTCCTCGGACGCGATCTTACAGACATCTACTTGTCCTGTCTCCACGTGCCCTCTAATAATATGATATCTCCGATCTATGTGCTTGGTCCTCTTGTGGTGCCGAGATTCCCTTGTGTTGGCAATAGCCCCAGTGTTATCACAGTAAAGTGTGATAGGCTTGTCAACACCCGGAATGACCTCAAGGTCTCTAAAGAACTTGCGGAGCAAAACCACTTCTTTAGATGCCTCAGCCGTAGCCACATATTCAGCCTCCATAGTAGAGTCAGCTGTGCAGCCCTGCTTCACGCTCCTCCACACAATGGCGCCTCCTCCGAGCAAAAACACTGATCCAGATGTCGATTTCCTCGAATCTTTACAAGTCTGGAAGTCTGAGTCCGTGTATCCTACGGGTGTTAGGTCCCCTCCAGAATACAGCAGCATATAATCCCTCGTTCTCTTAAGATACTTGAGTATATGCTTTACAGCTTGCCAGTGCTTGGTTCTAGGATTTACTTAATATCGACTCACCATACCTACTGCAAAACATATATCCGGGCGAGTGTAAAGCATAGCGTACATAAGGCTACCCACAACGGATGCATAAAGGACCTTCCTTATACGCTCTCTTTCTTTCGATGTCTTGGGACAGTCATCCAATGAAAGAGTTAGACCGGTAATAGAAGGTTGTGAACCTTTCTTTGCCTCTTGCATTGCATATTTGTCAATTATTTTATCTATGTATGAAGCTTGGGATAACGCTATCATTTTGTTCTTTCGATCTCTGAAGAAACGAATGCCTAGAACATAATTAGCTTCTCCCAAGTCCTTCATGTCAAACTGTTGGTGCAACCAAAGCTTGACCGATGATAAGTTCCCTACCTCATTCCCAATAAGTAGTATATCATCGACATAGAGTATCAGAAAGACCACTTTTCCATCCTTAATATGTTTATAAACACAAGGTTCATCAACGTTTTGCTCAAAACCAAATGTCTTAATTGCTTGATCAAACCTCTGGTTCCATGAGCGGGATGCTTGCTTTAATCCATAAATGGATCTAAGCAACTTGCAGACTTTCCTTTCTTGGCCTTTCGCTACGAACCCTTCGGGCTGTATCATATAGATACACTCTTCAAGATGGCCATTCAAGAATGCCGTCTTGATATCCATTTGCCAGATCTCATAATCGAGAGCCGCAGCAACGGACAGAAGAATACTGATAGACTTCAGCATAGCAACAGGCGAAAAGGTTTCATCGTAATCGATTCCAGCCTTTTGCGTGTATCCCTTTGCAACCAGTCTAGCTTTGAAAGTTTCCACTCTCCCTTCCGCATCCTTCTTTCTTTTGTAGAACCATTTGCATCCAATGGGTTTTATCCCATCCGGCAAATCTACAAGTTCCCGAACAGAGTTGGATTTCATAGAATCCATCTCATTGTTCATAGCCTGTTTCCAAGATTTAGAATCAACATCATTTACAGCTTCATCAGAGGTGACCGGATCATCCTCATGCTCATGAGACCGGCCTGGTATACCTTAGCATCATACATGAAGAAATTAGGTTTCTTCGAAACCCTCCCACTACGACGAGGCACCCTAAATTGTTGATCGTCTGCAGGTCTTTCACTAGAACTCGGACTTGCGTCCAAGACCGAAATCTGTGGAGCAGTTCTTTCACCCGATAACTCCTCTAGCACCACTTTGCTTCGAGGCTTAAAGTCATTTATGTGACTTTCCTCCAAGAATGTCGCATGGGTTAAAACAATGGCTTTTTGTTCCTTCGGGTTATAGAACAGACCTCCTTTAGTTCCCTTTGGATACCCTACAAACATGCACAATTCTGATCTTGGTTCCAACTTTTTCGCATCCCCATCCAGTACATGCGCCGGGCAACCCCATATTCTCATATGTCCAAGGGAGGGCTTCCTGCAACGCCACAATTTATACGGAGTTCTGGGAATTGATTTGCTTGGAATCTGGTTCAGAATATAGCATGCCGTTTGTAAAGCATATCCCCAAAATGATAATGGCAGCGTTGAGTAACTCATCATGGACCGTACCATATCCAACAAGGTCCTGTTTCTCCTTTCGGCTACACCATTCTGTTGTGGAGTACCAGGTGCAGTCAATTGGGATAATATCCCGTTCTCTATAAGTTGTCCTAGAAATTTGTCGGAGTGGTATTCGTCACCTTGATCAGATCGAAGTGTCTTTATGGATTTATCCAATTGCTTTTTCACTTCCGCATGATACTCTTTGAACTTGTCAAAGGTTTCGCTCCTGCGGTGCATCAGATACACATATCCATACCTCGAGTAATCATCTATAAAAGAGACATAATTCTCGAACCCTCCTCGTGCTGTGACGTTCATGGGGCCATATACGTCGGTGTGCACAATTTCTAAGAGCTCCTGAGCCCTTGTACCCTTAGCTCTAAAAGACCTCTTAGTCATTTTACCCTCTAGACAAGACTCACATTGGGGAAGATGTACCTCCTCCAGAGATTCCAGAGGACCGTCTTTCACCAATGTTTGAATCCTATCCTGATTTCAAGTCTTAAATGCCAAAGATATGCCTTGTTAGAGTGAGAAACTTTCAACCTTTTAGAGTTATCTGTTAATTCAGTGTCAAGCAGTGAGTACATCTTTGGTTTGATCAAATATAGGTTTCTATCCATCCATCCAGAACAGATAAAAGACTAATTTCTACGAATATCAACTCTTTTACTAAAAGAAACTGAATAAGAATCCTTTCTTAAACAAGCTACCGATATAAGGTTCCTCCTAAAATTAAGAACATAAAAACAGTCTTTCAATAAAATAAACCTAAATTGATCAAAATAAAGGTAAATATCTCCCACTGCCTCAGTCACCACCAAGCTGCCGTCTCCAGTTTGCAACGAAAGGCTCCTATCATGTAGACTTCTCGTTTCCACGAACCCCTGCATAGAAACACAAACATGATTAGTGGCGTCCGAATCAATGACCCAAGTGTCTTTCGATTCTTCCACCAAACACGCTTCCAAGTAATGAAGTTCCTTACCTTCTTTGCCCTTGGCAGCTAGGATTTCTCGGCATGCCTTCTTAAAGTGACCTACCTTCCTATAGCAGAAGCACTTGGACTTTTTAGGGTCCCTGGGCTTCTTGTTCTTCTTCTTTTTCTTCCCATTCGAGATAGGAGGATTAGAAGAACTGGAAGCCGCTTGCTTCTGATTTAGCCTCTTCCTCTTCCGTGAGGGTTTGGAAGATTCCGCCAAATTGGCCTCACCTTTGGGTTGGACAACATCCCCATCCCTGATCATCCGCTCATAAGCTTGGAGTTGCTTCATGAGCTCGGTTAGTCCTAACTCCCTTGTTGCCAGATTGTATGCGGCCTTAAACCCCACAAAATCTTTAGACAGAGTTTTGAACACCATCTCGATCTGGGTGTTGTAGTCCAACTCAGCACCGTTTTCGGCAGTCTTAGCGAAGAATCCCATTAGAGTGATCATATGGTCCTTCACCGGAGTACCCGTCTTTTGCTTAGAGTTCATAATGCTGGTGATAGCGGACTGTCGAGCCAACTTTTCTTGGCCTCCGAACATGTCCTCCAGATTTTCCATGATCTCCCCAGCAACTTGATAAGTCTTATGCTGCTTTTGTAAAACACTCGTCATGCTAGCAAGTATGTAGCATCGAGCTATATCATTGGATTCTCTCCAACGAGTATAGGCAACCGGGACCTCCTCAATCGATGTGTCAGGTTTTGGCCCTGGTGGGCATGGTTCGTCCAGTACGAACTTGTGTCTCTCGCAGCTGAGAACTATTAACAGATTTCTTTTCCAATCCTTATAATTATTGCCATTCAGTTTATTCTCAGTGAGTATTGAAATGAAGGGTGTCGGTGACATTTTGAACTAAAATAAAATTATACTAGACATCATTACAAAGCCCAAGCAAATATACAAATAATTTAGCAAATAAAACATACAAGTATGTTCCTACATGAAACTTGAAAAACATGTAGCATTGCAACGGTAATTCTCAACACTTATTGCCCTAAGCCACCGAAGGGTGGTCATGAAAGCAAATAGCCGGAACATGGACCCCGTCCAATTAATATATGTTGCCTTAAATCCTCCAAGGTTAAGACATATATTAATAACCGCTTATTTGGCCACCAGTTTAGTTAGCAGAGCTTTTAGGGAAGGTTAATAACTAAACGAGTCTTGAGTATATAACCATTGTTTACGTAGCCCGATCCACGTCCTATCAAGCCACCGAAGGGTGGTCATGAATAGGATCGTAACCGAACACGTTTTCCACATAGGAGATCCAATCTAGTATACCGGCGGCGGTAAACACCTATCGAGGGGTGTAGTCAGGGCAGAATTGACGCGAGGCGTTACCATACTTTCACATATGGATCAACAATGGAGGCCGTGGGTTTTGTTTGAAACCCTCTCCCACTCAATATTTTGAAAAATATGCAAGTTTTGACAAATTATGTATGATCAATATAGTATGAGTGGCACTCATCTATCCTATATGACATGTTATCAAATATGCATATAAAACATCCATCAATACATATTTATACATCCATGACATATCACAGAAAAAATAATTGACAGAATAACCAAGCCATGGTTCCATCCTAGAACAAAGAAAATAAAGATTACAAAATTGCATCCAAAACATTCTTTGGGTCTTGAATTTTGTTCCGTCTTCTTGTATCCATCTTTATGCAGCCTCTCCATTTATTTCTCATCTCAAGAATCATTTAAAATTTAAATCTTCAAAAATTTAAATTTCAAATTCAAATTCCAAATTCGAATTTTAAATTTAAATTTCAAATTCAAATTTTAAACAATTTTAAACATCATGTGTGATAATATGTAATTTCAAAAATATCAAATTTTCAATTACATATTTTTAAACATGATTTAAAATTAAATCTCAAATTTAAAAATTAAAATTTTTCAATTTTTTGAACTGTCGTACCACCGCCCCCGGAGGCGGCAGCCGCCGTGGGCAGCCCCCAGCCCTAGGGGGGCTGGCAGCCCACGGCTGCCCCATGTGCAGCCTTGCCGGGCTGCAAGCCAAGCCTGCAGCACCAGGCTGCACACCCAGGCTGGGCGCAGCAGTCGGCAGGCTGCACGCCTAGGCTGTGGCCAGCCTTGGGGAGGCCACGGCCACCCTCGGCTACAGGCCAAGCCTGCGGCCATGGGTGGTTATGGCCTGCACAGGGGCTGTCGCAGCCCCATCCTGCCCGAGGGCCTATCCCGAGGGGTCGTGTCTCGATTTTCGTGTCATATTCCAATTTACCCATTAGGATCTCCAAAAATTAATTTGAATCCCAATTAAATTGAAATTTTCCACAATCAAAATTTCAACCTTTAAATTAAATTTAACTTTTGGGAAAAATAAATTACGATCTTCAATCTTCAATCTCCTCCAAGAATAATTACATAAAAAATCTAAACCGTTTCCGGTGTACAAAAAGTCTAATCATAATTCTAAGAGATAAAAAAAAATCCATGGAAAAATTACAGTGATAATAAACTGCTCTCATGGTTACATAAAAAATCCTAGATACAATTTTTCTAAATTCTAAGGAATCATAACCGGCAAAAACAAGCATGCTTATAATAATTCAAAAAATTAAAATAACCACATTCTTTATACATAATACATGATAACAACATAAAAGAAACCTAGAATGCCACTCTCTAAATATCAAATCCATACATAAATAAAAAGACTAAGTAATTGTCTAATTTATGTACATGGCATAGTCATGAGATGGCTCTGATACCAATTGTAGGAAAATAAATCGGTAAAAACGCATCAGAGTGGCGCAGCAGAATAATAAAAATTTTTTAGATCGTTAAATATCTCATGATGCCATATACAATAAACCAACAACAATTAAAACTCATACCTCAAGGACGCCAATCTGTAGGAGGAGAATGACCGGAGGGCTTCAACCAACTAGCCTTCTCTACTATTCTCCAATTCCCGAATGACTGAGTGTGTGGGCACTCTGAACCTCGATCGGTATGCTAGCACTGCTAGTCTTCTTCCGACCACCCAGATCTCTAAAGAACTTATTGTCACAGTCAGTTATGCAACAATAAGCCTGCTCACCTGAGAGTCTGTGGTCTAAGAGAACTGGAGTGGCAGGACCTCTATTTATAGACCTGCATGAGGTGATTCTCTGAATTCGAATTGGATTAGGAGAAGATATTCTCCCTTATCCATAACCATAAAATCCGAAATTATCCAAGGGAAAATCCCAACAAATTTCGGCCATTATAGGATAAATCCAATCCAAATTTAAACAAGCTTTTAACTAGAATTTTATCTCCCTTTTTCAACCAAAAAATCCAAAAATTCAAGGGGAAAATCCCCACAAAAAATTCGGCCACTTTTGGATAAGGGAGAATCAAAATTCCACTAGGATTCAAGCTTGAATCTTATCTCATCTTATCCAAAATAACCGAAAATCTCCTAGGAGATTAACTCCAAAATTCGGCCATTATCAGGGAGGAGAGAATCCAAATTCAACTGGGATTAAAACTTGAATTTTTCCTTGAACCTTATCCACAAAAATCTGAAAATCCATTGAGGATAATCCTCAAAATTTTCGTCTATATTTGGTTAGGATTTAGATTCAAAATTCAAGTAGGATTCTAACAAGATTTTTCTCTCCATATCTAACTCAAATTCGAATTTCATTCGTTGTGGATTTACCATAATAAATTCGAATCCCACTTAGACTGTGATTCAAAATTTGAATTTCAAATTCAAATTTCATATTTCAAATTTCAAATTTCAAATTTAACTTTCAAATTCAAATTTCAAATTCAAATTTCAAATTTCAAAATTGAAATTTCAAATTTCAAAATTCAAATTTCAAAATCTACAAAACAGTTGTATTTCAAATTCTTGTTCTCATGGATAATTTTCAACAACTCCAATCCAATCTCAAATAAAATCATGGCAACTTTATTTAGAGTTCGAATAATTGTGTACTCTATTATCCCAAACAAAATTTGAATCCAGCCGGAGAGAATCTTGTCTACCATCCTAATCCTATGTCAACACCGTCCATGCATAATAAACTAGTCAATAGCATACACAAATCAATTTGCCAAACGTTAAGGAATTATGTAGAGCTAGTAGAGGGACTAATTGGACATATATAATCGGGCTCCCGCAAATCCATATGATCATCATTCTTTACCGAACAACTCAATCATATGATCACTAATTTCAGAGTCACACCACTATAAACCTGAAACTGAACTCCCAATTATATACCGTATTACTTAAGCCTGTGACAAGCTATCGTCCAATGACCTTGTCATGTATGCAGAACCCTCATATGATATCCATGATCAGCCTTAGGCCAAAGTCCGTTTAATCCTACTGATCAGGCTATTTTAAAGTTGCATTATACTACCGAATTAAGAAAATGATTATTCACCATATGTCAATAAGAAGTCATCCACCCAGCAGACGACCCAAGACCTTGTCCATTTTTCACATTCAGTATAATGCCTTTAAGAGGATACCCTTAACTCCTCATTAGAGCTATGATTTTGATATCTGTAAACGAACCCTTCATCGTATACAAGTCATGCACCCAACGAACCGGTCTATAAGCTTACTACCTCTGAGACGCTTTAACCATTGGAACATCAAAGTACACAAGTCATATACATGAAGCTGTCCTTTTACTTAGGATTAAGGTTACTGCACAATGAACGTCAAAAGCAGATCGATCCACTCAAAGCGGACTTCGTAAATCAATCACGCTTTAGTCCCGGTCTAATATGTCACCACCAAGCAACATATCTATGTCTCTACTTGGGAGTCTATGCTTCAGACAGTCAAGAAAAATCATCCCCACCATGGCTTTAGACAACATAATAGTCTTAACATGAGTTAGATGCTCGGTCTAACCCCATAGACTACAGACCTTAGTTTAGACTGCTTATTTTAGAACATTGTCTTCTCACATACAAAAGTCCATTGCATGCAATGTTCTAACAGTTTTAACACAAGCTGTCAGTGTGCCATATTTGCTTACATTTACTTTAACATGTAAATTTGGGCCCTCTATTGGTTCCGATAGCAAAGTCGAGTGGTCTGTTTGTGAGCATGACCTGTTAGGAAACGCCCTAAGCATTAGAGACATTTTGATGTATTTATTTTGAACTGGATAATAAAATTACATAAATAGAGGTTATTTATTACATTGTTGTTTGTCCTTATTTTATTTACATGTTAAAGTAAATGTAAGCAAATATGGCTCCCTCACTGCTTGTGTTAAAACTGTTAGAACGTTGCATGCAATGGACTTTTTGTATGCGAGAAGACAATGTTCTAAAGTAAGCGGTCTAAACTAAGGTCTGTAGTCTATAGGGTTAGACCGAGTATCTAACTCATGTTAAGACTATTATGTTGTCTAAAGCCATAGTGGGGACGGTTTGTCTTGACTATCTAGAGTATAGACTCCTAAGTAGAGACATAGATATGTTGCTTGGTGTGACATATTAGACTGAGACTAAAGCGTGATTGACTTACGTAGTCTGCTATGAGTGGATCAATCTGCTTTTGACGTTCATTATGTAGTAACCTTAATCCTGAGTGGATGAACAGCTTCATGTATATAACTTGTGTACTTTGATGTTTCAATGGCTAAAGCATCTCAGAGGTCGTAAGCTTATAGACCAGTTCGTTGGGTGCATGACTTGTATACGACGAAAGGTTTGTTTACAGATATCGAAATCATAGCTCTAATAAGGAGTTAAGGGTATCCTCTTAAAGGCAATATACTGGATGTGAAAATGGACAAGACCTTAGGTCGTCTGCTGGGTGGATGACTTCTTATTCATATATGGTGAATAATCATTTTCTTATTCAGTAGTATAATGGAACTTTAAGATAGCCTGATCAATAGGATTGAACGGACTTTGACCTAAGGTTGATCATGGATATCATATGAGGGTTCTGCATACATGACAAGATCATTGGACGATAGCTTGTCACAGGCTTACGTAATACGGTATATAATTGGGAGTTCAATTTCAGGTTTATAGTGATGTGACTCTGAAATTAGTAATCATATGGTTGAGTTGTTCGGTAAAGAATGATGATCATATGGATTCACGGGAACCCGATCATATATGTCCAATTGGTCCCTTTACTATCTCCACATAATTCCTTAACGTTTGACAAATTGATTTGTGTATGCTATTGGCTAGTTGATTATGCATGGATGGTGTTGACATAGGATTAGGATGGTGGATAAGATTCTCTCCAGTTAATAGAGTACACAATTATTCAAATTTCAAATAAAGTTGTCATGATTTTATTTGAGATTGGATTGGAGTTGTAGAAAATTATCCATGAGAACAAGAATTTGAAATACAACTGTTTGTGGATTTTGAAATTTGAAATTTGAATTTTGAATTTGAAATTTGAATTTGAAATTTAAATTTGAAATTTGAATTTGAAATTTAAATTTGAATTTTGAATTTTGAATTTTGAATTTTGAAATTTGAAATTCAAATTTTGAATCACAGTCCAAGTGGAATTCGAATTCTTTGTGGATAATTCCACAAGACTAGAATTCGAATTTGAGTTAGATTATGAAGAGGAAAATCTTGTTTGAATCTTACTTGAATTTTGAATCTAAATCCTAACTAACTTGGTCGAAAATTTTGAGGAAAATCTTTATGGAATTTTCAGATTTTTTTTTGTGGATAAGGTTCAGGGAAAAATTCAAGTTTCAATCCTACTTGAATTTGGATTCTCTCCTTCCTATTTGTGGCCGAAAATATTGAGTGTGTCTCCAAGGAGATTTTCGGTTATTTTGGATAAGGATGAGATAAAATTCAAGCTTGAAAATCCTAGTTGAATTTTGATTCTTCCCTTACTTTTGTGGTCGAAAATATTTGAGGAAATCCTAAAGAGATTTTCGGATTTTTTGGTTGAGTAATGGTGAGATAAAATTCAAGTTAAAATCTTGTTTAAATTTAAATTGGATAATCTCCAAGATGGCCGAATTTTTGGTTGGGATTTTTCCCTAGAAAATTCAGATTTTTTGTGAGTGGATAAGGGAGAAAATCTTCTCCTAATCTAATTTGAATTCAGAGGATCACCTCATGCAAGCCTATAAATAGAGGTCCTGCCACTCCAGTTCTCTCAGACCACAGACTCTCAGGTGAGCAGGCTTATTATTGCATAACTCACCATGACAATAAGTTCTTTAGAGATCTGGATGGTCAGAAGAAGACTAGCAGTGCTAGCATACCGATCGAGGTTCAGAGTGCCCACACACTCAGCCATTCGGGAATTGGAGAATAGTAGAGAAGGCTAGTTGATTGAAGCCCTTTGATCATTCTCCTCCTGCAAGATTGGCATCCTTGAGGTATGAGTTTAAATTGTTATTGGTTTATTGTATATGGCATCATGAGATATTTAACGATCTTGAAAAATTTTTATTATTCCGCTACACCACTCTGATACGTTTTTACCGATTTATTTCCTACACCATTTACCCATGTTATGGTTTTTCTTTTATCTTTGTACATTACACTATTTAAATTTTGTGTTGGCTGCTTTGATTTGCATTTTTCATTATGATGCCTATCGTTCATATGATATTTAGTATGTTTTTATAAGTACCAATGTTGCAACAAAGAAATGTGGTATGCTCAAATTGTGGCCATTAATACTGTATTTCTATTGTCTTGTTTTTATACAGTATGTTTTATTTTAATTTGTCTTCTTTTGTTGGTCTTGATCAATGGTATCTGTTGTATGTGCTAGCCGTAGTTGATTCTATTATTGGCCTCTTATTCCTTCTGGTTGTGCACCGGCTATGATGCTGAATTGTCATGGTTGAATCGCTTATCATATTATTGGTGTTTTGTAGACCCGTTAAACAATTTAGTTGCTAGTTGGTATCTGGATTGTGATACTTTATTGCCATTCTGGTGTTTAACCTAGGTAGCCAATTGTTATATGGGTTTGCATAATGCCTAATTTGATTATGTGATATTTTGACATTGGATTGAGCAGTGTAAATTTGTCAACCAATTTTTATTCCCATCTTGCCTGTGATTTTTTACACTGTAATGTACTGTAATTGTATGCTTTCCTATGTAAATTAATAAGTAATGATAATTATTGTAACGTTTTACTTAATGGCATTCAGGCTAAATTATATAATTATGGGTTGTATTATATTGTATCTGAATAATTGTTTGTAGAGTTTGAATGTGAATTTTACAATATGCAATGTAAGATTTTTTTTTTTAATTTTTATTTGCTTTCACATTTATAAGCTTTCGAATAGAGTTTTGGATATGTTTATTTTTTGAAGATGTTGATTTTGAAAACCATATATGATTTTTAAAATTATGTTTGGGGTAAATGTTTTGTTAAAAAAGTTGTTATAGAAGCGAGAGAACACACTATTTTAAATTATGTGGTAAAAAATTAATGCCTACGAATACGTGCAAATACTGATAAGGGTTTTGGAGAAATGTTGAAGGCAAATAAAATTTGGTTTAGAGACACCCAAATCATGTCTTCAAAATCTTCATCCCAATACCCTCTTATTACATCCCCATATGACATGCACTCCCAAAAAGATTCTTTTTACCACTTATTTAATAATTTTTATACACTTATTTTTATTACAATTTTTTTGCAAAAAGTTTTATTTCAAACATAATCTCCAACACTATATCCCATTTCTAAAACCATCTCTAATAAATACATCTCTTACTCGGATTCATTAAAAGAAAGATTATTGTTGAAGTGAATAGGTTATTGCATTATTCACCAAAAAAAATAGGCTGTTGCATTTTGCTGGTGGAAGGCAACATCTCAATTATGTCATTCGAAAATATTTTTTCAGGTTCAAATAAAGAGGTTAGATAGTTAAAATAATTGATGAATATATAGATTGATAAAATATTATTTGATACCTGTTATATTTTATCCATTATACATGTATTTTTGGACGTGTGACAGTAATAAATACAACAAGTGTCAATTTATTTTCACTTCTTACTGGACTTAAATATAAAACTCAAGGATATATGCTGGTAAATTTTTCCGAGATGTTGATCAAAGTCACAAACATAACAGAGTGCTTCTACGTCTTGTAAGTCATTAGCAGAAGCACAATAAAGCCCCGTTTGGGGCTTCATTTTGGAGACATCCAAAACTATTTTTTTTCAAAACTTTATCACTTTTCACTATTTACATCTTCAAAACGCTACAGTAAACTTCAAACTTTAAAAGTTCATAACTTTGTGTATACAAGTTCAAATGAGATAATTTTTTTAAAATTACATAGAATTTCGAGAGGAATGAAAAAATATCTATATTAACATATTTTTTTAAATTTTTAAAATTTTTTATTTTTTCACCCCAAGTAGTTTTTTCTCCCAAACATATTTCCAAAACAACTTTTTTCTAACCCAAAAATAATGTCTCCAAGTATCTCCCCCAAACTCCCACTAAATTATTTATATGGGGCGTTTAGATAACACATTACATTTATATCACGTTTGAATATAATACATTTAATACAATTTATATTTAGATGTAAATTATTTATATTGTATTTGAATATAATGTGTATTTGGATGAAAAACATTTGAATTGTATTATATGTGATGTGATTGATAAAAATAAAAGAAAAAAAAAAGGAACAGAAAGAGAGTGTGTGATATTATAACAACTGAGAAATTTCATCGTTCTCGGGAAATATATACATTATATATACACAATGATTTTCATATTTAAAAATACAAAATATATGATTTAATATTGTTTAGAACGTAATAAAATGTTCTAATAATGTTAAAGGAAAAGAATTTGGTGAGGAAAAATTTTACCGAACTAAAATGAGTGAAACGATACCAATTCAGCGTCAAAAACCCTAGACGATGATCAGGGTGCACTAAAAGACAAAATACTTATTGTAATGATTTTTAACCAAACGAAGTGAATTAAGGCAAACCAATCACACGGACGACCTCAGAAACCCGCCAGCGTGATTTCGGTGATATTTCATTCGGTTTGACTTTTAGTCAAACTTTGACCGAAAAGTAAAGAAGTGATGTCAAAAATGATGTCACCATGTGATGTAATAAATGGAAAAGAAAATAATGTGGAAGGTAATAGGCAAATCCAATGGTGTAGAATTAAAGAAGTTTGGATCCAAGGGCTAGAAAGGTGCCAAAATTGCATGCAACTTTTGAAGGAAATTTTGGGTAAATGGCAAAGATGGAGTCGATGGAGGAAAGATAAATTCAGAAAAAAATTTATAAATTACAAAATATCCCCTAAAAAGTTGCAAAACAACCCCCCAAAGTGTTAGAAATTGCCCAAAAAGAATTGTAACTTGGTCCCTCCTTTTGGGTTGCATTAATACACGGATTTTTGATTGGAAAAACAGTGGAAAACAGAGCAAATAAGCAGCAAAAAAACTCTGTTCCCAGCTGCCATGGCTGCAGTGAGCCACCATCACCCTCCATGCTTGAATTTTTTCAAGTTTTCCCACCAAAATTCATCCCAAGCTCAAGTTTATCATCCTTGTGAGGTAAGCTTCAAATTCTCAAGCTTTTTCTTGAGTTTTTCTTCATAAAAACTGTGGGATGATGAGAGATTGGATTATGAATTTTAAGCTTCCATCTTGTTGAATTATGCTTTAAAAGTTTAGGTTAGTAAGTGATTGAAGCAAAAGATGAATTAGAAGTGTGAAAAACAAAGTTTTATGTATGTTTTCAAGAGGAAAACCGTGTGAGAGCATGTGGATGTGGGGTTGAGAAATTTAAGTTGAAATTTGGTTAGCTTATGCTCCAAATTGTTAGATTAGCATGTGAATGAATTAGAGAATGAATTGGAAGTTGGAAAACAAAAATTGGTGCTTGATTTTCAAGAGAAAATTCGTGAGATTAAGTGGAAGTTGAATGAGAAAATGAAGCTTTAATTGGGTAAATTCTTGATTCAAAAATGAGTATTGGCATGTCAAATGGATAGGAAAGAGTTTAGCTGCTTGAAATAAAATTTTCATGCACTTGGTTTCAATGAAAAAAAAAAAACCGTGGGGATTGCATATGAAATGAAGAATGAAAAGTTAAGCTTGATTTTGATGGATTATTGATTCAAAAAGTTTGTATGAGGCATGTGGATTGTTAGGAAAAATTTTGAAGATTGAAATTTCAATTCTTAGGCATGAAATTAAAGAAAAACCATGGCTATGTTTATGTGAGAAATGTGAATTTTTGTGAGAAAATGTGTATGTGAAATGTGGATTGTTAGGAAAAATTTAGAAGTTAAAACTTCAAATTTTTATGCTTGGTTCAATGGAAAAAACTGTGGGTTGTCAAGTGTGATGGAATGGAATATTTGTGAGGAAAAATGTGTGATTGAAATGTGGACAAAAACCGAGAGTGAGATTGAAAGAAAGTGGATTGAAATGTTGTTAAAAAAAAACGATTAGGTTTTTATGAAAATTTTACGTAAAAAGTTTATATTTTTGCATAAAATTAGGCCTCTGGTATAGTACGTGGCAGGTTAGATGGTTTTGAAACATTTTCTAAACGCCGGGAACCTAAAATTTAAGTCGAAATGCTGTCGAAATTTTTAAAACGATATTAAGGGTATTTTAGGAAACGAAGGGTAAAATGTAGTCAGGGTTTGAAAACCCGAGCCCTCTCGGTAACCTAGGTCGAGGAAAAGATGATGAATGTTTTGAGGATTAGTGAAACATCCATTTGGAGCCCCGAAACGTAAGAAAAAGAGGATTAACGACCGAGAGTCGGAATAATGCCATCGAGGGTCGGTGAATAGTAAACCAATAAATTACGATAAATAGACCGTAAAAATTTACTAAAGCCTAAAAAAAATTATTTTATGATTTTTGGACTTAAAAAATCCCATTAAAATATTTAAATGAAAATTTTACGGCCCAAAGACTCACTAGCGGCAAAATAGTCATTTTGATCAAAAATTTTAAAAGTGTAAGAAAAGGACCTTTACGGCTTTAAAATGGCATAATTAAGATTCTAAAGGGTCAAAATTAATTTTTAAGTCAAAGAAAAGTAGATTTGCGCAATAAAAATCATGATAGGGACGAAATAGTTATTTTGTCAAAAGTTAGGGATGAAATGGTCATTTTGTTAAAAGTTGGAAAAAGGGCCGGTAAGGCTTGAAATAATATTTTAAGGCTTTAATTAAGATTTTAAAGATTGGAATCAAATTTTAAGTTGAAGAAAAGTAGCAAAATTTTGTTAGGGGCAAAACAGTAATTTTGGTCGAAAATTTAGGAAATGATCAAAATGAACCGTTAAGGCCTTGAATATGACTCAAAGATTCTAATTAGGGTTTTAAAGGCCAAAAATAAGGTTTAAGTGGAAAAATCCCACTAAGGGGCAAAATGATAATTTTGCCAAAAGTTCAGGATATAAATGTCATTTTTCCAAAAGTTGGCAAAAAAGCTAGAAATGAGACATTAGATTCCTAAGATCATTATTAAGAGGTTAAATGTAGAATGTTTATATTTTATTAAATTTTACGTATGCAATAAATATCAATAATAACCATTAGTTATTTCGATGATAGAAAACCTAGATAGTGATGGGAAAAGAACACAAAAGGACCCGAGGAAGCTTACGCAAGCATAAGTGCTGTAAGTACAAACATTTATTTGTTTACTGACGAACTGACTTGTAATAGGACTTTTAGTGATTTGATATTATGAAATGATCATAGTACCATTATGATGTGACATTCTAACAAGTTCACGAAATTAGAAAGAATAATAAGTTAAAGTAAAGAAAGATAAAGATAAGAAAGATAATAAGATTGAAAATTTAAATGTTGGCGTATCGGCTTCCCTAAATGAGGTTCTATGTTTAAGGCCTCCACTCAGTGTGGTGCTACCCCGAAGGTGTGGTAGTTAAATACCTCAACTCAATATGATGCTACCCTGAATGTGTGGTAGTTAAAGGCTTAAAGGCGCTACTCTGAAGGTGTGGTAGTTAACAGTTAAAGTTTGACCATGAGGTAGGTTGGTGGGTCACTCCCCCTCCCCTCATTGATCCACGCGCATTAGGTACGACCAACAATGGGCTCACAAGTGAAACTAAAGTAAAGTAAAGAAAAGTAAAGTAAAGAAAAAAAAATAACAGAATGACATAATATGAAAGAAAGCACGAACAATGGAAATGAAAGTTAAACGAGAAAAGAAATGAATAGAATGATACGAAAAAAAGAAAGAACAAAAGAACAATGAAAATGAAAGAATGAAAAGTAAACAAGCATAATGCGACTAACATGAGATGATAGGTATATGTAATGTTATGAATGTATGTTTATGCTTATTGAGTTTTAGCTCACTAGTCTGTTCGTGATGTAGGTAATAAGAGTAAACTACCTACATTATAAGAAAAGAAACTGATGGGCTCACAGGCAGTTTCCCGAAGTGTCATGAATTGGGAAATAGATCTGCTATGTTTTCCGCTGAAAAAGAAATGTAAATGTATATGTAAAGAAACGAGACAAGTTTGAAAGTATGTTATGTTACGAAGTATTTTAATGGAATAAAAACGCAAGTATTTTATGAAGTATGAAATGTTATGACAAAGGGATTTATATATGTATGATTTAAAATAGATTAAAAAAAAATTTCACAAAAATCGATAGTTTTCAAACACGAATCTTTAAATCATAATTTTATATACTCGTTAAAATAGGAAAGTTAAAATGATAAGATTTTAAAGTATGCTAAAGTTAAAGAAAGTAAATTTGAAGTAAATTGCTGAAGACCCATGGGGCTACAGGTTATCGCAGTTGGCTTCAGAACTCGACCGTGATAGTGTTGTTCAGCCTCTACGAAGGGTGGGCCGTCACAGATGTGATTGGTAAAACTAATAAAAAAAGTGGAATAGTGAATAGTGATTATATTAGGTTTAAATGTAATATGATTGGTATTTTAATACAATATTTTTACGCATTGCGTTTAAACATAATGCGAATATAATAAAATAAACAAACAAGACATTAGTTATTTGTTTTCTATAATTGGCAACAATATTTTGTGACATTATATGACTGTAGGGCTACAAATAACGGAGATTGTCTTGCAAAATTAAATTCAGAATTTTCCATTTTTCATCTACCGCAAGACCCGCAAGGCATGTTAATAAAAAATTAATAACATACAAAATTTAGCTGCTAATGTAATTTTCGATGATTGAAAATCACTTTATGCCTTTATCGATTACAATTTATATTTTTTAACAACTAATATATTAAGTTTTAGCATTTTATTTATAAAAAACAAAAATATTGGATCAAAGGATCAAAGCATCAATTTCGATAGAAAATCTGATGCAAAAGTTTTACCGCATGGCATGTTCTCATATGTCACAATATCACACGAGCAGCATATAATCAGTTCTTTATATGTGCTCATTGTGATAGAAACGAGAAGGCATCTTCAAGGAAATTATAATCTAAACTAAATAGTAATTGATTATGAAATATTAATTAATTAACAGGAGGAGTTTTGATGTTTTTTTTAATTGAAAAAAAGTAAATTTTAAAAAATGTGTTAAAAAAACTGTTTAGAGTAAAAGATGTAAAATTTTAAAAATTTATTTAAAAAAAATTACCAATATGATCTTGTTTCGTTATTCTTGAAAGTTTATGTAATTTAAAAAAACATTTTATTTGGATTTATATATACAAAGTTATGGATTTTTAAAATTTGAAATCTATTGTAAAGTCTTGAAAATATAAAAAAGGTGATGATAATATAAAAAAATATTAAAAAAATGATTTTTATGTCCAAAATAGCCATCTAATGACCTCTTATATTTGATGACTTAGCCCTGTTTGAGGGTAAGGTTTTGACATTTTCAAAACCAACTGTTTTCTAACGTTCTATCACTTTTTATTATAAAATGTTGCAGTAAACTCCAAATTTTAAAAGTCTATAACTTTGTGTATACAAGTCCAAATGAAATGATTTTTTTTAAAATTATATAAAATTTTAAGAAGAATAAAACAATATCCATATTGATATTTTTTTCTAAAAAAATTTTAAAATTTTATATTTTTTTCCCCAAACATATTTTTCCAAAACAACCTTTTTTCTTATAAAAAAAAATCTCCAAAACCTCTTCCAAACTCCTCCTTAATTAATTGTCACTGTTTTTACAGGTGCAAGGTCCCTGTAAATATCGAAGATCTTTCTGGAACCATAGTAGCAACAACTTTTACAAAAAAATGGTGAAGAATTTTTCTAACTATTCAGCAGAGAATCTTATCCAACAATTAGTAAAATTTACCTCAATTAGGAAAACAATTAGATAATTTTTCTTCAGAATTTTTAATGAAATATCATTGAAATTATAAAATTTACAAGCTAATTTTTTTTCAAGATCAGCAAATATGGATATCATGGAGATAGTCATTGCACTATTGATATATTTGTGGCAAAAGAGGAGTATCAAAAGCCAAATACAGTGAGAAAGAGAGAATTTTCGTAAACAATGTAAAATAAATTACTTTTAGTATAATATTTTTTCGATTTTCGGTTAAATTAAGAAAATATGCATTCCAACTACCAACAAATAAATAAATATATATATATATGTATATATAAATGCAAAAAATTGCACGCACAAAGCACGTGCAACCAGCCAGTACACGTCTTAGCACTAGATAAAAACAAAGTTTATAAACATACATGGTCTAATGTATACTCTTTAATAATTTAAAAGCAACCTTTTTAATTAGTATCAAACCTTTTAAATTATAATTATACCATATTTTCTGGACCAACAATGCAAATTCATTATTATTAATTGTTTTTTAAAAGAAAAAGACCATTGAGAGGTTTCAGCCAAAACGCTGGATTTGGTCCAAAGCTCTTGAAGAGATTGGACACATGTTTATAGTTAGATAGTTTTTTTTTTTTTTTTCCCCTCAAAATTATGGTTAGATAATTTTTATATTATAGATATAGATTTGGATGGAGAAAAACACGTGGGAAGAACCGAAGAAATAACAACTCATAACCAAACCGAATGTCCTCCTCTACTCATTTGCTCTATCCTCTTACTTCACTCCCTGTTTCTGCACAAACACAAGCTCAAACTCAAACTCAAACACAACAACTCCACAATCCCAAATCCTCATGGCTCGAATCTCTTCGCTCCCAAGTCCGCTCCAACCGCTTTCGCGACGCCATTTCCACCTACACGGCCATGACGACTGCAGTCCCTCCGGACAACTTTGCCTTTCCGGCCGTTCTCAAGGCCGCCACCGCCCTCCACGACCTCAATCTCGGCAAACAGATTCATGCCCACGTCGTCAAATTCGGCTACGCTTCTTCTTCCGTCACAGTCGCCAACACGCTTGTCGACATGTATGGAAAATGCGGCGATATTGGTGATGCCCACAAATTGTTCGACAGAATTCCACACAGAGACCAAGTTTCTTGGAACTCCATGATCGCAGCTTTGTGCCGGTTCGGGGAGTGGGAGCTTGCTCTCGACGCGTTCCGGTCCATGTTGGCAGCCGAGGAGAATGTCGAGCCAAGCTCGTTTACGCTAGTGAGTGTGTCGCTGGCTTGTTCGAATTTGGAAAGGAGTTACGGTTTGTGGCTTGGGAAGCAAGTTCATGGATATAGTTTGAGGAAGGATGATAGGAAAACGTTTACCATCAATGCTTTGATGGCTATGTATGCTAAGCTTGGAAGGGTTGGTGATTCCCTAGCTTTGTTTGAGTTCTTTGAGGACCGTGATTTGGTCTCGTGGAACACAATGATAAGCTCATTGTCACAGAACGACATGTTCGTGGAAGCGTTGGTGTTCTTGTGCCGGATGATTCACGAAGGAGTTAGGCCGGATGGAGTCACAATTGCGAGTGTTCTTCCGGCCTGCTCCTATTTGGAGATGTTGGACTTGGGGAAGGAAATTCACGCCTATGTCATGAGAAATGATGATTTGATGGAGAATTCTTTCGTGGGCAGTGCTTTAGTTGACATGTATTGCAACTGTAGACGAGTAGAGACTGGTCGTCGAGTTTTCGATTTGATCATGCAGCAAAAAATCGCCCTTTGGAATTCTATGATTGCCGGTTATACGCAAAACGAGCATGATGAGGAGGCCTTGAACATCTTCCTTGAAATGCTTGCAGTTTCTGGGCTCTCTCCTAATGCCACCACCATGGCGAGCATTGTGCCTGCTTGTGCACGCTGCAAGGTGTTCTCCAATAAAGAAACCATCCATGGTTATGTAGTGAAGATGGGTTTGGAGAAGGAAAGGTATGTGCAAAATGCACTTATGGATATGTACTCCAGGATGGGAAAGATAGAAATCTCGAGATCTATTTTCAATAGTATGGAGGTAAGAGATATAGTATCTTGGAACACAATAATCACGGGATATGTTATTTGTGGTCACCACAATGAAGCCGTTAGTTTGCTACATGATATGAACAAAGAGAAAATTAATGACAACAGTGATGGTGAGCTCAAGCATAAAAAGGGTAGAAACATTCTTAAGCCGAATTCGGTAACCCTCATGACGATTCTTCCTGGTTGTGCTGCATTGTCAGCACTAGCTAAGGGGAAAGAAATCCATGCCTACGCAATTAGGCATTTGTTGGCATCAGATGTTGCAGTGGGAAGTGCGCTGGTTGACATGTATGCGAAATGTGGCTGCTTGGATATATCTAGAGCCGTGTTTGAACAAATGCCGATGAGAAATGTGATCACCTGGAATGTACTCATAATGGCTTATGGAATGCACGGGAGAGGGCAGGAAGCCTTGGAGCTATTCGAGAATATGGTGAAAGAAGGAAAGTGGAATAAGGAAGGTAGGCCTAGTGAGGTGACATTTATAGCAGTGTTTGCGGCATGTAGTCACTCCAAGATGATAACTGAAGGTCTTGTTTTGTTCTATAAGATGAAAAAGGACTATGGGGTTCAACCTATAGCTGATCATTATGGGTGTATCGTGGATTTACTTGGTCGTGCTGGGCAAGTGGAAGAAGCATATCAACTGATCAACACTATGCCTTCGAATTTTGACAAAACGGGTGCCTGGAGTAGTCTACTTGGTGCTTGTCGAGTTCATCAGAACGTGGAGATTGGGGAGATTGCAGCCGAGAATCTATTGCAGGTGGAGCCAAATGTGGCTAGCCACCACGTTCTACTCTCTAATATCTACTCATCCGCCGGGCTTTGGGATAAGGCTATGGATGTTCGAAGGAGGATGAAGGAAATGGGAGTGACAAAAGAACCCGGTTGTAGTTGGATCGAATTTGGCGAGGAGGTTCATAAGTTTTTAGCTGGGGATGGATCACACCCACAAAGTGAGAAGCTCCATGAGTTTCTCGAGAACCTTGCGGTGAGGATGAAGAAGGCAGGGTATGTGCCGGATACGTCTTGTGTGCTTCACGATGTTGATGAGGAGGCAAAGGAAACTTTGCTTTGTGGACACAGTGAGAAGCTGGCAATAGCTTTTGGTATCCTCAATACCCCTCCTGGGACTACAATTAGAGTTGCCAAGAATCTTAGGGTTTGTAACGATTGCCACGCAGCGGCGAAGATCATCTCGAAAATAGTGGACAGGGAGATCATCTTGAGAGATGTGAGGAGGTTTCATCATTTCAAGAATGGAACTTGTTCCTGTGGGGATTACTGGTAACTCGTAGAGACCCCCAAAAAAAAAAAAATCCGATATTGATGCTCTTCCTTTTTGTGTTTGTATTACAAATAGAATTACCATTTTTATTTTTATTTTTATTTGTGCTAGAAGAATTACTATTTTTAGTTAATTCAAACATCAAGCTTAACTTCGATCTCATAGGATGTAAATGAAATGTCAAATACAAGTGAAAATTTGAATAGATTTTCCCCTGGTGCAAACTCCTCCTTTTTTTTTTTTTTTTTCATGGACAATTCCCGGTTAATTTGAAGTTTATCAGATTGGCTATTTGGGCATAAGGTAAAAGCAGCTTTCTCAGAGCAAAGTATGATTGGTTACAAAAACGCATAAGTGGACTTTTAAAGATTTATCTGGATACAAAATTTGGAGCTTCATGCTGCAGTTCTTTAAGCACTCCATTAATTGGAGCGAACTGTATTTGCAATAAACCATTTGTTTCTTGACCAAATAGCTTATAGTTATATGTTGCAAGAAAAACTACTTCACCGTCAACAATGTCCCTACATTTCAATTGTTTCGTTGCATTTAAAATGATATGAAATGTTGTAAAATATTATCCTTTACAACTTTTCGATAAAATTTTAAATGTTAGGGGGTAATATTAAGATCATTTGGATTTTTATTTTTTGGTATAATGTTAAATATTTCCATCCAAAATGTTTTCATTTATACGTCAATATCTTAAGTTAAGCTCAATCAAATGCAATTAGTTTTTTTACAGTTTATTCACTATTCACTATTTTAATAAAACTTTACAACTTAAATTTTAAAAATTCATAACTTTGTATATACAAGTCTAAATATGATGTATTTTTTTTAATTACATAAAATTTCGAAACGAATTAAACAAGCTTCATGTTGATATTTCATTCGGAACACATTTTATATTTTTACACTTTTTAACTCTAATATTTAAATTTATACGTCAAACGTATAATAATTCGACTCAATTCTAACATGAAAAACTTAATTCAAATCCATAAATGATTCTATTTAAATATTTGTAATACCTAAAATTTAACTAACCATAACCTATTAAATTGACATTAGAGATTAACATAAATAATACAATGATAAAATAATTAATTATTTCTAACATTATATTGAGTTATTTTGACAGGTAATGGCAATAAGAACTCGATATGCTTGAACACATTTCATGTCAAATTGATGAATATAACATAATGATTTGATGAATTTGTTTGATAAGTTAATAGGATGCATAAGCATATTTATGTATACAAGTATAAATAAGTGAAATATTTTGTGTTATATGGCGATATATGTTATGAATTAATAGAATATATATATGTAAAAAATATATATATATAAAGATAGTTTAATATGTATATATATATGCTTACTAATTTCTTTCTTAACCCGTGTGCGTATCTGTAGGTTTATATATATATATATATATGCATGTATATACTCTTGTTATTAATCATATGAAATGACAAAGAAGAAAAAAAATAAAAAAGGAGGAAAAAAAGAAAAAGGATTCAATCAATATAATTATTAATCAATCCACCCTCACCAAACAAACACCATTATTAATCAAACCATTCTCACCTAACAAAAACTATTATTAATCATTATTCATCGACCCATTCCCACCTAACAAGCATCATTATTAATCAAACCTTTTCTTTTCTTTAAACAAAACAAGTGATCCACTTCAGCCACTCATCCGGATCAAGAGGTTACAAGAAAAGAAAAAAAAAAAAAAAAAAGAGAGAGAAACAATCATTCAAAACCAAAGAAAGATAGAGAACAAGGAGGAGCTTGAAGAAATACATGGAGAGTGCATAAAGAATTGTAAAGAGTTTCAAGAATTTAACAAATCATATTAGAGGTAATTTTCTATTTTGAGAAATATTGTTGATTATTATGTGTTTGTGGTTTATACATAGGTTTAGGGTTTGTTTGGTGAACGCATTGTATTTGCATTATGTTTGAATGCAATGCATTGAATGCAATTTGTATTTGGAGGAAAAGCATTAGCATTGTATTTGAATGCAATATGTGTTTGGGAGAAAAGTATTTGAATTGTATTTTAATAATAAATATGTGATGTGATGGATAAAAGTAGAAAGAAAAAAAAGAGGGAGAGTGAATATATGATGTAATTAATAAAAATAATAGAAAAAGTGAAATAATAAATAGTGATTGTATTAGATTTAAAATGTGATGTAATTGATATTTGAATGAAATGTTTTTGTATTTAGAAAAAAATTACATTACATTTAAATACAATGCTAAAAAAAAACTTGTCCCAAACGTGTACTTAGTGTTGATATTTTTCAGATGAAATTTTAATGTGTATTTTTGGATTTTCATATTACTGGAAAATTCCAAATTTTGTTTTTAAAATCTCACATTCTGTTTAATAGTCTAAACGGACTCTGTATTTTACAAATTTGGTATCATTAGAAAACTCTAGATATCTACTTTCTTTTGGGACTTGTTTCGTATCATTTGGAGCTATGTGTGAATTTTAATGAATTTTTAAAGAAGTAGAGGTCCAACTATCAGTTTTTATAAAGTTTTATTATTAGAATTCAAAACTATTTTTGAAGGTTTAAAATAGATTCCGTCTTTTGCAAATTAGGTGTTGTTGAAAAACCCTAGATGTCAATTTTCTTTTAAGGCCAGTTTTAGGTCGTTTAAAGTTATGTTTGATTTGTTATGAATTTTTAAATAGGTAGAAGTCCAATTGTCAGTATTTATAAAGTTTTGTGATTAGATTTCAAAACTATTTTTGAACATCGAAATAAATTCTGTTTTTAGTAAATTCAGTATCGTTGGAAAGCCTAAGATATCAACTTTCTTTTGAGACTAGTTTCAAGTCGTTTGAAATTTTGTCCAAAATTTTATGAATTTCGTACAAAATTTTATGAATTTCCAAAAAGATAAAAGTCTGGCTGTCAATTTTGTACGTTGTGAAATTGTTGTGTTTTATGATTCAACATTATTAGGTAATGAAATCGGTCTCTTTCGGTGCTGTTTTAAGTTGATAGATATGTTAACAAATTATTAACCTTTTAGTAAATTTTTATATTAATTATTTCTGACATGGATGGTTCTAGAATCGAGCACCCGAGAGCCTCAATCGTTGTGCCACCGTTGAGATATTTAAGAGGTTAAGTATGACATTTATATAAGTACACTCTCATCTGCAACATGAATTTATTAGTTGAGACGTATATATATTATTGATGTTGATGATAATATAATGTTTAATCTTATCTTATTATGACATTTAGATGAAAAGTAAGTGTGTATATATATATATTTTTTATGTTTTAAAATGGCGTTGTACGCCCTTAATGTTGATGGTGACCGGTAAGCGGTTTTTTATCCGATAAGCAGATTTATCGTCACAGTTAGTTTGGGATTTATAACCCCACCCTTTTCGTGACAAGCGCACTATGATTGTACAACACCGGGCCCAATATGACGGTATTTTAAAGTTAAAGTTTTTTAAGAATGTCTATATATATAATGATGTATACATGATGATGATAATGATGATGACGATTATGAGGATAGTGATGGTGATGATGATAAAAATAAAATAAATATTTTTATTTAAGTTTGTGAGATATAAGTGTCTTATTAATTCTTATTTATATAAGTTAATTCATATCGCAGATAAAGGAAAAAGTAAGATGCAATGATGGAGAAGCTTAAAATAGAAGCAAAACGATATGTGATGAAAAAACAGGAAAAACAATCTTATATTGTTTATGTTTAAGTTTTAATACATTTTTGGACATTAATAATATTTATTGTTTATTTATGAAAAATTATGTTTAGATTTTCTTAATTGTATTTTACTATATGGGTTTTACTATTTATAATAAACACAAAGGTTATTTTGATTAAAAAAAAACTACTTTAAAAAAAATTATTCATTTTTTTTAACTCAAGAGTATTATTTAAATCTTATTATTTTCCACAAATTTTATTAAAGATGAATTTCTAAAAGCGAAGTCAACTGTATCAATCTGTGAGAAGTCGATACAATATTTCTCCCAAACAGAACTTACATAATTCATTTTTGCATTTTGCATCCTTAACAATACATACTCTATTTCATTCTAGAAAATATACCTACACCTCTCACACGTTGTTGTTGTTGAACATTTTTTTTTGGGAGACAAACCATACCCAGACTCATCACAGTTAAGCTTAGGAAGTTTCATTGTTTCCCCGTTGACGTTGACATGTTGATCATGAGAAAAATCAGAGAAAATAATTTAAAATCCCGAATATACCCTTCTAAGACTAATCTCCAAACATGATCAAATGTTTTCCAATTTCTTAGGTGCCGTTTGTTTCTAATATTGTATTCGCATTGCATTTAAATATAATATAATTTTTATCCAAATATAAAAGTATTGTATTCAAATACCAATCACATCATATTTTAAATATAATATAATCACTATTTATTATTTTACTTTTTTTATTATTTTTATTAATTATATCACATACTCTTTTTCACTCTCTCTTTTCTCTTTTTACTTTTACCCATTACATTACATGTCACGCCGCGAAATTTTTGAATTTAAATTTCGCGCGTAAATGTATAAACTCAATTTGTTAGTGTGTCAATAAAATTTTTTCTTATTTTCATGGGAATTAAATTTTTAATTTTCGGGGTATTAAATACTAATTTGAGGATATTTAAAACATTTTTACCAATTTTAAAGTTTTAATAAATTTTTCCTAATAAATTTAACAAATATTAAATTTTTTTTTTATTCATTTATTTTTTTTCTTTTTTCTTCTTTCTTTCCGGAGTCTTCCGGAATTTTTCCCATTTTAATATCTTCTCTCTCTCTGTTCTTCCACCGCCTCACTCTCCCTCTTTTTTTTTCTTTCCTCTGCTCTTCGCTGATCATCTCTCTCTCCCCTTATTTTTTTCTTTTCTTCTTCTTTCTTTTTCTTCTTTCCTCCTGCTTCCCGTTTCTCTCCCTCACTCCCATTAATACATTTTTTTTCTTTTCTCTTTTCCTCTTCTTTTCTTCTTTCCCTCGCAGATCATTTCTTCCCCTCCCCATTTCTTTTTTCTTTCTCTTCTTTTTCTTTTCTTTTTACTTCGGCCGGAAGCCACCCCCTCCCTTCTTCCACGCCGATCCTCCCTCCTCCACCGGAAGCCGCCGAACGCCACCACCGAACTCCGCCGGAAGCCGCGCCGAACGCCGCCAACCCGAGCTCCTCGCGACGCCACCGTCGACGCCAATCGCGAGCCACGCCGACCACCCACGTCGAACCCGAAGTTACACGGCCGAAATCCATCCCGCCGAACCAGCCGCCTCGCCTCCCTCGCGACGCCGCCGCCGTCCCCGCCAAGCCGGCGAACCCGAACAGCCGCGGCTCCTCGCGGCCACCCCACGCCGGACCGCCCAGCCGCGTCTCGCCTTTTTGGCGATCGTCGCCCGAACCGGCTCTTCCCCGTCCCGTCCGACCAAGCCCGCGTCTCGTCGCCTCGCCGGTTGCCCCTTGCCGCCGTGAGTCTTTCCCGGCCGGTCGTTTTCCATCAGCAAAAACGTTATATGTATATATATATATATGTTAATATATGTCTGTGTGCGTGTGTGTGTTTTCAGTGTGCGTTTGTTATCATAGTAATAGTAACAGTAACAGTAATAGTAATAATAAAAATAATAAATATTTTTAGATTTTAAATTTTAAATTGATTTGAAATTTGTATTTTGAACTGATCTGGGAATTGGAAAATTTTTCTGCAATTAAGCATTTTGGAGCTTTTGGGGAAGCTTATTTTTAGGGCAGGTCATGCCGAAATTTTTAAAAATATATATCTGTATTTTTGGATATTTGTGTTAAAATTTCTATTTTAAAAATACGGTGTTAAAATAAAGTATCATTTTAAATTCTAGAAAAATTTCAATAGCATACTAATTAGTTAAGTTTACCGTAATTCGATTACGGAATTCTTGGACAGATAATTAAATTATCTGTGTTTCTTGTTTTAGGTACTCGTAGATCGAATTCGAAAAGAGAGACTATCTTGGAACTCGTGCGAGAAATTGACCGTAGGTCAAATTGCTGACGAGGTAGGATACTTTACCCTTTCTTGGCAGCCAATTTTGTTTTAATGATTTGGCCAAATATCATTTGAAAAAAATGTGTTTATAAAGCTTTGAAATTTACGTGATTTAGAAAATATCACGATTTCGGAAATTAAAGGAAAAATATCCGGTTACGGATTTTTTTTGAAAAACAATACGGTATATTTTTAGTATGTGAATCATATGTTCACGAGAAATGTTGAAAGTTGGATTTGGTGTTAAAGTATACCGGGAGCCAGCACACACGTGCGAAGAGTGCACATCTCGATCGAGGATCACTCATTATGTTTCGGCATGGTGAGGGAGGCTCATACGGACCGTACACGAACTAGATGTATATAGGGACACAATTTGCATAATCACGATTCCACGTTTATGATTCGGTACTGCATTGACATACTTAGTATGATGGTTAAATTCAAATGTTGAATTGAATTTATTTTAAGAATATCCTACTGGGCCTTTCGCTCACTGTTTTAAAACTGGTAAACCCCCAGGAGAGAAAGCTGATTAGAAGATACAGGTGATGTGGAACTGTTCGTGGACGACAAGATCTAGGACTTGAAGTAGGGATCTCTATATTAGGACGAAATATGTATAAGAGCATTCCGGGATTGTAAATTCTAATCTTTACTTTTGCAATTTCAGTTATTTTATTTTATCCAAGTATGCATCTGTGGGACATGGGTACCTCACCACCTGATATTGCGATAAAAAGTGAAAGACAAATATTAATTAATTTAAAAATATACCAGCATAATTTACAAACAAGTTTAAAGAGTCGGTAAAGGGTAATATGTAAAAATGGACAGACTTAGGAATCCGAGCTTTCCTTTCCCTTATTCTTTTAAAATTTAATATCCGTCACTATCCCAGCTTTTTGGGAAGTGATACCTGTCGCTGTCCCGGGTTTTGGGACGTGACAGGATTTTTGGTATCAGAGCATGGTTTGGGGTTCCCATAGGAATTATATGCATACTTGAAGTAAAATAAAATGCTAATTTACAACCTGGAATTTTTATTTTATAGAATGCCGCCCAGACGTAGAAGGGGAACCGTTCCGACAACAACTCCGACCACGACCTCAGCACCGACGCCAGAGCCGGACCAGGCTAACGTCGCAGAAGCCATGTATCAAGTATTACAAAACATGGCAGCTCGTGCGAGAGATGAACCTGTTGTTCGTGACATGAACCGGAGCCTACGCGATTTCCAACGATTTCGAGTTCCAGCTTTTACTGGTGAAGGTGACCCTCAAGAAGCAGATGATTGGTTCCAAAATGTGGTGATGAAGATGGACACTATCCAGACTCCACTTGAATACCGGATTGAAATTCTTTCTACCTATTTGGACGGTAAAGCTGGCATATGGTGGAGACAAATCAGAAGAACGCACAATCTCTAAGAGATGACATGGGAGATATTTGAACAGTTATTCTATGATCAATTTTTCCCTGAGAGTTTTAGGGATCAAAAGATTATAGAATTCATGAGCCTACAACAAGGAAATATGACCGTATTCGAGTACGTGTAAAAGTTTGGAGAATTATCCAGGTTTGCTTCTACAATGGTGGCGACTGAGCGCACCAAATGTATTAAGTTTGAGCAAGGACTTAAACCATCGATAAGGAGACTGGTGGTGGGTATGCAGATCCGGGACTACCCCACGCTCGTGTCAGCTGCCCTGCGTATTGAGCAGGATAATCAAAATTTTCAAAAGGAGAAATCTGAAGCTCCAAGGACATCTGGTGGACCGGTCAGAAGTCAACGTGGGAATCGTACTCATGTCAGTGGGGTCAACGTTGAAGGTAGAAGAACTGACAGTACTAGTAACACCTCTACCGGAAAAGTACACCCATATGAAAGAAGCTGTTATAACTGTGGCCAGACAGGACATTTAAAGAGGAACTGTCCTTACAGGCAACAACAGCCGTCCCAACAATTCCAGCAGTCCAGTCAATCATCAGCAGGATCTCGTCAATCTGGATCTGGACAGTTTACCCAGGGACAGTCAGGATTTGGCCAGCCACAATATAGGCCGCCATAAGCCCCTTATCAGCCCAGTTTTGGACCTCAGTCATTTCAGTCACAGTGGAGACCTCAAATGCCCACTAGCAGGCAAGCTTCTTTGCAACCGTCACAATTTAGGCCAGCGGGACCCACTGCCTCGAGGAACAGTATAAATGACAAGGGAAAGGGAAAAATGTATGCTGTGGAAGGGGAAGAACCAGCAACTCAGAACAGTCCCACGGTCATGGAGGGTATGATTCTGATCTCTTCTAGTTGGGCACACGTATTGTTTGATACTGGTGCCAGCCATTCTTTTATTGCATCCACATTTGCAAAAGCATTAGAATTAGAAATCAAACCTTTAGAGTCACCTTTGCACCTAAGTACGCCACTGGGAAAAACCGAAGCTTCAATGATATGTTGGACTAATGTTGTTACGCGAGAAGGCGAACAACTTAATGTCCAATTCATTATCCTACCAATGAGACGCTATGATGTGATTCTTGGTATGGATTGGTTAACTCAGAATAGGGCGACGTTAGATTGTCATCACCGAAAGGTGATATTATTCATAGAGCCAAACCCGACGGTGATCGAACTCGAAGATCCAGATCGGGTGATGACCAGTGAGTTGTTGAGATCAGCCATCGGTGGTCGACGAAAGCTATCTTGCGCCGCCATTATTTTCACATTGGAAGGTGACAGCAACGTGGAAAGAGGTGATCACTACACTCCAGTGGTAGATGAATTTCCAGATGTATTTCCTGAAGAATTACCTGGTTTGCCACCTGACCGAGAAGTAGAATTTTGCATCGACCTTATTCCTGGTACAGCTCCGATATCAATTCCGCCTTACAAAATGGCATCTGCGGAGAAAGCTGAATTGCGGAAGCAATTGACTGAGCTAGAACTCAAGGGATTCATCCGACTCAGCAAATCACCATGGGGAGCACCAGTCCTACTTGCAAAGAAATAAGATGGAAGCTTACGACTGTGTGTTAACTATAGGCAACTGAACAGGGTGACCATCAAAAATAAATATCCCTTGCCAAGGATCGACGAGCTATTTGATCAACTTGAAGGTGTTCAGTACTTCTCAAAGATTGATTTGAGATCTGGGTATCATCAATTGAAAATCCGAGAGGAAGATATCCCGAAAACTGCATTTAGGACTCGGTATGGATCTTACGAATTCTTGGTTATGCCTTTTGGTTTAACGAATGCTCCAGCAGCTTTTATGGACTTGATGAATCGTGTTTTCCGACCCTTTCTAGATCAGTTTGTCATCATCTTTATTGATGATATTCTGATCTATTCTAAGACTCGGGAAGAACACGAACAACACTTAAGATTGGTCCTACAAACTCTGCGAGAGCATCAGCTATACGCTAAGAGGGAGAAATGCGACTTCTGGTTATCTGAAGTCAAATTTTTCGGACATGTTATCTCTAGCCAAGGCATAGCCGTAGACCCTACCAAAGTCGAGGCAGTATTGAAATGGGAACGACCTAGAAACGTAACCAAAATCAGAAGTTTTCTGGGATTAGCGGGGTATTATCGTAAATTCGTTCAGGATTTCTCGCGAATCGCAGCCCTAATGACACGACTGACAAGAAAAGATGTTCGATTTGACTGGGATAGCAAATGTGAGAACGCTTTCCAAGAATTGAAAACTCGCTTGACCAGTGCTCCAGTTCTTATAATTCCCAAGCCCGAAGAACCCTACGAAGTTTATACTGATGCATCGAAAGAAGGACTCGGGTGTGTTCTAATGCAGAGAGGACATGTCGTAGCATACGGATCTCGACAATTGAAGATGCATGAGAAAAACTACCCAACACATGATTTAGAGTTGGCAGCCATTATTTTTGCTTTAAAAATTTGGAGATGCTATCTCTATGGTGTCTCATTTCGGATTTTCTCTGATCATAAGAATTTGCAGTATCTCTTTACTCAGAAAGATCTGAATTTGAGACAGACGTTGGGTAGAGTATATGGAAGATTATGACTTTACTCTGGAATATCATCCAGGTAAGGCTAACGTCGTTGCGGATGCTCTTAGTCGGAAAGGTGCCGGTGTTCTTGCTTCATTAGCCGTGCTTGATTGGAAAAGAACAGCAGTGGTTGAGGATTATGATCTTCAGATCTCTGAGGATCAAAATTCAATCACTCTGTACAATTTGGTAACTCCATCCTACTTGATCCAACAATTCAAGGAGAATCAACATAAAGATAGCCATTTGCAAAACGTCTGGTCCAAGCTTCAGAATGGAGAACAACTGGAACATTGGAACATCCGTGGTGATGGAGATTTGTATTTCAAACATCGCCTAGCTGTTCCACAAATACCAGAATTGAAGAAGGCAATCATGGATGAAGCTCATAAATCTCGATTTGCCATACATCCAGGAGTCATCAAGATGCATAAGGATCTGAAGAGGCAATACTGGTGGCGAAACATGAAAAATGACGTGACAAATTATGTGAAGACTTGTCAGAATTGTCTTAAGGTTAAAGCGGAACGTCAGAAACCTAGAGGGAGGCTACAGCCGTTACCTGTTCCAGAGTGGAAGTGGGAAGAAATTACCATGGATTTCCTTATGGGACTACCAAAAACACGGAATGGTTTCGATGCAATTTGGGTAGTGGTAGATCGATTGACGAAATCAGCGCACTTCATTCCTATCAAGTCCACATATGGTAGGCAGAACTTAGCCAAGGCATATTTGGACGAGATAGTGAAATATCATGGAATTCCATTAAGTATTATTTCTGATCGAGATCCTCGATTTACCGCCCGATATTGGAAGAGTTTCCAGGCAGCTTTTGGGACAGATTTGAAATTTAGCACCGCCTTCCATCCGCAGACCGACGGACAATCTGAAAGAGTTATTCAGATCCTTGAAGACATGTTACGTGCCTGCGCGTTAGATTATGGGAACAAATGGATTGATAATTTGTCGTTAGCAGAGTTCGCCTACAACAACAGTTATCAATCTAGCATCAAAATGGCACCATTCGAGGCTCTTTACGGAAGACCATGTAGATCACCCATATGCTGGATCGAACCTGAAGATCGAGTTCATACTGGAGCAACTATTGTCGAGGAGACTACCGAGAAAATTCGAATTATTCGAGAACGCTTAAAAACAGCACAGAGCCGACAAAAGAGTTACGCTGACAGACGGCGGAGACCATTGGAATTTGAGGTAGGAGATTTCGTGCTTCTAAAAGTTTCCCCCCGAAAAGGAGTCTCTCGTTTCGGCAAGAAAGGGAAGCTAGCTCCACGATATGTGGGACCATTCCTTATTATTCAACGAGTTGGAAAAGTTGCGTATCGTTTAGCGCTGCCATCAGAGTTGTCCCATGTGCGTGATGTATTTCATGTCTCGATGCTTCGGAAATGCGAACCGGGTCCTACTGCAATAGTTTCGCCCGAGGACATACCAATTCGAGAAGATGTTTCCTACGAAGAGGCACCGGTACGAATTCTTGATAGAAAGGTCAAGAGAATACGACGTCAAGAGATAGCGTTAGTTAAGGTTTTGTGGCAACATCACGGAAGTGAAGACGCTACTTGGGAAGTGGAAAGTGAGATGTTAGAGAAATACCCCCATTTGTTTGAAAATCTAGATAATTCGAATTTCGAGGACGAAATTCTTTTGTAGGAGGGAAGAATTGTCACGCCGCGAAATTTTTGAATTTAAATTTCGCGCGTGAATGTATAAACTCAATTTGTTAGTGTGCCAATAAAATTTTTTCTTATTTTCATGGGAATTAAATTTTTAATTTTCGGGGTATTAAATACTAATTTGAGGATATTTAAAACATTTTTACCAATTTTAAAGTTTTAATAAATTTTTCCTAATCAAATTTAACAAATATTAAATTTTTTTTTATTCATTTATTTTTTTTCTTTTTTCTTCTTTCTTTCCGGAGTCTTCCGGAATTTTTCCCATCTTAATATCTTCTCTCTCTCTGTTCTTCCACCGCCTCACTCTCCCTCTTTTTTTTTTCTTTCCTCTGCTCTTCGCTGATCATCTCTCTCTCCCCTTATTTTTTTCTTTTCTTCTTCTTTCTTTTTCTTCTTTCCTCCTGCTTCCCGTTTCTCTCCCTCACTCCCATTAATACATTTTTTTTCTTTTCTCTTTTCCTCTTCTTTTCTTCTTTCCCTCGCAGATCATTTCTTCCCCTCCCCATTTCTTTTTTCTTTCTCTTCTTTTTCTTTTCTTTTTCCTTCGGCCGGAAGCCACCCCCTCCCTTCTTCCACGCCGATCCTCCCTCCTCCACCGGAAGCCGCCGAACGCCACCACCGAACTCCGCCGGAAGCCGCGCCGAACGCCGCCAACCCGAGCTCCTTGCGACGCCACCGTCGACGCCAATCGCGAGCCACGCCGACCACCCACGTCGAACCCGAAGTTACACGGCCGAAATCCATCCCGCCGAACCAGCCGCCTCGCCTCCCTCGCGACGCCGCCGCCGTCCCCGCCAAGCCGGCGAACCCGAACAGCCGCGGCTCCTCGCGGCCACCCCACGCCGGACCGCCCAGCCGCGTCTCGCCTTTTTGGCGATCGTCGCCCGAACCGGCTCTTCCCCGTCCCGTCCGACCAAGCCCGCGTCTCGTCGCCTCGCCGGTTGCCCCTCGTCGCGCCGCCGACTGCCGTGCCCGACGCCGTCGCCCCTTGCCGCCGTGAGTCTTTCCCGGCCGGTCGTTTTCCATCAGCAAAAACGTTATATGTATATATATATATATGTTCATATATGTCTGTGTGCGTGTGTGTGTTTTCAGTGTGCGTTTGTTATCATATATATATATGTATAGTAATAGTAATAATAATAATAATAATAATAAAAATAATAAATATTTTTAGATTTTAAATTTTAAATTGATTTGAAATTTGTATTTTGAACTGATCTGGGAATTGGAAAATTTTTCTGCAGGTTAAGCATTTTGGAGCTTTTGGGGAAGCTTATTTTTAGGGCAGGTCATGCCGAAATTTTTAAAAATATATATCTGTATTTTTGTGTTAAAATTTCTATTTTAAAAGTACGGTGTTAAAATAAAGTATCATTTTAAATTCTAGAAAAATTTCAATGGCATACTAATTAGTTGAGTTTACCGTAATTCGATTACGGAATTCTTGGACAGATAATTAAATTATCTGTGTTTCTTGTTTTAGGTACTCGTAGATCGAATTCGAAAAGAGAGATTATCTTGGAACTCGTGCGAGAAATTGACCGTAGGTCAAATTGCTGACGAGGTAGGATACTTTACCCTTTCTTGGCAGCCAATTTTGTTTTAATGATTTGGCCAAATATCATTTGAAAAAAATGTGTTTATAAAGCTTTGAAATTTACGTGATTTAGAAAATATCACGATTTCGGAAATTAAAGGAAAAATATCCGGTTACGGATTTTTTTTGAAAAACAATACGGTATATTTTTAGTATGTGAATCATATGTTCACGAGAAATGTTGAAAGTTGGATTTGGTGTTAAAGTATACCGGGAGCCAGCACACACGTGCGAAGAGTGCACATCTCGATCGAGGATCACTCATTATGCTTCGGCATGGTGAGGGAGGCTCATACGGACCGTACACGAACTAGATGTATATAGGGACACAATTTGCATAATCACGATTCCACGTTTATGATTCGGTACTGCATTGACATACTTAGTATGATGGTTAAATTCAAATGTTGAATTGAATTTATTTTAAGAATATCCTACTGGGCCTTTCGCTCACTGTTTTAAAACTGGTAAACCCCCAGGAGAGAAAGCTGATTAGAAGATACAGGTGACGTGGAACTGTTCGTGGACGACAAGATCTAGGACTTGAAGTAGGGATCTGTATATTAGGACGAAGTATGTATAAGAGCATTCCGGGATTGTAAATTCTAATCTTTACTTTTGCAATTTCAGTTATTTTATTTTATCCAAGTATGCATCTGTGGGACATGGGTACCTCACCACCTGATATTGCGATAAAAAGTGAAAGACAAATATTAATTAATTTAAAAATATACCAGCATAATTTACAAACAAGTTTAAAGAGTCGGTAAAGGGTAAGATGTAAAAATGGACAGACTTAGGAATCCGAGCTTTCCTTTCCCTTATTCTTTTAAAATTTAATATCCGTCACTATCCCAGCTTTTTGGGAAGTGATACCTGTCGCTGTCCCGGGTTTTGGGACGTGACATTACATATTCATTATTTAAATACAATTTAAATATTTTTCATCCAAATACACATTACATTCAAATACAATGCAAATACTTTTCCTCCAAATGCAAATTGCATTCAATGTATTACATTTAAACACAATGCAAACATAACGCATTTACCAAATGGAGTCTTAATTCTACATAATACACCTAACCTTATATAATAAGTACCCAAAAAAAAAAAAAACCTCACTTTAAATAGGTGAAAGTTTACTCTCTCAATTTTTTTAAATTAAAATATTCCTAAACTCTTAAGTAAATGAGAGTTTGATTACAAATCTGTTTATTAATTTTTTTGCATAAGTAAAACTTACCCTCAGTTCATGAAAACTACAGTCCATACCATTATTATTTGTATTTTTTGGTATTCACAAGCAAGTAAACACATATCCGATATCGCAGATCGACCACCAAGGCCCTCAGGAGGAGGAATTTATAGACCCCACTGAATTACAACATTCAAGTAATTATTAACTAGAAGAGAACTAATGAATACTTCACTTGGATTTCTCACGCTTGAAGGCTTTTGTGGTCCATTTGCGATGTGGAATGTGTGTATTTGCTTTTGAATACTATACCGTTCTTATTTTATCTTTCGGTTTCAATGTTACACTTAAAAACATGATAAATAATGTAGCTTTCCCCATGGTTGTCATGTTGGGCGGCTAAAAATTTCCTAATAACATTTTTCTTATATAATTTAACTAAAATAGGTTAAAAAAATTGAAAAAACTTAGGGGGATTTTACTTGGCCCATTAATAGGGTTTGGTTTTTTACCCCATTAATAGGGTAAAAATTTTTTATTCTTAGAAGAGTTTTTAACAGTTGAGATAAAAAAAACATATCCAATCAATTACAAAACAAACCTACACCTAATAGTTTCAAAATATTAAAAAACAAAATTCTAAACAACTCCAACCCCTCTTCGACAGCAGCCCCTCTCCACTGGCAACCCCACTCACATTGGGCAGTAGCAATAAATACCCAGACAATGGCAACTCCTCCCTCCACAAACAGGCACAACCACTCACGCACAAGCAACACCCCCAACCCCTCTAGATCCAAGCTTGTTCATTGACAAAGAAAATGGTGACAGCGGCCCTCATGAGATCCGTGAGCATCCAAGCTCACGAGATCTAAGCTAGTGAGATCCTAGTTCATTCGTTAGTGAAGGGGACAGTGATGGGGGCTATGTTGTCACTAGCATGCTAGATCCAAGCTTGAAGCATCAATGGAAATGGAGAGAAAAAGAAGAGAGAGAAAGTGGGGAGACAGGGACAGAGAGATAGCTGTGGGAGGTTGGGGGGATGCAGGAGATGGTGCTGCCTGTCGACCTCCGATGCTGACAAGGAGTCTTGTGGAATGAACAAAAAGAAGAGAGAGGATTGAGTTCTTTTTTTTTTTCCTTTAAAATTATTTTGTAGTCGAGTGTGATAGGATGCATCATAATTTATTTTAAACTTTCTCTAGATTAAACAACCATGATTAGATCTTATCTATTAATAGAATAAAAAATCTTATCCTATTACAAAAGTCCCCAAGAACTAATAGCTTGAATTTTTGTTACTTTAAACACTTCACTTTTCCCAGGATTTATGACTTCACAACTTTCTTTTTCTTTTTCTCCGCTTCCTCCATAGAACTAAACTAAAGCAACTTGAGTGTATGATCAAATATCATAAATTTTTTTTTGGTTAGAAATCACATTTCTCAGAATTTCTTTCTTTTTTCTTTTCCTTTGGGTCTACGTGAACGAGAAGTATATTAAAACAATATTCTCTCCTGATAAATATCTAATGCCTGCATAACTTTCTCTATTAACAACTTCCTATGCAATCTATACCTGCAAAAACTCACAAAAATGAACAAATTTTAGAACACTTCTAAACATTTTCAAAAACCACAAAAGCTTTAAAATCGATAATATTGAATACAGCTTACGTACTTGATTGCGGCTTCAAGCGTTCTGCTAGCTTCCGGATTAGAATCTGTCAGTCATCAGAGGCACGAAAACTGTTAAAATAGGCTCCCCACATCTAAAACAAGTTAACTGAAAATTTGGATATGCTCTAAAAATTTTTCTTTTATTTTTTATTTTTTTACCCTTGTTTAACATGATCAGAAATAACACAATTTGTCATATTTGGAAACTTCAACTTTTAGTTAAGACATCCAGCTTTCGAGATAGAAGTCAGCGATTATCAACTCTGATTTACAAACAACGTAAAAATGAAAAAGTTGAACCTCAAAACTTGATTGATCATATGCAAAATACACAAGCTACTTCAAGTCTTTTAAGTGCCAACACCCCTACCCTGCATCAATTCTGGAAGCCAAGAATCTATTAACTCGAGGGAAAAATGATCCTACTTCGCTGGAGCTCATTTTCGGAAATGGTCATTTTAAAAAAGGTGTAACAGAAAAAAAAAAAAAAAAAAGGGACACATTATGATCAAAACATTTATTTCTGGCGTGTAACGCATAACTTTGCTCCTCCCCCACCCCAAACAAACAAAATAAATAAATAAATAAATAAATAAAGGAGCCAAACTGAAGAATACAAATTATAATCTACACAGTTTCTTATCAGTTTGTGAGGACAGTTACCTAGCGTTTTTTGGTCTTGCTTAGAGGTGCTAGGGAACTCAGCAAGCATCTGTTTGCATTCTTCCTGTAATTCCTTCACCGCTCTCCTCTCCATGCTTGGGATTGGGGGCACATCACCATCTGACCAAGTGGGCAGTGTTCTCGCGGCTGCAATAACTGCTCCATCTAAAAATGTGTCTCCATCATTAGATAGCCTACCTGCTACAATAGTTTGTACACAATTCTTTTTTTTTAGCAATAAACAATTGCCAGATGATCTAGTCTTCAAAAAAGAAAAAGAAAATCAAAGGGACCGTACTGTTGGGATAATACTCTTCAGGAAGACCAGATATGTTGAATACAGACAAGAAGGAATCCAAATGAATACGTGCATTGCCGGAGAATTGGATTGCATCCCCCGGATTCTGCAATTCTCAGAGGTCAATCATAATGGTTCAATACAATATTACACTTTTACATATTTTAATTTACAGGTGTAGGAGAGCGTGTCAAGGCTATCAGGATTTCATCTAATCAATAACTTCAAAATCCATGAAGTCCTGCGTTGAACTAGAGTGGGACCTTGTCCTCTATTTGTTTTGTATCTTCTTTTAACTCATTTACTACGGTTCCTTACGTATGGAAAAAAATAGTGTTGAATTATTCGCATTGCAAAATCAAAAGATTATTACCTCAAATCTTTCTTGTTCTGTTTAAGTGCAGCGTAATTTACAATTTTAACCAATTCAAAATGGACAAAAACCATAAAGGGAATTAAGCAACCAGTACAGCAAAGAAAATTTACCGCAGGTGAAGAGAACCCATATCTTTGCATGAGCATGCTATTCTGTAACCCGCTCATGTAATTGACAGTCATCTGGGAACAATAAAGAAATTAGCATCCATCTTCATCTTTAAGCAAATTTAATTACATTCTGATAAAATCTAGCATCGACCCTTTGTTTGGACCATGAGTCTACAAGTTATTATTTCACAAACTAACATAGTTAGCATCCGAGTTGGCATTTTATGTATACAAACACCAATAAAGCCCTAGGTATTCCAATGAAGAACTATCTTACAAAATTTAACGTAAGCATGTTGTAATAATTGAATTGAAAGTATAAACAATACCCCCTTTAAAAAGAAGAAGAAGAAGAAGAAGAACAATAATAAAAGAGAACCAATGTGGATCAGAATGCAAATTTCCAAAACCCTGAAGTAACTCTTTGCAAGTTGAATAGCCTCCAAACTTGAGAGATAAATGTTACTAATTGATCTTATGGAACAAAATGAGAACTCAATCACAACAATATATTTATTTATTTTGGGCGAATACTAGACAATGTAGTCAAGTAGGAACGTTGTCTGATCCCTTACATTTTTACCGCGGGAATAGAGCAAAGTGAGACTTGATAATGAAGCACTAAACATGGAACTGCCACTAAAACACTAACACATTGATTTTGTTACTTAAAGAAGTGGATTATTAAAGTTGAAACTGTTATGAATCCTAGATAAGGACCTAGTCACGGGTCTAGATACCTCGAAAGTCTCCCTCTCACTCTTCCCTTGCCGTGCCTTGCATTTACCAATGGTGTTGCCAGCACAGAACCTACCCCCTGCAGGTCCTGTTCACTCTCTCTCTCGTGCTCACAAGAAGAGAAAATTTTAATCAATCCAAACATGCTTTACTTCATTGATCGTAGCCCCTTTAAATAGGCAGCAAGATTACAACCATTATTTTCTTTAAATAACTCCTAGAAATTTGGTAACAAACAAAATCGTAGAAAAAGGAAATAACCAAATGCTGAAAAAGGAAATAACTAAATGCTGAAAAATAGACAAGATCGGGTAACAATGTAACAAACAAAATCACAGAAAAAAAGAAATAACCAAATGCTGAAAAATAGGCAAGATTTGGCCTTATCTCAGCCCTCCACACCATGAGGTTTTCTTTGGTAAGTTTTTCCCACAAAGGCATCCGTAACATTACTCCCCTCCTCAAGATTGAGCTTGTCCTCAAGCTCAAAGTCTGGATAAGCGTCCTTTAGGGTGTGGAGATCCTCCCAAGTAGCACCGTCTTCCGAGCTATCTGACCAACGAACTAAGAGCTCCCAACGGCCGCGGTTGAGATGCAAACGTAGGATGTAGTGTGGCACTGGCAGAACACGCCCTTCATGGCATGGAGGTAGCTCGGTAATCGCTTCTAAAAGAGGCCCCTTAAGAGCCTTAAGCCGCGGCACATGGAACACATTATAAATCCGACTTTCTGCTGGCAAATCTAATTCGTAGGCCACCAAGCCAATTTTGGACAAAATCTTGAAGGCCCTGTAAAATTTCGATGACAAGGTTAAGTTTCAGCCAAACGAAGTCTCCCACCTTATACTCCACTTCGCGGTGATCCGCATCATATGCATTCTTCATGCAGTTTTGTGCTTGAGCCAAATGATCTCGTGCTGTACTAAGGAACTCGCAACGGTCGAGAAGTATTGTAACAATACTCTGCCCAAGGAAGCCATTCGAGCAACTTACGGGGCCGATCCCCAGTGAAGCAGTGCAAATACATCTCGATTGTACGGTTCACCACCTCCGTCTGACCATCCGATTAAGGGTGGTAGGCCGAGGAGAAGGACAACTTGGAGCCAGATAGTCGAAACAACTCCTTCCAAAAGAGGCTTTGGAAGACCTTATCGCGGTCGAACACAATAGACTCGGGAAGTCCGTGTAGGTAGAATACCTCAGTGAAGAATACTTGTGCTACAATGATCGCGGAATAGGGGTGCCTGAGAGGAATGAAATGAGCATATTTGGACAACCGATCTACCACCACGAACAGAACCGATTTGCCCAATATCTTTGGCAGCGCCTCGACAAAATCCATGGAAATATCAACCCAAATTTGAGTAGGAACGGGAAGTGGTTGAAGAAGACCTGCGGGGTGTAGTGTTTCCCATTTGTTCCTTTGACACACAAGGCAGCATTGGACAAATTCTTGAATAGTTGTCTTCATCCCCTTCCAATAAAAATCCCAGCGGATCCGTTCCAAGGTTTTCTGGATTCCCTCGTGGGTCATGTCATGGAGTCCTGCAATAATGGCGGGGATAAGTGGGGAAGATGGGGCCAAGTAAGCTCGGCCACGATAGAGGATTAAATCATCCTGAACTGTCCAATCCGACCCTTCCTCCCCCCTTATGATGCGATCCCAAAGCTGTCGCAAGACATTGTCCGTTTGGATTTCCTGACGCAAGTCATCTAACAAAAGTGAACGTGCATGGGATACGGCAAACAGGTGGCCAGATTCATCATTCGGGCGAGATAAGGCATCTGCCACATGATTAAGGGAGCCCGCCCGATATTCCACTTTAAAATCAAACCTAAGGAGTTTACTGACCCAGTGTTGTTGCGGTGATGTAGTTAAGCGTTGCTCTAAGAGGTATTTCAAATTAAAGTGGTCTGTCTTGATTACGAAACGTTGGCCCCATAAATATGGTCTCCAGTGTGTAACCGCTTTTGCGAGCCTAATTAACTCTCATTCGTAGGCCGCCAACTTTTGGTAACGATCGGCAAGCTTGCGACTGAAGAATGCCACTGGGTGTCCTTGTTGTTGTAATACCACCCCAATGCCACTTCCGGAAGCATCACATTCCACCACAAACTCTGATGTGAAGTCTGGTAAACGAAGGACCGGTGACTCGGAAAGTGCCTGTTTAAGGGCTAGGAAAGCGACTTGTGCTCGTGCATCCCAATGAAAGCTATTCTTCTTCAAAAGACTTGTTAGGGATGCTGTGATTTGTCCTAAATCCCGAATAAGCTTCCTGTAGTAACCTGCCAATCCCAAAAATCCTCGCAGAGTCTTTATGAATTATGCTGTCGGCCTGTCGGCCAATCAACCACTACCTGAATTTTGCTTCGGTCAACCTCTACTCCAGATCCATGAATAATATGCCCCAGATAAACCACTCGATCGTTGCCAAATGAACACTTTAGACTTTTTGAGGAAGACTCGATGGAGCCAAAGGGGCTCAAAAACTACCCGAATGTGGTGCACGTGTTTGGCCCATGTCTGCCTGTATATCAATATGTCATCGAAGAAAACTAACACGAACCAACGCAGGTGATCGCGAAAGGATTTATTCATGAGGATCTGAAAAGTGGATGGGGCGTTGGAGAGCCTGAAAGGCATTACTAGAAATTCAAAGTGGCCGTGGTGAGTCCGGAAGGCAGTTTTCTCTATGTCGCCTAGGTCCATTCGGATTTGATGATAACCTGAAGTAAGGTCAAGCTTGGTAAAAAATTTGGCATCATGAAGTTCGTCGAGGAGGAGTTCGTCTACCACCAGGATCGCAAACTTGTCCCTGATTGTGCGGTTATTGAGCTCGCGGTAGTCAACACAAAAGCGACAAGACCCGTTGACCTTGTTTACCGAGAGGACTGACGAGGAGAATGGTGACAGGCTCGGGCGAATCACTCCTTGTTGCAACATTTCTACACAATGCCTCTCAATTTCATCTTTAAGGAGGTGCGGGTACCTGTAAGGCCGCACCACCACGGGACCCGATCTGGGTTCAAGCTGGATGCGGTGGTCGCACCCACGCGAGGGTGGCAACCCTGTTGGTGCTTCGAATAAGTCCGGAAATTCCCCCAATAAACTGTCATTGTCCTCTTCTGTGGTCGAGGATCCGGTTAACGTCGCAATCCTTGAGGTTGGAACAAGGAACTGTCCTTTCTACGTGATAGGTTTTCCTTCCATATTGAAGCATATAGTAAGAGAGACGAAATCCCATAATATTGGCTCCAGGGTGCTCAACCACTTGATGCCAAGTACCACATCAAACCCGTCTAGGGGAATGGAGTAAAAATCTATAATAAATGAGTCGGCCCTAACCTGAAAGGTTACTCCTCGGCAGATTCCCCCGCTCGACACCTTCTCTCTGTTGGCAACTGCAACACGCAAGCCTGGTCTTGTTTGCACCGTGATTCCCAACCTCGGAATCGGCCTGCTCCGTAAAAAGTTATGCATGCTTCCTGAGTCAATCAACACCTAAACTGGGCAATCTGTAATTTTTGCTTGCAGTTGCATGGTCCTGGAGCTTCGAAGTCCATTAATGGCACATAAGGATATTTCCGGGTTTTCCTCGGCCTCGTCCTCGGGATCGCTCTCCTCATCCGGTACCTCTATCCAAAACAGCCGCTAGCACCAATGCCCTGTTGTATACGGGTCGTCACAATTGAAGCATAATCCCTTTGCACGTCGTTCTGCAATCTTCGCTCTCGTTAGCCGCTTGAAAAAGGGAGTAGTGTTTTCACCTGGTCCCTTGGTGGGTGCCGATGTGGGTCTAGCGACGCCATCGCCGCCCCTTCCAGTTGACGAAGTTGGCACCGCAGCCGGACGAAAGCCCGCTCTCAGGGTTGCCCAACCACCTGAAGGCCAGCTCGCCCCTAGGCATATTTGTTTCCGTTCTAACACTCGGGCTAAGTTCATGGCAATGCCCCGATTTCCAGGTTGATGAAGCTCCACCTCGATGTGAGGACTCTCAACCAACCCCACAGTGAACAAGCTCACTTGATGGTTCGATTTCAAATCGGTTGTGCGTGCCAAAAGGGATTGAAATTGCCATTGGTATTCCTCCACAGTTCCCCGTTGTTTAAGATTGGCTAACTCCCTCAATGGGTTGTTACTCAATGGAAGTCCAAATCAAATGTTGCACTGAAACTTGAATTCTTCCCAATTAATATCAAGTTCTTCTTGCTCTAACTGGTAATACCATAGTTGGGCTTCCCCTGTCAGATGAAATGCGGCCAATCCCAACCGATCCTTCGCCAACGTGCGTTGGCTGAAGAAAAACTGCTCACATCGGCGTAGGCATACCAACGGGTTGTTCCCTCCATCATAGGACGGAAACTCCAATTTCGAGTATCGTGGAACCAAAAATCCTCGATTCGTCCCCTCTGTCCTATCCTCTAACCCCGCCTGAAAGTTATCGCCACTGCTATGCTCGAGTCGCGACCCTCCAGCACGCGACTTTTCTACCCCCTTGTTCTGGGATTTGTCTCGTGGAGAATCTCTCCCTCGAGTCTCGCGACTGTCCTCCTTCACTTGGGTCATAATTTCTCCAATTTGCATCTCAAGTGCTTGCTACCGCAGGGTCATCGCCTCCATAAAAGGCTCCATCTTTGCCTGAAAACTTTCTGCATCTCCCATGATGGCTGGCTCTGATACCAAATTGTTATGAATCCTAGATAAGGACCTAGTCACGGGTCTAGATGGCTCGAAAGTCTCCCTCTCAATCTTCCCTTGTCGTGCCTTGCCTTTACCTATGGTGTTTTCCCGCACAGAACCTGCCCCCTGCAGATCCCGTTCACTCTCTCTTTCGTGCTCACAAGAAGAGAAAATTTTAATCAAATCAAGCATGCTTTCCTTCATTGATCGTAGCCCCTTTAAATAGGCAGCAAGATTACAACCATTACTTTCTTTAAATAACTCCTAGAAATCTGGTAACAAACAAAATCGCAAAAAAAGAAAATAACCAAATGCTGAAAAAGGAAATAACCAAATGTTGAAAAATAGGCAAGATCGGGTAATAATGTAACAAACAAAATCACAGAAAAAAGGAAATAACCAAATGCTGAAAAATAGGCAAGATTTGGCCTTATCTCAGCCCTCCACACCATGAGGTTTTCTTTGGTATGTTTTTCCCACAAAGGCATCCGTAACAGAAACATTCTCTTTCTAAAAATTTGAAGAACCAAGTGGGGAAAATAAAAGGACAAGGACAAGCACCAGTGCATAGAATTGTAATTCAAAACAATCAAAAAGTTTCAATAGCAGATGATAGATACTAATTTTCCCAAGAATTTAGTTGATAGGATCGGCCCAAAACAGTGTTTATTTTCCAAATATTAGTGAATGACACTTTTCATGTCATGCACTAAATATATTTCTGATATTTCCTGAATATTTTTAGTTAATTTTTTTCTCGGTCAACAAAGCTAAATCTTTTTGAGTAAATAGATCTTCGAGTTGGTTTAAACATATATACAACCAAGCAAATTGGAGATATGTTCTACGTAATAGCATTGTACAGTTTTCCTAATAATAGGTACGGTTCATGTAGACGATCAATCAAAAAAGTATCGGACCCATGCTTGGAACAGAGAGGTTTCAGTACAAGAATCAAAACTATCCATTAATTAATCAGTATAGTAACTCAAATTGCCAAGCCACTAACTCTGATCTATATTATGTGTTTTTTTATTTATTTTTTATTTTTTTATGCTACATTACATGTAAGCTCAGTGCTACTGAATTCATAGGCACCAATTATGGGCCTCTGACCTCGTTCTCAGGCCTAACAACACATATGTTATATTACATCAGCCTCATTAGCTGCAACAAGGCTTCTTATATCCTAATAAAACAGAATTGAAACTTTTTTGTTCAGCTTCTTTAGGAAAAATAAGTATCTATGGTTATGGTAAGACTGGGGAGTAATTTTAAAGCGTGGCATGCAATGGTGCAAAAATGTAACGTTTGACTGTAGTTTTTGAATGATGAGAACAACAATCAATCTTTTTTTTTTTTAATTTATTTTTTCCATATCTGAAGTTCTTTGAATGTAATAGGAGTAAAAGATACCTCATCTCCTTTTTTAATCCGCTGACCTGCGTTTATCATCACCTCGAGCATGCGATCCTTAAAACGCCAATGGAAAAAACAGTTTGGCTGGAAGGAATGGTTTAGCATGTCTGCCAAATAGAGATTACTATTGTAAAATATTTAGTCATTAAAAAAGAAGATATAGGATGAGCATATGAAGACCAGCACACCACCATGATCAGCTGAAAGAACCGGAAATAAGTTTTACATACAAAATATTCTTCATATACAAAATTTATTATTAGAAATGGGGATATTTTTAAACTTCAGACGTTTAAAATTATTAGTTAAAGAAAAAAAAAAAAAGAAAAGAAAAACGAAAAACTGGCAAATATAGAACTCCAGAGAACGGGGGAACATTTATAAGGATGCATCTCTCTTTCAATGTCATTAAATCCTGAATACCCACTTTCTATCTGGGTGCAAATAAGTTAATTTATTTTCCCTCTTCATATTATACTCCAAAAACTAAGAGGTAGCTTGATACTGAGGATTTGGTTAGACAGAATAAAAGTAATAGAAAGTTGCATTCACTCTAAAATACACCAGACAGAAAGTTGTGTGACCTCTCAAATGTATGCATTCACGATGAGTTTTGGAGTATTGAATGAGAGAGCAAATCACTACGAGAAAAGTTCCATTAAACACATTCGATTATCACAACATATTGTGAGAATACAGGTGGACAAGAGTTTACCGGCATAAGGAATTAGCATATTTGCATCTTGAACAAGAGCACCGATCCTTGTTTGCAAGTTTATGCATCGTGATTGTGCAATACTAACTGCCCAAATGAATCTCTCAGGATCTCGAGCAAGCCGCTTAATTTTGAGGGGTACACTGTTGTGCTGATTGACATTTATTACAGATAAACACATGCATACATGTTGTAACATTAGTGGACAGAACAAAAAGCAGGTCAACTAACATCACTGTAAAATATGCAGAACATTTGGTTACCCAATTCTTTTCCCAAAATTCTAGTGCCCGACATTGCTGTCCTCTTATAATTGAAGCAAGATTGACATCCTGCAGCTCCAACAGCTCCTCCTGCAACATGCAAAGGACAAGAAAAGATAAATATCCTTAAAGATTTACACCCTTCCTGCCAAGTGGAAAATAAAAACATTTGCATCTTTCACTTTTATATGAAAATTTTAATTAGAATTTCTTATTTGCAGGATTATGTTGAAGAAGATAATGCTAAGTGGCCGGTCCCAGGTTATATAAAATCTCTTTGGAAAATTGTCGCATAGCAACAGCAAACACCATCAATAATGCAAGAGATACATCTAAAAAATTCCAATTATAGGCTTTACATTTTTCATAGAAGAATGTTGCTGCATCCTTCGGCAAACGGCAAAAAGAAATAATCAAGTGCAAATTTAAAACACATGTCAATTTCTATAATTAAGAACAATAATGTTAACTTATGTATTTACGACTCTAGCTGTCTGTCGGTGAGTATTTGTCAAAGAAGAAAGGGACATGCGTCCCGTTCTATAAACAAATTATCATGCTAAACAATGTATATACAGTTTTTAATACAAACTAGCATGACTTGAGATTTTTCACTTTCTGATCACTGATTGTCATTTCATCTATTTATAGGAAGTTGTATCACCTAGTTGATGAGTGACAACTCACTTGCCACGTCAAAGTGTTAAAAAGTTGGCAAAAGAGTAAGTTCCCCTAGCGTTATTCCAAAACAAACAGAGCCACAAGAGGGGAGTAGAAAATCATTGTAAACTCAAATATCATAGGTTCATTGCAGCTCATTTACACACCTCTGAAGCCAGAAGAAGACTGGTGCACTCATCAGCACCAGGTAAGAAGTCACCATACAACTGCCAAAAGTTACCCTCCCGATCAAAAGCAAACAAAAGAAGGCATGCTAGCCTTAGGTCCCAATCTGTCTGCCACAAATAGGTATGCCAAAAATCCAGTAAGACAAGTTATCAGTTGAAGTCCATTTTGCAATCATTTAAATATGGTTATTGCTTATCATCAATAAAATAAAATAAGACACGATGCAGAAAAACTTTCCAAATCAGTGAATGCAGATTCATATCACCCTTTTTTTTTTTTTAACAAGAATTCCTCAAGAAGGTAAAACAAAAACAGAACTGATAAAACTAATGACTGAAGACAGAAAAACTATGATAACTAATCACCCCATCAAATCCTTCCAATTCAAAATAAGTAAAGAAACGACTTTAAGTTTCTAATAGTAACAAAATATCAATTACCTCTGGATTGGTTGAGTTAATAATATCAAAAATGGGATGACCAATGGGTATGATATCGGGAAAAAACATCCAAGGAAGCTTCTGGCTTATGGTAAGCATCAATTCCAGTGGGATTTCCATTATAACCTGTGCACTTCAATACCATCAAAACATAGAAATTGCCAAACCAACAACTTATATAGATTTGCAGGTATGTATATAATATCGAAATTAAGCACACCAACCCTGCCTCGGCGAAGCGGCTCGACATCTTTGGAAGCATAGACTCCAAATCCATCCGGACCTTCCTTAAATTCAATTCCAAAAGCTCTCATGCTTCGCACGTAGCCTATCTTGTAGAAATCAGGATCTGCTGGCTCCAACTGAATGAACAATTTCAAAGAGGGAAAAAAAAAAAAAAACGAATGTAGTTATTGTGGGGGACGAAACTCTCTTTGGCCATTTGTCAAACAGTTTGCATACAAACTTTTAGTCTACTTGTTGTTATTAAGTTAACATAATCAAAACCCGGAAAATCAAATGTTTGTGTTAAGGGGTTTAAGGTTTAAACCTCAGAGGGAGATTCTTGGGGTTGGGGAGGCTGAAAAAGTGGAAATGGAGGAGTCTGGACTGTTGCCTTGATGGGTCCAACTCCATTCTTTGACTTCCATTCGTCGGAGAAAGAAAGCGTGGGTCGTTCTGACCATCCATGGCCAGAAAAACCCTTCTTCAACTGTCAACAAACGAGCAATATTCACTACATATAACAAAACAAAAGATATACATGTGTGTGTGTGTGTGTGTATTTAGAGAGAGAGAGAGAGAGAAGAACCTGAGGGGGATTGGAGATGAGGCAGTGAGAGAAAGAGGAGGCAATTGCCATTGAAGACAGATAGAAAGAGAGACTGAAAGTACGAGTATCTATTCTACGACATCACTCGAAGGAAGTAGTAGACAGACAAAATGCTTCGACAACGTTATCCGCTTCATACTTCTCTGTGTTAATTTTATAAATAACCCCTAAATTATTTTACTCGTTTTACATTAGCCTACGATTTTTGAACATCACACCTGCTAAGCCCCCTTTTTTTTTTTTTTTTTTACTGTTACACAATGGTTCCTTTGTTAAAATTTACCAAAAATTAAATGAAAATTAAGGTAGCGTTTGATATTGTTTTTGAAATCTGTTATGTTTTCAAATTCTCTGAATTTGAGATCGTTTTGAAAACAATTCTGAGAACGTTTCTGAAATTGTGTTTGGTTTTATTTTCTGAGTGTATGTTTTGAGAAACAAAAAAATGAAATTGTGTTTGGTTATATTTTTAAAAACCAGTCATTTTATAAGTATTCTATAAAAACATATTTATGTTTGATTTAAAAAAAATTTATTATGAATACCAAAAATTAAAAATTAATAAAATTTTTAATTGAAAAATGAATTAAAAATTAATAACCATAATATTTAAGTAATTATTATATCAATTAAATCTTAATTAACCATAATAATTAAATCAAAGAAATGAGAGAAATGGAAAAAATGAAATCAGAGAAAACGACTTTTAGTCGTTTTCAATTTTACATTGAGAACAAAAGCGATTTTGGATTCGTTTTGAAATCTGTTTTCAAAAACAATACAAACCAAATACAATTTCACATCGATTTTGAAATCGATTTTATAGGGAATTGTGAAATCCGATTCAAAACCAAAAACAAACACGCTCTAAATAACTTCTGATTTTATGAACATTATTTATAAATAACATCGTAATTATATGGTTTTTGAAAGGAAATTATACCTTTTATAAGCAAATTATATTTTAATAAATATATACATATATAACACAAGCATTACATTGGTAAATATATATATGTAGCATCATAGAGCAATTTTGAAATTCTTAAAAATATTTAATTATAATTTTAGCCTTAATTAAGTTCTGAAAATATTCAACTTTATTAGTAGAAAGGTTTGAAATAATATGATGTATAAAATTAAAAGTCAGGGTCAATTTAATATCAATAGTATAATTTAAAAATCATTTATGAAAATAAGCTAACTATCCAAAATGTATTTACTGTGTTTTTAAATCATTGCAAAATTATCCCTCAAGTTTTCCAAAAGAATTGAAAAAAGAAAATTTCCTTAGCCGGTAAAAGTTTTTAAACTAAAAATGGCCTCACTAATTTATCTTAGGATAATTAGCTTAAATTACCGGAATTTCTTTTTTTTTTTTTTTTAAGGGAATGAGCTTTTCAAATTTTTTGGTCAATCAATTTGGGCGAGCTGCTTCACTGGAGATCAAGGGCATCTAAGTGGCCAGATCTGACTCAGATCCTTATCATCAAAGGCCTCTGGCTATATGGAAATGAGAGAGAGGAGCAGTAGCTCTTGTTGTGGAATATGAAGTTTTGGCATGACTCTCCAACCGACGACTGTGGCGGCTCCCAAGCCGTGAGGAACAAATGGGACACAATGCAAGCTTCGTGTCTGGGTAGTATCTGGGATTCTGGATGTGAGTCTTTTCAGTTCCTTGGCTAGCACCACTGTGATTCTGGATGTATTGTTTGAAAATTGCCTGACACCATTTAGATGTACTGGGCGCTGAGCCAACTGATAGTGTCTGGGAAACTTGATTGACATTTTTCTTGTAGCACTTTTTGTTTCACATATATTTATATGGCAAATTGGATATAAACTGCATATAAATATTTGTTTTAATGCGGCAATATGGATAAATACTATGTAATTGTTAAGATAACTATTGTTAGGGTCAGTCTTCATCCCTACGCATTTGGAGTTTGACTATTTGATTCTATTGTCAAGCAGTGACCATCAACCAACAAACTGTTAATTCATTGATCAAGTTTGTTGTTGTCGCCGCTCAGCCATTATCCAAGGCTACCAACGTTCGATGACTGACTCCTCGATATCTTGCAGTAGACCCCTTAATGAGTAGACCTTTCAGCTAATCAACTTCGACTAGTCAGCAATGATCGTCTCTTTGATTATCAAAAAATTGATGGTCTTCATCCGATCAGCTCCTTGGTTGTGTTATGACATATCTTCAATCATAAGATTGGCATTCGAATCACTAATCTACGATTTGACGTTCGATCAAATGTTTTGATTTAAATAGTTGATCTAGGGATAAATAGATTTTTAGAAATTCAACCTCACCGTGGATCGTACCTATGTTTGGACTACATGATCCCTAGAATTTAAGAAGAGGAGAGTAACCCTATACTCCTAAATTATAAAAGCAACTATTTTTCCTCTATAAATAGAGGAAATTTCCTTCAAAAAGAAATACATGACTTTACTCACTAGTACTAATATCACTTTTAACATCGATCAAAAAGTGGTGTTAAAGCTTTTCAATATCAATTAAAAAACTGATATCTAGGTTAGAGATATTAATAGTCCAATGCTTTAGACGTCGGTGTTTAACCGATGTTAAAGACAAAAGTTTAAACAATCTTTTTTTTTAAACCGATGCTAAAAGGTCTATTAAAAAATTAAAAAAATTTTATTTAAATAAAAAATCCCTAAATTACATTCTTTCGAATCCCCGCAAATAGCTACGTAATTTGTCAAATCAAAATTGTTAAAGAAATTTAGAAATGCTTGCATTCAAATACAAAAAAAAAAAATGTAGAAAGTTATCCACCAAAGTAAGTGGTGCCAAATTTTACCACATAACGAGACATACGTTTAGCAATTTCAAAAATCTCATGATCGTCTCATTAACTTATTAAATAAAATGATGCATTCACACTCAAACTCTAAGAGTGATAAAATATTTCTAGATGATACTGTATATGGATCTCAATTGCACTGAACAAATTCTTATTACTTGCTCAAACAATTACAATAACATATATCATCTAAATTACAAACAAGATCACCTGATTTATGTATAATGTCATGTAAATTCTAAGGTTCTGTTTGGTAAACACAATGTGTTTAAATATAATGCATTTGAACATAATGCATTTGAATACAATGCATTAAATGTAATTTATATTTAGAGAAAAAGTATTTGTATTACATTTGAATGCAACGTGTGTTTAGATCAAAAGTATTAAATAATAAATATGTAATGTGATAGATAAATAGTGAATAATAATTGTATTAGATTTAAAACGTGATGTAATCAGTATTTGAATGCAATATTTTTGCGTTTAGATGAAAATTACATTGTATTTGAACGTAATACTGAAAACAAACAGAAACTAAAAATCCTTTGAAATATGTCGAACAAAGTGTGAGAAAAAAAAAAAGACTAGTACATGATTTCAGTGATAAACCAACAAACAAACAACAAAATTTTTTTTTTCATAAAGGGCGAGGAGGAAGAATAAGACAAAGATGAAGAACAAAGGCCAACTATATTTATTTAGAAGTGCAAACTCTGTTTCAGAGAAGGCACAATGGTTTGCAATGCTCAATTGCTGATCAGTTCAAGTGAAATAGAAAAAGATCCCCCAAAACTGATCGCGCAAGCCAGGGAGAGAGTGGATGGTGCCAGTTTAAATTTCAAAATTTTTAGATTTTTAAAGATTAAAACCGCCTGAATATTGATGAAGTCAAAACCGCCTTGCAGCTTTTTATATAAAAAATTATTGATTAGTTTTTTGGATTTTTTTAAATAAAAAATATTTTTATAGATTGCAACAAACTTTCCTTAAAAAAAAAAAAAGATTGACAGCAAACACCGTTTTTCAATCATTAATATTTAATAATAAAAATTCCCCACATGTTTTTTTGGGTTATTATGAAATGCGCATTCTCTCTTTCATTTATATGTCAATATGAACTAGAGAACCATATAAATCTGACTCATAATTCTCCACCTTAAGAAGATAATTCTTGATTCTTTTAATTTTCATTTCCACCTCTCTCTTTAACCATCAATTACTATTTGGATTTTAATTTTTTGATAATAACGTGAATGCCTCGACTATATATATATACATATTTGAGCTCAAATATATATATATATATAAAATTCCACGCTTGTTCACACTTTAAAAAAATAAAGGGAAAAAAAAGGCTTCAAACGTCCTCTTAGGTGTAACTGACGTTTAAAACGGACATATAATTTTAATTATTTACTTTAGACATCACTTTTTAAAAACTAACATGTTAAGTTTTAAATGAAATTATAGACATCACTTTTTTTTTTTAAACTAACGTGTTAATTTTTAAATGAATACTTTAGATGTTACTCCTTAAAAAGTGACATCTAATCAGTGATGTCAAATGTTTTATTTATATTAATAGTATCGAAACTTTGTTGGAATTTTTGAAAACACATTTCATATGCTTGAACTCACTATTTTTTATCATAAAGAAGAGGTCTAGCACAATTTGACAACCTCTGTAAATTTCGATGCCCTTTGTTTTAGGTAATTCCTTTATATCTTTTCGTTATTTTTCAATCATTGTCTATTGATTATTCTCACTATAATGTCTAGGGGTCCTATTATTATGCTTTTCTTGTTTAATTTTATCTAAATGACTTCGAATTTTTTATAGTAGATAACAGCATCTACAACTATTGAAATTAATTACTATATTTTATAGAAAAATATTTAATATCGATTTTAGATTATTATAAAAATTTTAGCTATCCAAATTGTTGATTGTTTATTGGACAAAAATTGCATGGTAGGGGTTCCTACTGAAATATGAATTCAGTACGTGGCTTTGTACCTAGATCGGAAAGGCTTACGACCCCGAGGGTAGCTTTCCTATATAGTTTCCAGCCGATATACTTGGTTAGTTTAGAATTTATCAGAATTATAAGTTCACATAGGATTCTAGTAATCCACCAGTCTGCCTTAAACGTCCCTTTGGCTAACAGGCCTTACGACTCTCTGGAATTACTAGCAGATCATATGCTTGCTTATAACACTCACAAATTCTATTCCTTATGATTCATATTTCAGTGGTAATGACTACTGACGATCGAAACACATATTTTCTGAATATTACAATTACTACTACTAACTCCGTAAAGAGATTTTAACTGCTCATGATTTTTGGGAAACTGATATTTTATTTTCTAAAAGGTTCAAAGTTAAAAGTTAAAAATTAAGAGCAAAGACCTTTGCATATATAGGTCTTTCTCGAGGAAAAGTAACTCTAGTTACAAGCTTTACCATGATTAAAGATAAAAAGACAAAAGAGTCATCTTATCCGGATGACTTTTACAAAGCAAAAGATAAAGATAAAGATAATGATAAGATAAAGCCAAAGCTAAAGGTAAAGCTAAGGCTAGTTAACAAAGAAAATTCAAAAAGACAATAGTAATAAAGACAAAAGTAGTCAGACCAACTTTTGACTACTTTATGATGGGCTCATGGTCGGGACTCAAGTTTAAATTTTCCCACTCCATTCCTAGATTATCCAGATAACTCCAAGGATCTTGAGAATCTTGGAACGGGTCATCCAGTGGTTGAGTGGGTCCTGCTTGCTCAGCATCTTGACTTTTTGTGTTGTCTGGTTGTGACTCTTGAGGCTGAAGAGGACTTTTGAAAAAGTGGCCGGGCAGCTCGTTGTACAAATGGAAGAAATCCAACGTTTCTTTAATGACTTTTTCGTATGATGATGGGAATTCTTCCCATGGGGCATCATCTTCGGGCAGAGGCCATAATTGCTTTGGAACGGTCTTGTTTCTGCAGAAAAGCTGTTTATAGATTTCCCTGTATTCAATGTCGTCTCGTTTGATGGGGAATCTGCTCGATGAGTAGATCTCCACCGTTGGGTTGCAAACAACTAATTTCTTTTCTCGTCTAATCTGGCATTTAACGATAAAAAGAAAATAGTGTAACCTTCATGTGGCATGATTACAGATGGTGTAGTCGGGTATACGTACAGAACTACCTTGTTACCTCGAATCTTTTCCCATTGATCTGTGAGTTGTTCATCCCATGTTGAGAGTTGCTGGAACCATTGGAGCATGTCTATTAGACTCTGGAAAACTGGTCTGTATTCTTCATGGTCGTCGTAGCTTCTGAAAGTAGTTCTGAGCTCTATGGTTTGGACTTCAATGGCTATGGTGAAAACACTAGCTAGGTACCAAAGGACATAGGTGAATTGAACAGGCAGATACCATTGCTTTGCTTGGACCAGGAATATTTTTGAAAATGGATAGGTTGGATGGAAACCTAACTCTTTTAAATATTCTTCTCCAGTATGTTTGGCTAAGGTGACCTGCTGGTACATGGCTTTTTCAATTGCTTTTTCTTTTGGATTTCAGGATTTGAAGATTTTAATGGCGTCTGATGGGTAAGAGCACATAAAGAAATCTTTGTTGGTGGAAGAGGGGTTAGACGAAGAGGCCATCATATAAATAAGTGGAATTTGAAACTAGGCAGTGATGATCTGAATGGCTGGATTTGGTTCAGTATTTATAAGGCGGGAATGCTTTCTAGATAAGTAATCTGAAATAATATTTTCTTTTCCCCTAATATGCTTAATTTCAAACTGAAACTGATCAAACCACGTTAGTAGTCTAATCATTTGAGGATTCTTTGTTTTCGTCAAGCTTGGATTAAGCATACCTTTGATGGCTGAACAATCTGTCTCCACTGTAAAGTGGTGTCTAATCAGATGGAATTCGAACTTCAAGATGCCCATTTTGACTGCTATCAGCTCTTTTAACGTGGAGTGATAATGTAGCTGGCTTCCTTTGAACTGTCCACTCTTTTATCCATAGATTTTCCTCTTTCCGTCTGTTTCTTCAAAGAGCACTGCACCCCAGTGACTTTCGCTTGCATCTGTCTGTAGGATTCTTTTTCTAGTGTGTGGAATTATCAAGGGTGGTAGGTTTTGCATCACCAGCTTCAGCTTTTTTACAGCGTTTGTCTGTGCTTGGGACCACGTGGGTGTTTTTTTTTTCAGCATTTGCATCAATGGCTCTATCAAGATAGATATGTTTGGGATAAAGTCTTACAAATAATTGACTATACCCAAAAATTATTGTATATGTGTCTTGGATAGGCTATCGTCTGGAAATTTCAATAATTCTTCGGCTATGTTGGGCTGAGCTTGGTATTCACTTTGAATGATTTTCATACCCAAGAATTCAATTTGAGGTTGGCCAATGATCATTTTTCTCTCAGAGAGCATAATTCCATACTTCTCTGTTAAATTTGCGAACTGGGCTAGAAGGTTTCGATGGGCTTGCTCATTTTCTGAGAATAGTAGGATGTCATCTATGTAAATGAGAGCATGGTCATGAATTGGGCCGCATATACGGGTCATGGCTTTCTGAAATAGTGATGGGGCTATTTTTAGGCTGAAAGGTAAAACAGTCCATTGGAAGTGGTGATTTGGGATGCAGAAAGCTGTATTGGGTCTGTCTATAGGGTTAATTCCCAATTGCCAAAAACCTGCCTTAAGATCAAATTTTAAAAATATTTTTGCATGGGCTAGGTTGGAAACAAAACTGATTTGTTCGGTAAAGGGAATTTGTTATCAGAAAGGAATTGTTTAAAGGCTTGTAATTAATAACAAGTCTCTGTTTACCTCTTACCTGTTCTGATCTTTTATTTACGTAGAATGCATGGCACGCCCAATCTGAACTTGTTGTTTCGATGAGACCCTAGTTCATAAGTTCTTTGCATTCTGTCATGGCCATTTTGTGATGTTCTGGATTCATTCCTAGATGACTTGCCTTTGTAGGGTTGATATCTTCATTCAGCTTGAATGGTAAACTGATGAAGAAGTCTTCATTTTTCCAGAGGGGATGATCACACTTTATTAGGAACTCCGCATGAGAGTTGGCACATGAGTTTTGTATCAGCCTGCTCTTGAGTTGTCCAAACGGATCCTTCATTATGTGGAACTGATTCGGAAGAAACTTCCAAGGTATGAACTGGTTCTTGAAAGCAAGACCGGCTGGAAGGATTCTCAGTCCTTTACACTTTTGGTAGACATCAAATCCAATGATAAGATCTTTTCCTGGAAGACTCGATCCAATGACTTTGTGAATAACAGAGCATTCTGGAAAGAACCTGATCTTTATTGGCTTGCTAATCAGATCTGTGCTGAAGATATCTCCATTGGCAGCATGAAAGAATTGTTTCTCTTTTTTCCAAATGCTGATGGAAGAATCTTTGGATTCATCATGGAATAAGAGGTACCTGTGTCAAAGAATGCTGTCACTTGAATGGGCTTGGAGTATTTGCTGGGGAGTATCGTCACCTTCATTGTTGGTTGTACTAGAGTGGCTAAGTGGACTGGAGGAGCATTGTTGCCTTCAATCAGGAGCTGTTGAATTGCACACAGTGTCTTAGATCCGATTTCATCATCTGTTGATACTATAGATTCCAGATCATGGTCTCATAGATCAATCTTCGTGAGATCTTCAATGTGAGAAATGAGACGGGCAGACTTTGCTTTGGGACAATTTTTGCAAAATGACCCTTATTTCCACAGATAAAACATCTGTCTTTCTTTCTATAGGAAGTTTTTCTTCTTAAGAACTTCAGAGGGTCTTTTCTCCGTTTTCTTGAAAATCTAAAAGTCTTGAATCTTCTGTATTTCCTGATTGGTCTTTTCTCTGGGCACTTGCATGAGGATTCTCTTTCTTTACACTTAATGGTTAAGTGTTTGTGGCTGCAGACCTTCGAAAGTCTTTTAGACTGCTTGATATATTCCTGTAAGAACTTATTCTGTGAGCACATTTTTTCTAAAGCTTTCAGAACAAGCTGGAATAATTCTCTAATGGTCACCGTCTTCAAATCTTTGGAGGTTGCTACAAGGAGCCTTATGGTTTCTTTTCCCAGAGGTTCTGGAATCGAGGACAAATATGCTTGTTTGAGATTAGGATCATTAATCCCACTGATTTGGTAGAATCGTTGAGTGATCCTTTTGTGATGTTTCTCGAGGTCACATCTGTCCATAGAGCAGCATTTCAGCTTGAAGAATTCCGCTCTTAGTCTGTCAATGAGCTGGTCATCCTGACCACAGAATTCAATGTTAATCTGCTGCAGTGCTGCTTCTGCTGAATCTGCCTGTAAATATTGGAGCTGTCTGTATTCTCCTAAGCTCATCCACCAATCTTGAAGAATACCTGTAAGTCTTGACACAAAACCAAGGAGCACGCTTCTGGTGTCCGATTTAGGCTTTTGTGATTCCAACAATATCTAGGCTTTGAATTCCGGGAATCTTTCTCTCCATCTGGTTGGAGGAAGATCATCTATGGAGAAGACTAGAAATTTAGTATTATCCCCACTTTTGGGTGTTCTATTGTTACTGGTATCCTGATGTTGTTATTCTTCATCAAGGACTTCATCTCCATCGTCTGGTGGTTCCTCATACAAAGGGGTAGAGGTACTAGGTTGAGCCATCATGAGTTGGGGGAAATCATCTTGATCAGTTGAGTCAGATTTAGTCTCGATTGAAGAGTCACTGATGAATCCTTTAATAGGACTCAACTGTTCGTCTGAGCTTTCTGATTCTTCTTGTTCATCTGAGCTCCATGAGTTATCTGTCTGTAGCTCTTCTGATCTTTCAGGAGTATAGTGTTGTAGGCAGTTAACCATCATCTGGCCTGTTGAAAAGACTGGCTCTTGTATCTTCAAGGCTTGTTGGTACGTCTTTTCTGGCACTTGAGGAGGCTGCTGTGGCATCTGGATTGGTTCAATTGGAGTTGATTGGATTATCTTCTCCTTTCTTTTTTCTTCTCTTCTTTTTCGTTCTTGTTCTCTGTCCTGTTTTTCAAGAATCTTCTTGAGACGGAGAATTGAGCTTCCAGAAGAGGTTGGAATGGGTTGCGGTTCTTTGGCCATCGTTATGAACTGCCAAGGAGTGGGTGGTTCGTACAATTGTCTCTATTCTTTTGTTTGAAGGGCTTCAAATTGATTCTTTAAATCTTTCATCTCCCTTTCTTTGTCAGCAAATACATGCATCGGGACTGTGTAGTTTTTGATCATCCACATCAGTTCTTCATGAGTCTACTGGATCTTTGCTTCTAGTTTCTTAAGAACAGAATTCTGGGATGCCAGGGAGGATGTTTGCTTCTCAATTTTCTTTAGGGTCGTTCCTTGGGCTATTAGAGCTTCTGTCTGCCAGTTAAGAACTCGTTCAGCAGGAGAACTTTCTTTCAGGACTCCATCAGCATCTCTAGTGGTCAGATCTAGGATTTTTGGCTAATGATTGGAGGTTCCCTATTCTTCTTTTTTGGAGAACTTTTGGAGAGGAGGGAAATCCTATTCATATGCTGCAGGTTGCATCATAAGGGCTGGAGTAGGTGTTGGTGCTAGTACTGGCACTTGTGGGGCTCTCCGTTGTGCTTGTAGTCGGCAAGACTCAAGTGGCATCGTTGTTGTAGGAGCAGGAAGTTCTGAGAAGACTTCAGGAGTATCTTGGAACTCATCTTCACTATCATCATCGTCGTCGTCATCCCATCTTGTGGGTTTAGGCATGGGGCTTCCATAATGAGTTGGAGCTGAGTATTTGACAATAAAGTCAAATTTTCCTGATGGTTGTCTAAGAAGACCAACTTGAGGATCAGAATTTTCAAGTCTAGTTCTGAGAAGTCGTTTTGAGGAACTTCTTTGGCTGGACCGTCTGGGTGGATTACCTTGTTGGATGGGTTGTATCATGAACTGCGTAGGAAAACATTTCGACGGCTTGGTTTCCTTTTTGTCAAAGGTAATCTGGACAGATCCATCTTGGAGGGTCTTGTAGTCTGGTTTGATAGTTGTTTGAACCGACTGCTGTGGCTATTGTAGATGCTCGTAGTCTGAGATCTAGGAGCTGGGTAGAATCTCTTTTAGTTCCTCTGTTGAAATCTGTCGAGGAATATAAGCACAGATGATAGTCTACGTGGATCATGAGAGCATCTGGTGATGTTGGAATTGCCAAATCCATTGCATGGTCTTGAAGCCTGTACGCCATTTGGTAGTGTAAGGTGGATCCAATAGAAGTTGGGTCTTGATCTACTATTATTGTTTGGATTTCCACTTCACATCTGTCAACCTTCCATCTTTGAGAGACATGTTGAAATTAGGATACAGTATATAAACAGCTGTTCCTGCGTTTAGCGTAGTCTCCATAATAGCAATACTGGCATGTTGGCATTTTTTCAGTCTAGAATCTAGAAGAGTTATTCTAGCACTGATGAGAAGGCCTTTTCTTGCATGGTAGGTCAGGGTTAGTCGTATGGCACCGAAGTGAATATGGGTATAACCTTGAGCAATCCACTATGGAGGAGTTCTGGTGGAATTTGTAAGGTAACAAACTGGGTTTTTGAGGTAGCAGGGAGAGGACACTGGCTAAATTTAGAAGCTTGGATATATTTCTCGCAAGTACGCGTGCACGCCCACATCCAGTGCAGGTGAATTTTGGCGAATTGACAGGATTCTAAGAATTTTTACTTTTTTATATCAGCTTAGTATAAATATATCCTCCTAGGTCATCGTAAAGGTAAATCCTTTTAGGTTTACATCTTGGGTTTATTTCCAAGAAAAAGAAATGAGAACGATGCCTATGATAATTCTCGGCGTCCACACACCAATTAATCCTTAGAAAGGTGAACAATAAAGAAGATGGAAAGTTTGAAGAGAAGGAAAGATGCCCATGAAGTTGAAATTAAGGAAATAAACTGTAGATTATTTTAGTCAAGTAGGTATAAATAGTTTTCTTATAATGCATGATTATTTTATAAGTATTACAAGCTGATTATTGATGATTTTAGAAAAATTTTAAAATTTTATTATGTTGCGTATATAATTTATATTGATGATTTTTTTAAGGTGAACAACATTTATACGCATAAAATAATACAAACGAAAGATGATAATGTGACAACTCTATAGTATAACAAACACAACACTCAATTAAAACTAAATCCACTAGTGAAATATGATAATACAAGAAGGAAAAATGTATCCATGAGGCACTACTACAAATATTAGAATAAAGGATGATGATTACAAAACAATTTTTTTTGAAAACCATTGTGTAAAGTAGGTAAAAAACACAGCTCGTTGTGGAAAATGAGGATATCATGACAGTTTTTCAAAACCATCTTGAAATCTTGAATTGCCACGACGATTTTCAAAAGCTGTCATGGTAGGCCTTGAAATTAAAAAAAAACTGCCAATTTAAAAATCTTTGCATTAAATCCTATTTGAAGCCCATTCACTCAACTCCTTCTAACCATCATCACGAGTCCCATCTCTCTCTTTCTTCCTTGAGTTCTCTCTCTTTCCCTCTCTCTTTACTTTTGTCGAAGAAACCGCTACCACCGTTGATATAGCCTCTATCTTCTCTACCACTGACAAACATCTTTCTTCACCAGTTTCTCTCTCTCTCTCTCACTGTTCAACCAAACCTGTTACCGCTTTTTACCGCCACTAATTCCTTCACTGCTGACAATCTGCAAGTCTTTCTCCCACCTGTTCTTGCCTCTTCATTCTTCCTCTCATATTTTAAGGTATTTTTTCAGGTTTTTATTCTCTAGACATGGTTTTGTGGTTTCTTAAGAATGGATTTTTCTCGCTCTTGGTGTTTCGTAGTTTGGATTTTTTTTTTCTCTTATGCTTTGAGATTACAATTTGATCATTATTTTCCATCGGTTAAGGAAATATGCAAAGCTAATAGAAGGACCAATTGGACATGTATAATATAGGCTCTAATAATCCATATAACTATTATTCTATACCAAATAAACCCATTACAATTATTAGTTTTAGAGTTACATTACTATAAACTTGAAACTGTACTCCAAATTATGTACTGTATTACGTTAGTCAGTGATAAGCTATTATCCAATAAATTTATCATATATGCAAAACCCTCATATGATATTCATGATCAGTCTTAGGTTAAAGTCCATTCGACCTGCTGATCACGCTATATTTAAGATTCATTATACTCCTAAATAAGAAAATGATTATTTACTATATGTGAATAAGAAGTTAACTGCCTAGCAAACGACCCAAGGCCTTGTCCATTTTCACATCTAGTATAATGCCTTTAAGAGGATAACCTTTAACCCTCATTAGAGCTATGATTCAAATATCTGTAAACAAACCTTTTATTATACACAAGTCATATACCCAATAAACCGGTCTATAAGCTTCCTATCTTTAAGAAGCTTTAGCCATTAGAACAACAAAGTACACAAGTCATACACATGAAGTGATTCATCTACTTATGATTTAGGTTATTGCATAATGAATGTCAAAAGTGAATCGATCCACTCAAATTCATTACGCAAATCAATTGCACTTTAGTTCTAGTCTGATACATCACCATCAAACAACATATCTATGTCTCTACTCGAGAGTTGAACCTCTGGATAGTGAAGACAAACCATCTTCCAAATTAGCTTTAGACAACATAATAATCTTAACATGAGTTAGATACTTGGTCTAACCCTATAGACTACAAACTATAGTTTAGACTGCTTACTTTAAAATATTGTCTTTTCATATACAAAAGTCCATTGTATGCAAAATTCTTAATAGTTTAACATCAGGCAATCAGTGAGTCATATTTTCTTCTATTTACTTTAATATGTAAATAGGATGAGGACATATAATAATGTAATGAATAACCATTAATATATTTTATTAATCAGTTCAAAATAAATAAAATATATCTAATATGTCTTTTCCGCTTAGGGCACTCCTAACACAAGAATAGCGAAGAAAAAACCAGAGAAAATAAGGAAGAAGGCTTGGGCTCAATGTTTATACATGATTTTTTTTGCAACAACATATATCATCGCAAAAGTGTAAAATATCGTGGCAAATATTGATCAAAAGAACATCGTTTTATCACAGTCATTAAATATGCTGAGTGAATATTTCACGAATGTTCTGGAATAATTACCAACAAATTTTTTTACGATGACTTTTTTAATATGTCGTCGCAAATACTGAACAAAAGCTGCCAATTAATCCTTCATTATCAAAATTTAAATTTCAAATTTATTTGCGATGACAACATGTCATGTCATTGTAAATAATGCAGCAATAAATGGCAATAGTTAATTGATGACAGCTGTATTCATTTAGTATTTGTATCGACATATTATTGCAAATAAGCCTCTCTTTTGTCATTAAAATTTGAATTTCAAATTTATTTACGACGACATGTCGTCACAAATAAAAAAACAATAAATAGCAATGGTTGTTGATGACAACTACAACCATTAAGTATTTGCGATAACATGTCATCGCAAAAAAGACAAAAATAAAACCCACCATTTTTTCGTCAAATTTGAAATTTTAAATTCATATCATCGTAAAAAACCCATTATAAATGTCAATAAATATTAAATGCTAGTTGTAATCAAACTACAATTTGCGATGACATGTCATCGTAAATGAAGTAAATTGATGAGAACAACTTTTATGCTATGATTTTTTTGATGGCAAAATTTATTTGCAATGACATATCATTGCAACTTATGTCTATACATATTTGTGACGATATGTCGTTTAAAAAAAAAGAATTTTATTTGCAATAGCATGTTGTTGCCAAAAACATAATATAATTGTCGTCGCTAATAATGTTGTCGCTAAAACCCCTTTTTGTAGTAGTGAATGTATGTAGATTGTTGAATAATTTATTATATATGGCAACACGAGTTAGTATGATTTAAGAAAAAATTTTAAAATTCCATTGCACAAGTTACCTGATTTTCCTATAGGTTTTGAAAACTGTCACGTAATCTAAAAGGTTTCCATGAAGGTGGATAACATGACGGTTTTGTAACCATCATCTAATGGGTTCTACGATGGTCAAAAACCATCGTGGAATCCTCTTTTTGTACTTGTGAGACCTAAAAATAGGAAAATATCTCAACATACTAATATCCAGCATGCATAAGGCTTATTTAAAAAAAAAAAAACCTCTAAAATCGATAGAATCTTCTCATTGATTGAGATGAATGACCCTGCAGCACAAAGGGCACCACCTATTTCACATAGTCCTAAGTCTAGTGATACAAACAACTAACCTAAACATGACTATGGTGGGTCAGGTAGGGAGACCACCACCCTTATTATAGACATAGTAATAAGGCCACCACCCTTATTACCCTTATTACTGACATAGTAACTAAACAAACAACCAACCAAAGAAAATACCTAATAAGCATCCAAAACACTTTAATTGTAGATAAAACATAAAAGCAAAGCACAAAGAGAAAACAAACACCATAGGGCAAGGACACAAACAATAGGATGTCGCAATTGTTAGAAAAATATAGAACATCAGAACAAACAAGTTTAATATAATTAAATGAAGTATTATAAAGAGTTGAAAATAAAGACAATAATTGTAATTCAATCTTAACCTGAATTGAAATATTTTGATAGATGTCGAGGCATATGAAGCTAACGCTTTCTTTAAAATAAATTCATCCCCTCTAGTAAGTACTTAAGGATTCAATAGACGTCTGTCTCCCTGATTACAACGACAACAGTAGTATTCTAAGCACGATCAAATATCACTTCAGGCTAACTTAAAACCGAGCCTTCTCTCTATCACCAAAACACCTAGAAAGCATTCTAGAACATACCTGGAACATAACGAAAATAAGAAGAAAGAAGATTTAGAAATTGGTGTGTGTAAACATGAGGTGAAGCCGCTTTATATAGGCTGCTAATGTCACGTTGCGAAATTTTTGAGTTTAAATTTTGCACGTGAATGTATAAAACTTTATTTATTAGTGTGCCAATAAAATTTTTTTATGAGAATTCAATTTTAAATTTGTCGGTGTATTAAATATTAGTTTGAGGATATTTAGAACATTTTTACAAATTTTAAAATTTTTACAATTTTCACTCAAGACTTTTACCAAATGTTAATTTTCTTTTTCTCTCTTTTTCTTTTTCTTTTTCTCTCTCTTTCCGGATTTTTCTGGAAATCTAATTCTCCTTCTCTCTTTGTTTCTTTCGTTCTCACCGACTCTCTCTCTTTTTTTTTTTTTTTTATCTTTCCTTCACTGACTCTCTTTCACTCTCTCACCAATCCTTCTCTTTCAAAATTTCCCAAAATATTTCAAAAGCTCTCACTCTCTTTCTCTCATTCTTTTTCACCGTCCCTCTCTCTACTCTTTCCTTAACTCCCTCTCTCGCCCTTTGCTTTTTTTTCTTTTCTTCTTCTTCTTCTTCTTCTCGCTCTCCCTCTCCGCTGCCCTCACAATGATCGGCCCTATCCTCCTCGTCGTTGACCAAGCAACCACTGGCCAAAGCTCGCTGTCCGACTGAACGCCTCACCCTGCCTTCCTCGCCACCACCAGACGCCGATCAAGCCCATGGAAGCCCAGTCAAACTCCTAACCGTCGATCGCCAGTCCAAGCCCGAAGCCGACCGTCCACCCGTTTCCACCCAAGCGCCACCGGGTCTTCGCCGCACCGCCGCTAAGTCCAGCCGACCGAAGACCGCCCAGTCGCGCCTTGACCTCCTCACGACCACCACAGTCACTGTCATTAGCTAAACCGCCCGGGGTAGCCTCTCCAAGCCGGTCGTCGCCGTCGAGAGCCATTGCAGCCTAACCACGCTGGATTGTCATCCACTGAAGCTCAACACCGCCCAACCTCACTCTCTCCCTCTCAGGTCTTCTCTCCTTCGCGGGATTGCCGAATGCTGCCTCGCTCGACAGAAGCTCGTGCCCAAGCCGGACCCAGCTGTCGCCTAACCACCCTTTCGTCATCGACCACCGTGCTCGATGCCACCAGCCACCGCCGTTTTCCCCGCCGCCGTGAGTTCCCTTTCAGCCGGCCGATTCCTCCAAGTAAAAAGGAAAAAAAAATATATTTATATATATTATATGTATATCTGTGCATGTATATATAAATGTATTATATAATAAATAATAATGAAAATAATAATAATAATAATAATGATTTTTCAATTGTAGATTTAAATTGATTTGAAATTTGTATTTGAATTGTTCTGAGAATTGGAAAATTTTTCTGCAGGTTAAGCATTTTGGAGCTTTTGGGGAAGCCTATATTTAAGGCAGGTCATGTCGAAATTTTAAAAAATATATATATATTTTGGATATTTGTGTTAAAATTGTTGTTTTAAAATTGTGGTGTTAAAATAAAGTATCATTTTAAATTTTAAAATTCAACAGCGTACTAATTAATTGAGTTTACCGTAATTCGATTACGGAATTCCTGGACAGATAATTAAATTATCTGTGTTTCTTATTTTAGGTACTTGTTGATCGAATTCAAGGAAAAAGACTATCTTGGAATTCGTGCGAGAAGTTGATCGTATGTTAAATTGCCAACGAGGTAGGATATCTTACCCTTTCTTTGTAGCCAGTTTTGTTTTTAATGATTTGGCCAAAAATCATTAAAGAAAATGAGTTTATAAAGTTTTGAAAATTACGTGATTTAGAAAATATCACGATTTCGGAATTAAAAGAAAAATATCCGGTCACGGATTTTTTTTGAAAAACAATACGACATATTTTTATTATGTAAATCAAATATTCATATGAAATGTTGAAAGTTGGATTTGGTGTTAAAGTATACCGGGAGTCAGGGCACACGTGCGAAGAGTGCATAGCTCGATCGGGGATCACTCATCATGCTTCGGCATGGTGAGGGGGGGCTCATACGGACCGTACACGAACTAGATGTATATAGGGACACAATTTGCATAATCACGATTCCACGTTTATAATTCGGTACTGCATTGACATACTTAGTATGATGGTTAAATTAAAATGTTGAAATATTTTTTTTTAAATATCCTACTGGGGTTTTCGCTCACTGTTTTAAAACTGGTAAACCCCCAGGAGATAAGGGTGATTAGAAGATACAGGTGACATGGAACCGTCCGTGGACGACAAGGACTAAAGACTTGAAGTAGTGTCCAGTACTTTAGGACAAAGTATGTATATGAGCATTTCGGGACTGTAAATTCTAAACTTTACTTTTGTAATCTTACTTATTTTATTTTATCCAATTATGCATCTGTGGGATATGGGTACCTCACCACCTGATATTGTGATAAAAATAGAAATACAAATATTAATTAATTTAAAATATACAAGCATAATTTATAAACAAGTTTAAAGAATCGGTAAAAAGTAAGATATAAAAACTGACAAACTTAGGAATCTGAGCTTTCCTTTCATTTATTCATTTAAAATCTTATACCTATCACTATGTCAGATTTTTGGGATGTGACACTTGTCACTGTTCCGGATTTTGGGACGTGACAGCTAATGGGGGATGTTACAAGCTTAAAATAATGAGACTTAATCATGATTTAATGATAATTATTTCCTTAGTGTTACAACCATTCATATTCAGGTTGAACAAGCTCAACATATTGTCTAAATACATGCAATAAGGGTGAGCAAAATCATTCATCTTCACCATTTACCACCCATTAATGTCCAATAATCACATGCATATTAATATTCTTTAACATGCACTAGAATATCAACAGATAGATTGTTGATATTTTGAAAAGAATAAATAAAAAAAATTCAGATTGATATGTTGGAAAAAAATAAAAAATTTACAAAATATAAACCGCGCAAGGGCAAGCCCAATGGACTGACATTTGCATCGCACATGTCGTGCAAGCGCGCACATTAGGCCTCTAACCCTGCACATATTAGGCCTCCAACCCACCGGATCCATGATTTACACCTCTTTATGTGTGAGAAAGCCTCTTAAGTACAACTTCTTACCCAAGACTAAAAGTGTAATCACTTATCAACTCTACATCTCCAAGATGTCTAACCAATGTGAGACTTCACATTTTAGCAATTTTTCCAACAAAACCAAATTTTTAATGGGCAAATTTTGGACATCAATTTCTCATTCACTCGATTACCATTTTGAGCGTATAAATATATGATTTTGATCTCCTCATAATGAAGAATGCGAAATCATTAAGACCCGTCACTTTAGCAAAGTGGGTCCTACTTAAATTTGGGTCTCAAAATGGCTCCTCAAAATGATTTACAAACCATTTTTCCAACAATTCCCCACATGGATGAAATTGATCGACAAGAAAGGAAAACAAAAGACATTACACGGTGATAGAGCTCTTCGGTCAATACTTGTATAGGATAGGTAGGCGTTAACGCTTGAACCTTTCCTTGTGAAAGTATGTTTACTTTACTGGCTGACCAATAGATGCGATATCTTTGAACTGTTCGGCCGTTTGTATAAACGATAACATACCTCACATAGATATTTTCCTGACACAGTTTCTGTTCTCGTGGTTATGTTCATTTTGGCTGTGAACTTCTTCTTGGTTTTGCAAGAGTTTCTAAAGAATTATGCCCAAACAATTTTCCTTTGAAGTGGCCCCACTTCTTTCTCACTAGGTAATTTCTTACTTAAAAGTAACCCGCACTACTCCGCTTAGATTTCGAATGTATCCAATACATAAGAATTATTAAAAGTAAATTACTTAACCATTCATTATGAGTATCACTGTTTTCATCATAGGAATGCTCTGGGGTAACCCCTATAGTGATCCTCCTTGGTTTTTTCAGTTTAGTTGTCCCATTAAACCTAGATCTTGGGATTTCTAGTCAACTAGGTTGGGTTTCCACTGGTTTGACCTATTCTTTTATAGGCTTGAGACCCATTCCCCTTTGATTTTTTCTCAACTTGATCTCTATTTAAACCTTTGGTTAATAGATCCGCAATATTCTCTTTTGACTTTACATAGTCAATTGTTATAACTAATGTGAACCCCGTCAAGAATAACAGGTTCCGTCAAGATTAGGAACTCAATATCATTCTAAAAGTCAAATTTGAATGGATGGGAGACCTCAACCTATTGCTTCAGTAAAAACAAAAACCTTGGTATATTTGACCTCAACCCATTGTTTAATGCGAAACAAGAACCTCAGTTTAAGGAAGACGCCAAAAACGGTAATGAAAATCCGTTTGATAAGTCGATAGTGAATGTCAAGGAAAATTCTGATAAGTTTGAGTAGTTCTACGAAGAACTAAAGAGAAATTAAAACTCTCAATTTTCTAAATGGAATGATCTGATCTTTCATTGCTTCATGGACACCTTTAAATAGGCTGAAATTTACAAGAATATTCCCCTAATTATACTCTAGAAAATGGAAACTACAAGGATGAAATTTGGTAATTAAGTCTAAATGAAAAAAAAAAGAAAACTATCAACCCCCTTAATTAGCTAATTAAGCGTGCCCTTTAGAGTCAAAGAAAAAGAAAAGGAAACAAAAATAAAAAGAAGGAAAGTAAACAATTTGCTTGCAATGAACAGCTCCACAGTCTAAAAATCATGCCAAAAACATCAACTTTGCTTGGAAAGATAAGCCTACAATTGTCTGGGTTCCTTATGGGCTTGAATTAGGTTAATGCATTCTTGTTGACTGCGTGAATCTTGCTCAATGGGTCTCCATGAATTTAATTAAGCCCAAACCTCTTGAATCAGTCTGTTACGTGCATCTTTAAATTTCTTAGCTCTTGCCCTCGTAATAGGACCAATTGGAACTTGAACTGTTTCCCTTGACGTCGTGCCATGCTTTACATTAATAACTCCAATTGAGATCAATTGTCTAACAATATACATCACATTCTGTGCTTTGCCAATAGTAGATTGATTATCACACTATATGCATATTGCAGGCACAGGTTTCGGCCATTCAAGAATATCTACCAAGAAATGTTGTTGCCATTCAGCCTCTTCGCCGCTTTTATCCTAGGCTAAAAATTCAGACTCCATCATAGATCTGGTTATTACTATTTATTTAGATGATTTCCAGGAAATTACTGCACCTCTAAAAGTGAATACATATCCACTAGTAGCTTTAGAATCCTGAATATCAAATATCTAACTAGCATCAAAATATCCTTCAAGAACAGCAAGAAATCTAGTATAGTGTGCCCCATAGTCATAAGTATACTATAAATATCTAAGTACTATAACAATCACTTTTCAGTTGTCATCTCATGAATTACTCTTGAATCTGCTCAGAGTACTTAGAGCATAGGCGATGTCTGGTCTTGTATAACTTATTAAGTATATTAAACTGCCTATCACTCTAGTATATTCTACCTGAGATACGCTTTCTCTTATATTCTTAGATAGATGTTGACTTAAATCAATTGGAGTCCTAGACATGCCACAATCATTTTTGTTAAATTTGTCAAGTATCTTGTCCACATAATGTGGCTGACTTAATATGAGACCCTCAGAAGACATTTTGATTTTGATTCCCAAAATTACATCAACCACTCCCATGTCTTTCATGTCAAATCTTAAGTTCAACATATTTTTGGTAGATTTGATCATTCGATCATTGCTACCCATAATTAAAATATCATCTACATACAGACAGATAATGACATATTCATCTTTTGTATTTTTAACATAAACACACTTTTTACACTTATTGATTTTAAAACCATTTGCCATCATGACACTATAAAATTTCTCGTGCCATTGTTTTGATGCTTGTTTAAATCCATACAAGGACTTCACTAATTTGCAGACTTTCTTTTCTTGTCTTGGAGTAATACAACTCTTAGGTTGTTCTATATAGATTTCTTCCTCTAGATCTCCATTAAGAAAAGTCGTCTTTATGTCCATCTAATGGACTTCAAGATTTTGCAACGCAGCAATCGCCAATACCATTCTTATAAATATTATTCTCGTTACAAAAGAATAAGTATCAAAGTAATCATAGCTTTCTCATTGCCTATACCCTTTTATTATAAGTTTGCCGTATACTTATCAATCATTCCATCTGCTTTTATTTTCCGTTTGAAAATTCACTTAGAAACTAGTGGTTTACTTCTTGGAAGAAGGTCCACTAACTCCCAAGTATGATACTACATGATGGAATTAATCTCACTCTTTATGGCCTCTTTTCATAAAGGACCCTCAAAGGAGCTCATAGCTTCCTTATAAGTTTGTGGTTCAGCCTCTGGCATGTAAGTCAAAAAATCAGGTCCAAATGATTTTTCTATCCTTGTCCTTTTGCTTCGTCTAGGCTATTCCACCACTTATTCATTTTCATTGTCTTGTTGATGGTACTGACTATTTTCTTTAATAATCTCACATGTTCATTTAGAAGAACTTAGACCATCTTCCTTGGATTTACAAAGAAATACATGTTTAAAGAATGATGCATTCCTAGACTCCATTATCGTGTTCTTGTGAATGCCAGGGTTTTAGACTCATGTACAAAGAACCGATATGCACTACTATTATGGACATAGCCAATGAAGATGAAATCAACTGTTTTAGGACCTATTCTTATCTTTTTTGATGTGGATACCATAATTTTGATAAGACACCCCCACACTCTTAAGTATTTGTAGGAAGGCTTCATTCCTTTCCACAAATCATAAAGGGTTTTGTTCTTTTTCTTCCGGGGAACCTTAAAAGATTATTAGTTGACAAAATGGCTTCCTCCCATATGTTCCATAATAATCCATAACTTATCAGCATCGTATTCATCATATTTTTTAAGGTATAATTTTTGCGTTCAGCTACATTGTTTGACTGAGGCAAATAAGGTGGTGTGACCTCGTGAATAATACCATGTTGTGTACAAAACTCATTAAATAATTCCACATATTCACCAATACGATCACTTCTTACCATCTTAATCTTTTTATTAAATTGGTTTTCTACTTCTTGCTTATAAAGAGCAAATTTCTCAATAATTTCATCTTTGCTTTTAAGCAAAAATATATAGCAATATTTTGTGCTATCATTAATGAAAGTAACAAAATCCTTGTTACCACGTTTAGTTTGAACAAACTTTAAGTTACAAATATTGCTATAAATTAAATCAAGTGGTTCAGTATTTCTTTCAATCGTTTGGAATGATGATCTTTTTAGTTTTGCTTCTACACAAGTTTCACACTTATGTTTGGAATCAATATTAAACACGAATATATGATTCAAGTTAATTAATCTATGCAATGTATCATAATTAACATATCCTAGTCTATCATGCCATAAGTTAGAAGACTCAAGTATATAAGTGGAAGACTTTTTATTCTTATTAATGGATTTGGGCTTTACAACAATTATATTCATTTTCCACATCCCATCTTTCACAAACCTTTTTCCCACATACATTCTATATTTGGATAAAACAATTTTCTGGGCCTCAAAAACCATCTTGAAGCCATGCATGCTCATCATCGTTCTAGAGATTAGGTTCTTCCGGATATCAAGCATACATAGCACGTTGTGTAGCTTCGCTTCCTTGCCTGATGTCATCTTCAAGAATACTGTTCCTTGACCCTTGATCTCAGATATTGCAAAGTTGCCTATATATAGCTTCTTTCCGGTTTCTAAAGGTACGAGATCAGCAAAAGCAGCTCTATCACAGCAGATATGGCATGTAGCCTCCGCGTCTAGCCACCATTCCTTTGAGTTGGAGTCCAACATGTTGACTTCAAAAACCATAGCAGAAAGATCGATGTCCGACACCTTTTGTGTGATGGCATCTACAACATTGGCTGCTTTATTCTTGTTCTTTTTTGGCACCCTACAGTCCACCAACTTGTGACCTACTTTGTCACAGTTAAAGCATTTTCCTTGGAATTTCTATTTCTTAGAAACTCCACCCTTATGTCTAAGCTTGGATCCCGACTTGTGGTTCTTCTTATTCTTGGAGCTTTTGTTATGCTTCACCATATTATCCTTAGCAGAATTAGCAACAAAATTGTTGGAGTTCTTTTTCTTCGAGCCTTTATTGTCTTTTTCTATGCGAAGTCTAACAATGAGGTCTTCAATGCTTATTTCATTTCTCACGTGCTTCAGATAGTTCTTGAAATCTTTCCATGCATGGGGTAGCTTCTCTATAATCACAACTACCTGAAAATACTCACTAATAATCATTTCTTCAGCATAAATTTTGTGAACGATTATTTAAAGTTCTTGAACTTGATTGATCACAGTCTTGGAATCCACCATCTTATATTTCATCTTCTGTCCCACCAAGAACTTTTTAGCACCAGTATCTTCTGACTTGTACTTGTGGTCCAAGGACTCCCATAGTTTCTTAGGTGATTTCTTCATGCTGTATACGTTGTAAAGTGCATCAGTCAGGTTATTCAAAATATAGTTCTGACACAGGAAATCAAAGAGTTTCCAAGCTTTAACAGCATGCAACGTTTGACCATCCATTTCATCGTCTCTAATAACAAGAGGTCCTCTTTTAAGAATCTCGCAAAATTCAACGTTGTCAAATAGAATAGCATTTTTTGTTGCCAAGTCTTGAAATTCAATCTATTAAATTTCTCAGGTTTCTCATTGTGGTTTACAAGAACCAAAACTGATAACGGTTGCGGTGAGGTCAAGGCTTGAACCCTAAGTGAAAGCTCCGGTGTCATAGAATTGCTCCCAATTGGAATATTCAAAGTTGGAACAACATTCATGTTTTCAACCATATCTAAAAATCCGACGAAATATTAGCTTTTTTTAATTAATTTATTAAAAAAAACTATAGTCGTTCCTTACTAGAAAAAAAATTCCAAACGTTAGTAATATTAAAAAGAACAAAAAAATACCAAACTATATATATATATATATACGAAAGTGCAATATTGAAAAGTTTGCAATATTGAAACGTTAGCAATGTCAGCAATATATATATAACGTTAGCAATATTGAAAGTTTGCAAATAGTTTAATATATATATATATAGATAACTTGTAAACAAAAGTGCAAACAACCAGTTTCAATATATATATATATAAACAAACGAAACTGTTTGTTCGCAAACAAACAGTATACACACCGATACATATATATATATAATACTAATATATATATATGCCAAATTTAGAAATAATTAAAAAAACGTTAATAAACATTAGAGCATTGGCAATATTGAAAATCATTTGCTGATGTTCCTTGAATATGAACACATGTTCATCTTTTATGTAAGGAATCTGTTTTAAAATTGTTAGAAAAATATAGAACATAGAAAACAAACAAGTTCAATATAATCAAATAAAGTATTACAATGAGTTAAAAATAAAGACAATAATAATTCAATTTTGACCCGAATTGGAACAGTTTGATGGATGTCGAGGCACGTGAAGCTTATACTTTTCTTAAAACAGATTTGTCCTCTCCGGTAAGTATTTGAGGATTCAACAGATGTCTATCTCCCAGGATACAATGACAACAATAGTATTCTAAACATGATCAAATAACACTTCCATCGAACTTGAAACCGAGCTTTCTCTCTATCACCAAAACACCTAGAAAGCACTCTAGAACACACCTAGAATACAATGAAAACAAGAAGAAAAAAGATTTGGAAATTGGTGTGTGTAAACATGAGGTGAAAGCCTCCTTATATAGGCTACAATGGGAGGTGTTACAAACTTGAAATAATGAGGCTTAATTATGATTTAAGAAAAATTATTTCCTTAGTATTACGACCATTCACGTTCAGGTTGAACAAGCTTAACATATTGTCCAAATACATGCAATATGAGTAAACAAAACCATTCATCTTCACCGTTTACCACCTATTAATACCCAATAATCACATACATATTAATATTTATTAACATGCACTAGAATATCAACAGATAGATTGTTGATATTCTGAAAAGAATAAATAAAAAAAATTCAGATTAACATGTTGGAAAAAAAATAAAAAATTTGCAAAACACAGCCCATGCAAGGGCAAACCCAATGAACCGACATTAACGTCGGCCATGTTGTATGGGCGCACACATTGGGCCCCCAACCCACCGGGTCTGTGATTTGCACCCCCCTCCACATGAGAGAGCCTCTTAGGTACAACATCTTATCCAAGACTAAAAGTGCACTCACTTATAAACTTTACATCTCCAAGATGTCTAACCAATGTGAGATTTAACATTTTAGCAATTTTTCCAACAAAACCAAATTTTCAATGGACAATCTTTGGACATAAATTTCTTATATACCCGATTACCATTTTGAGCGTATAAATATATGATTTCGATCTTCTCGCGATGAAGAATGCAAATCTGTTAAGACCCTTACTTTCGCAAAGTGAGTCTTACTCAAATTTGGGTCTCAAAATAGCTCTTTAAAATGGTTTTCATACCATTTTTCCAATAGCAATCTCCATAAAGGGATAAGAACAGCTAGCACATTAGAATTAGAACCATCACCAAAGAATCACCACCATGGCAGTGTGTGGGAAGCATGCAACATCTTACTGAATGCTAAATGGACCATGCGTTCTGCCACAGAGACCAAGTCATCTCGGAGATTCGAAGCCCTAACATAACTTGATTCTGACGCCACCCTCAAACTAGATCTGAACCATCCACACCAAAATATTCACCTCCAGCTAAATCTAGTCTCCCATTTATCGACACCATCCCGATAAGTGGACTGAGAATTGTCAGAAAAATCAGTAAAAAATGCATCACAGTGGCGCAGTGGAATTATAAAAATTTTTTAAGATCGTTAAATACCCGGTGATGCGATATACAATAAACTAACAATAATAAAACTTATACCTCTAGAGGATGCCAAATTGTAGGAGGAGAATGACCGAAGGGTTTTAACTAACTAGCCTTCTCTACTATTCTCCAATTCCCAGATGGCAGATTGTGTGGGCACTCGCATCCTTGATCGGTATGCTAGCACTGCTAGTCTTCTTCCGACCACCTAGATCTCTAAAGAACTTATTGTTACAGTGAGTTATGTATAAATAAGTCTGCTCACCTGAGAGTCCGTGTTCTGAGAGAACTGGAGTGGTATGACCCTTATTTATAGACTTGCATGAGGTGATCCCTTGAATTTGAATTGGATCAGGAAAAGATTTTCTTCCTTCCTTCCACACAAAATCTGAATTTCTTATAGGCCATAATCAAGGGAAGACTCGACCACCCTAGGGGATTTTCCATTCCAAATTCAAATAGGATTTTAACTTGAATTTTATCCCATCATTATCCACTAAAATCGAATTTCCGTAAGCCAATAACAAGACTAGATTCGGCCATCTAAGTATGAGGAGAATCAAAATTCAAATAGGATTTTCTAGCTTGAATTTTATCTTATCCTTATCCACATAAAAACCGATTCTCCTTAGGTTTATCTACTAAGATTTTAGGCCACTTTTGTGAAGGAGAGAATCAAAATTCAAATAGGATTGAAACTTGAATTTTTCACTCATCCTTATCCACATATAATCCAAATTCTAAAGGGAGGATTTCTCTTCAACAAATTCGGTCATATTGCTTGGGATTTGGATTCAAAATTCAAGTAGGATTCAAACAAGATCTTCCTCTCCCTTATCCATATTAAATCCGAATTTCCTTTGTGGATTTATCCATAATAAATTCGGTTACACCACGGATTTGTGATTCAAAATTTGAATTCAAATTTCCAAGTTTAAATTTCAAAATTCAAACTTCAAATTCAAATTTCAAAATTAAATTTCAAAATCTACAAAAAGGTTGTATTTCAAATCTTTGTCCTCATGGATAATTTTCCACAACTCTAATTCAAACTCAAATAAAATCATGGCAGCTTTATTTGGAATTCGAATAATTGTGTAATCTCTTATCCAAAACAAAATTCGAAATTAACCGGAGAGAATCTTGTCTTCTTATCCTATGCAGACACAATTCATATCCACGCAAAGACAACTAGCCAATAAGCATACCGTAATCAATTTGCCATCCGTTAAGGAATTATATAGAGCTAGTAGAGGGACCAATTGGACATATATAATCGGGCTCCTATGAATCTATATGATCATCATTCTATAGTAAACAACTCAATCATACGATTATTGATTTCAGAGTCATACCACTATAAATCTGAAACTGAACTCCCAATTATATATCGTATTACGAAAGCCTGTGATAAGCTATTGTCCAATGACGTTGTCATGTATGCAAAACCCTCATATAATATCCAGGATCAGCCTTAGGTCAAAGTTCGATCAACCTTCTGATCAAGCTATCTTAAAGTTTCATTATATTACCGAATAAGAAAATGATTATTCACCATATGTGAATAATAAGAAGTCGTCCGCCAGTAGACGACCTAAGGCCTTGTTCATTTTTATATCCAGTATAATGCTTTTAAGAGGATACTCTTAACTCCTTATTAGAGTTATGATTCCGATATCTACAAACAAACCCTTCATTGTATACAAGTCATGCACCCAATGAACCGGTCTATAAGCTTACCACCTCTGAGATGCTTTAGCCATTGGAGCATCAAAGTACACAAGTCATATACATGAAATCGTTCATCTACTTAGGATTAAGGTTATTGCATAATGAATGTCAAAAGCAGATTGATCGACTCATAACGGGCTATGTAGATCAATCACGCTTTAGTCCTGGTTCAATATGTCACCACCAAGCAACATATCTATATCTCTACTCGAGAGTTTATGCTTCGGACAGTCAAGACAAGTCGTCCCCACCATGGCTTTAGACAACATAATAGTCTTAACATGAGTTAGATGCTCGATCTAACCCCATAGACTACGGAGCATGTAGGAAAATAAATCGGTAAAAATGTATCAGAGTGGCGCAGCGGAACAATAAAAATTTTAAGATCGTTAAATATCTCATGATGGCATATACAATAAACCAACAATAATTAAAACTCATACGTCAAGGACGCCAATCTTGCAGGAGGAGAATGACTGGAGGCTTCAACCAACTAGCCTTCTCTACTATTCTCCAATTCCCGAATGGCTGAGTGTGTGAGCACTCTGAACCTCGATCGGTATGCTAGCACTACTAGTCTTCTTCCGACCACCCAGATCTCTAAAGAACTTTATTGTCACGATGAGCTGTGCAACAATAAGCCTGCTCACCTGAGAGTCTGTGGTCTGAGAGAACTAGAGTGGTAGGTCCTCTATTTATAGACCTGCATGAGGTGATTCTCTGAATTTGAATTGGATTAGGAAAAGATATTTTCCCTTATCCATAACCAAAAAATCCGAATTTTCCAAGGGAGAATCTCAACAATAAAATTCGGTTTTTCTTAGGATAAATCCAATCCAAATCTAAACAAGATTTTAACTAGAATTTTATCTCCCTTTTTCAACCTAAAAAATCCGAAAATTACAAGGAGAAAATCTCCTAAAAATTTTGGCCATTATGGATAAGGGAGAATCAAAAATTCCATTAGGATTTTCAAGCTTGAATCTTATCTCAACCTTATCCAAAATAACCGAATTTTTCTAGGAGATTTTCTCCCTATTTTCGGCCACTTTTCAGGGAAGGAGAGAATCCAAATTCAACTGGGATTGAAACTTGAATTTTTCCCTTGAATCTTATCCACAAAAAACCGAAATTTCCTTAAGGATTATCCTGAAAATTTCATGCAACATTTGTTAGGATTTGGATTCAAAATTCAAGTAGGATTCTAACAAGATTATCCTCTCTAAATCCAACTCAAATTCGAATTTCAAACCTTGTGGATTTTCCACAACAAATTCGAATCCTACTTGGACTGTGATTCAAAATTTGAATTTCAAATTTCAAATTTAAATTTCAAATTCAAATTTCAAATTCGAATTTCAAATTCAAATTTCAAATTCAAATTTCAAATTCAAAATTCAAAATTCAAATTTCAAAATTCAAATTTCAAATTCCACAAAACGGTTGTGTTTCATATTTTTGTTCTCATGGATAATTTTCTATAACTCCAATCCAATCTCAAATAAAATCATGGCAACTTTATTTGGAGTTCGAATAATTGTGTACTCTATTATCCAAAACAAAATCTAAATCCAACCGGAAAGAATCTTGTCTACCATCCTAATCCTGTGTCATCACCATCCATGCATAATAAACCAACCAATAGCATACACAATTCAATTTGCCAAACGTTAAGGAATTATGTGGAGCTAGTAGAGGGACTGATTGGACATATCGGGCTCCCGCAAGTCCATATGATCATCATTCTTTTACCGAACAACTCAATCATATGATCACTAGTTTCCGAGTCACACCACTATAAACCTGAAACTGAACTCCCAATTATATACCATATTACGTAAGCCTGTGACAAGCTATTGTCCAATGACCTTGTCATGTATGCAGAACCCTCATATAATATCCATGATCAGCCTTAGGCCAAAGTCCGTTTAATCCTATTGATCAGGCTATCTTAAAGTTCCATTATACTACCGAATAAAGAAAATGATTATTCACCATATGTGAATAAGAAGTCATCCACCCAGTAGACGACCCAAGGCCTTGTCCATTTTCACATTCAGTATAATGCCTTTAAGAGGATACCCTTAACTCCTCATTAGAGCTATGATTCCAATATCTGTAAACGAACCCTTCATCGTATACAAGTCATGCACCTAACGAATCAGTCTATAAGCTTACTACCTCTGAGACGCTTTAGCCATTGGAACATCAAAGTACACAAGTCATATACATGAAGCTGTCCTTTTACTCAGGATTAAGGTTACTGCATAATGAATGTCAAAAACAGATTGATCCACTCAAAGTGGACTTCGTAGATCAATCACGCTTTAGTCCCGGTCTAATATGTCACCACCAAGCAACATATTTATGTCTCTACTTGGGAGTCCAGCTCCAGACAGTCAAGACAAACCGTCCCCTCCAAGGCTTTAGACAACATAATAGTCTTAACATGAGTTAGATGATCGGTCTAACCCCATAGACTACAGACCATAGTTTAGACCGCTAACTTTAGAACATTGTCTTCTCGAATACAAAAATCCATTGCATGCAACGTTCTAACAGTTTAACACAAGCAGTCAGGGAGCCATATTTGCTTACATTTACTTTAACATGTAAATAAGACGAGGACAGATAGCAATGTAATGAATAACCTCTATATATAATTTTATTATCCAGTTCAAAATAAATACATCAAAATGTCTCTAATGCTTAGGGCATTTCCTAACAGAGCATAATTTTGACTGCTTACTTTAGAATATTGTCTTTTCATATACAAAAGTCCATTACATGGAACGTCCTAACAGTTTAACACAAGCAGTTAATGAGTTATATTTGCTTACATTTACTTTAACATGTAAATAAAATAAGGACAAACAGTAATGTAATGAATAACCTCTATAAATATAATTTTATTATCTAATTCAAAATAAATGAAATACATTAAAATGTCTTTCATGTTTAGGGTATTTCCTAACAATCTCCCACTTGCCCTAAGCCAGTAGATGTATCATGTTTTGTTAGGAAATGTTGTAAACATGAAAGACATTTTGATATATTTCATTTATTTTGAACTGGATAATAAAATTATATATATAGGTTATTCATTACATTGTTATTTGTCCTTATTCTATTTACATGTTAAAGTAAATATAAGCAAATGTAACTCACTGACTGCTTGTGTTAAAACTGTTAGAACGTTGCATGCAATGAAATTTTGTATGTGAGAAGATAATGTTCTAAAATAAGCGATCTAAATTAAGGTCTGTAGTCTATGGGGTTAGACAGAGCATCTAACTCATGTTAAGACTATTATGTTGTCTAAAGCCATGGTAGGGACGGTTTGTCTTGACTGTCCGGAGCATAGACTCCCGAGTAGAGATATCGATATATTACTTGTTGGTGACATATTGGATCGGGACTAAAGCGTGATTGATCTACGTAGTCCGTTATGAGTGGATCAATTTGCTTTTGATGTTCATTATGCAATAACCTTAATCCTAAGTAAATGAACTACTTTATGCATATGACTTGTGTAATTTGGTGTTCTAATGGCTAAAGCATTTCAAAGGTAGTAAGCTTATAGACCAGTTCATTGGGTACAGGACTTGTATATGATGGAGGGTTTGTTTGCAGATATCGGAATCATAACTCAAATAAGGAGTTAAAGGTATCCTCTTAAAGGCATTATACTGGATGTGAAAATGGACAAGACCTTGGGTCGTTTACTAGGCAGATGAATTCTTATTCACATGTGGTGAATAATCATTTTCTTATTCGATAGTATAATGGAACTTTAAGATAGCCTGATCAGTAGGTTGAATGGACTTTGACTTAAGGCCGATCATGGATATCATATGAGGGTTTTGTATACATAGCAAGGTCATTGGACATTAGCTTGTCATAGGCTTTCGTAATATGGTATATAATTGGGAGATCAATTTTAGGTTTATAGTGGTGTGACTCTAAAATTAGTGATCAAATGATTGAGTTGTTCGGTACAGAATAATGATCATATGGAATCACAGGAGTCCAATTATATATGTCCAATTGGTCCCTCTACTAGCTCCACAAAATTCCTTAACGAATGGTAAATTGATCAGTGTATGCTTATTGGCTAGTAGACTATGCATGGAAGACGTAGACATAGGATAAAGGTTGGAAGATAAGATTCTCTCTAGTTGAATTCAGATTTTGTTTTGGATAATAGAGTATACAATTATTCGAACTCCAAATAAAGTTGCCTTGATTTTATTTGAGTTTGAATTGGAGTTGTAGAAAATTATCCATGAGGACAAAATTTGAAATACAACTTTTGTGAAGTTTGAAATTTGAACTTCGAAATTTGAAATTTGAAATTTAAATTTTGAATTTGAAATTTGAATTTGACATTGGAATTTGACATTTAAATTTGAAATTTGAAATTTGAATTCAAAATTTAAATTTGAAATTTGAATTTGAAGTTTGAATTTTGAAATTTGAATTCAAATTTTGAATCACAATCCAAGTGAAATTCAAATTTTTTGTGGATAATTCCACATGGTAAGAATCAGTTTTGATATGGATAATGAAAAGAAAAAATTTTGTTTGAATCCTACTTGAATTTTGAATTCTAAATCTAACTAGAATGGCCGAATTTGTTAAAGGAGATCTTCCCTAGGAGAATTCAGATTTTGTAGAGGGTAAGAATAAAGGAAAATTCAAGTTTTAATCCTATTTGAATTTTAATTCTCTCCTTCACAAAGTGGCCGAATTTTAGTGGATAAACCCAAGGTGATTTTTGGATTTTTTTATGGATAAAGGTGAGATAAAATTCAAGCTAGAAAATCTTATTTGAATTTTGATTCTCCTCACACTTAGATGGTCGAATCTAGACTTATTCTTGGGCTAAGGGAAAATTTGGTTATCGTAGATAATGATGGGATTAGATTCAAGTTAAAATCCTGTTTGAATTTGGAATGCAAAATCCCCTAGGGTGGCCGAATCTTTCCTTGATTATGGCCTATAGGGAATTCGGATTTTGTGAGGAAAAATAGGGAGAAAATCTTCTCCTAGTCCAATTCGAATTCAAGGGATGACCTCATGCCAGTCTATAAATAGGGGTCCTACCACTCCAGTTCTCTCAGATCACAGACTCTCAGGTGAGCAAGCTTATTATTGCATAACTCACTGTGATAATAAGTTCTTTAGAGATCTGGGTGGTCAGAAGAAGACTAGTATTGCTAGCATACTAGTCGAGAAACTGAGTGCCCACATACTCTACCATCCGGGAATTGGAGAATAGTAGAGAAGGCTAGTTGGTTAAAGCCCTCCGGTCATTCTCCTCCTGCAGTTTGGCATCCTCTTGAGGTATTAGTTTTATTATTGTTAGTTTATTATATATAGCATCACGAGATATTTAAAGATCTTGAAAAATTTTTGTAATTCCGCTGCACCACTCTAATGCATTTTTTTGATTTTTTCCTTTAATTGGTATTAGTGCCATCTCGTGATTATGCCATGTACATAAATTAGACAATTAGTTAGTCTTTTTATTTATGCATGGATTTGATATTTAGAGAGTGGCATTCTAGGATTCCTTTATGTTGTTATCATGAATTATGTATGTAGTATGTGGTTACTTTAATTTTTTAAATTATAATAAACATGCTTTTTTATGCCGGTTATAGTTCCTTAGAATTTAGAAAAATTGTATCTGGGAATTTTTATATAACCATAGGAGTAGTTTATAATCACCGTAATTTTCCTATGGATTTTAATATTTTTAGTCTCTTAGTATTTTTATGATTAGAATTTTGTACACCAGAAACGGTTTAGGAGATTTTATATAATTATTCTTGGAAGAGATTAAAGTTTGAAGACCGTAATTTATTTTTTCCCAAAAGTTAAATTTAATTTGAAAATTAAAATTTTGTATGTATAGAAAATTCCAATTTAATTAGGATTCTAATTAATTTTTAGAGATCCTAATGGGTAAATTGGAATATGGCATAGATATCGAGGACTAACCCCTCGGGATAGGCCACCCGCCTGTTAAGAAATGCCCTAAGTATTAGAGACATTTTGATGTATTTATTTTGAACTGGATAATAAAATTATATATAGAAGTTATTCATTACATTGCTATCTGTCCTCGTTTTATTTACATGTTAAAGTAAATGTAAGCAAATATGGCTCCCTGACTGCTTGTGTTAAAGTGTTAGAATATTGCATGCAATTGACTTTTGTATGCTAGAAAACAATATTCTAAAGTTAGCGGTCTAAACTATGGTCTGTAATCCATGGGGTTAGACCGAGAATCTAACTCATGTTAAGACTATTATGTTATCTAAAGCCTTGGAGGGGACAGTTTGTCTTAATTGTCTGGAGCTGGACTCCCAAGTAGAGACATAGATATGTTGCTTGGTGGTGACATATTAGACCAAGACTAAAACGTGACTGATCTACGAAGTCCGCTTTGAGTGGATCGATCTGCTTTTGACGTTCATTGTGCAGTAACCTTAATCCTGAGTAAAAGGACAGCTTCATGTATATGACTTGTGTACTTTGATGTTACAATGGCTAAAGCGTCTCAGAGGTAGTAAGCTTATTGACCGGTTCGTTGGGTGCATGGTTTGTATATGATGAAGGGTTCGTTTACAGATATCAGAATCATAGCTCTAATAAGGAGTTAAGGGTATCCTCTTAAAGGCATTATACTGAATGTGAAAATGGACCAGGCCTTGGGTCGTCTGCTGGGCGGATGACTTCTTATTCACATATGGTGAATAATCATTTTCTTAATTCAGTAGTATAATGGAACTTTAAGATAGCCTGATCAGTAAGATTAAACGGACTTTGGCCTAAGGCTGATCATGGATATCATATGAGGGTTCTGCATACATGACAAGGTCATTGGACGATAGCTTGTCACAGGCTTACGTAATATGGTATATAATTGATAGTTCAGTTTCAGGTTTATAGTGGTGTGACTCGGAAACTAGTGATCATATGATTGAGTTATTCGGTAAAAGAATGATGATCATATGGACTTGCGGGAGCCCGATTATATATGTCCAATCAGTCCCTCTACTAGCTCCACATAATTCCTTAACGTTTGGCAAATTGAATTGTGTATGCTATTGGTTGGTTTATTATGCATGGATGGTGATGACACAGGATTAGGATGGTAGACAAGATTCTTTCCGGTTGGATTCAGATTTTGTTTTGGATAATAGAGTACACAATTATTCGAACTCCAAATAAAGTTACCATGATTTTATTTGAGATTGGATTGGAGTTGTAGAAAATTATCCATGAGAACAAGAATTTGAAACACAACTGTTTTGTGGATTTTGAAATTTGAATTTGAAATTTGAATGTGAAATTCGAATTTGAAATTTGAAATTCAAATTTTACCGATTTACCGATTTATTTACCAACATTTGGTATCAGAGCCATCTCATGACTATGCCATGTATATAAATTAGACAATTACTTAGTCTTTTTATTTATGTATGGATTTGATATTTAGAGAGTAGCATTTTAGGATTCTTTTATGTTGTTATCATGGATTATGTGTAAAGTATGTGGTTATTTTAATTTTTTAAATTATTATAAGCATGCTTGTTTATGCCGGTTATGGTTCCTTAGAATTTAGAAAAATTATAACTAGGAATTTTTATGTAACCATGGGAGCAGTTTATTAGCACTGTAATTTTCCCATGGATTTAATTTTTGTCTCTTAGGATTATTATGGTTAGAATTTTCGTACACCGGAAACGGTTTAGGAAATTTTATGTAATTATTCTTGGAGTAGATTGAAGATTGAAGACCATAATTTATTTTTCCCAAAAGTTAAATTTGATTTAAAGGTTGAAATTTTGATTGTGTGGAAAATTTCAATTTAATTGGGATTCAAATTAATTTTTGGAAGATCCTAATAGGTAAATTGGAATATGGCATGAAAATCAAGACATAACCCTTCGGGATAGGCCGTCGGGCCTTGGTGGGGCTGCAGCCTCTGCCCTCAGGCAGGATGGGGCTGCGGCAGCCCCTGTGCAGGCCATAAATACCCATGGCCGCAGGCTTGGCCTACAGCTGAGGGTGGCCGTGGCCTCCCCAAGGCTGGCCGCAGCCTGGGCGTGCAGCCTGTAGCCTACAGCTTGCCGGCTACTGCGCCCAGTCTGGGCGTGTAGCCTGGCACTACAGGCTTGGCCTGCAGCCTGGCAAGGCTGCACATGGGGCGACCGTGGGTTGCCAGCTCCCCCGGGGCTGGGGGCTGCCCACGGCGGCTGCCGCCTCCGGGGGCGGTGGTGCAACGATTCAAAAATCAAAAAATTTTGATTTTTAAATTTGAGATTTAATTTTAAATCATGTTTAAAAATATGTAATTGAAAATTTGAAATTTTTGAAATTACATATTATTACACATGATGTTTAAAATTGTTTAAAATTTGAATTTGAAATTTAAATTTGAAATTCGAATTCGGAATTTGAATTTGAAATTTAAATTTTTGGAGATTTAAATTTTAAATGATTCTTGAGATGAGAAATAAATGGAGAGGCTACATAAAGATGGATACAAGAAGACGGAACAAAATTCAAGACCCAAAGAATTTTGGATGAAATTTTATAATTTTTATTTTCTTTGTTCTAGGATGGAACCATGGCTTGGTAATTCTATCATTTTTTTTTTCTGTTCTATGTCATGGATGTATAAATATGTATTGATGGATGTTTTATATGCATATTTGATAACATGTCATATAGGATAGCTGAGTGCCGCTCATACTATATTGATCATACATAATTTGTCAAAACTTACATGTTTTTCAAAATATTGAGTGGGAGAGGGTTTTAAACAAAACCCACGGCCTCCATTATTAATCCATATGTGAAAGCATGGTAATGCCTCGCGTCCGTTCTGCCCTGACCACACCCCTCGGTAGGTGTTTATCTCCGCTGGTATACTAGATTGGATCTCCTACATGGAAAACGTGTTCGGGTATGATCCTATTCATGATCACCCCTTGGTGGCTTGGTAGGACGTGGATCGGGCTACGTAAACAATGGTTATACACTCAAGACTCGTTTAGTTATTAACCTTCCCTAGAAGCTCTGTTAACTAAACTGGTGGCCAAATAAGCGGTTATTAATATATGTCTTAACCTTGGAGAATTTAATACAACATATATTAATTGGACGGGGTCCATGTTCTGGCTATTTGTTTCATGACCATCTCTCGGTGGCTTGGGGCAATAGGTGTTGAGAATTACCATTGCAATGCTACATGTTTTTCAAGTTTCATGTAAGAACATACTTGTATGTTTTATTTGCTAAATTATCTGTATATTTGCTTGGGCTTTATAATGATGTCTAGTATAGTTTTATTTCAGTTCAAAATGTCATCGACACCCCTCATTTCAATACTTACTGCGAATAAACTGAATGGCGATAATTATAAGGATTGGAAAAGAAATCTGTTGATAGTTCTCAGCTGCGAGAGACACAAGTTCGTACTTGACGAACCATGCCCACTAGGGCCAAAACTTGACACACCGCTTGAGGAGGTCCAGGTTGCCTATACTCATTGGAGAGAATCCAATGATATAGCTCGATGCTACATGCTTACTAGCATGACGAGTGCTTTACAAAAGCAGCATGAGACTTATCAGGTGCTAGGGAGATCATGGACAATCTGGAAGACATGTTCGGAGGCCAAGAAAAATTGGCTCGATAGTCCGCTATAACTAGTATTATGAACTCTAAGCAAAAGGTGGGTACTCCGATGAAGGACCATATGATCACTCTAATGGAATTCTTCACTGAGGCTGTTAAAAACGGTGTTGAGTTGGACTACAACACCCATATCGAGATGGTGTCAAAACTCTGTCTAAAGATTTTGTGAGGTTTAAGGCCACATACAATCTGGTGACAAGGGAGTTAGGACTAACCGACCTTATGAAGCAACTCCAAGCTTATGAGCAGATGATCAGGGATGGGGATGTGGTCTAACCCAAAGGAGAGGCCAATTTGACGGAATATTCCAAACCCTCACGGAAGAGGAAGAGGCCAAATCAGAAGTAAACGGCTTCCAGTTCTTCTAATCCTCCTGTCTCGGAGGGGAAGAAGAAGAAGAACAACAAGAAGCCCAGGGACCCTAAAAAGTCCAAGTGCTTCTGTTGTGGGAAGGTAGGTCACTTTAAGAAGGCTTGTCGGGAATTCCTAGCCGCCAAGGGCAAGGAAGGTAAGGAACTTCACTACTTAGAAGCGTGTTTGGTGGAAGAATCAAAAGATACTTAGGTCATTGATTCGGGCACCACTAATCATATTTGTGTTTCTATGCAGGGGTTTGTGGAAACAAGAAGTCTACATGATAGGAGTCTCTCGTTGCGAACTGGAGACGGCAGCTTGGTGGTGGCTGAGGCAGTGGGAGATATTTACCTTTACTTTGATCAATTTAGTTTATTTTATTGAAAGACTGTTTTTATGTTCCTAATTTTAGGAAGAACCTTTTATCGATAGTTTGTTTAATAAAGGATTCTTATTCAGTTTCTTTTAGTAAAAGAGTTGATATTCGTAGAAATAAGTCTTTTATCTATTCTGGATGGATGGATGGAAACCTATATTTGATCAAACCGAAGATTTACTCACTGCTTGATACTGAATTAATAGATAACTCTAAAAGGTTGAAAGTTTCTCACTCTAACAAGGCGTATCTTTGGCATTTAAGACTTGGTCATATTAATCAGGATAGGATTCAAAGATTGATGAAAGACGGTCCTCTGGAATCTCTAGAAGAGGTACGTCTTCCCCAATATGAGTCTTGTCTAGAGGGTAAGATGACCAAGAAGTCTTTTGGAGCTAAGGGTACAAGGGCTCTTGAGCTCTTAGAAATTGTGCACACTGACATATGTGGCCCCATGAACGTCACAGCATGAGGAGGGTTCGAGTATTATGTCTCTTTTATAGATGATTACTCGAGGTATGGATATGTGTATCTGATGCATCGCAAGAGCGAAACCTTTGACAAGTTCAAAGAGTATCGTACGGAAGTGGAAAAGCAATTGGATAAATCCATAAAGACACTTCGATCTGATCGAGGGCGAATACATCTCCGATGAATTTCTAAGGCATCTTGTAGAGAACGGGATATTGTCCCAATTGACTGCACCTGGTACTCCAAAACATAATGGTGTAGCCGAAAGGAGAAACAGGACCTTGTTGGATATGGTACGGTCCATGATGAGTTATTCCATGCTGCCATTATCATTTTAGGGATATACTTTACAAACGGCATGCTATATTATAAACCAGGTTCTAAGCAAATTAATTCCCAGAACTCCGTATGAATTGTGGCATGGCAGGAAGCCCTCTCTTGGACATATGGGAATATGGGGCTGCCTGGCGCATGTACTAGATGGGGATGCGAAGAAGTTGGAACCAAGATCAGATTTGTGCATGTTTGTAGGGTATCTAAAAGGAACTAAAGGAGGTCTGTTCTATAACCCGAAAGAACAAAAAGTCATTGTTTCAACCCATGTGACATTCTTGAAGGAAAGTCACATAAATGACTTTAAGCCTCGAAGCAAAGTGGTGCTAGAGGAGTTATCGGGTGAAAGAACTGCTCCACAGATTTCGATCTTGGACGTAAGTCTGAGTTCCGATGAAAGACCTGCAGACGATCAACAATTTAGGGTGCCTCGTCGTAGTAGGAGGGTTTCGAAGAAACCTAATTTCTTCATGTATGATGCTGAGGTATACCAGGCCGAGGCTGATAAGCATGAGGATGATCCGGCCACCTATGATGAAGCTATAAATGATGTTGATTCTAAATCTTGGAAACAGGCTATGAACAATGAGATGGATTCTATGAAATCCAACTCTGTTTGGGAACTTGTAGATTTACCGGATGAGATAAAACCCATTGGATGCAAATGGGTCTACAAAAGAAAGAAGGATGCGGAAGGGAGAGTGGAAACTTTCAAAGCTAGACTAGTTGTAAAGGGGTACACGCAAAAGGCTAGAATCGATTACGATGAAACCTTTTCGCCTGTTGCTATGCTGAAGTCTATCCGTATTCTTCTGTCTGTTGCTGCGACTCTCGATTACGAGATCTGGCAAATGGATGTCAAGATGGCATTCTTGAATGGCCATCTTGAAGAGTGTATCTATATGATACAGCCCGAAGGGTTCGTAGCGAAAGGCCAAGAATGGAAAGTCTGCAAGTTGCTTAGATCCATTTATGGATTAAAGCAAGCATCCCGCTCATGAAACCAGAGGTTTGATCAAGCGATTAAGACATTTGGTTTTGAGCAGAACGTTGATGAACCCTGTGTTTATAAATGTATTAAGGATGGAAAAGTGGTCTTTCTGATACTCTATGTCGATGATATACTACTCATTGGGAATGATGTAGGGAACTTATCATCGGTCAAGCTTTGGTTACACCAACAGTTTGACATGAAGGACTTGGGAGAAGCTAATTATGTTCTAGGCATTCGTCTCTTCAGAGATCGAAAGAACAAAATGATAGCGTTATCCCAAGCTTCATACATAGATAAAATAATTGACAAATATGCAATACAAGAGGCAAAGAAAGGTTCACAACCTTCTATTGCCGGTCTAACTCTTTCATTGGATGACTGTCCCAAGACATCGGAAGAAAGAGAGCGTATGAGTAAGGTCTTTTATGCATCCGCTGTGGGTAGTCTTATGTACGCTATGCTTTGCACTCATCCGAATATATGTTTTGTAGTAGGTATGGTGAGTCAATATCAAGCAAATCCTGGAACCAAGCACTGGCAAGCAATAAAGCATATACTCAAGTATCTTAAGAGAATGAGGGATTATATACTGGTGTATTCTGGAGGGGACCTAACACCCGTAGGACACACGGACTCAAACTTCCAGATTTGTAAGGATTCGAGGAAATCAATATCTGGATCAGTGTTTTTGCTCGGAAGAGGCACCATTGTGTGGAGGAGCGTAAAGCAGGACTGCACAGCTGACTCTACTATGGAGGCTGAATATGTGGCTGCGGCTGAGGCATCTAAAGAAGCGGTTTAGCTCCGCAAGTTCTTTAGAGACCTTGAGGTCATTCCAGGTGTTGACAAGCCTATCACACTTTAATGTGATAACACGGGGCTATTGCCAACACAAGAGAATCTCGGCACCACAAGAGGACCAAGCACATAGATCGGAGATGTCATATTATTAGAGGGCACGTGGAGACAGGACAAGTAGATGTATGTAAGATCGCGTCCGAGGACAACATTGCCGATCCCTTTACTAAGGCTTTGGTGGCTAGAAGCTTTGAGAGGCGCGTAGAGGCGATAAGGATGCGTAACATGGCACATCTGCTGGCTTAGGGCAAGTGGGAGAATGTTAGGAAATGCCCTAAGTATTAGAGACATTTTGATGTATTTATTTTGAACTGGATAATAAAATTATATATACAGGTTATTCATTACATTGCTATCTGTCCTCATTTTATTTACATGTTAAAGTAAATGTAAGCAAATATGGCTCCCTGACTGCTTGTGTTAAACTGTTAGAACGTTGCATGAAATGGACTTTTGTATGCGAGAAGGCAATGTTCTAAAGTTAGCGGTCTAAACTATGGTCTGTAGTCTATGGGGTTAGACCGAGCATCTAACTCATGTTAAGACTATTATGTTGTCTAAAGCCTTGGAGGGGACGGTTTGTCTTGACTGTCTGGAGCTGGACTCCCAAGTAGAGACATAGATATGTTGCTCGGTGGTGACATATTAGACCGGGACTAAAGCGTGATTGATCTATGTAGTCCGCTATGAGTGGATCAATCTGCTTTTGACGTTCATTGTGCAGTAACCTTAATCCTGAGTAAATGAACTTCTTCATGTATATGACTTGTGTACTTTGATGTTCCAATGGCTAAAGCGTCTCAGAGGTAGTAAGCTTATAGACCGGTTCGTTGGGTGCATGACTTGTATACGATGAAGGGTTTGTTTGCAGATATCGGAATCATAGCTCTGAGGAGTTAAAGGTATCCTCTTAAAGGCATTATACTGAATGTGAAAATGGACAAAGCCTTGGGTCATCTGCTGGGCGGATGACTTCTTATTCATATATGGTGAATAATCATTTTCTTAATTCGGTAGTATAATGGAACTTTAAGATAGCCTGATCAGTAGGATTAAACGGACTTTGACCTAAGGCTGATCATGGGTATCATATGAGGGTTTTGCATATATGACAAGGTCATTGGATAGTAGCTCATCACAGGCTTACGTAATACGGTATATAATTGGGAGTTCAGTTTCAGGTTTATAGTGGTGTGACTCTGAAACTAGTGATCATATGATTGAGTTGTTCGGTACAGAATAATGATCATATGGAATCACGAGAGCCCGATTATATATGTCCAATCAGTCCCTCTACTAGCTTCACATAATTCCTTAACGTTTGGCAAATTGATTTGTGTATGCTATTGGCTAGTTTATTATGCATGGATGGTGATGACACAGGATTAGGATGGTAGACAAGATTCTCTCCGGTTGGATTCAGATTTTGTTTTGGATAATAGAGTACACAATTATTTGAACTCCGAATAAAGTTGCCATGATTTTATTTGAGATTGGATTGGAGTTGTAGAAAATTATCCATGAGAACAAGAATATGAAACACAACCGTTTTGTGGAATTTGAAATTTGAAATTTGAAATTTGAAATTTGAATTTTGAAATTTGAATTTTGAATTTTAAATTTGAAATTTGAATTTGAAATTCGAATTTGAAATTCGAATTTGAAATTTGAATTTGAAATTTAAATTTGAAATTTGAAATTTGAAATTTGAAATTTGAATTTGAAATTTGAATTTGAAATTTGAATTTGAAATTTTGAATCACAGTCCAAGTAGAATTCAAATTTGTTGTGGAAAATCCACAAGGTTTGAAATTCGAATTTGAGTTGGATTTAGAGAGGATAATCTTGTTAGAATTCTACTTGAATTTTGAATCCAAATCCCAACAAAAGTAGACGAAATTTTTGAGGATAATCCTCAAGGAAATTTCAGATTTTTGTGGATAAGATTCAAGGGAAAATTCAAGTTTCAATCCTAGTTGAATTTGGATTCTCTCCTTCCCTGAAAAGTGGCCGAAATTAGGGAGAAAATCTTCTAGGAAATTCGGTTATCTTTGGATAAGGTTGAGATAAGATTTAAGCTTGAAAATCCTAGTGGAATTTTTGATTCTACCTTATCCATAATGTCCGAAATCTTTAGGAGAGATTCTCCTTGAAATTTTCAGATTTTTTGGGTTGAAAAAGGGAGATAAAATTCTAGTTAAAATCTTGTTTAGATTTGGATTGGATTTATCCTGAGAAAACCGAATTTTATTGTGGAGATTCTCCCTTGGAAAAATTCGGATTTTATGGATATGGATAACGGAAAATATCTTTTCCTAATCCAATTCAAATTCAGAGAGTCATCTCATGCAGGTCTATAAATAGAGGTCCTGCAGACCACAGACTCTCAGGTGAGCAGGCTTATTGTTGCATAGCTCATCGTGACAATAAAGTTCTTTAGAGATCTGGGTGGTCGGAAGAAGACTAGCAGTGCTAGCATACCGATCGAGGTTCAGAGTGCCCACACACTCAGCCATTCGGGAATCGGAAAATAGTAGAGAAGGCTAGTTGGTTGAAGCCTCCGGTCATTCTCCTCCTGCAAGATTGGCGTCCTTGAGGTATGAGTTTTAATTATTGTTGGTTTATTGTATATGGCATCATGAGATATTTAACGATCTAAAAAAATTTTATTGTTCCGCTGTGCCACTCTGATACATTTTTACCGGTTTATTTTCCTACATATGGGAAGGTAGGTCACTTTAAGAAGGCTTGCCAGGAATTCTTAGTTGCCAAGGGCAAGGAAGGTAAGGAACTTCTTTATCTAGAAGCGTGTTTGTGGAAAAATTGAAAGACACTTAGGTCATTGATTCGGGAGCCATTAATCATGTTTGTATTTCTATACGAGGGTCCATGGAAACGAGAAGTCTACATGATAGGGGCCTTTCGTTGGGGACTGGAGATTGTAGCTTAGTGGTGGCTGAGGCAGTGGGAGACGTATATCTTTACTTTGATAAATTTAGTATTATATTATTGAAAGACTGTTTTTATGTTCCTAATTTTAGGAGAAACCTTATATCGGTAGCTTATTAAATAAAAGATTCTTATTCAGTTTCTTTTACTAAAAGAGTTAATATTCGTAAAAATAAGTCTTTTATCTTGTTTGAATCCTATTTGAATTTTGAATCCTAAACCTAACTAGAATGGCCAAATTTGTTAATGGAGATCTTCCCTAGGAGAATTCAGATTTTGTAGAGGATAAGGATGAAGGAAAATTCAAGTTTCAATCCTATTTGAATTTTGATTCTCTCCCTCACAAAGTGGCTGAATTTTAGTAGATAAACCCAAGGTGATTTTCAGATTTTTTGTGGATAAGGGTAAGATAAAATTCAAACTAGAAAATCCTATTTGAATTTTGATTCTTCTCACACTTGGATGGCCGAATCTAGCCTTGTTTTTGGGCTAAGGGAAAATTCGGTTATAGTAGATAATGATGAGATAAGATTCTAGTTAAAATCCTATTTGAATTTGAAACGCAAAATCCCTTAGGGTGGCCGAATCTTCCCTTGATTATGGCCTATAGGGAATTCAGATTTTGTGACGAAAAGTAGGAAGAAAATCTTCTCTTAGTCCAATTCGAATTCAAGGGATCATCTCATACCAGTCTATAAATAGGGGTCCTACCACTTCAATTCTCTCAGACCATAGACTCTTAGGTGAGCAGGCTTATTGTTGCATAACTCACCATGACAATAAGTTCTGTAGAGATCTGAATGGTCGGAAGAAGACTAGCAGTGCTAGCATACCGATCGAGGAACCGAGTGCCCACACACTCTGCCATCTGAGAATTAGAGAATAATAGAGAAGGCTAGTTGGTTGAAGCCCTACGATCATTCTCCTTCTGCAGTTTGGCGTCTTCTTGAGGTATGAGTTTTATTGTTGTTAGTTTATTATATATGGCATCACGAGATATTTAACGATCTTGAAAAATTTTTGTAATTTCGCTACGCCACTCTGATGCATTTTTATCGATTTTTTCCTTTATATTATGCATCTCTATCTCCTCAACATGCCTTTCAAAGCTTCTAGCCACCAAAGTCTTAGTAAAGGAGCCGGCAATGTTGTCCTCAGACGCGACCTTACATACATCTACTTGTCCTGTCTCCACATGCCTTATGTGGTATCTCTGATCTATGTACTTAGTTCTCTTATGGTGTTGAGATTCCTTTGTGTTAGCAATAGCCCCGCTATTATCACAATAGAGTGTGATAGGCTTGTCAACACCCGGAATGACCTTAAGGCCTCTAAAGAACTTGCAAAGCCAAACCACTTCTTTAGATGCCTCAATCGTAGCCACATACTCAGCCTCCATCGTAGAGTCAGCCGTGCAACCCTATTTCAGGCTCCTCTATATTATGGCGCCTCCTCCGAGTAAGAACACTGACCTTGATGTCGATTTCCTTGAACCCTTGTAAGTCTAGAAGTCTTGAGTATATGCTTTACTGCTTGCCAGTACTTGATTCCAAGATTCACTTGATATCGAGATTCACTTGATACCGACTTACCATACCTACTGCAAAACGTATATCTGGGCGAGTATAAAGCATAGCGTACATAAAGCTACCCACAGCGGATGCATAAGGGACCTTACTCATATGCTCTCGTTCTTCCGATGTCTTGAGACAGTCATCCAATGAAAGAGTCAGTCTGGTAATGGAAGCTTATGAACCTTTCTTTGCTTCTAGCATTGCATATCTATCAATTATTTTATCTATGTATGAAACCTGGGATAATGTTATCATTATATTCTTTCGATCTTTAAAGAGACGAATGCCCAGAATATAATTAGCTTCTCCCAAGTCCTTCATGTCAAACTGTCGGTGCAGTCAAAGCTTGATCGATGATAAATTCCCTACATCATTCCCAATGAGTAGTATATCATCGACATAGAGTATTAGAAAGACCACTTTTCTATCCTTAATATGTTTATAAACACAAGGTTCATCAAAGTTCTACTCAAAACTGAATGTTTTGATCACTTGATCAAACCTTTGGTTCCATGAGCAGGATGCTTGCTTTAATCCATAAATGGATCTAAGCAACTTGCAGACTTTTCTTTCTTGGCCTTTTACCACGAACCCTTCGGACTGTATTATATAGATACTTTTCTTAAGATGGCTATTCAAGAATGCCGTCTTGATGTCCGTTTATTAGATCTCGTAATCGAGAGCCGCAGTAACGGATAGAAGAATACGGATAGACTTCAGCATAGCAACAAATGAAAAGGTTTCATCGTAATCGATTCTAGCCTTTTGCATATATCCCTTTACCATAAGTCTAGCCTTGAAAGTTTCAACTCTCCCTTTCGCATCCTTTTTTCTTTTGTAGACCTATTTATATCGAATGGGTTTTATCCCATCTGGTGGATCCACAAGTTCTCAAACAAAGTTGGATTTCATAGAATCCATCTCATTATTCATGGCTTGTTTCCAAGATTTAGAATCAATATCATTTAAAGCTTTATCATAAGTGACCGGATCATCCTCATGCTCATGAGTCTCGGCCTGGTATACCTCAGCGTCATATATATAGAAATTAGGTTTCCTAGAAATCCTTCCATTACGACGAAGCTCTTTAAGCTATTGATCATCTGTAGGTCTTTCACTAGAACTCGGATTTACATTCAAGACGAAAGTCTGTGGAGCAGTTTTATCACCTGATAACTCCTCTAGCACAATTTTGCTTCAATGCTTAAAGTCATTCATGTGACTTTCCTCCAAGAATGTCATATGAGTTGATACAATGACTTTTTGTTCCTTCGAGTTATAGAACAGACCTTTCTTAGTTCCCTTAGGATACCCTACAAACATGCACAATTCCGATCTTGGTTCCATTCTTCGCATCCCCATCCAATACATGTACCGGGCAACCCCATATTCTCATATGTCCAAGGGAGTGCTTCCTGCCATGCCACAATTCATACGGAGTCTTGGGAATTAACTTACTTGGAACCTGGTTCAGAATATAATACACTGTTTGTAATTCATATCCCCATAATGATAACAGCAGTGTTGAATAACTCATCATGGACCATACCATATCCAAAAGGTCCTATTTCTCCTTTCGGCTATACCATTCTATTGTGGAGTACCAGGTGCAGTCAAGTAGGATAATATCTAATTCTCTACAAGATGTCTTAGAAATTCATCAGAGAGGTATTCACCACCTCGATCAAATCGAAATGTCTTTATGGATTTACCTAATTGCTTTTCCACTTCCGCACGATACTCTTTGAACTTATCAAAGGTTTCGCTCTTGCGGTGCATTAGGTATACATATCCATACCTCAAGTAATCATCTATAAAGGAGACATAATACTTATACCCTCTTCATGCAGCGACGTTTATGGGGTCACACACGTCGGTGTGCATAATTTCTAAGAGTTTCTGATCCCTAGTACCCTTAGTTCCAAAAGACCTCTTAGTCATCTTACCCTCAAGATAAGACTTACATTGAGAAAGACGTACCTCCTCTAGAGATTCCAAATGACCGTCTTTCACCAATATTTGAATCATATCCTGATTAATATGATCAAGTCTTAAATGCCAAAGGTATGCCTTGTTAGAGTGAGAAACATTCTACCTTATAGAGTTATTAGTTAATTTGGTGTCAAGTAATAAGTACATCTTTGGTTTGATTAAATACAGGTTTCTATCCATCCATCTGGAATAGATAAAAAACTTATTTTATGAATATCAATTCTTTTAGTAAAAGAAACTAAATAAGAATTTTTTATTAAATAAGCTACCGATATAAGGTTCCTCCTAAAATTAGGAACATAAAAATAGTATTTCAACAATATAAACCTAAATTTATCAAAGTAAAGATAAATATCTCCCACTACCTCAGCCACCACCAAGCTATCATCTCCAGTCTGCAATGAGAGGCTCCTATCATGTAGACTTCTCGTTTCTATAAACCTCTGCATAGAAATACAAACATGATCAGTGGCTCCTGAATCAATGATCTAAGTATCTTTCGATTCTTCCACCAAATACGCTTTTATATAAAGAAGTTCCTTACCTTCCTTGGCCTTAGTGGCTAGGAATTCCTAACAAGCCTTCTTGAAGTGACCTACCTTCTCATAGTGAAGCACTTGGACTTTTTAGGGTTTTTAGGCTTCTTGTTCTTCTTCTTTTTCTTCTTCTCATCCGAGACAGGAGGAATAGAAAAATTGGAAGCCGCTTGCTTCTTGTTTGGCCTCTTCCTCTTCCGTGAGGGTTGGAAGATTCTGCCAAATTTGCCTCTCCTTTTGGTTGGACTACATCCCCATCCCTGATGATCCGCTCATAAGCTTGGAGTTACTTCATAAGCTCGGTGAGTCCTAACTCCCTTGTCGCCATATTATATGCGGCCTTAAACCCCATAAAATCCTTTGACAGAGTTTTAAACACAATCTTAATCTGGGTGTTGTAGTCCAACTCAGTATCATTTTCAGCAGCCTTAGCAAAGAATTCCATAAGAGTGATAATATGGTCCTTCACTGGAGTACCTGCCTTCTACTTAGAGTTCATGATACTAGTGATGGCAGACTATCGAGCCAATTTTTCTTGGCCTCTGAACATGTCCTTCAAGTTCTTCATGATCTCTCTAACAACTTGATAGGCCTCATGCTACTTTTGTAAAGTACTCGTTATACTAGTAAGAATGTAGCACCGAGCTATCTCATTGGATTCTCTCCAACGAGTATAGGCAACCTGAATCTCCTCAAGCAGTGTATCAGGTTTGGGCCCTGGTGGGCATGGTTCATCCAGCATGAACTTGTGTCTCCGTAGCTGAGAACTATTAGCAGATTTCTTTACCAGTCTTTATAATTATCGCCATTAAGTTTATTTTTTAGTAAGTATTGAAATGAGAGGTGTTGATAACATTTTGAACTGAAATAAAATTAAACTAGATATCATTACAGAACCCAAGCAAATATAGAGATAATTTAGCAAATAAAACATACATATGTTCCTATATGAAACTTGAAAAAAAATATAACATTGTAACAATAATTCTCAGCATCTATTGCCCCAAACCACCGAGGGGTGGTCATGAGACAAATAGTCAGAACATGGATCCCATCTAAGTAATATATGTTGTCTTAAATCCTCCAACGTTAAGACATATATTAATAACCGCTTATTTTGGCCACCAGTGTAGTTAACAAAGCTTCTAGGGAAGGTTAAGAACTAAATGAGTCTTGAGTGTATAACCATTATTTACGTAGTCTGATCCATGTCCTACCAAGCTACCGAGGGGTGGTCATGAATAGAATCATGTCCAAACACGTTTTCTACATAGGAGATCTAACCTAGTATACTGGCGACGGTAAACACCTACTGAGGCGTGCGGTTAGGGCAGAACTGACGCGATGTGTTACTATGCTTTCACATATTGATCAACAATGGAGGCTGTGGGTTTTGTTTAAAACCCCCTCCCACTCAATATTTTGAAAAACATGCAAGTTTTGATAAATATGTATGATCAATATAGTCTGAGCGGTATTCAACTATCCTATATGACATGTTATCAAATATGCATCTAAATCATCCATCAATATATATTCATTCATCTATGACATATCACAGAAAAAATAATTAATAGAAAAATAATGAAGTCATGGTCCCATCCTAGAATAAAGAAAATAAAGATTACAAAATTCCATCCAAAGCATTCTTTGGGTCTTGAATTTTGTTCCGTCTTCTTGTATCCATCTTCATGTAGTCTCTCCATTTATTTCTCATCCCAAAAATCATTTAAAATTTAAATTTCCAAAGATTTAAATTTCAAATTCAAATGTCAATTTGAATTTCAAATTTCAAAATTTTAAACAATTTAAATTTCATGTGTAATAATATGTAATTTCAAAAATTTCAAATTTTCAATTATACATTTTTAAACATGATTTAAAATTAAATTTCAAATTTCAAATTTGAAATTTGAAATTTTTATTTTTTTCAGCTTGTCGGCCCATAGGGCCCGGAGGCCCGCAACCGCTGTGGGTAGCCCCAGCCCCTGGGGGGGCTGGCAACCCGTGCTTAGGCCAGGTGCGGCCCTGCCGGCATGTAGGCAGAGCCTGTAGCCTCAAGCTGCATGCCTGGGTGCTATAGTAGCCCACCAGGTTGCAGGCATAGGTTGCACACCTAGGGAAGGCCATAGTAGCCCACTAGGTTACAGCCCTAGGGCCTTGGCAACCCCTGGAGGGGGAGGGGGGGAGGGGGCCACGGCCACCCCTGGCTGTAGGCACGGCTTGCGGCCGTGGGTGGTCCAGCCCTGGATAAGGATTGCCGCAGCCCCTCCTACCCGAAGGGTGGGGTTGTAGCCCCACCAAGGCCGATGGCCTGTCCTAAGGGGTCGGTTCTTGATTTTCGTGTCATATTCCATTTTACCCATTAGGATTTTCAAAAATTAATTTGAATCCTAATTAAATTGATTTTTCCGCACTAACAAAGTTTCAATCTTTAAATTAAATTTAACGTTTGGGAAAAATAAATTATGGTCTTCAAACTTTAATCTCCTCCAAGAATAGTTACATAAAATCTCCTAAACCATTTCTGGTGTACAAAATTCTAATCATAAAAATTCTAAGAGACTAAAAATAAAATCCATGAGAAAATTACGGTGATAATAAACCGCTCCCATAGTTATATAAAAATTCCTAGATACAATTTTTCTAAATTCTAAGGAACTATAACCGGCATAAAATAAACATGCTTATAATAATTTAAAAAATTAAAATAACTACATACTACATACATAATTCATAATAACAACATAAAGGAATTCTAAAATGCCACTCTCTAAATATCAAATCTATACATAAATAAAAAGACTAACTAATTATCTAATTTATGTACATGGCATAATCATGAGATGGCTCTGATACCAATTGTAGGAAAAATTGGTAAAAAATGCATCAAAGTGACACAGCAGAATTACAAAAATTTTTCAAGATCGTTAAATATCTCGTGATGCTATATACAATAAACTAACAACAATAAAACTCACACCTCTAGAGGATGCCAAATTGCAGGAGTAGAATGACTGGAGGGCTTCAATCAACTAGCCTTATCTACTATTCTCTAATTCCCGGATGTCAGAGTGTGTGGGCACTCGGATCCTCGACCGGTATGCTAGCACTGCTAGTCTTCTTCCGACTACCCAGATCTCTAAAGAACTTATTGTCATGGTGAGTTATGCAACAATAAGCCTACTCACCTGAGAGTCTGTGGTCTGAGAGAACTAGAGTGGCAGGACTCCTATTTATAGACTTGTATAAGGTGATCCTTTTAATTCGAATTGGATCAGGAAAAGATTTTCTCCCTTCTTTCCACACAAAATCCGAATTTCCTATAGGCCATAATCAAGGGAAGATTCAGCTACCCTAGGGGATTTTGCATTCCAAATTTAAGTATGAGGATTTTAACTTGAATTTTATCTCATCATTATCCATTAAAACCAAATTTCCCTAGGCCAAGAACAAGGCTAGATTCGGCCATCCAAGTGTGAGGAGAATCACAATTCAAATAGGATTTTCTAGTTTGAATTTTATATCACCCTTATTCACATAAAAACCGATTCTCCTTAGGTTTATCCATTAAGATTTTCGACCACTTTTGTAAGGGAGAGAATCAAAATTCAAATATGATTTAAACTTAAGTTTTTCACTTATCCTTATCCACATATAATCCAAATTCTAAAGGGAGGATTTCTCTTCAACAAATTCGGCCATATTACTTAGGATTTGGATTCAAAATTTAAGTAGGATTCAAACAAGATCTTTCTCTCCCTTATCCATATTAAATCCGAATTTTCATTTGCGGATTTATCCATAACAAATTTGGTTACAGCATGTATTTGTGATTCAAAATTTGAATTCAAATTTCAAAGTTCAAATTTCAAAAATCAAACTTCAAATTCAAATTTCAAATTTAAATTTCAAAATCCACAAAAAGGTTGTATTTCAAATCTTTGTCCTCATGGATAATTTTCCGCAACTCTAATTCAAACTCAAATAAAATCATGGTAACTTTATTTGGAATTCGAATAATTGTGTAATCTTTTATCCAAAACGAAATTCAAAATCAACCGGAGACAATCTTGTCTTCTTATTCTATGCAGACATAATCCATATCCATGCAAAGACAACTAGCCAATAAGCATACCCTGATCAATTTGTCATCCATTAAGGAATTATGTGGAGCTAGTAGAGGGACCAATTACACATATATAATCGGGTTCCCGTGAATCCATATGATCATCATTCTGTACCGAACAACTCAATCATACGATCACTAATTTCAAAGTCACACCACTATAAACCTGAAACTGAACTCCTAATTATATAACGTATTACGAAAGCCTATGACAAGCTATTGTCCAATGACCCTGTCATGTATGTAAAACCCTCATATGATATCCATAATCAGCCTTAGGTCAAAGTCCGATCAACCTTCTGATCAAGCTATCTTAAAGTTCCATTATACTATCGAATAAGAAAATGATTATTCACCATATGTAAATAAGAAGTCATCCACCTAGCAGACGGCCCAAGGCCTTGTCCATTTTCACATCTAGTATAATGCCTTTAAGAGGATACTCTTAACTCCTTATTAGAGCTATGATTCTGATATCTGCAAACAAACCCTTTATCGTATACAAGTCATGCACCCAACAAATCGGTCTATAAACTTACTACCTCTGATATGCTTTAGCCATTGGAACATCAAAGTACACAAGTCATATACATGAAGTAGTTCATCTACTCATGATTAAGGTTATTGTATAATGAACATCAAAAGCAGATCGATCCACTCATAGTGGACTACGTAGATCAATCATACTTTAGTTTTGGTCCAATATGTCACTACCAAGTAATATATCTATGTCTCTACTCGGGAGTCTATGCTCCGGATAGTCAAGATAAACCGTCCCCACCATGACTTTAGACAACATAATAGTCTTAACATGAGTTAGATGATCGGTCTAACTCCATAGACTATGGACCATAATTTAGACTGCTTACTTTAGAACATTGTCTTCTCGCATACAAAAGTCCATTACATGTAACGTTCTAATAGTTTAACACAAGCAGTCAGTAAGTCATATTTGCTTACATTTACTTTAACATGTAAATAAAATAAAGACAAACAGCAATGTAATGAATAACCTCTATATATATAATTTTATTATCCAATTCAAAATAAATGACATATATCAAAATGTCTTTCATACTTAGGGCATTTCCTAACAAGAACCACGACAAACAACCCAACTAGCAGGACCTCTCGACCTTCACCATGTTTACCTCCTCGCCAGAACAGAGCGCCTCTGGCCTCACACACCGTCACGCCTCCAACGCCTTCACCGAAGCTCTAGTTTCTCTCCTCTGGGGTCGAGAGTCTGAGGCAAGCTAGGTGCCACCAAGGAGCTCTAGCACCCACTTGCTATCTCACACAACAAACCCTAGAAGCACATGAGTGAGAGAATGAGTGAGAGAGAGGGAAAGCGAGAGAGAGAGAGAGAGAGAGCCACAAGATTAAAACAAAATAAATTTTAAAATGGTAAAATTTAAATTGATGATGAAAGGCTTGCAAAAAACGAAAAAAAGAAAAACCAACGTCAATAATTCCCGCCGGACGAAACTGCATGTAATGAATTAATAGGATCTGTTCCATGTCATCATCATAGTGTTGATAAGTTAACCGAATCAATCTCTACTCAATTTTTTTTTTTTAAATTTTAGCTTACATTGGAGACACGTATATATTTATGTTAATGGATTAGCCATGCTCCTGAGGAAGAACTTTTGTACAAGAAATTATTTAGATATAGTTTTGTACGTAGGTCCATTATGCAAAACTGATAATGTTATAATTGGATTGTAAATTGTAGTGTAATGTAGATAATTGATTCATCATGTGATTTTGGACCTTGCAATGAATTACGCACAGAGTAGGCCACCCTTGAAATAGCAGGACTTTAAAAAAATAAATAAATAAAATTTCTAGTCTTGGATGACGGTTTCCAAAAACAGTTGTCGAATAAGCACGACAGTTTTAGAACAAACCCACCATTGGAAAAACTGGACTGCAAAACAAATAAATAGATAAAATTTTCTAGTCTTCGTCGATGGTTTACCAAAAACGTGAAATAAGTATTTATTATGACAGCTTTTAAAACGATCCGTCATGGTAGCTTATTAGACGGATTTGCTGGGCAGTCGATGAGATATATGATTTAGATAACATGACAGTTATGGAATCGTCATGGAATCCTTTCTTATTTTACCGTAGGTTTTTTTTTTATTTTTTATATCATTGTGTAACTTTTCACAACGGTTTAATACTACCGTGGAATTCATATTTTCTTCAAGTGATGTTGGAATGAAAAACTACTTTGTTAGCATTACTCATAAAATGTGTTATGCCAATTTGGATTATGAATTTTGTTTGCGAACACAAATAATTATAATATTTAGGACACGCTTGACTTCTACATTCTAGTTTTGTTTTATCTTGGTTTGGACTAAAATGGGCATTTAGGACTATTTTTATTTTAGCTTGAACCAAACATTTTTTAAACTTATTTCATTAGTTTAGCACAATTTCTAATATAAGTATAGCCTTACTTTCATTATTTTAGCGCAATTTTCTATATAATTTTAAATTAAACTTTCAAACTGCACTAAAGTACCAAATATCCAATTTTAAATTGGAATTATCTTAACTCAAACTAAATTTAAATTGAGAATCAAACAGGTACTTAAAGTTGGGTCCTAGATTAGTTTCACCTGTTTTGTAATTTTGCTAATCATGGAATTTTTTTTTCTCGTTTGTTTATTTATTTACTTACTTTCTTGGGAAGGTTGGGAGAAGGTAAAATAATATTGTTTGTTGTTCAACTAGAAAAGCGTAGAGATGTTACATGTTGACTAACAATATCATCACAAGAATACCAACTGTACAACCATATATAACCTCATCACTTCACTGCAGCTTCACCCACGCACCCAAACTAGGTATCCCAGCATGCACCACAAATAGCATATAATACCCTGGAGGAGCAATCGCCGCCGTCGATGGGCTGATGACGCTTGTGTTATAAGCATACCGCGCGACCTGCGCAACCTTCGCCAGCTTCATCAGTATCATTCTTTGGTTCATCCCGAAAGAATGCGTAGTAAACGATGGTGCTATTAACCTAAAGGACACCGCATCCGCTGCGTTATATTCGGCCACCGAGAACACCACTGAAAAGAGTTGGCCATACCCTAAATCCCTAGTGAACGCCAAAACTCTAGGTCGTACTGGCTCGTAATCGGCTGACAAGTATGGCGGTGAGAATGCCTCGAGGCTTAGCTCCGTCGGGTAATCTACTGCGGTGAAGTTGTAGTAAACGTGCGGGTTACTACCACCGACGAGAACTTGCCCGTCCGGTAGTAGAACTGCCGTGGAATGGTATAGCCTTGGCCTCGATGATGGTTCCATCACGGTAAACCTGTGGCCTAGATCGGCGGTTGGGCAATAAATCACCGGAGCCATCACTGGGTCCTGGCCTAATTCCCACCCAGCAGTGCCCCGCCCAACACCGTTGACTATGATGACATCGCCCGAGGGCAAAATTACCATATCCCCCATAGCCCTAGGCATGGGCATGTCCTCCATGACCCAATTAGGGTTTTGATAATTAGTGACTAATAGTCTCCCACAAGAGCTGAGGGCTTCAACAAAGGTTCCTACTAAAGCCAGCCGATGAGCGCCACGTGGCGCTCCGCCGCAGATCAAGATCTCAGCTTCAACATTTGCTTTGCTCTCGTCCAACGGAAGCAAGACGGAGGAGCCTGAGCTCGGATAGTTCCGAGGATCGCCGTCTGGGATCGGCGGAAACTCCTTGATAATGCGATTACGACGGTAATTGAACGACATGGACCGTGTGTTGGCAAAGATGAACAAGTTGCCGTCCGGTAACAAGTGAAGAAACGGGTACAAATTATTCTCATCGGAATCCGAGGTTTGTATTAAAAAACGAAGCCTTAATAAAGAAGGGTTTTCGGGCTTTTTAGGGAAGAATTCATAGTTAAATTGTCGTCTCCCTCCAACTACAATTATTCGACCATCCGGCAATATTTGATTGGAAGCATACCATCTTCGTCGAGCCAAGTAGTTCGGAGTCTCAATCCAATCGCATCTATCTTCATCCATGCAAGGGCTAAAAGTACGGATGACACGATCACCATCGTTGAAACCGCCAGTTTGGACGAGGGTTCCGTTGGGGAGGACAGATCCAGAGGAGCACCAAGAGTCGGTTAGGAGCATGAGAGGCCGGAAAGCATTGAGAACGACATCGTAAAGGACAGAGTGAGCGGTGCAATCGTTCTGGAGGGCGGTGTCAGAAGGGTCATACCGACACCGGCCGCTGCCGAGAGAGAGGTTGGAAGCGCCGAAGTCAGTGCGGTCATAGATGACAACCTTGTTGTTACGTAGGAGCTGCATGTGCATGGCAGAGATGCCAATGCTTTCTTGCAAGAGATTCCAAGACCCTAATTGGCTGCTGAAGAATGGTATTTCACTAGTATTTAGGGATTGACATGAGACTAATAATTGAGGATTATAGTTGATTATCAAGTTTGAGGAGAGAACTAGGAAGATAATGGAAATGGTGTTCATTTTTTTCTTCTTTTTTTGGGTTTATAGGTTTAGAGGAATGTAGTTTAGAAGATTAATTGTTGGTTTCAAATAGATTATTTGTTGGTGCAAGTGTAGTGAAGATGTCAATAAAATGAAGGGAATGTGAGCCTCTAAATTATGAAGTAGGATTTTAGAAGGAAAGATTAAAGTATATGGTTAGCATATAGGAGGATTCTAAAACGATCTAAATAATGTGGTATAAACGAGTGAATGGAGAAAATATAGGCAAAGAATTTCTCGTGCAATCAAACTGAGAGAGAAAAGAGAAAAAAAAAATCCTCACCTACAACTACAAACTATAATTAGTAAAAATTGTAGTAAATATCACTTTCACTAAAATAATTAAACTATATAATAAGGTTTTAAAATATTTCATTAAATAATAAATTTATAGGTAAATGTATAATTTATTAGATAAACTGCTAATTTACTAGGTGAATAGTAACTGTACTCCTATTAATAAATAAATTATTTATGTAATAAATTTACTATTTATTGTTATTTACTACAACCTTCGTAAATTAAATAATACAGCCTATTATTTACTTCAATAATTTAATTTCTCCCTATAATTCGTTTCTAGAAGCACATATTGCTAGCTATTAGATGAATAAATATTCCTTACAAGTATGGCTACTGTCTCCTGTGTTTTGGCCAAATTTTTAGTGGTAGTATTGAGAATCTTTGCGTGGATATGAATTTTCGCAGCTACATTAATTAAGTTAAACTAAATCGATGGATTGAGAGCGTAGAGATCAAGAAATATGAGACAATCTGGGAATAGTGTGGATGGAAATTTTCCAGCTGTTGTAGAAGCTTGAGCATTTACTCTGCAAATTTAAGAAAATGCAGCGGCACCAGGGGAATAAACTTTTTGTGGTCACCATTTTCTCCGAAAGTAACCAAACCAATTCAAGAAGATAAACTACTTTTTCTGAGGAATACTTGCATAGCAATGTTTTGATGGAAAATAACTGAACGTTTCTATATTAATACTGACAAAACATTGATATAGCTAAATCAATGTGAAACAAAAGAAACGAAAAGAAAATAGAAGAGACCACACTACTTGAAATGTAACCTTAAGAGGTATAAACTTTAATCCAGGATACTAACATATGGAGTAAAGGGTGCCAAATGATCAAAATTTGATTAACATAAATGGATAAGAAATTCTTTAATGCAAACATTGGAGATAATATATACTTTGCTCTACCCTTGTGACAAACTCAAAATAAAATAAAATAAAATAAAACCCAAAACAAAGAAACAGAAAATAGGGTGAAAAAACACTGCAGCTAAACATAGAGAGGTTCAGCCTAGATCCTTTTCCCTCGACCCTTTTTTGGTCCAACAACAATCCATCCATCTTCCCCTTTAGTAGAGGGCTCCGGTGCCAGCTCATCTACTTGCATGTCATCCGAGTTCGAATTTGACACAGACTGTGACGAGCTTACCGTCTTTTTTGACGAGCTATCATTCCTAATTCCATCAGATCTCACATTTATTTTCTCGTGGTCGTCATCGTCGCCATCATCATCGTCATCCTCATCGTTTGCCTAAGAACAATGCAAGCAAAACACGAAAAATACCTGTAAGTTATCTACTATTTCAACTTTCTGAATAAATGCACATGGCAACAACTACCCATATAATTTGGAGATTAAAGTTTGCAAGAGAATTTGTTCACCGTAAATCCTTGCTTGCATCAAGTAATCCAACATGTGCCAGATTGAGTTGGATATGATTCAAGTACGATACCAAAAGTTCATAGAGATCATCACATCAATATTACTAGGAAAATTCAACCTGTTGAATCAAGTTACCATTTCTCTTTGAGCCCCATACTACAACTCATTTGTTTCAAGAGACCCAAATGAATAATTGCACATGGCAACAACTACCCATATAATTTGGAGATTAAAGTTCGCAAGAGAATTTGTTCACCGTAAATCCTTGCTTGCATCAAGTAATCTAAAAGACAATAGAAAGAAAAGTAATCCTAAACACTGCCAAGAAATATGAAAGAAAAACTGTTTCTGAAATTGAATAATTTTTCAGTATACAAATGATCTATCACCATGACTTTAAATAGCCGAGTATTGCCTAGGGTCAACTATACAATTAATACAATCTCTCATAATTAGAATAAATGAATTTACCAAAAAAAGAATGAGCCTAAAATAGACTGATTACCCAAGGATTCTACGGCTAATTTACAGCCTTCCCTAATTACACGATTTCTCACACTCCCCCTCAAGCTCAACTGTACACATTGAAAAGATTGAGCTTGCTAATTAACCGCTCAAAATCCGGCTTCCAAAGACTCTTTGTTAAAATGTCTGCTGTCTTCTCCGTTGTTGGGATGTATATGATGCAGATTGTTCCATCCTCCATCTTTTCCTTAATGAAGTGTCTATCTACTCCCACATGCTTTGTTCTGTCATGGTAAACCGGATTATGACAAATGTTGATGGCTGCCTTGTTGTTACAAAACACCTTTATAGACTCCTATGCTTCTAGGCGCAATTCAGTTAGTAGATTCTTTAGCCACAAAGCTTCACAAAGACCATAAGCCAAACATCTTAGTTCAGCCTCAGCGCTGCTTCTGACTACTACCGTTTGCTTCTTACTTCTCCATGTAACCAGGTTGCCCCATACATATGAACAGTAACCAGATATCGACCGTCTGTCAATAACCGATCCTGCCTAGTCAGCATCAGTAAAGGTTTCAATATTCCTTTTTGTGGTTTTCTCAAACAGAAGACCTCGTCCCGAAGTTCCTTTTAAATATCTAAGTATCCGATTAATAGCCCCCTAGTGTTCTTCCTTAGGATCATGCATAAACTGGCTAACATAGTTCACAGCAAAGCCAATATCAGGTCTTGCATGGGCTAGGTATATCAATTTGCCAACTAATCGTTGGTATCTCCCCCTATCCACTAGGTTGGTTGACTCCTGATCATTGAACTTAAGATTGGGATCCATGGGAGTATCCATTGGCTTGCATCCCAACATTCCTGTTTCTTCAAATAAATCAAGGATATACATCCTTTGTGAGACAGAAATTCCTGCTTTACTCCTGGCGACTTCCATTCCTAAGAAATATCGAAACTTTCCTAAGTCTTTCATTTCAAATTCGGATCAGAGACCCTTCTTGACACGCGACATCTCTTCCAAGTCATCTCCTGTAAGGATAATATCATCAACATATACTCTAAGGATGGATACCTTACCCTCTCGGTGTTTGTAGAAGAGAGTATGGTCAGCTTGAGCCTGCACATATCCTTGTCCTTTTACAGCTTTCGAGAAACGATCAAACCAAGCCCGAGGTGACTGTTTTAAGCCGTACAGAGTCTTGCGTAACCTGCACACTTTATTCTCATCATAATTAAACCCAGGGGGAGGATCCATAAACACTTCTTCTTCTAGCTCCCCATTCAGGAAAGCATTTTTAACATCAAGTTGCTCTAATGGCCAATCTAGATTTGCAGCTAAAGATAAGAGAACTCGTACAGTGTTGATCTTGGCAACAGGAGCAAACGTTTCTTCGTAATCAACACCATACGTTTGAGTAAAACCTTTAGCTACTAACCTAGTTTTGTATCTTTCAATTGTGCCATCCGCATTATATTTCACTGTGAAGATCCACTTACAACCAACTATTCTTTTATCTCGTGGTTTTTCAACAACTTCCCAAGCCCCATTTTTCTCAAGAGCGTGTACCTCTTCAAGTAGGGCAGCCTTCCACTCAGGACTTTTCATGGCTTCTTCTGCATTTGCTGGGATATTCTCATTAGACAGATTGGCAACAAACGTCATCAACTGTTCTGAAAGATGCCCGTATTTTACGGAGTTTGAAATGGGGTATCTTGTGCAGGTTCGAGAAGCTTTCCTGAGAGCAATAGGATCCTCATATATTTCCGGACACGACTCTGAGACAGGCAACTGAGAGTGCTCAAGATTTTCGACATCCCCTTTTTTTGTTTCCTTCGAGAATAAGTCAAGAGTTCTTTTTTTGGAATTAGTTGTTTGTCTGGGAAATGATTTTCGGACAAGGGAGTCAGGAAATCGAATCCTTCACTACCTAGCATCATGGAATCAGAATTTGGCTCGTTTGCATTCTCCCCCTTAGGCAAATGACGTTTATAGTATGGAAGGTTTTCAAAGAAGGTGACATCAACAGACGTGAAGTATTTTCGCTGGTCTGGTGAATAGCATATGTAAGCCTTCTGTGACGAGGAATATCCTAGGAAGATACATTTGTGAGAGCGAGGATCAAGCTTAGATCGACCCTGAGAAAAATTATGGACAAAGGCCACACAACCGAAGACACGGGATTCAAGGGTTGAGAATAATCTATAGGCAGGGTAGGAAGATGTGAGTGTGTCTAAGGGTGTTTTGAAGTGGAGTACTTTGGATGGCATGCGATTAATGAGGTAGCAAGCAGTAAGGATAGCATCCCCCCAAAAAAACTTAGGAACATGTGCTGCAAATAAAAGGGAACGTGCCACCTCCAGAAGATGTCTATTTTTGCGCTCCGCCACCCCATTTTGTTTTGGGTATCAATGCATGAACTTTGGTGGAGAATCCCTTTAGTTTGAAAAAATTCCCCAAGAATGGAATTGAAGTACTCAGTACCATTATCAGTACGGAGTAATTTTATTTGTGTGTCAAACTGAGTATGGATCATTTGGTAAAAATTTTTAAAAACTGCAGCGGTATCAGATTTGTCTTTAAGAATATACACCCAACTGACACGTGTATGATCATCGATGAAGGTAATAAACCATTTTTGAGATTTAAGTGTTGGAACACCGGAAGGCCTCCAAATGTTACTGTGAATCAAAGTAAATGGTATAGATGGGCAATATGGTTGTGGAGGAAGAAATTGACGTGTATGCTTAGCCATTTGACAGACTTCACATTGCAAAGGAATATTTTTATTTTGGAAAAGAGAAGGAAATACATATTTCATGTAGGTAAAACTAGGATGGCCTAGACGATAATGTAACAACATTATTTGATTATTCAAAGAGACAAAAAGAGCACATGAACTCTTCTCAGGAAACAAGAAATAGAGGCCGTTAAAGACTCTAGCACTGCCAATCGTCCTCCCCGTTGTCGCATCCTGAAAAACACAAGAAGTAGAAGTGAAGTTAACACGACACAGGTTATCTGCCGTCAATTTACATACAGAGATAAGGTTGTAGGAAAGCTGCGGAACATGTAAAACATTTTTTAGACAAAAAGAAGGGCTTATTTGGACTGTGCCTATGCCCGCAACAGGCGAAAAAGAGCCATCAGCCACTTGAACCTTTTTTTGTCCAGAACTAGGAGTATAAGTCTGAAACGAAGTTGCACAGTCAGTCATGTGATCACTAGCACCTAAATCCACAATCCACCACTCACCTTCCTCAGTCATGTCAGACATAGGAGCACCCGAGATACCTTGTTGAGCCATAAGAGAGGTGCTCGGCTTGGTAGAAACACCCAAAAGTTGACAAAGGTGATTGACTTGGGCTTGAGTAAGTTTTATTTCACCAGTTGCATTCTTTGGAGAGGATTCAGCTGCAGCAGCTGTGGCAGCAGCCTTTCGTTACTTGGCAGAGACAAAGTTTGCAGGTTTTCCATGCAATTCCCAGCATTTATCACGCGTGTGCCAGGACTTGTGGCAGTGGTCACATTTAGGTACAGGCCGGGAATGTTGTACAGGTTGTGAGACGCCAGATTTGTGAACGGCTAAAGTTGAGACATCAGCAGCAAGGGATAAGGGACTGCCAAGCATAATCCGACGCCGATGTTCCTCCCTTCACACTTCTGAAAAAACTTCATCAATGGAGGGAAGATGCCGAAGACCAATAATTCTGCCACGGACCTCATCAAGGTCTTTGTTAAGACCTGCCAAGAAATCATAAATATAGTCTTTCTCTACAATTTGTCGATAAAGGGTAGCATCATTAGGATGGTGCCACTGTATAGTGGAAAACATATCCACCTCCTGCCACAATTTCCGAAGAGTGGTAAAATATTGGGTTACATCGAGTTCCCCTTGACGAAGTTCTTTTGCCTTATTCCGTAATTCAAACAACTGTGAGGAGTTGTTCAAATCTGAATAAGCCAATTGAACAACATCCCAAATTTCTTTAGCCGAAGAATAAAAAAGGAAGGTCTCACCAATATTGTCTTCCATGGAGTGGAGGAGCCAGGCCATCACTAAGGAGCTGTTTGCATCCCAAGAGGCGTACTCGGGGTCATCAAGCGGCGGACGTGGAGAAGATCCATCAAGAAAACCGATTTTCCCTTTTCCCTGAATTGCAATGGCAGCACAACGAGACAACTGAAGAAAATTTCGGCCATTAAGTTTAACAGGGTTTATTTGAAGAGTAGGAGGTTTGTTATCAAATATGGCAGAGGGAGCAATTTTGGGAATCAACTCAGACACCAAGGAAGGTGGGGTCGAGTTGCCTTCACCGCTTACTCCAGACATGGTTAACTTCTCAAATTTCTATTATCTTCTTTCGCTCTGATACCATAAAAGACAATAGAAAGAAAAGTAATCCTAAACACTGCCAAGAAATATGAAAGAAAAACTGTTTCTGAAATTGAATAATTTTTCAGTATACAAATGATCTATCATCATGGCTTTAAATAGCCCAGTATTACCTAGGGTCAACTATACAATTAATACCCTAGGGTCAACTATACAATTAATACAATCTCCCATAATTAGAATAAATGAATTTACCAAAAAAAGAATGAGCCTAAAATAGACTGATTACCCAAGGATTCTATGGCTAATTTACAGCCTTCCCTAATTACACGGTTTCTCACATAATCCAACATGTGACAGATTGAGTTGGATATGATTCAAGTACAATACTAAAAGTTCATAGAGATCATCACATCAATATTACTAGGAAAATTCAACCCGTCGAATCAAGTTACCATTTCTCTTTGAGCCCCATACTACAAATCATTTGTTTCAAGAGACCCAAATGCATATAAATAGAAAGGGATAGTAATTAGTTTCAAGTTTTTAAGCCGAAAAGTGGATAATATGAATCAAAGTGATTGAAAGTTCCACACAATTCCAATGCTTTTCAATAATGCAAGATATTTGTGTAATGCTTATTGATTTTTTGCATCTCAATTTAAATATCAACCACAAGCTGAAGGGACCAAAATATCAAACAGAGTGATTTAGCAGGACTCGATTACATAGTCATCAAGTCCAGATCAAGAAGTAACATTTTTTCTTGTAGAAATCAGAGAAAGGTGAAGAAGAAATACCCTAATACAAATGATCTCTTTCCTATGTTGGTATGACTTATTAAACCTCATATACTTTGCAGTCTGAGGATTCTAATAGCAAATTACCTGTCTAACATGAGAAACTGGGACCCGTCGATGATTAGATTCCCGAAGAGCTTCAATGGAATTAACATTACCATCCAAACACTCTTCATGCATAATCATCAACTTTTCAGCTATCTGCATAGATCAACACATAAAACTTTAGATGCTAATTTAATATAAAATTTAAAAAGAAAAAAAAAAGGACAAAAAAACAGTGTGAGACAAGCCAATGCCATAACCCACCCTGAAATTAAAAACTGGCCTTAAACAACGCTAAGTCTAACACAAGTTCTCCATCAATAAAAGAGTTGAAATTAAAAACAAATTTTCTTTAAAGGAAAAAAAAGCACTGAAGCTAAGAACGAATCATGGCGATATTGTAACCCTAATGCCCAGCCAACAGAAGTTCCCATTCCCCCACTCACTTTTAATTTTTAAATTCCCATTTTACTGGCTGCCTAATTTCTTTTGTCTTGCTTTCTTGTCAATGTCTAAATAAGAAACACGAAGCAACCTTGTACAAAGAGGCCATTTGGTACAACAATTGGAGACGGAATCTTACCTATTCAATTCCAAAACTCTCAATTCTACATCTCACTCTCTCTCTTAAATTTTCATAAAATTCAAACTTTAAAAATCCATAACTTTCTGATTCCAAGTTGAAATGAGATAATTATTGTGTCTAAATGCTTACAACGAGGAGAAGAACGAAACAATACCCATATTTCTTCTTTTTTTCCTCAAATGCATCTTAAATTTCTCATTGTTTCCTGTATCATAGTTTATTTCTAATTCACACTTCAACAAAAACACGCATTTCAGTTCCATCCTACAAAACTCCAACACCAACAATTGTTCCAAACGGAGAGTTTTTCCTTCTCATTTAACCAACTAAACTAAAATCTATCTTGAATCACGTCAAAAGAGTGAAAAAAGAAGGTGAATTGAACTGAAAGATTACCTCTTCAATGCTGCCATCATCAATCTCAGTGTTGAGAGAAAGCATGCCTTCATCAAGCATCCCTTCTAAATCATCTATGTAAAGATCCTCTATCAACGCAACAAACAAACAAACAAACAAACAAACACAAAAATATCAATCTGCCTTTAAAAAAAAAAAAAAAAAAAAGGAGCTAAAATCATTCATTAAGATCCCAAATAATAGCAAGTTTTTTTTATTTTATTTAATTTTAATTACCGGATTTGGAAGATGTAAACCAGGAGATGATTTGGGAGAGGAGTTGGTCCGCTTTCTGGCGAGAATTGCGACCGCCCCACTCGTTTTCAACGGCCAGTCCGAGAGCCGACCATCGAGAAAGAACCAGACCAATTCCTTCTCTCAATGCAGATTCTGCCTCCGCCGACAACCCCGGATTCTTGTCGCCTTTCATCTCTCTCTCTGTCTCTCTCTCAAAGCCTAATCAGATTCCCGTGAAGGTAACTACGAGAAGAAACAAAAATTCAACGTAATTAAGAAGACCAGAATAATAAAATTAAGGATTGAATTGCGGATTGAATTGCCAAGGATTTGGATTGCATTTTGCGTTACCTGAAGAATCCAAAGAGAGGCAAAAGGCAAGGGCTGAAGCGATGAGAGGTTTACGCTTTCGCAATCTGCAAGGTTTAGGTTTGGGAAAAACTCAATTACACCACCACCCATAATCTCAAGTCACGTGCCGCTCACGTTTTTAGCACACACCTTTTTTTTGGAATTTTTATTTTTTGTTTTTAAATACAAGATGGTTGTCTCTAATTTTGCACACATTGCTGTTTTAATTGTATTTAAATATCATTATTTTTTTTTTAGATTAACATCAATTTTATTATTTATAATTATTATTATAATTTTGTAATTTAAGTTTCAAGAGCTTTATATATATTAGTCCATAATTATATATATAAGTTCAAATAAGATGATTTTTTTTAAATTATATAAATTTTCAAAATGAATAAAACAAGTTTTATATCAATATTTTTTAAATATATTTTAAATTTATACACTTTTTAACTCTAATAACTTAAACGTCTCACCAAATATACATTATTACATTTCAACTTAATTTAACTCAAACTAAATTTTACCTTTCAAACTCACACATGAAATGAGGGCTTAATCAATGGTCTTGGGAGAGTAATCTTGTAAATTATAAAAAATAATTTACTTTATTATTTTCATTATAAACAAAAAAGAATAATCTAGTAAGAAACATAATTATAATAAACTACATTATATAGGAACGAGGTCTTTTATTTCTAACCCAAAATTTTTATAATTTTAAAAAACAAAAAAAATCTCAAATAATCTATATTTTGCTCTGACAAAAAATTAATGGGGTGTTTAGAAATATTATTGCACTTATATTGTATTGAAGTACAACACACTTAATACAATATACATATGGATATTTTATATTTGCATTACATTCAGATACAATATGTTTGAGTTTATATGAGAAAGAAAATGTAATATAATTGGAAAAAGTAAATAGAAAAGAGGAATGATGAATAGTATAATTGAATTGGATTTAAACTTTAAAAATAATTGTATTTTAATATGATACTTAATGTATTTGGTGCAATGGAATTGCATTTGAATGTAACACAAATGCAGTACATGATGCAAATGCTCTTAAAAATTCGTATATATCTCCCATTAAAATTAATTCTATCAAATAATTTTTCTGTTTTGTCCTCAATTAAAATTAAAAATTCTTATATAAGCCTACTAAAATAAAAATTCTCACATATTCCCCACTAAATTTTTTTTAAAATAAAATTTAGTGTACGCCCCCATTAAAATAGACTTCTGACTCCACCTCCTACCTAGAATGGAGATTGTTTTGTGGGGAGCATTTCTCAATCCTACCTCACCCGTTGTCATCCTTAGTCTTCAAAGAGAAATTTTATAGGTTAAAAGAAGTAATTTACTATATTATTTTCATTCTAAACGAAGAAGAACAAACCAATAAAAAACACAATTATCAGAAAACAAATACAAATTTTCGCCCTAAAAACACTATATCACCCAACAAAAAATACAAAAATTTTTATTAAAAAAACACCATATTAATTATTAAAAAAGGCACAGAAACATTTTACACCAAAATGTAGACAAAAAATATAAAAAGCTTATTTTTCAACTTTTTTCGATACTTCGTTTTTACAACCTTTCATATAGTTGGCACTGTCACAAGCCACTTCAAGAACCTACAGAGAGAGTAATAAGAACATGATCCGCAACGGCACAATAAATCATAGTGATTTAGATCTTGCAACTTTGAACATCGAGGAGGAGAGTTTGAGATTATTACTGATGAGAGAAATCAAGGGAGGATAGGAATTGGACGTTAGGATTAGTGTTTTAAAGTGCAAATTTGTTCATAGATTTTAGACATTTATTTATCAATAAAAGTTATTTATTTATTTATTTCATATATCAGTTATTTTGAATACTTTTATTAATATAGATTTATTATAAGCAAATAGCACATTGATTATCAGTATAATAACTTGATATAATGCGTACGAAAGTATGTAGAAAAAAATAAAATTAAAGTGATAATTTAAATTTAAAGTCTGCAGTCATAAAACAAAGGTTGGTACTTCGACTTCGATAAAATGGTAATGTTCATCTACTTCCACCTTTGTTGAATAGTTTATCTCGGCTATTGGAATAGATTTTCTGAGTTGAAACATTGATATATATGATGTAATGACCGCCATTTTCATGACACCTACTTACCATGTAATAAGTCATTAAGGAATAAAATGGACATAATTTAATGTCTTTTAGTGCAAATTTAAGAAACACGGTCAAGTACACGATCGTGTAAGAGGCTGTGTACCGCTCAGATAGATGAAGGTATTTCAAAGACATGGCCGTGTTGAGTAGTCTCAACTAGTACATGCCTGTGTCTGAAATGTACACGCCCGTGTTGCGTTGCACACGCACGTGTAAGAGTCCGTGTAGAAGGCTGTGTAATGAGTCGAGAGCCACTGTAATGACTCTCATGAATTATGAAACTTAATTACTATGTAATGATGTAATTAAGTTAATAAGCACAGTGTGCTTTTCAGTTGAATGAATTAAACAGGAATAGTAACGTTTAATTACTATTCATGCAGTGAAAGGTGTAATCGACAGTGAAATCGGTCCACCCTATTATGTGAGTATGCGTTGAGACACGCAATATCAAGAAACCGGTCTAGACGACCATTTCATGATACAGAACTGATGAGCTAGTCATCAGTACGCTCAAACTGGTCATCTGAGCGCAGCAGTGATAATTGCCCTAATAGATGTACAGTATCGAGAAAAGTGGTCTAGATGACCTCTTCTCGCCCAGAGACTGACAAAATCAGAGTCAGAACGCTCAGATTAGTCAGTCAGATAGTGAATAGTGAACAGTGATTAGTGATTAGTGAATAGTGAGAAATGCAGTGTCAGGTTAGTGGCTAAGACGGCCTTAATCTGGCATAAAACTGACATATTAATAGTCAGCAGGCTCAATCTGGTCAATTGAGCATAAAATGTAGATTTTGTTTAAAAGATACGCAGTATCAGGATGAGGGTCAAGACGACCTTTTCTCGCCCCGAAACTGATATATTTAGACTCAGGACGCCCAAATTAGTCAATCGGACACCTGACACGTTTTTCGAGATGTGGTCATACAAATCCCGAAAACTGGTCTAGAAGACCTCAGATGGACGTAAAACTGATAAATTTGAAATCAACACGTCCAAATTAGTAAAGGGAGACTGTGTTTGAAATTTCACGCGAAAACGCCTCGTTATGCGTGCACAGTATAGGCCTAACCACAGTATCAAGAAATTGGTCAAGATGACCTTTTCTTGATATAAAATTGATATATTTTTGGAATTAGAATGCTCAAATTAGTCATTTGAGCACAAAAAGTAATTTTTGACCGGGAACCATACAGTATCGGGAAACTGGTCGAGACGATCTCGGATGAAAATAAAACTGATATATTTGGGTTCAGCACGCCCAAATTAGTCAGTATAGCCTATCTTAAAATTTTTCAAAAAATTAGCATAAAGGATGAAATTTTGGGGATTCTAGAAAAATAGCCCCCATATTTTTTCAAATCTCATTTTCTCCCTCCCCACACCACACGAAGATGAACAGTGACCGACCATCGAATCTGGCCTCCGTTTTCGACACCGCTGGCACCATTGGAAAGCTCTCGACGAGCTGAGTCCAACGGTGTGCCGAGTCGACGGAACCGATGTCGGAGAACGCCGCACGCGCCGCCTAAAGCCGCCGGTGGCCGAATTTTTCAAACCGTGATTTCTCCGCCGTCCGACGTCCAAATGCCACGGTTCCGGTCCCAATGGATTCGTGGTGAAGAGTAGAACAAAACCCATGCTTCATTTTATGTCAATAGCCGCCGGATCGCGCCGCCCAAGGTTCGCCGTCGTAGTCGCCATCGCCGCCGTCGAATCTCGCTATTCCGGTGGAGTTGAGTTGCAAGGTCGGTATCAAAATGTTCAGAACAACACGTAGATCAAAAGCCCCAAATCAATTTTGGGCAACAACGCCGGAAAATGAAGATCCAACACCGCCGCCGTCGCCGACATTTCGAGGGCCGATTTCCGGTGATAGGAGCCTCGATTGGTGAAATTGACACCACCAATGGGTTCCTCTCATCGAGCTCTTCAAGATGGTGGTCGCCACTCCCATCGCCGCCGTGGTCAACGCCGGTTAACGGTCGGTCAACGCCGGTCAACGGCGACCTGGAGACTGAAAATTGAAGAATGGCCCGTTGGCCTATTTTTGACGTTTCGGACACATCCGCGGCATCGGATTTGCAAACCGGAGTTTCAAAAGTGGAGAATGATGATTCAAAGATTGTGCGATCGAGATCGAACGGTTCACCCGACTGCCGATGGGAACGATTTTGGTAGTGGTTTTGATCCCTTGATTCCTCATTTAATTATTGGAAATAATTATGTATTAATTATGGTTTACTGACTTGAGGAATTGTAAGAAAAAGGGATGAAATGTTGAAAAAGAGAATGAGAGGAAATGTGAATATTTTTACGTAAAAAGCGGAGCTTTTACGTAAAAATTAGGCCTCTGGTTTAGTACGTGGCAGGTTAGAATAGGTTAGATGGTTTTGAGGCGTTTCCTAAACGCCGGAAACCCAAAAATTAAGCGGAAATGCTGCCGAAATTTCTAAAATGGCACAAAGGGGTGTTTTAGGAAACGAGGGGTGAAAATGTGATCGGGATAGAAACCCGAGCCCCCTCGATGACCTAGGTCCGGGAAAGAAGGATGGACGTTGTGAGGATTAGTGAACCGTCCCATTAGAAATTTCGTAATGTAAGAAAACGACCCCTATGTCAGAATAGTACCACTCGAGGGATGGGTGCAATCTAATTATAAAATTTGGGGTAATTACATCGGTAACAGTAACCCGAGAGGCTAAATGGTCATACGGGAGGTATTCTGTCAGTTGACTGGTCGGTTAGCCAGTCAAGGACCAAGTCTGAATGGGATAGTGAGAGACAGTGATTAATTTGTCAAGTAGACAAATTAATCAAGCACGATTAGAAATTAGATATCAAATTCCCAAAGTAGAGCAGTTAGGTACCGATAGGCATCGGTATCACACAACGATAATTTTATTAGTTCCTATCGATAGAGTGACCTAAGAGCGACGTTAATTAATTTATTGAGTAAATAAATTAATTAACCATGATTAGAAATTAGAAAATCAAATTCTTAAGAAGAGGGCAATTAGTACCGATAAGGATCGGTACCACATAACGAGAATTTTTATTAGTCACTAATGACCACGGTGACCTAAGAGTGAATGTTAATGTAATGCATTATGATTACAGGGAGGTACCTGTATTGTGACGAAGGCGAGAGTATAAACTGTCTGCTGACAGGTAAGTACAACTCCGCCTACAGCATGGATAAAATGAATTTAAAATGATGCTTTTCCAGTACTTTAAGTATGTATCTTGCACACGATGCTGCACAGCATACATAAGAGCATATAGTTTCACAATCGAGTAGATTGATGAAAAAACAAGTTAGAAGCCATAGATCCCTACCGCGTAGGATTGGGGACAGCTTAGAGAAGCGTATGGCTAGAACAGTTAAACAAGATGGAAATAAATAGGTGTGTCGTACCGGCTCCTTCAGTCGAAGGGGTTTCCAGTTAAAGAAAGTTAAGGTCAAAAGTTGAGCATCAGTTGATGGCTCTTCGGCATTAGTTGACCTCGGGCGTTACCGTTGATCTGTGCGCACACGGTACTGACACATGAGCCCTAAATAGACAAGAAAAGAAAAGAGAAGTTTGAAGCATAAATGAACATAACCGGACCATGCATTAGTTATAGTTCGCTATGCTTTCTTTTTCAGTAGAGTGCATGTGATAACCGAGAAATCTACATTCTCGGGAATATTTTGTACAAATATGTAAATAAATGTACATTACAGTGATACAGATTACAGAATAAATAGCAGAGGAAAATTTTGATTAATCAAGTTTTTAATCAAAATTTGAAAATGAATTAATGAATATAGTTTAAAAGCTAAGCATTAATTCAATTATGATGTTTTAAAATTTGATAGAAAAGTATGTGGAAAATACATACTAAGAGATCTATAGCACACAAGTGAGCCACATTGATCAAGGGCCAAAAGAACTTGCCAAACAAGCCCTTACACATTAAAAAAAAAATAAAAGAAAGTAAGGTAGAGAGTGTGAGTGGCACGTGAGCTTAGAGGGAATTAATTCCCTTAGCTGCAGATGCAGCCAGCAGAAAGAGAAAAGAAAGAAAGAGAAAAGAAAGAAAGAATAAAAGAAAGAAAGAGAAAAGAAAGAAAGAAGAAAAGAAAGAAAGGAAAGAAAGAGAGAAAGAAACCGTGGAAAAGAGGGAGAAGAAAAAGGAAATCCAAAAAGTTCGGATTTCCTAGTTCCAACAGCAGATCGATCAAGATTCGGTCAAGGACTAGCAGCAAGAAAAGCTCACGATTAAAGCAAGGTAAACCCTCGTTTTTCTCTTGCTTTTTCGGATGAAAAATCTAGGGTTTGAGTGAGAAAAAGAGAATGTGAGTGAATCACATTTAGGTTTTCGGTTAAAATCGAAATGTGATTCGAGTCTAGACATTTTCAAACACGAATCCATGAACAGATGGTTTAGAAAACCGAGTTTAGTGAAATTTCTTCACTAAAACGCAGATTTTTCAAAAGTTAAGTCAAGAGATGTTCATAAGCAAAATTATGAAATCATGGATTTGTGATAGTAGAAGTGTAGTAGATACCTTGAAATGATCTTATGAAGATTGATTTCAAGTGTAAGAAGCAGAACAAAGGCCATAAAAGCCTTAGCAAAGCAGAGCAGAGCAGTTCGGACCCAGAATCTTGATTCTGGTATGAACACGGGCGTGTATAAGGGCGTGTTCAGAACACGGCCCCGAACATGCCCATACGCACGACCGTGTTGCAAGAAAAATCAGACCCAAGAGGTACACGGTCAAGAACACGGCCGTGTATCAGACCGTGTCAAGGGGCACACGGTCAAAAGGAGGCGTGTAAGTAACCGTGTAAGAGTGCAGAGGAGTACACGGCCAGTAACACGGCCGTGTACCCACCCGTGTAAGCATACACGGGCATGTTTCACGAATTACACAGCCAGGCTTAAAAGTCCAGAGAGGTACACGGGTATGGACACGGCCATGTAGGAGGGCGTGTTCGAAGCCAGGGAGTAAAAAAAAAAAAAAAAAGAGTTTCGAAAGGAAAATTTACATGTTTTGCCATATTTTCAGTATAAGATAAATATGGTAAATAATCAGTGATTTTTCCATTTATAGGAGTCCGAGCCAAAGACCCCAAATCAGCAGTCCCAGAGCAGTAGCAGCTTACGCTAGAGGACTTTCTGTAAGTTCAAGCATTATCCTGACTGTAACGTGGATAAGCTTGCTTTATTACGATGTTATGTATGTTGTATGACGTGTTGTTAGACATTGATTGTCTGCATCACGATGTTATGTCAGTTTATGTCAGTCACAGTACAGGTCATTTCATGTCAATCACAGCATAGGTCAGTTCATATCAGTTCATGTCATGCATATAGAGTTGCATGTCTCAGTACACAGACCAGACAGTACCAGAACAAGAAAACAGTTAGGTGCACAAGGCACCCTAGTGTGTTAATTAATTCACACCCCAGTAATTTGATTAACAGGTTCCGACTATGGGGGCAAGCAGTATGCTACTCAGTTGGAACACCAGCAAGACGGTAATTAACCAGTTATTGGCGTATCGGCCTCTCGACCCACGGGGAGGTTATCATGTTTAGCATTAGTTAAGACTGAGGAGGTCAGCACTAAAGTACCGCTCCCGGTTGCGCTAACATGTCGGTACGTCCAAATCAGGGGCCCAAAACCAGAACTAAATAACAGATTAAAGTCCTAAGACTAAACCTTCAGCCAGTACAGCATGTTTACAGAGTCCAGTCATGCATGAGCACAGCAGTACAGTATGAGCACAGCAGTACAGCATGAGCACAGCAGTACAGCATATCAGTTTCATGTTTTTATGTTTGAACTTACTGAGCCTATAGCTCATCAGTTTGTTCACATGTTGTAGGTAAGAGACCTGTTCACCAGTAGTATTGGTGGACGACGAACAGGGTAGATGCATGCCGGAGAGGATTGGGCGAGGGATATTGGTCACCATTTGATCTTCCGCTGCATATATAGATTTTGAATGTAATTTCAAAGAGACAAGTTTTCAAGCCAGGAGTATGTGATAGGGGAATCATGATCAGTTGTTAACATGATTTCTTTATCACATTCTCAAACAGTTTATGTCTTTAAAGAAAAAAAAAATTTATTCTGCAAAATTAGTAGTAGTTACAGTTCAGTATGATTGCCGGCGACCCTAGAGGCCTGCAGACTATTGCGGTTGACTACAGAGTTGGCCATAGTAGCACTGTAGAGCCTCTACAGCAGGGCGGGCCGCCACAGGTGGTATCAGAGCGAGAGCTTTTACGACGAGTCTAGTTTAGGATACCAACCGTAGCCACAGTTGGTATCAGAGCCCAAGTTTTAAAATGGGTCTAGTTTAGAATACTTACTGTAGCACAGTAGATATTATCAGAAAGATTGGTTGACCATATCTTGCCTGACTCCGTGCATGTCCTATTCGCCGATCCAAGTAAGTTAAAGTTATGTTAACATAAGCAGCTAGTTATGCATGAAAGTAAAGGTCTGTAGAGACCTATACTTTGTAGTAAGTACATGGTAATACGTAAATGCAAGAAATCATGTGGATCCTTTTTATACAGGATCTAACACAAGTTCATCGTGTGATTATAGGAGATATAGTAGCACAATGGATAATCAGGGCCAAGGCCAAGGCCAGAGAAGGAGAAGGGGACACCCATCTCTGACTCAAAGATTAGAAGAGATGCAAGCTCTTCTAGAAAACCAGATGAGAGAAAACACAGAGTTGAGAAAGAGGCTAGAACAGTTAGAACAGGGGCAGGGATCAATAGGGACTCCTGCACAACCAGCAGCAGAGGCAGAACGGGTAGCGCCACCAGCGGCACCAGAAGTGGTTCAAGAACCACTGGCCAGGGTGAATCCAGAGCCATTATATGAGAGATTTCGGAAGATGAGGCCTCCAGAATTTGAGGGTTCAACAAATCCTCTAGAGGCAGAAGATTGGCTTTCTTCAATACAGATGATAATGGAGTTCATGAGACTCACAGATGAGGAAAAAGTCATGTGCGTGTCCTTTGTTCTAAGGAAGGATGCAAGATTTTGGTGGGACATAGTCCGTATGAGGAGGGACGTGACCACAATGACATGGGCAGAGTTTCTGGAGGAGTTCAACAGAAATACTATGATCCTGCATCACTTCGACCCCAGCAGAAAGAATTTGCAGAGTTACAGCAGGGGGACATGTCAGTCAGTGAGATTTGCAGGAAATTTGATCAGCTCTCCCGCTTATGTCCGTATATGGTGCCTACGGAGAGGGAGAAGATGCAGAAGATGATGGGCATGTTCAGGCCTGAGATCTCTACTCTGATTGACGTTGGCCCATTTCCGTCAGTTTCAGTAGCCGACTGTGTTAGGCGTGCTTTGAGGGCAGAGTACCATCTAGCCCGACAGAAAGAAGCGAGAGAAAAGGTCTGGGAAGCCAGGAAGCAAGAAAAGATCCTGGCTAAGGCCTCTCAACCTGGACAGTACCGTAAGGGCAGTCAGGGTACAAGACCAGAGCAGTCCAGTCATCCAGGCCCTCAGTCCCAACAGAAGAGAAAGGGGAATTTCCAAGGAGCTCAGAGTCAGGACAACAGAAGTCAGTCAAGGAGGACTCACACCACTACAGCTCCAGGTAACCCCACTTGTCCAAATTGTGGGAGGAAACATGTGGGTTAATGCAAAGCTGGCACGACTGCATGTTTTCAGTGTGGAAGAGAGGGCCACTTCATCAAGAATTACCCCATGAACCGCCAGTCAGTATCAGCATCAGGGCAAACTCTTCACGTTCACAGCAGTCCCAAGTACATGCACTCAAGTTGAGTTATGAAAGCCCAACAGAAGTGCCTCCAGCAGTGCAAGAAAGAGCTCCACAGGCAGATGCTAGGGTGATGGCCTACACCAGAGAAGAAGCAGAGGCAGGGACGTCCAACGTGGTGGCAGGTCAGATTTCTGTCGCTAACCACTTGGCATCTGTACTATTTGACTCTGGGGCCACCTATTCTTTCATATCATGTGCATTTGTTGATAAGTTAGAATACCCTAGAGATCACATGGGAAGGACTTTTAGAACTGCTCTCCCATCAGGAGAAATCATGTTGTCAGAGTACTGGTTACCTCATGTACCAGTAATCGTGGCAAATAGAGAGCTGTATGCAGAGTTAATCATGATGAAGATCGTAGACTATGATGTGATCTCGGGAATAGATTTCCTAGGAAAATATCAAGCTACGATAGATTACAGAAACAGAAGAATAGTATTCAAGCCAGAAGAGGAAGAAAGTTTCGAGTATGTCGATTCTTCGAGAAGATGCAGCAAGATGATGATCAGTTCAATGAGAGCCAAGAAGCTAATAGCCAGTGGTTGTACTGGATATCTAGCTTATGTCACAGATACAGCAGAAGAGAAGAAGTTACAGCCAGAAGAGGTTCCAGTTGTCAGAGAATTTCTCGAGGTCTTTCCCGAGGAACTACCAGGATTACCTCCAGAGCGGGAAATCTCGTTTGAGATAGAGCTCCTACCTGGAACAGCACCCATCTCCAAGGCGCCGTACCACATGGCACCAGTGAAGTTAAGAGAGTTACAAGTGCAGTTGAAGGATCTGCTTGACAAGGGATTCATCAGACCGAGCTATGCCCCATGGGGAGCTCCCGTACTGTTTGTCAAGAAAAAAGACGGGACGTTCCGTATGTGCATAGATTACAGAGAATTGAACAAGGTCACCGTCAAGAATAGGTACCCATTACCTAGGATTGATGACCTGTTCGATCAGCTCAAGGGTGCAGTAGTATTCTCAAAGATTGATTTGAGATCAGGATATCATCAGCTGAGAATCAAGGAAGATGACGTTCCCAAGACAGCTTTCAGAACCCGTTATGGGCATTATGAGTTCTTAGTAATGCCGTTTGGGTTAACGAACGCGCCAGCCGCTTTCATGGACCTGATGAACAGAGTCTTCAAGGAGTATCTAGACAAGTTTGTCATTGTGTTCATCGATGACATCCTTGTATATTCAAAGACTCACGCAGAGCATGAAGCTCAGTTGAGAGTTGTTTTTCAGAAGCTGAGAGAGCATCAGCTCTATGCCAAATTCTCAAAATGTGAGTTCTGGCTAGACAGAGTGCATTTCCTTGGTCATGTAGTGTCCAAGGAGGGAATTGCAGTAGATCCAGTCAAGGTGGAAGCAATTAACCAATGGCCTGCACCTAAGAGCGTAACAGAGATACGCAGTTTCTTAGGGTTAGCTGGCTATTATAGGAGGTTCGTGGAGGGATTTGCAAGGATAGCAGCACCTCTCACCACCCTCACACGCAAGGAAAAGAAGTATGTATGGACAGATGAGTGTGAAAGAAGCTTCCAAGAGCTGAAAAGACGGCTGACAAGCGCGCCGATCCTCACACTCCCTACTGAAGGGGAGAAGTATGAGATCTACAGTGATGCCTCAAGAGTGGGTTGGGAGCAGTATTGATGTAATATGGCAAAGTAATTACCTACGCTTCTCGTCAATTGAAAGAGCACAAGAAGAATTATCCCACCCATGATCTAGAACTTGTTGCAGTAGTGTTCGCACTCAAAATTTGACGACACTATCTGTATGGAGCTTAGTGTCAGATCTATACAGATCATCAGAGCCTAAAATACTTCTTCACACAGAAGGAGTTAAACATGAGGCAAAGAAGATGATTGGAGTTGGTGAAGGATTATGACTGTGAGATCCTTTATCACCCAGGAAAAGCCAACCGAGTAGCAGACGCATTGAGCAGAAAAGCGACAGTTCCACAGCAGTTGCCCATTGACAGGTTATCAAGACCACTGCAGCAAGAGATCCATTCACTCGAGCTAGAGCTGATATCAGAAAAATTATCAGCACTACAGTTGAAGTCATCATTGTTTGATGATATCCAGGAAGCACAGAAGCAGGATTCAAGTCTGACAGACTCCCAGGAAGAGATGTCCACAGATGGATTAATCAAGTATCAGGGGAGAATTCATGTGCCAGCAGATGAAGAGCTACGAAGGCGAATCATGTCAGAAGCTCATGAGACGCCATATTCAGTCCATCCTGGAGCCACCAAGATGTACCAAGACTTGAAGTTATAGTTTTGGTGGAAAGGGATGAAAGGAGACATTGCAAGATTTGTGAGTAAGTGCCTTACTTGTCAGAGAGTAAAGGCTGAGCATCAGCATCCTGGAGGGAAGTTAGAACCTCTAAAGATTCCAGAATGGAAATGGGAGAACGTTACCATGGATTTTGTGGTAGGGTTACCTAAAATAAGAGGAGGACACGATGCCATTTGGGTAATCGTGGACAGATTGACAAAGACAGCCAGATTCATACCAATCAGGATTACTTACTCATTGGAGAAGCTGGCACAGCTGTACGTAGATCAGGTTGTCAGGTTACATGGAGTTCCAAAGTCCATAGTATCTGACAGAGATGCACGTTTCACTTCCAACTTTTGGGAGTGTGTGCAAAGAGCCATGGGCACAGAATTGAGATTCAGTACAGCCTTCCATCCTCAGACAGATGGACAATTAGAACGGACTATCCAGACTCTGGAGGATATGCTCCGAGCATGTGTCATGGATTTTCCAGGAGCTTGGAATGAGAAGCTGCCACTAGTGGAATTCTCATACAACAACAGTTACCAAGCTTCCATCAAGATGGCACCGTATGAGGCCCTGTACGGAAGAAAGTACAGATTACCCATTCACTGGTATGATCTGAAGGAAAAACAACTGCATAAGACAGATTTCATGCAGGAGACTTGTGATGCAGTTGCCAAGATCCAGCAAAGAATGAAGAGTGCTCAGAGCAGACAGAAGACTTATGCAGACAGAAGGCGGAGATCCCTAGAATTCAAGGAAAGGGACTTCGTTTTTCTGAAAGTGTCACCCATGAAGGGGATCATGCGTTTTGGTAAGAAGGGAAAACTGAGTCCAAGGTACATTGGACCCTATGAGATTATCAAACGCATTGGGAAGGTTGCCTACAAGTTGGCATTACCTCCTGAGCTGTCAGCAGTACACAACGTGTTCCATGTCTCTATGCTCAGAAAGTACATGTCAGATCCATCTCATGTGCTACAACATGAACCAGTACAGGTCCAAGAGGATTTGACTTATGAAGAACAGCCTGTTCAGATACTGGCTAGAGAAGAAAAGGAGCTGAGAAACAAGACCATCCCACTAGTCAAGGTATTGTGGAGAAATCACAACGTTGAAGAGGCTACGTGGGAGAGAGAAGATGAGATGAGCCGTTCATACCCTCACTTGTTTTAAATTTTCGAGGACGAAAATCTTATAAGGAGGGGTGAATGTGATAACCGAGAAATCTACATTCTTGGGAATATTTTGTACAAATATGTAAATAAATGTACATTACAGTGATACAGATTACAGAATAAATAGCAGAGGAAAATTTTGATTAATCAAGTTTTTAATCAAAATTTGAAAATGAATTAATGAACATAGTTTAAAAGCTAAGCATTAATTCAATTATGATGTTTTAAAATTTGATAGAAAAATATGTGAAAAATACATACTAAGAGATCTATGGCACACAAGTGAGCCACATTGATCAAGGGCCAAAAGAACTTGCCAAACAAGCCCTTACACATTAAAAAAAAAAATAAAAGAAAGTAAGGGAGAGAGTGTGAGTGGCACGTGAGCTTAGAGGGAATTAATTCCCTTAGCTGCAGATGCAGCCGGCAGAAAGAGAAAAGAAAGAAAGAGAAAAGAAAGAAAGAGAAAAGAAAGAAAGAATAAAAGAAAGAAAGAGAAAAGAAAGAAAGAAGAAAAGAAAAAAAGGAAAGAAAGAGAGAAAGAAACCGTGGAAAAGAGGGAGAAGAAAAAGGAAATCCAAAAAGTTCGGATTTCCTAGTTCCAACAGCAGATCGATCAAGATTCGGTCAAGGACTAGCAGCAAGAAAAGCTCACGATTAAAGCAAGGTAAACCCTCGTTTTTCTCTTGCTTTTTTAGATGAAAAATCTAGGGTTTGAGTGAGAAAAAGAGAATGTGAGTGAATCACATTTAGGTTTTCGGTTAAAATCGAAATGTGATTCGAGTCTAGACATTTTCAAACACGAATCCATGAACAGATGGTTTAGAAAACCGAGTTTAGTGAAATTTCTTCACTAAAACGCAGATTTTTCAAAAGTTAAGTCAAGAGATATTCATAAGCAAAATTATGAAATCATGGATTTGTGATAGTAGAAGTGTAGTAGATACCTTGAAATGATCTTATGAAGATCGATTTCAAGTATAAGAAGCAGAACAAAGGCCATAAAAGCCTTAGCAAAGCAGAGCAGAGCAGTTTGGACCCAGAATCTTGATTCTAGTATGAACACGGGCGTGTACACGGGCGTGTATAAGGGCGTGTTCAGAACACGGCCCCGAACATGCCCATACACACGACCGTGTTGCAAGAAAAATCAGACCCGAGAGGTACACGGTCAAGAACACGGCCGTGTATCAGACCGTGTCAAGGGGCACACGGTCAAAAGGAGGCGTGTAAGTAACCGTGTAAGAGTGCAGAGGAGTACACGGCCAGTAACACGGCCGTGTACCCACCCGTGTAAGCATACACGGGCATGTTTCACGAATTACACAGCCAGGCTTAAAAGTCCAGAGAGGTACACGGGCATGGACACGGCCATGTAGGAGGGCGTGTTCGAAGCCAGGGAGTAAAAAAAAAAAAAAAAAGAGTTTGGAAAGGAAAATTTACATGTTTTGCCATATTTTCAGTATAAGATAAATATGGTAAATAATCAGTGATTTTTCCATTTATAGGAGTCCGAGCCAAAGACCCCAAATCAGCAGTCCCAGAGCAGTAGCAGCTTACGCTAGAGGACTTTCTGTAAGTTCAAGCATTGTCCTGACTGCAACGTGGACAAGCTTGCTTTATTACGATGTTATGTATGTTGTATGACGTGTTGTTAGACATTGATTGTCTGCATCACGATGTTATGTCAGTTTATGTCAGTCACAGTACAGGTCATTTCATGTCAATCACAGCACAGGTCAGTTCATATCAGTTCATGTCATGCATATAGAGTTGCATGTCTCAGTATACAGACCAGACAGTACCAGAACAAGAAAACAGTTAGGTACACAAGGCACCCTAGTATGTTAATTAATTCACACCCCAGTAATTTGATTAACAGGTTCCGACTATGGGGGCAAGCAGTATGCTACTCAGTTGGAACACCAGCAAGACGGTAATTAACCAGTTATTGGCGTATCGGCCTCTCGACCCACGGGGAGGTTATCATGTTTAGCATTAGTTAAGACTGAGGAGGTCAGCACTAAAGTACCGCTCCCGGTTGCGCTAACATGTCGGTACGTCCAAATCAGGGGCCCAAAACCAGAACTAAATAACAGATTAAAGTCCTAAGACTAAACCTTCAGCCAGTACAGCATGTTTATAGAGTCCAGTCATGCATGAGTACAGCAGTACAGCATATCAGTTTCATGTTTTTATGTTTAAACTTACTGAGCCCATAGCTCATCAGTTTGTTCACATGTTGCAGGTAAGAGACTTGTTCACCAGTAGTATTGGTGGACGACGAACAGGGTAGATGCATGCCGGAGAGGATTGGGCAATGGATATTAGTCACCATTTGATCTTCCGCTGCATATATAGATTTTGAATGTAATTTCAAAGAGACCAGTTTTCAAGCCAGGAGTATGTGATAGGGGAATCATGATCAGTTGTTAACATGATTTCTTTATCACATTCTCAAATAGTTTATGTCTTTAAAGAAAAAAAAAATTTTATTCCACAAAATTAGTAGTAGTTATAGTTCAGCATGATTGCCGGCGACCCTAGAGGCCTGCAGACTATTGCGGTTGACTACAAAATTGGCCGTAGTAGCACTGTAGAGCCTCTACAGCAGGGCGGGCCGCCACAGTGCATACAGTACACGATGTTTCTGTCATGCATAAAGTATGTGAAGTTTTATATTCAGTGTTATGACATGTTATGTGGTGACATGATATGTGAGCTGATATGTGATATGCTTAAATGGTATGTGATTTATTAAGTGATATATGTCATGCTTAGGATTTTAAGTATGTGCTATATTTTAAACATGTTTTGCGGTTAACATGTTGTACTTACTGGGCGTAAAGCTCACGGAGTGTGTTCATGCTGTAGGTAAGCTTCCTATAGCGAAAACACCAAGGGGCGATGATGGCGGCGGAGGTGGATGTGAGGATGAGGTTATGGATACACCGCGAGTATTCTTCTGTTAGGAAATGCCCTAAGTATTAGAGACATTTTTGATGTATTCATTTTGAACTGGATAATAAAATTATACTTAGAGGTTATTCATTACATTGCTATCTGTCCTCGTTTTATTTACATGTTAAAGTAAATGTAAGCAAATATGGCTCACTGACTGCTTGTGTTAAAACTGTTAGAACGTTGCATGCAATGGATTTTTGTATGCAAGAAGACAATGTTCTAAAGTTAGCAGTCTAAACTATGGTCTGTAGTCTATGGGGTTAGACCGAGTATCTAACTCATGTTAAGACTATTATGTTGTCTAAAGCCTTGGAGGGGATGGTCTGTCTTGACTGTCTGGAGCTGGACTCCCAAGTAGAGACATGGATATGTTGCTTGGAGGTGACATATTAGACCGGGACTAAAGCGTGATTGATCTACGTAGTCCGCTATGAGTGGATCAATCTGCTTTTGACGTTCATTGTGCAATAACCTTAATCCTGAGTAAATGAACTACTTCATGTATATGACTTGTGTACTTTGATGTTCCAATGGCTAAAGCGTCTCAGAGGTAGTAAGCTTATAGACCGGTTCGTTGGGTGCATGACTTGTATACGATGAAGGGTTTGTTTGCAGATATCGGAATCATAGCTCTGAGGAGTTAAAGGTATCCTCTTAAAGGCATTATACTAAATGTGAAAATGGACAAGGCCTTGGGTCGTCTGCTGGGCGGATGACTTCTTATTCACATATGGTGAATAATCATTTTCTTGATTCGGTAGTATAATGGAACTTTAAGATAGCCTGATCAGTAGGATTAAACGGACTTTGACCTAAGGCTGATCATGGATATCATATGAGGGTTTTGCATATATGACAAGGTCATTGGATGGTAGCTCGTCACAGGCTTACGTAATACGGTATATAATTGGGAGTTCAGTTTCAGGTTTATAGTGGTGTGACTCTGAAATTAGTGATCATATGATTGAGTTGTTCGGTACAGAATGATGATCATATGGAATCACGGGAGCCCGATTATATATGTCCAATCAGTCCCTCTACTAGCTCCACATAATTCCTTAACGTTTGGCAAATTGATTTGTGTATGCTATTGGCTAGTTTATTATGCATGGATGGTGATGACACAGGATTAGGATGGTAGACAAGATTCTCTCCGGTTGGATTCAGACTTTGTTTTGGATAATAGAGTACACAATTATTCGAACTCCAAATAAAGTTGCCATGATTTTATTTGAGATTGGATTGGAGTTGTAGAAAATTATCCATGAGAACAAGAATATGAAACACAACCATTTTATGGAATTTGAAATTTGAATTTTGAAATTTGAAATTTGAATTTTGAATTTGAAATTTGAATTTGAAATTTGAATTTGAAAATTCGAATTTGAAATTTGAATTTGAAATTTAAATTTGAAATTTGAAATTTGAAATTTGAAATTTGAATTTGAAATTTGAATTTGAAATTTGAAATTCAAATTTTGAATCACAGTCCAAGTAGGATTCGAATTTGTTGTGAAAAATCCACAAGGTTTGAAATTCGAATTTGAGTTGGATTTAGAGAGGATAATCTTGTTAGAATCCTACTTGAATTTTGAATCCAAATCCCAACAAAAGTGGGCGAATTTTTTGAGGATAATCCTCAATGGAAAATTTGGTTTTTGTGGATAAGATTCAAGGGTAAATTCAAGCTTCAATCCTAGTTGAATTTGGATTCTCTCTACTCCCTAAAAGTGGCCGAAATTTTGGAGCCTAAATCCTAGGAAATTCGGTTATTTTTGGATAAGGTTGAGATGAGATTTAGCTTGAAAAATCCTAGTGGAATTTTGATTCTTCCTTATCCTAAAAGTAGCCGAAAATTTGGAGAAGATTTTCTCCTAAAGATTTCGGATTTTTTGGTTGAAAAAGGGAGATAAAATTCTAGTTAAAATCTTGTTTAGATTTGGATTGGATTTGTCCTAGGAAAACCGAATTTAATTGTGGAGATTCTCCCTTGGAAAATTCGGATTTTTTGGTTTGGATAAGGGAGAAAATCTTTTCCTAGTCCAATTCGAATTCAGAGAATCACCTCATGCAGGTCTATAAATAGAGGTCCTGCCACTCCAGTTCTCTCAGACCACAGACTCTCAGGTGAGCAGGCTTATTGTTGCACAGCTCATCGTGACAATAAAGTTCTTTAGAGATCTGGGTGGTCGGAAGAAGACTAGCAGTGCTAGCATACCGATCGAGGTTCAGAGTGCCCACACACTCAGCCATTCGGGAATTGGAGAATAGTAGAGAAGGCTAGTTGGTTGAAGCCTCCGGTCATTCTCCTCCTGCATATTGGCGTCCTTGAGGTATGAGTTTTAATTGTTGTTGATTTATTGTATATGCCATCATGAGATATTTAACGATCTAAAAATTTTTATTGTTCCGCTGCGCCACTCTGATACGTTTTTACCGGTTTATTTTCCTACAATTGGTATCAGAGCCATCTCATGACTATGCCATGCACATAAATTAGACAATTACTTAGTCTTTTTATTTATGTATGGATTTGATATTTAGAGAGTGGCATTCTAGGGTTCCTTTATGTTGTTATCATGTATTATGTATAAAGTATGTGGTTATTTTAATTTTTTGAATTATTATAAGCATGCTTGTTTATACCGGTTATGGTTTCTTAGAATTTAGAAAAATTGTATCTAGGAATTTTTTATGTAACCATGGGAGCAGTTTATTAACACTGTGTTTTTCCCATGGATTTTAATTTTTGTCTCTTAGAATATTTATGGTTAGAATTTTTGTACACCGGAAACGGTTTAGAATTTTTTATGTAATTATTCTTGGAGGAGATTGAAGATTGAAGACCGTAATTTATTTTTTCCAAAAGTTAAATTTGATTTAAAGGTTGAAATTTTGATTGTGTGGAAAATTTCAATTTAATTGGGATTCAAATTAATTTTTGGAGATCCTAAAAGATAAATTGGAATATGGCACGAAAATCGAGACACGACCCCTCGGGATAGGCCGACAAACCTTGGTGGGGCTGCAGCCCCTGCCCTCGGGCAGGATGGGGCTGCGGCAGCCCCTGTACAGGCCCACACCACCCACGGCCGCAGGCTCTGCCTGCAGCCAGGGGTAGCCGTGGCCTGCCCAAGGCTGGCCGCAGCCTGGGCGTGCAGCCTCTGGCTGCAGGCGCTGCCTGCAGCCTGCCGGCTGCTGCGCCCAGTCTGGGCGTGCAGCCTGGTGCTGCAGGCTTGGCCTGCAGCCCGGCAGGCTGCACAAGGGGCGGCCGTGGGTTGCCAGCCCCTCCGGGGTTGGTGGCTGCCCACGGCGGCTGCCGCCTTCACGGGCGGCGGTGCGGCGGTCCAAAATTTGAAAATTTTGATTTTTAAATTTGAGATTTAATTTTAAATCATGTTTAAAAATATGTAATTAAAAATTTGAAAATTTTGAAATTACATATTATTACACATGATGATTAAAATTGTTTAAAATTTGAATTAGAAATTTAAATTTGAAATTCGAATTTGGAGTTTGAATTTGAAATTTAAATTTTTTGGAAATTTAAATTTTAAATAATTCTTGAGATGAGAAATAAATGGAGAGGCTACATAAAGATGGATACAAGAAGACGGAACAAAATTCAAGACCCAAAGAATGCTTTGGATGGAATTTTGTAATCTTTATTTTCTTTGTTCTAGGATGGAACCATAGCTTGGTTAGTCTGTCAATTATTTTTTTCTGTGATATGTCATGGATGTATAAATATGTATTGATGGATGTTTTGTATGCATATTTGATAACATGTCATATAGGATAGGTGAGTGCCGCTCATACTATATTGATCATACATAATTTGTCAAAACTTGCATGTTTTTCAAAATATTGAGTGGGAGAGGGTTTCAAACAAAACCCACGGCCTCCATTGTTGATCCATATGTGAAAGCATGGTAACGCCTCGCGTCAGTTCTGACCTGACCACACCCCTCGGTAGGTGTTTACCCCCGCCGGTATACTAGATTGGATCTCCTATGTGGAAAACGTGTTCGGGTGCGATCCTATTCATGACCACCCCTCGGTGGCTTGGTAGGACGTGGATCGGGCTACGTAAACAATGGTTATACACTCAAGACTCGTTTAGTTATTAACATTCCCTAGAAGCTCTGTTAACTAAACTGGTGGCCAAATAAGCGGTTATTAATATATGTCTTAACCTTGGAGGATTTAAGGTAACATATATTAATTGGACGGGGTCCATGTTCCGGCTATTTGTTCTCATGACCACCCCTCGGTGGCTTGGGGCAATAGGTGCTGAGAATTACCGTTGCAATGCTACATGTTTTTTCAAGTTTCATATAGGAACATACTTGTATGTTTTTATTTGCTAAATTATCTGCATATTTGCTTGGGCTTTGTAATGATGTCTAGTAAAATTTTATTTCAATTCAAAATGTCACCGACACCCCTCATTTCGATACTTACTGAAAATAAGTTGAATGGCGACAATTATAAAGATTGGAAAAGAAATCTATTAATAGTTCTCAGCTGCGAGAGACACAAGTTCGTACTGGACGAACCATGCCCACCTGGGCCCAAACCTGACACACCACTTGAGGAGATCCCGGTTGCCTATAATCGTTGGAGAGAATCCAATGAGATAGCTCGATGCTACATCCTTGCTAGCATGACGAGTGCTTTACAAAAACAGCATGAGACTTATCAAGTTGCTGGGGAGATCATGGAAAATCTGGAGGACATGTTCGGAGGCCAAGAAAAATTGGCTCGACAGTCTGCAATCACCAGCATTATGAACTCCAAGCAAAAGGCGGGTGCTCCGGTGAAGGACCGTATGATCACTCTAATGGGATTCTTCGCTGAGGCTGCCGAGAATGGTGCTGAGTTGGACTATAACACCCAGATCGAGATGGTGTTCAAGACTCTGTCTAAAGATTTTGTGGGGTTTAAGGCCGCATACAATCTGGCGACAAAGGAGTTAGGACTTACCGAGCTCATGAAGCAATTACAGGCTTATGAGCGGATGATCAGGGATGAAGATGTGGTCCGACCTAAAGGAGAGGCCAATTTGGCGGAATCTTCCAATCCCTCACGGAAGAGGAAGAGGCCAAATAAGAAGCAAGTGGCTTCCAGTTCTTCTAATCCTCCTGTCTCGGACGGGAAGAAGAAGAAGAAGAACAAGAAGCCAAAGGACCCTAAAAAGTCCAAATGCTTCCACTGTGGGAAGGTAGGTCACTTCAAGAAGGCTTGCCGGGAATTCCTAGCCTCCAAGGGCAAGGAAGGTAAGGAACTTCATTACTTAGAAGCATGTTTGGTGGAAGAATCGAAAGACACATGGGTCATTGATTCGGGCGCCACTAATCGTATTTGTGTTTCTATGCAGGGGTTCGTGGAAACGAGAAGTCTACATGATAGGAGCCTCTCGTTGCGGACTGGAGATGGTAGCTTTGTGGTGGCTGAGGCAGTGGGAGACGTTCATCTTTATTTTGATCAATTTAGGTTTATTTTATTGAAAGACTGTTTTTATGTTCCTAATTTTAGGAGGAACCTTATATCGGTAGCTTGTTTAATAAAGGATTCTTATTCAGTTTCTTTTAGTAAAAGAGTTGATATTCGTAGAAATTAGTCTTTTATCTGTTCTGGGTGGATGGATGGAAACCTATATTTGATCAGACCAAAGATGTACTCACTGCTTGACACTGAATTAATTGATAACTCTAAAAGGTTGAAAGTTTCTCACTCTAACAAGGCGTATCTTTGGCATTTAAGACTTGGTCATATTAATCAGGATAGGATTCAAAGATTGGTGAAAGACGGTCCTCTGGAATCTCTGGAGGAGGTACGACTTCCCCAATGTGAGTCTTGTCTAGAGGGTAAGATGACTAAGAGGTCTTTTGGAGCTAAGGGTACAAGGGCACAGGAGCTCTTAGAAATTGTGCACACTGACGTATGTGGCCCCATGAATGTCACAGCACGAGGAGGGTTCGAGTACTATGTCTCTTTCATAGATGATTACTCGAGGTATGGATATGTGTATTTGATGCACCGCAAGAGCGAAACCTTTGACAAGTTCAAAGAGTATCGTGCGGAAGTGGAAAAACAATTGGATAAATCCATAAAGACACTTCGATCTGATCGAGGTGGCGAATACCTCTCTGATGAATTTCTAGGACATCTTGTAGAGAACGGGATTTTATCCCAATTGACTGCACCTGGTACTCCACAACAGAATGGTGTAGCTGAAAGGAGAAATAGGACCTTATTGGATATGGTACGGTCCATGATGAGTTACTCAACGCTGCCATTATCATTTTGGGGACATGCTTTACAAACGGCGTGCTATATTCTGAACCAGGTTCCGAGCAAATCAATTCCTAGAACTCCGTATGAATTGTGGCGTGGCAGGAAGCCCTCCCTTGGACATATGAGAATATGGGGCTGCCCGGCACATGTACTGGATGGGGATGCGAAGAAGTTGGAACCAAGATCAGAATTGTGCATGTTTGTAGGGTATCCAAAGGGAACTAAAGGAGGTCTGTTCTATAACCCGAAGGAACAAAAGGTCATTGTCTCAACCCATGCGACATTCTTGGAGGAAAGTCACATGAATGACTTTAAGCCTCGAAGCAAAGTGATGCTAGAGGAGTTATCGGGTGAAAGAACTGCTCCACAGATTTCGATCTTGGACGCAAGTCCGAGTTCCAGTGAAAGACCTACAGACGATCAACAATTTAGGGTGCCTCGTCGTAGTGGGAGGGTTTCTAAGAAACCTAATTTCTTTATGTATGATGTTGAGGTATACTAGGCCGAGGCTCATGAGCATGAGGAAGATCCGGTCACATATGATGAAGCTATAAAGGATGTTGATTCTAGATCTTGGAAACAGGCTATGAACAATGAGATGGATTCTATGAAATCCAACTCTGTTTGGGAACTTGTAGATTTGCCGGATGGGATAAAACCCATTGGATGCAAATGGGTCTACAAAAGAAAGAAGGATGCGGAAGGGAGAGTGGAAACTTTCAAAGCTAGACTGGTTGCAAAGGGATACACGCAAAAGGCTGGAATCGATTACGAGGAAACCTTTTCGCCTGTTGCTATGCTGAAGTCTATCCGTATTCTTCTGTCCATTGCTGCGGCTCTCGATTACGAGATCTGGCAAATGGATGTCAAGACGGCATTCTTGAATGGCCATCTTGAAGAGTGTATCTATATGATACAGCCCGAAGGGTTCGTAGCAAAAGGCCAAGATAAGAAAGTCTGCAAGTTGCTTAGATCCATTTATGGATTAAAGCAGGCATCCCGCTCATGGAACCAGAGGTTTGATCAAGCGATTAAGACATTTGGTTTTGAGCAGAACGTTGATGAACCTTATGTTTATAAACGTATTAAGGATGGAAAAGTGGTCTTTCTGATACTCTATGTCGATGATATACTACTCATTGGGAATGATGTAGGGAATTTATCATCGGTCAAGCTTTGGTTACACCAACAGTTTGACATGAAGGACTTGGGAGAAGCTAATTATGTTCTAGGCATTCCTCTCTTCAGAGATCGAAAGAACAAAATGATAGCATTATCCCAAGCTTCATACATAGATAAAATAATTGACAAATATGCAATGCTAGAGGCAAAGAAAGGCTCACAACCTTCTATTGCCGGTTTAACTCTTTCATTGGATGACTGTCCTAAGACATCGGAAGAAAGAGAGCGTATGAGTAAGGTCCCTTATGCATCCGCTGTGGGTAGCCTTATGTACGCTATGCTTTGCACTCGCCCGGACATATGTTTTGCAGTAGGTATGGTGAGTCGATATCAAGCGAATCCTGGAACCAAGCACTGGCAAGCAGTAAAGCATATACTCAAGTATCTTAAGAGAACGAGGGATTATATGCTAGTGTATTCTGGAGGGGACCTAACACCCGTAGGATACACGGACTCAGACTTCCAGACTTGTAAGGATTCGAGGAAATCGACATCTGGATCAGTGTTTTTACTCGGAGGAGGCGCCATTGTGTGGAGGAGCGTGAAGCAGGGCTGCACAGCTGACTCTACTATGGAGGCTGAGTATGTGGCTGCGGCTGAGGCATCTAAAGAAGCGGTTTGGCTCCGCAAGTTCTTTAGAGACTTTGAGGTCATTCCGGGTGTTGACAAGCCTATCACACTTTACTGTGATAATACAGGGGCTATTGCCAACACAAGAGAATCTCGGCACCACAAGAGGACCAAGCACATCGATCGGAGGTATCACATTATTAGAGGGCATGTGGAGACAGGACAAGTGGATGTTTGTAAGATCGCGTCCGAGGACAACATCGCTGATCCCTTTACTAAGACTTTGGTAGCTAGAAGCTTTGAGAGGCATGTAGAGGCGATGGGGATGCGTAACATGGCACATCTACTGGCTTAGGGCAAGTGAGAGATTGTTAGGAAATGCCCTAAGTATTAGAGACATTTTTGATGTATTCATTTTGAACTGGATAATAAAATTATACTTAGAGGTTATTCATTACATTGCTATCTGTCCTCGTTTTATTTACATGTTAAAGTAAATGTAAGCAAATATGGCTCACTGACTGCTTGTGTTAAAACTGTTAGAACGTTGCATGCAATGGATTTTTGTATGCAAGAAGACAATGTTCTAAAGTTAGCAGTCTAAACTATGGTCTGTAGTCTATGGGGTTAGACCGAGCATCTAACTCATGTTAAGACTATTATGTTGTCTAAAGCCTTGGAGGGGACGGTCTGTCTTGACTGTCTGGAGCTGGACTCCCAAGTAGAGACATGGATATGTTGCTTGGAGGTGACATATTAGACCGGGACTAAAGCGTGATTGATCTACGTAGTCCGCTATGAGTGGATCAATCTGCTTTTGACGTTCATTGTGCAATAACCTTAATCTTGAGTAAATGAACTACTTCATGTATATGACTTGTGTACTTTGATGTTCCAATGGCTAAAGCGTCTCAGAGGTAGTAAGCTTATAGACCGGTTCGTTGGGTGCATGACTTGTATACGATGAAGGGTTTGTTTGCAGATATCGGAATCATAGCTCTGAGGAGTTAAAGGTATCCTCTTAAAGGCATTATACTGAATGTGAAAATGGACAAGGCCTTGGGTCGTCTGCTGGGCGGATGACTTCTTATTCACATATGGTGAATAATCATTTTCTTGATTCGGTAGTATAATGGAACTTTAAGATAGCCTGATCAGTAGGATTAAACGGACTTTGACCTAAGGCTGATCATGGATATCATATGAGGGTTTTGCATATATGACAAGATCATTGGATGGTAGCTCGTCACAGGCTTACGTAATACGGTATATAATTGGGAGTTCAGTTTCAGGTTTATAGTGGTGTGACTCTGAAATTAGTGATCATATGATTGAGTTGTTCGGTACAGAATGATGATCATATGGAATCACGGGAGCCCGATTATATATGTCCAATCAGTCCCTCTACTAGCTCCACATAATTCCTTAACGTTTGGCAAATTGATTTGTGTATGCTATTGGCTAGTTTATTATGCATGGATGGTGATGACACAGGATTAGGATGGTAGACAAGATTCTCTCCGGTTGGATTCAGACTTTGTTTTGGATAATAGAGTACACAATTATTCGAACTCCAAATAAAGTTGCCATGATTTTATTTGAGATTGGATTGGAGTTGTAGAAAATTATCCATGAGAACAAGAATATGAAACACAACCATTTTATGGAATTTGAAATTTGAATTTTGAAATTTGAAATTTGAATTTTGAATTTGAAATTTGAATTTGAAATTTGAATTTGAAAATTCGAATTTGAAATTTGAATTTGAAATTTAAATTTGAAATTTGAAATTTGAATTTGAAATTTGAATTTGAAATTTGAAATTCAAATTTTGAATCACAGTCCAAGTAGGATTCGAATTTGTTGTGAAAAATCCACAAGGTTTGAAATTCGAATTTGAGTTGGATTTAGAGAGGATAATCTTGTTAGAATCCTACTTGAATTTTGAATCCAAATCCCAACAAAAGTGGGCGAATTTTTTAAGGATAATCCTCAATGGAAAATTTGGTTTTTGTGGATAAGATTCAAGGGTAAATTCAAGCTTCAATCCTAGTTGAATTTGGATTCTCTCTACTCCCTAAAAGTGGCCGAAATTTTGGAGCCTAAATCCTAGGAAATTCGGTTATTTTTGGATAAGGTTGAGATGAGATTTAGCTTGAAAAATCCTAGTGGAATTTTGATTCTTCCTTATCCTAAAAGTAGCCGAAAATTTGGAGAAGATTTTCTCCTAAAGATTTCGGATTTTTTGGTTGAAAAAGGGAGATAAAATTCTAGTTAAAATCTTGTTTAGATTTGGATTGGATTTGTCCTAGGAAAACCGAATTTAATTGTGGAGATTCTCCCTTGGAAAATTCGGATTTTTTGGTTTGGATAAGGGAGAAAATCTTTTCCTAGTCCAATTCGAATTCAGAGAATCACCTCATGCAGGTCTATAAATAGAGGTCCTGCCACTCCAGTTCTCTCAGACCACAGACTCTCAGGTGAGCAGGCTTATTGTTGCACAGCTCATCGTGACAATAAAGTTCTTTAGAGATCTGGGTGGTCGGAAGAAGACTAGCAGTGCTAGCATACCGATCGAGGTTCAGAGTGCCCACACACTCAGCCATTCGGGAATTGGAGAATAGTAGAGAAGGCTAGTTGGTTGAAGCCTCTGGTCATTCTCCTCCTGCATATTGGCGTCCTTGAGGTATGAGTTTTAATTGTTGTTGATTTATTGTATATGGCATCATGAGATATTTAACGATCTAAAAATTTTTATTGTTCCGCTGCGCCACTCTGATACGTTTTTACCGGTTTATTTTCCTACATCTTCCGCACAGTATGAGTAAATAGTATTTTGAACGGTGACAGCTAAATAGTATTTTGAATAGTAAAGATTAATTGGTATTTTGGAACAGTAAACAGTATATGTATGAATAGTATATTTAAATAGTGTCTGGTGAATATTAATCAGATAAACAAGTATATAAGTGTGTATGTATAATTGAAATCCTTATGTTTTTCAAATTCCGCATTTTAATAGTATACATATGTGAATAGTAAATACGTACGCGTATATTAAAAAAAAAATCCCTCTAAATTTATGCTATTAAATTCAGCAAGTTTAAGTATCGGTTTTAAAGAGGAAGTATAAGTAAAAGCTAAAGAAGCAAGTAATAGTTTTCAGTGACGGTCCGGGCTGCTGAGGGCATGGGGCGTCACATATGAGGAGTTCATCATTTATATTGGATCAGACCTAAAGTGATATTGATCTATGTAATAATTTTGTTTAAAATAAATTGATTCACTTTGATAGATATTCTTGCAGACATCTTAATCTTTAGTGAATATATGATTACATATTGTATAGTGTTTCTTTTGATTTATCAAAGGGTTAAGTGCCAAAGGAATAACAACTTTTACTCGATAAGTTAGAGATGCATTGCATAGAGGATGACAACGTTATTTATAAATATAGAATCCTTAGCTCTTTCACAAGTTTCAATGATATACTTTTGAAGCATCAACGAAACTTGATCAAACATAAGAGATCTCGATTATTCTATAATTTTGTTTACCAGAATGATTTTATATTTATGAAAGATTTCAGAAATAGGGTTTGATCAGGATGAAATGATGAAAACTTTAATGATAAAGTAATTAGGAAGGCAGAACGGAATTTTAATCTTCAATTCAATTATCAATATCCTATAGGGATTCCACATCATAATATCTGTCATGGATAAAAACACTATTAGTGAGCTTTTGTTATTCGGTATAGAATCAAAAAGTTCAGTTTCATACTTTTGGTGGACTAGTCATCAAGTTTAATAATATAGATAAATTAATTTAGTTAATTAGTTTATCTAATATTATTTTAACTTTAATTTTACATGTTCATTATTTCTCCTTACTAACTCACAAACTCTAAGAAACATTGTAGAATAATTGATGGGATTTTTCTGCAAGTACACAGTTCGCTCAAGTAATACAGTGTACGAGAGTACGGATATCGTCCCACAGAGACAGTTATCAGTAATAAATCTCTATAAAAACAAAGTCAAGTAACTGCAAAAATTGATAAAGATCTGAAGTGAAATTAAACTGAATGTAATAAAAGAAAATAATAACCAGAAACACCAAACAAAAGCACACTTAACAATCTAGAGAAAATGACAATTAGAAATGACAAGACTGAGACTCAATTTCCTCTCTCCTGCAACCTGAGCTACATATGCTATAGCAATTTTGTTCAGTTAACCCAGAACACAAAATTTCACAAGAGTCTTCTGATCTGCTTATGATGCTACCTCCTTACTCCATTTTAAACATATTCATATGCAAAAATAAAGTTGGGAATCTGATTAAGCTTGGGTTCCATTTGGATTATGTGAGGTAAGCAAACATTCCTGTTATATGTACAAATTCAGCTAGTTAATGCATAAAACCAACTAAACACACACCATTCAACATGAGTCTAATTCTAATCAACTTCCCAATAGCTAGAATCACAGTATTATGTTCAAGATGGCCAGTCAGAGAACACAAATAAACAAGGCAAGTAATGTTGAATGAACTGAAATTAATTATAATAACAACCTATGCATATAAGCTCAAAATTATAAGTTCAAGTACTTTTTCATCTTAGTCTAAAAAGAAGTTAGCTCATGACGGATTGTTCACAGAGCAAGGAAGATGAAAACATTGTTCGTAGAAGAGAGAGAGGAAGAGATACAACCAAAATATGGAAAAATTAACAAAATAGCCCAACACACAAGGAATAGTTGTGGATTTCTTGCTTTTCCTTCCAAAATCTGCTTGAATCCAGCTTCCAATCCTCCTAGCTGAACTTTCCTCTTTGGGTTTTTTCCTTCTTTTTGGTACTCTGCTGCCTTTCTCTTCTTTTTTCTATCTCTGTATATTTTCTACCTTTTTTGTGCCGTCCTCTGCTTTCCTTTTAGAAAGGAAAAAGGACTCCTTTTATATGCTAGGGTAAGAATGAATGGCCAGGTGTAACCAATCCAAGGGATGAGATCATGCTGGAGGTCCTTTATATAAGATAGATCACGTGGTTGCCCATTTTTCCCAGGTCAGCAATAAAAAATACTGCCAGCTGTGTTTGACTAGTCAATCAGGTTTACAAGAATTCTACTAGTTGCTGTAGCATTTCCTGGAATAAGCAATTTTGTCATTTTGCTCCCAATTTGCAACTCTTTCTTGACCTAAAGCAGTATCCTTCATTTACAAGCTGTGACGACCAGAGAATTCTAGCAGTGTAACTTAGTTTAATCTAGGGTTTTCTATGAGTTGTGTAAGCAAGAATGTAAAGAAACACTATGTTTGTAATTAGACAAATTATAGTGTTGATAGTAATAAATAGATGTTTTGGAGGAATTAAAATCTCCCAAAATAAGTAGAGAATAAAGTATATGAGTAAGAAAGTTATTTTAGGCCAAAACGCTCAAAAAATAAGTAGTTTTGGTATCCGAACAGTGTAAAGATAAGAATATGGCAAGTCAAAGTAAGAGTACAGTAAGAAAAGTAATTTAGGGTTTTTAAGAGTTTTAAGACAGTATTAGAATAATTTGACAGTACGGATGGCTAGACAAGTCCTCCGGTATGTCACCCCAGAAATTTCATCATCTTCGGTAAAACGATGAAGCATTTTGGGGCCAAAGAAACCAAGAGCTTACCCTAGGTAAAACCTAAGGTTACTAAAGGACGAAAAACTTCATCATTGATTTTTAGCCCAACAACAGTAGAATAAGGTAAACCGATCGCACAGGAGGCGTCAGAAACCCGCCTACGCGATTTCGGTAAAGTTTGGTTCGGTTTGACTTTTGGTCAAACTTTGACCTATGGATTAATTAGATGACATCATGGATGATGTCATAATTAGGAATAAGAAATTAGAAGAAAAAGGGTGGTAGGTAGGATGAATGGCTAAGATTAAAGGTAGGTAAGATCAAGGGTTAAGATTAAGCCAAAAATGCAAAGTTGATTTTTTTTAAAAATTTTGTGGATAAGGGCTGAATAGGTCGGTTTTACAACTGGAAAAACAACCAAAATAATTCTATCTTGACCCCAAAAAGTTTGCAAATAAACCCTTAAAAAGTTGCTAAAAAGTCCCTAAAGAAAATTGCTAAAAAGCCCCCCTTTTTGGCCTCCCTTTATAAAAACGTTTTTGGCTTCATGAAATCAGAATTTTTTTTTCTGAAATTACTGCCCCTTTGCTGCCCTTTGAAGCCATGACTCTTCCCCTCCATTGAGCTTGAGTTTCTTCAAAGTTTGGCGTCAAAATCTTAAGCAAAGTTCTTCCTAAACAAGTGTTGAGTAACATAGCAAGGTAAGCTTGAAATTTCAAGCTTTTCTTTGGTATTTTGAAGCAAAAATCCGTGGCTATGTTGAGTAGAAAGGAATGAGAAAAGTTTAATTCAAACCTTGTTGTTTAAGTTTAATTAGTTTGCATGATAGTTAAAGAGTAATTTAGAAGCTTGAAACAAGAATTTTTCATGTTAGTTTTGTGAGGAACCCGTGGCTAAGTGTATGGGTTCAAAGAATTTCAATTTTGATTTAATTAAATTGTTGTTTTAAAGTGTACTTTGATATGTAAAACAACTAGAAAGAAAATTTGAAAGAATAAAACCAAAGTAGGATTCGGTTTGTTTCAAGAAAAACTGTGTATGTTACTAAGGTTTGAAAAGAATTTTGAGTTGGTTTTGGTTGATTTAAACATGTGTTTTGATGTGCAAAATGTTTAGAAAGAAAAGTTAAAAAGTTTGAAACAAAATTTTGTAAAAGTTTTCTAAAAAGGAACCATGTATACCTAGTGTGAAGAATATGTAAAAAATCATGTGATTTAGTGTTGTGGTAAGTTAGAATGATGTAGAATATAAGCTTGTGTAAGTGGTTGAATTGAAAACCAAAGGTTGGTTAGGAATTAGCATAAAACCCGTGGCTTTATAAAGGGATTTCAATAAGAATTTTAGTTGGTTTTGGTATTGAATATGCCTTAAAAACCAAGAAGAAAAGTAAGAGCAAGAATGTTTGAAAGAAAGAAAGTTTTGGTGTTGGAAGCCTAAACTAAAACCGTGGTTAATGTGAGTGAAAAATAAAGACTTTGTGTGTGAATTGTACATTGAGAATATGGAAAGTTTTTACGTAAAAGTTTAGAAACTTTTACGTAAAATAGGCCTCTGGTATAGTACGTGGCAGGTTTAGACTAGGATAGATGGTTTTGAGGTGTTTCCTAAACGCCGGAAACCTAAAATTTAAGCGAAAATGCTACCGAAATTTTTAAAGCGGCATTAAGGACATTTCGGGAAACGAGTGATAAAAATATGCTCGAAAATGAAAACCGAGATCCCTTGGTACCTTAGAGTTTGAAGTAAGAAAGCGGGTCTAACAAAATAGTAAACCGACCCCTAAAATCTGAATTGCCGAGAGGACGGGAAAAAAAAATAATGTCAAGGGCGTTTTAGGTAATAAGGGTAAAATTTAGGGTCGGGGTGGAAGAACCTGAGTCCCTCAGAGACCTAGGTCGGGAAGAGAATAAGGAACGTTTTTAAGATTAGTGAAAAGCTCGTTTGAAGCTCCAAAACACTAGAAAAATGAGCCACGACTCCAAGGGTCAAAATAGTACCACCCGAGGGACGGGGGATAAGTAAATAGTGTAATTGTAACAATTAAGTTGTAAAAATTTACCGAGACCTAGAAAATATTGTTTTAAGATTTTAGGGACTCAGAAAATCCCGTTTAAGCACCAAATGAGAATATTATGACCTCAAGACTCGTTAGGGGTAAAATCGTCATTTTGACCAAAAAGTCTAGAAAAGTCAAGAAAGGGGCGTTAAACCCTCCAGTTAGCTATTTTATGGTTCTCGGACTTAGGGAACCCGGTCTAAGTAGAAAAAAAAATAGAAACGTCCCCTGGCCCAGTTACTATTCACGTGCATGGCACTATTCACGTGAATAGTACTATTCACCATCAAAAATTACTATTCACCTAGTTTATCAAAATTTCTGAAATGCTCGGAAATGGTTGCTAGAGCGCTAGAAAAGTCTAAACAGAGTCATTAAGACTTTAAATGTCGTTATAAGACTTTAATTAAGATTTTAAAAGCTAAAGTTCAGATTTTAGTATAATAAAGTCAGTTAATGAAAATGTATTAACTGATGACATTATGTCTTTAGGAAATTCAACTAGAGACGGGCAAAGGAGCTCGAAGAACCACAGAAGTTTACACTAGCACAAGTGCTGTAAATACAGACATTTAATTGTCTACTCACGAATTGACTTGCCATAGAGTTGTATTATATATATTTACACATTTAAGTTATTCAGTTTGTGACATGATACTAACATGTTCACAAAAATAGTTAAGCAAGATCAAATAAAGAAAAGAGGAATAAGATAAGTCAAATAACAAGACTTAAAAGTTAAGGTTGGCGTACCGGCCTCTCCAGTTTTGAGGTTCAAAGATAGCCTCCACCCCAGTTGTGTGGCGCTGCCTCGTTAATAATGAGGTAGTTGATGGCTTGACTTGCGACCTATAAGTAGTAGTCCAGAGATGACCTTAGGGTTGATTGGTGGGTCGCTCCCCTGATCCTCTATTGGTCTGCGCGCACTAGGTATGTCCAACCATGGGCTCACAAGTGAAAGATTAAGCAAGATAAAGTAAAGCAAAGAAAAGAAAGAAATAGAATAGAAAGAATAAGTAAAGCATAGAAGTAAGAAAATAATTGGTCATAAGTTGACTAACCCTAAGTGTGGTGTATTCAGCTTATTTAGTTGTATGTTTGTACTTACTGAGCTTTAGCTCATTAGTCTATTCGTGATATAGGTAATAAAGGTAAGCAACCCGCAATATGAAACAAGGGTAGCAGACTAGCAGGCAGATCCCAGCTATGTCATGGACGAGTTATGGTTCCATTTCGCAGAGTTCCGCTGTAATTAAAGTGAAAAAGAAAGAAAGTGTAATAGTGATGTATATGTATAAAGATAAGACAAGAGTGTAGTATGTAAAGTAGTGAAATAAGCTTAAAAGTATGTTTTTATTTTTACGTACTTTAAAGTAACAAAACTGCAAAATATACTTTGGGAAAAAAAATATTAAGTAGTACGTATATATTTATGTATACACGATTTCAAAGAACTAATAGTTTCATTCAGTCAAGTTTTAAAAAAGAAAAAAATATTTCTAGTTTTTCAAGAACAAATCTTTTAAACCCTCAAGAAGAAGAAAGTTATAAAGACAAGCAAGCTAAGTAAGAATAAGCAAAGAATAAAGAAAGCAAGTAAGATAAGGTGGACGACCTAAGCTAGAGGGGTCGCCCACACAAGCATTCTCTTAACTTATGAATCTGCAAAACACTAAAAATTATAAAGATCTTATTAAAGAAATTTAAAAAGATCATTCTAAAAATCAAATAATGCAAAAGGAGATTTAAAACACTGCTTTAAATTACTAAACTACTAAAACTCAAAGAACAAAGCAAGATTTTAGATCCAAAAATAGCTATAATAACTTGATTTTCTCAAGTTATCACACCCCCTAACTTAATCCATTGCTCGTCCTCGAGTAATGCAAGAAAAACAAGATGCAAATACAGACTCACAAGAACCAAATGAATAAAACTAACACAGAAAATCTGAATTCACTACCATGCAATGCTGACTCAAAATTTTCAAACTTATTCTTTCAAAATTCAGCTTAAGCTCAAGATCAACCCTTATCAAGATTTCACTCAACTCACCACAAGCTCGCTCCTAATTCGATTCCTCCCAAGTGTGTGTGTACTAGCTGCAATTAGCATTCCTAAATCACCCAAGTCCGGTTAAACCAATGATCATTGAACCTAATTGATGGTTTCAAAAGCTGGCTTTTTAAATCCCTCTCCACTATTGTATGTTAACCAAGCACTAAGGGTCAAATAGACTTCTAAGAAATACACAAAAGACTTATTTATGATGAAAATGGGGGTATTTTATTTTATCATACATATATGATTTTTTTTTATGGAACAATCCCTTATGTCACCACTGTCTTTTGACGCGAATGCCAACATTGGTGATGAAGGCACCCGGTTACTCAACAAGGTCACAATTAAGAACCGCAACGCGCACTCATATCTTGAACTACTTTTTGACACAAAAGTACACATGGGCCTTATGTTACTCCTAGTTACTAGGTAACTCAAGATAGCGGAGTAAGTTCCTCTTTTTCGTTTTTTTTTCTTTTTTTTTTGAATTATTAATAACCCCCAAACTTATCCCTCATTTAGTTCTTTCTACAATGATCTACCTATCTTTCCCTTTTATACTTGGCCCCCTGAGATTTCGTCTTGAGAGATTCACAAAACCAGTTCTAAAACCTTAAGCTCTCACACTGACTTAAACTTTCCTAGATTCTTACCGGAATTTTAATCATAGCTTAAGGTGTAAAAGATGAAGAAATCTTATTTATGGAGCTGGCCTATGATGAATATCTTGAATCCTCAACTTAGGCCAATCTATCCCAGGAACCAAAAACATTAGAGCAAATAAAATATATATTTTTTTCGGTTTGCTATAGCATTACTGTAGCATTACTATAGCAAAAACAGAAAAAAAAAAAAAAACACACGACTATAAAACCACAAAAATAAAATGAGCAACCATAAAACACCAAACACCACACAAAAACACAAACATCAAACAAACAAACAAAATACCCCCAAACCTAAAAAATGAGTAGTGTCCCCACTGCTCAAATATGTCCAAAGATAACCAAGATAAAAAAAAATACTGGAAAAGTAAAGGAAGGTTTAGAACTCCCTGAAGCCTTAGGCAGGTTGCCTAGGCATTATTCTTCATTTCTGTCCTGGGGGTCCTCTTCTTGGAGGATGCGATCTGGAAAAGTGGGGAATGGGCTGGGTGCTTGAGAAGTCCTCTGTTGCAATAATACTCAAGGCGCTGAGTCTCTCCTTTCGGCATATGCCCAGTATTGCTTTTGCTGCTCCTGCATTTGTTGCAGCATTTGCAGCATGTCATATTACTGGATCTCTTGAAGGCTCATTCGCTGCTCCAGCATCCACAATCCCTAAGCAATTTCAGCAGGCACTTCCATGTTGCCAGCTGAGGTTGCAGCACTGCCACTGCCTGAAGGTTGGGAGGATGGACCAGCTTCCTCCAAATCATCTTCCTGTGCACCACCTCTTTCTTGAGAGATTCAGGTTACTGTTGCTGGCGTGATTATTCCAGATGCTTTCATTTTCTCTTAGTTGTCACTGTAAACCACTCCATTCCTCTCACAGAGATCAGAGATTAAGGAGGGGAACCATAGATGCCCTGCAGTTTTATGAGCACAATTGCAGATTTCTTCATGAATTATTTTTCCAACATTGATCGGCTTCCCGGTCATAATACAGAAAAGCAGGATAGCCCGATCTCTTAATACTGTCTGAATGTGAGTGGATGGTATCAATCTTGACTTGAGGAAGTGGTACCACACTTTGGCCTAGGGCTTCAAATTGTTCCTTGCGAATGTATATGCCCCCTGAGCCAAAACCTTCCATTGTGTACCCTTCACACAGATTGTGGAGATCACCTCCTATAAAAAATCTTCCGCCTTACTCTCAACCAGTTCTGAGTAATTGTCTTCAGTATCTGCTAGCCCATAGTAAAAATTGATATCTTGTGGACTAATTTTTATTGGCACCTCTCTCACCTTTACAACTTCTGGGTCTTCTTTGGAGAAGTTGGCATAAAATTCTCTTACTAAAGGCATAATGGCCTCTTCTGACTGCATGCAAAATGTTCTCCAATTTAGAGCATTAATTACTGAATAAATCGGCTCTAGGTACCCCATTGTAGAGTTGTCCTTGAGCACGAATCCCCTCTCCATGTATAGAGTCCTTTTCAAAATTACATTTTCATACCGCTGTTCGGCTTCATCTGATGAACTTCCTCATCAAAGCAGCCTTCCTTACAACCTTCTTTATCCCCATATTTTTTTTTTCGAAACTAAATCGACAAAATTCCTCTTCACACTTTACCCCTACCATACTCAATCCTACAAAACTTCTCTTCCATGAATACCACAGTTCACCAAATCACAATCTCAATCCCAAAACAATCACAATGTGATAACTTAAAGTGTGAGAGAGGAGAATGGAAACGCTTACTACTTGTGTCACCCGGGAAAATTGCTCTGCCCTTTTTCCTCTTCAATCTTCTCTTTTCGTGCTTTTTGTCGACTTGAGCGTGAGTGGAATTGGCAGTGGTGAGTTCAAAATGGAAAATGAGTCTTGTTGTTGGAAGAGAAGAAGATGGAAATGGTGGGATGAATAAATTGGGTGATAAAATCAGCTTTTACAACGAAAATGGTGGTGAAAATTTTGAAATTATGAAGGATCGGTTTTAAGGGGGAGAGCACGGTTATGGCTTTTCAAGAGGAAAATCCTGGCAAAAAGAAAATAAGGAAAAGGAAAAGGAAAAGGAAAAAGAAAAATGCATTTTGAAAGCTTTGAAAGGGAGATGGAGTTTCAGTTATGGTAAGGCAATTATAGAGAAGAAAACAAAAATAGAGTTTAGAGAATAAAAGGGAAAGGCGGCCGCAAGAAAAAAAAAAGGGGAAAAGGGGTAGTTGTGGGCCAAAGAAAAAGATGTAGGGTTTTATGGGGGATTGCCAAGTGGCTCTCTTTTCTTTTTTTCTTTTTTCCACTAGAGCTGCTCACTACCTATGCAGTCCAGTTTGCTGCAATGATGCTACAACATTGCTTGTAGCAAAAAAAAAAAAAAAAATTTTTTTCACGCTGCAACCTCGGCTTCTCTTTTTGCATTCCAAATTGCTACCTTGATTGCTATAGCATTTTCTATAGCAACTAGGGTTTTGTTGATAATTCTTGCTGCCAATTTCTTCTCTCATTCCAGAGGCTGTCACTCCCTTTTTCTGTAATCACGCACCAAACATTCTCACATTAATCACCAAACACAAACTTTAAACCTAAAAAAAATAATAATAATAAATTCAAAGAAATAATAGAACAAATAAAAGCAAAAACAAGAAACAAAAAAAAAAAACTAATAAACGATGGGGTGCCTCCCACAAACGCTTGGTTTTAAGTCAACAGCCCGACTACTTCCCTTCTTTTATTCCTGATCTTTCAAGGAGATGGAAGTCTTCTCCGTGTCAAAGATGCCTTCCCAATAATGTTTGAGCCTCTGTCCATTTACTCTAAACTTCCTGCCTGATTGCTCCTTTACGAGTTCCACTACTCCATGAGGAAATACTTCTATAATTTTAAAAGGCCTTGATTATCTTGACTTGAGTTTCCCTGGAAAGAGCTTCAGCCTTGAATTGAATAGTAGAACCAGCTGTCCTTTTTCAAATTCTCGAGGAAGAATCTTGTTGTCATGCCATTTCTTGACCTTCTCCTTATATAACTTGGCATTTTCATAGGCTTACATACGAAACTCCTCCAACTCATTAAGCTGCAGCATCTTTTTTTCTCCTGTTGCTCGAGCATCAAGATTAAGCTTAGAGATTACCAAATGTGCCTTGTGTTCCAATTCCATTAGCAAGTGGCAAGCTTTTCTAAATACCAACTTGTATGGAGATGCGCCTAAAGGAGTTTTGTAAGCTATCCTATATGCCCACAAAGTGTCTGTGACAACCGGGAAATTCAGGCAATTCTTGGATGAAAATGTACAAATGTATGTATATAACAATTTGTACTATTTAAAAAGTGAAATAAATGTATTTATATTGTTTAGAATATATGAAAATGTTCTAACAATATTGACGAGTAAGAATTCAGTGTTAGAAAAATTCACTGAGTTGAAACGGTGTCAAAACTGGCATCGAAAACCCTAACCGGGACAATAAAAGACGGAAAAATTCTGGGATTAATTTTGATCAAACGGAAGCAGTTTAAATTGATCCGACTGCACAGGAGACCTCAGGAACACGCCGGGACGATTTCAGGAAAATTTCGGCTCGAACCGGTATCGGTCAAAAAGTAGTCGAATTAATGTGAATAGTGAAAGTCAAAGTCAACTTTTGCTTTAGCATTTATGACATCATAAATCCATTTATTAAATGGAAAGAAAATGGTGGTTGGTAGCATTAATGGCCATGATCCATTTACTTTTTGATCTAAAGGCCAAGATTTGGCCAAAAATACACCATTTTAATTCTTGAAAAAGGTGGAAAGAAATGGCTTTGAAAGATGCTTAATTCTCATTGGTTAATGGCCAAATTAATTGGCTTTTAGTTGCTTAAGTCAGCAACTTTAGTGACAAAGTGGCCGAAACATGTTTCAAAGCCAAAACCAAAAGAAAAAAAAAATTTCTAAATGTTATTTCATGGGGGAGCCGTGAGCTACCAAGGGAGATTAAGAGAATTCTTCAATTTTCTTTCACAAAAAGGGTGTCAAAACATTCCTTGAAGACAAAGGAAGCAATTGACTAAGGTAACTCCCCTTGCACTTAACTTTTTCATGGTTTTTCTTCAAGAAAACCGTGGGGTGAATAGTGAAAAAAGATGGAAAATTTTTGGTTGTTTTTCATTGATTTGATGTTGGGTTTTGTTAAGGGTGTAAATAGGAAGAAAACCATGCAATTGGTTTAAAGAAAAACCAATTTTTGGTTGGTTTTCCAAGGGTAAAACCGTGGGTTACCAAGAGTAAGCAATGAAAAATTTTTCTGGTTTAATTGATAACATGCTTTCAAGTTAAATTTTGTGAAGAATAAACCATGAATTTCATTATGGAAAGCTTAAAAAAAATTTGGTGTGCATTTACATAATGTGGCCGTGGGAATTCTAAGGGTTTGGAAGAAAAATTTGCATGGTTTTATGTGATGTTTGGTTAGTTGAAATCATGCATTTTAATATGTAAATGATGAATTTATAATTGAAAGCATGAAACAAAAATGGTGTGCATGATTTTCATGCATTGCCCGTGGGTTATATATAGTAAAAAACCCTAAGAATTTGGTTGAAAAATGTAATGAAAATGGGCTTGAAAATGTGTTAAAAAAATGACATTTTAATAGCCCAAAAAAAAGTGGTTGAAAAATTTGAGAAGTTGGTTCGGTTTGATTGTGAAAACCGAGACCAAAACTAAGGGTAAAAATGAAAAGTTTTTGGTGTAATGTGGGTAAAAATGTGAAATTGGAATTTTATGAGTTTTTATGTAAAAGTTTGGAAAACTTTTACATAAAATAGGCTTGTGGTATAGTACGTGGCAGGTACATATGGTTCGAGGCGTACCTAACGCCGGAAGCCTTAAAATTACGCCGAAATGCTGCCGAAATTTCGAAAACAGCATTTGGGGTAAAATGGAAATAAAAATAAAAAGTTTAGGGTCGGGTCGGAAACCCGAGTCCCTAACGGAAAATTTAATGAGGAAAACCTAAGGGGTGGTGCGTGGATAGTAACCCGTCCCCTTAAAAATTTAAAACGCGAGTGAAATTGAAAAAAACCGAACCCAAGGGGGGGTGTTTTTGGAAATGAAATAAAGGTCCGAGTCGGGAACGGAAAATCCGAGTCTCGGAGACCTAGATCGGGAATGTCTAGATGAACGTTTTAAATACTAGTGAAACGTCCATTTGAGACTCCGAAACGATAGAAAATCACTAAACCGACGTAAGGGTCGGAATAGTGCTTCCCGAGGGTCGGGAAAGTGAAAAGTGAAAATAAAATAGAAACGAACCGGGTAATGATTAGAAAAGAGTCAGAAAAGTTCCTGAGAGCCAAAAATGCAGTCTGGATCGGGAAAATTTCCGTCAGGGGTAAAATTGTAATTTTGCCAAAGTATAGGGGCAAAATCGTAATTTTACCAAAATACAGGGGTAAAATCGTAATTTTACAAAAGTTGGGAAAAATGGGGAAAATGATAAATAAAACCTAAAAAGTTATAAATAGGTTTTATTTAAGCTTTTAAATGGAAAATAAAAGCTATAAATGGAAATGAAATTAACAGATAAAGTTGTCTGTAGGATCCAAACATCGACCTATAAGGAGGGCGATCAAAGATCCACGAGAGAAAAAGAGAAGAGACTGATAAGGTAAGTTCAGACATTTACCTATCTGCAACATATAGCATTATTGTTGCTAACTTTGATGTACTAACTATAAGTTAGGTACATACGTGCTACGGGCACTATTATAGAGTAGAGAGAGAGACGTAATGTGCTACGGGCACTATTGAGAATGGACACATTATTAATTGTGTTTCGGGCACTAGAGCGAGGTTAATGAAACTCACTCACCTAAAATTAAAATGTGAACCATTGCTAACCACGGGACAATGTGAAGTCACCGGGTTAGAATTTTAAAACGTCGGTAATGAAACCACTTTCTGGCGTACCAACCTTCCGTACAGGGAGGTACTTTTGCCTTCGGGGCTATGAGACTAAGGCTGTGGAGGTCAGCACTGATGTACCGCTCCCAATCATGTACTATTTTGCCTTCGGGGCTATGAGATTAAGGCTGTGGAGGTCAGCACTAATGTACCGCTCCCAGTCATGCGCACTTAAATGGTACTCCAACCTGAGCTCAAAACCAGAACATAAGCACAGATAATCACCTAAAACTGAAACTATGCCATAAGTAAGCATAAGACAGTTTAGTGAGAGTACCAACATCGCGGTAGATGTACTGTTGTGACACTGTGTTGTGGTCAATCTTACTATTCACGTATGAATAGTGGTCAAAGGTACTATTCATGATGAATAGTACTATTCATAGAAATTTTATTTCTTGCATGTTTGAACTTACTGAGCCTGTAGCTCACCATTTTTGCTAATGTTGCAGGTAAGCGACCAGCTCAGTAACTTATTTGACTGGATGCGGACGGGATGGCGCGTGTCAAATGGGATAACTGGGCGAGGGATATGGTCCTGCCAGAGTCTTTCCGCTGAGCGATAAAAAGGGAAGGAAAAAAAAAAAGAAACAGTCTTTTGTAATATTATGTATTTACGAAAGTACTGTAATATGTAAATTATTTTGTACTTGCCAACAAAGTAAATAGTGGGAAATGTTTTACATGATGTTTAAAGAAAAAAATTTTTTTCCCAAAAACGTCATGATTTAAAAAGATAGAGAGATAAGCCGGCGACCCATGAGAGTACAATCTATCGCAGTTAGCGATAAAGCTCAACTGTAATAGCATTGTATGATCTCTATGAGGGGCGGGCCGCCACAGTGTCGTCTAATCTTGCTGACCAATCCTTCCTCGTAGGGTTGACAACTTTTTCAAGAATCTTCTTTATCTCCCTGTTGAAAACTTCAGCCTGTCCATTAGTTTGAGAATGATATGCTGTAGTAATTTTATGTCTCACCCTATACTTTGCCAAGATGCTTTCAAACTGTTTGTTACAGAAGTGTGTCCCCTCATCACTTATCATTACTCTCGGTGTCCCAAAGCGTGTGAAAATATTCTTGTGCAGAAACCTCACGACCACCTTGGAATCATTGGTTAGAGAAACTACAGCTTCTACCTATTTGCTCACATAATCCACTGTCACCAAGATGTATTGGTTATTGTAGGATGAAGGAAATGGTCCCATGAAATAGATGCCCCACACGTCAAATAGCTCAACTTCCAAGATATTACTCAAGGGCATTTCATGCCTCTGTGAAATGTTTCCCACACACTGGCACCGATCACAGGTCTTGGCAAAAGTATGAGCATCCTTAAACAATGATGGCCAATAGAATCTTGACTGCAAAACTTTGGCTACTGTTCTGAGCCCTCCGTAGTGTCCACCATACGAAGATAAATGGCAATGATGGAGTATCCCAGCTATCTCTTCCTCTGGGACACAACGCCTAAGGATCTGATTTGCACACTGCTTGAACAAATATGGCTCATCCCATAAATAGAACTTGGTATCATGAAGGAAATTTTCCTTTGCTGAACGGTCAAATTAAGTGGGAGAAGACCACTAACCAAGTAGTTCATAATATCAGCATACCATGGTACACTCAGCTGTTAGATCACAAAAAGCTGTTCATCTAGGAAAGTCTCCTTGATTGGCCCTTCGATCTTCTCTGTCACACCCGTTTCCAATCTAGACAGGTGATCAACCACTTGATTTTCAGTCCTTTTTCGATCTCTGATTTCCAAGTCAAATTCCTGAAGTAATAAAACCCATCTAATCAATCTTGGCTTGGCGTCTTTCTTAGCAATGAGGTATTTAATTGCTGAATGGTCAGTGTAGACCACAACCTTGGTGCCTACCAGATACGCTCTGAATTTGTCGAATGCAAACACTACAGCCAAAAGCTCCTTTTCCGTCCTGGTGTAGTTAAGCTGAGCGTCTGTCAAGGTTCTACTAGCATAGTAAATCAGATGAAATATTCTCTCCTTTCACTGCCCCAAGACTGCTTCTATGACGTAATCACTGGCGTCACACATCAACTCGAATAAAAGAGACCAATCTTGAGCAACTATGATAGGCACTGAAACAAGCCTGTTCTTTAACTCTATGAAAGCACGCTTACACTCCTCATCAAACTTAAAAGGTACATTGTGCTCTAGCAACGAACAAAGAGGTTTCGAGATTTTTGAGAAATCCTTAATAAAGCGTCTGTAAAATCCTGCGTGCCCCAAGAAACTTCTTATCCCCTTCACAGATGTAGGAGGTGGCAACTTGTCAATTATCTCTATCTTTGCTTTGTCTACTTCAATCCCTTTCCTTGAGACTTTGTGTCCAAGCATGATACCCTCAGTTACCATGAAATGGCATTTTTCCCAATTCAAAACTAGATTGGTTTCTTCACATCTTTGCAGGACTTGTTCCAGATTCTTCAAGCAGTTATCAAAAGACTCTCCCAAAACTGAAAAATCATCCATGAAAACTTCTAAAATTTGCTCTACCATATCTGAGAAAATTGCCATCATACAGCGCTGAAATGTCGCTAGTGCATTGCATAACCCAAATGGCATTCTTCTGAAAGCGAAGGTCCCATATGGACATGTAAAAGTGGTCTTCTCTTGGTCTTCTAGTGCAATGGCTATCTGATTGTAGCCTGAGTATCCATCCAAGAAACAGTAAAACTCTTTCCCAGCTAATCGATCTAACATCTGGTCCATGAATGGCAATGGGAAATGATCCTTCCTGGTGGCTTTGTTTAGCTTTCGATAATCCATACAGACTCTCCACCCTGTGACCGTCCGAGTGGGAATCAATTCATTGTTGCTGTTGGCCACAACTGTGATCCCTCCCTTTTTTGGCACACACTGAATCAGACTAACCCAAGAGCTATCGGAGATGGGATATATTATGCCTGCATCGAGCCACTTAATCACTTCTTTCTTCACCACCTCTTCCATGATAGGATTCAGTCTTCTTTGTTGCTCCACCGAATTGTTGTAGCATTCTTCCACCAATATTTTATGCATACATATTGAAGGACTAATTCCCTTAATATCTGTAATGGTCTACCCTAAGGCTTTCTTAAACTTTCTCAGCACTACAAGCAATCTCTGCTCCTAGTCTTTAGTTAAAAAGGCTGAAATAATTACAGGAAGTGTTTTTAAGTCACCTAAATAAGCATACCTAAGGTGTAAGGGAAGAGGCTTCAACTCCAAGATCGAAGGCTCTTCAATAGACAGCTTGAACTTTTTTTATCTCACAATCTGCTAGTCCCAGCGGCTTAAAATTCCTCTCCTTACGTGAGTTAGCTAATTGTTTAGCAACCCATGCGGCTTGAGCATCATCCTCATCAGTCACCATATCCACTCCTATTTTCAAAGTTGGCTCAGAATGGTTCTCATGGCAGCTCTGCTCCAATTTTTCGGACACCACCGAGTCAATAACATTAACCAATGAGCACTCCTCTATTTCTTCTAGAAACTTCATTGCCTTTAACACACTGAAAGTAACTTGCTCATCGTTGACCCTCATTGTTAACTCACCTTTCTGCACATCGATTAGAGTTCTTCCCGTGGCTAAGAATGGTCTTCCTAGTATAATCGGTACTTCTTTATCTGCCTCAAAGTCTAATACCATGAAATCCACAGGAAAAATGAACTTGTCCACCTTCACAAGTACGTCTTCAATCTTTCCTTTCGGGTGAGCTATAGATCTGTTGGCAAGCTGTAGTGAAACTGTAGTAGGCCTAGCCTCCCCAATTCCAAACTTCTTAAAAATAGACATTGGCATCAGATTAATACTTACTCCCAAGTCACATAAAGTTTTACCAAAGTACTGTTGACCTATTGAGCAAGGAATAGTGAAGCTTCCAGGATCTTTCAACTTAGGAGGAAGTTTGTTCTGCAAGATAGCACTACACTCCTCCGTCAAAGCCACAATCTCAAAATCTCCAAATCTACGCTTTTTCGTCACCAAATCTTTCATAAACTTTGCGTAACTTGGCATCTACTCCAAAACTTCAACCAGTGGTATATTGATATGCAGCTGCTTCAAAACATCTAGAAATTTTTAGAACTGACCATCCTTTTGTTGCTTTTGAAATCTTTGAGGAAATGGTGGTGGAGGTCTGCTGTTTTGCTTTTCTGGACTACTTTGCTGTAGCATTGCTGTAGCATTCTGAACAGCAGAATTTTGTTTTCGTTGATCTTCCACCCCTTCTTCCTTCCCCTTTTCTTCTTGGATTGAAGAGGGCTCCTTGTGAGTTCTAGGCTTCACCCCTTGGGTTTCTAACTCCTTCCCATTTCTCAACGTAATTGCCTTGCAATGCTCTTTTCCATCACGCCTAGGATTCTCTGTATCACTTGGCAAGGTCCCCTGAGGATGGTTGTTTAATGCATTAGCTAGCTGCCCCACTTGATTTTCCAGATTTCTTAATGACGCTGCTTAGTTCTGAATTATTGTAGACTGATTCTGGATAATAGCATCATTCTTTGCCATGTATTCCTTTAGAAGATTCTCCAAGGAACTAGATTGGTCTGCAGCTTAAGTTCTTTGTTGATGAGGAAATCCCAGTGGATGAGTAGGATGGTAGTATGCATTAGCTCCACTAGAACTTATGCCTTGATTGCTCTATGACAGATTTGGATGTTGCCTACCCCCACGATTGTAAGTGTTGAGGTAGGGATTATTCTTGTTGAAATTACCCACATAGTTAACAGAGGTTGGGTTGGAAGGAAAATCATCATACAAGTGCCCCTCTCCATAGTAGACACATGACACCCCCGGAGTTTGTATTGCATTCACACTTGCCGGCGTGCTCATTGTCTTAATCATGTTTGTCAAAGACGAAACTTGAGCTGTAAGTGCAATAACGACATCAACATCATGCATCCCTATGGGTCTCCTTGCATGGAGTCTCTCGGTGGGCTATTGGTAATTATTATTGGCCATTCTCTCCAATATCTCATAAGCTTCATTGTATGATTTGGCCAAAAGAGCATCATTAGCAGAAGCATCTACTAGGGTTCGAGTTTGTGCATTAAGCCCATTGTAGAAAGTCTCTATTTGAATCCAATGGAGGATCCTATGGTGAGGACATTTCCTTAGTAGCTCTTTAAACCTTTCCCAAGCTTCATGCAAAGATTCATCATCAGCTTGTTAGAATGAAGTGATGTCATTTCTGAGCTTGGCATTCTTGGCTGGTGGGAAGTATTTCATCAAAAACTTCTCTGCCAAATCATTCCACGTAGCAACAAAATCTGGTGGCAAAGAATTAAGCCAAGCTCTAGCTCTATCCTGTAAAGAGTAAGGAAAAAGTTTCAATCTCAACACATCTTCTGTCACTCCAGGAATCTTAAAAGAGTCACTCACTTCCATGAATAGCCTGAGATGCAAGTGAGGATCTTCGGTGGTCATGCCACTAAATTGGCCCACGGATTGCAACATCTGAAACATCACCGGTTTGAGTTCAAATTGAGAAGCTTCAATTTCTGGTCTGACAATCCCAGGATTGAGTCCATGTAGAATGGGCACGGCATACTCCCGAATTGTCCTGTTTTTTGTCATCCATCATAGCTTGTTGAGGGATAGGATTGTTGCCATGAACGGGCTGCCCATTATTGCCCACTGCTTGGTCTGCCATTCCTTCCAAAGCAGCTAATCCTTGTTGATCCCTTCTTCTAGCTTTGAATGTCCTTTCAATTTTAGGATCTAGAGGCAACAACTCACGGTCTCTAAGATTGCTCATAAAAGAAGGATCAAAATCCTGAAAAAGTAACAAACAAAAATTTCAAAATAAAATAGAAAAATTGCAAAAACTAGAATTATTTTACAAAGATTAATAAAGATAACAAGTCCCTGACAACGGCGCCAAAAACTTGATGGGATTTTTCTGTAAGTGCACAGTTCGTTCAAGTAATACAGTGTACAAGAGTACGGATATCATCCCACAGAGACAGTTATCAGTAATAAATCTATATAAAAACAAAGTCAAGTAACTGCAAAAAATTGATAAAGATCTTGTAGGAAAATAAATCGGTAAAAAACGTATCAGAGTGGCGCAGCGGAACAATAAAAATTTTTAGATCGTTAAATATCTCATGATGCCATATACAATAAACCAACAACAATTAAAACTCATACCTCAAGGACGCCAATCTTGCAGGAGGAGAATGACTGGAGGCTTCAACCAACTAGCCTTCTCTACTATTCTCCAATTCCCGAATGGCTGAGTGTGTGGGCACTCTGAACCTCGATCGGTATGCTAGCACTGCTAGTCTTCTTCCGACCACCCAGATCTCTAAAGAAACTTTATTGTCACGATGAGCTGTACAACAATAAGCCCGCTCACCTGAGAGTCTGTGGTCTAAGAGAACTGGAGTGGCAGGACCTCTATTTATAGACCTGCATGAGGTGATTCTCTGAATTTGAATTGGATTAGGAAAAGATATTTTCCCTTATCCTTAACCAAAAAATCCGAATTTTTCCATGGATAAATCCAACAATAAAATTCGGTTTTCTTAGGATAAATCCAATCCAAATCTAAACAAGATTTTAACTAGAATTTAATCTCCCTTTTTCAACCAAAAAATCCGAATTTTTCTTGGAGAAAATCTCCTCATAAATTTCGGCCATTATGGATAAGGGAGAATCAAAAATTTCACTAGGATTTTCAAACTTGAATCTTATCTCAACCTTATCCAAAAAATAACCGAATTTCCTAGGAGAGATTCTCCAAATTTTCGGCCACTTTTCAGGGAGGAGAGAATCCAAATTCAACTGGGATTGAAACTTGAATTTTTCCCTTGAACCTTATCCACAAAAACCGAAATTCCATTGAGGATTATCCTCAAAAATTTCGTCTACTTTTGTTGGGATTTAAATTCAAAATTCAAGTAGGATTCTAACAAGATTATCCTCTCCAAATCCAACTCAAATTCGAATTTCAAACCTTGTGGATTTTCCACAACAAATTCGAATCCTACTTAGACTGTGATTCAAAATTTGAATTTCAAATTTCAAATTCAAATTTCAAATTTCAAATTTAAATTTCAAATTCGAATTTCAAATTCAAATTTCAAATTCAAATTTCAAATTCAAAATTCAAAATTCAAATTTCAAATTTCAAATTTCAAATTTCAAATTTCAAAATTCAAATTTCAAATTCCACAAAACGGTTGTGTTTCAAATTCTTGTTCTCATGGATAATTTTCTACAACTCCAATCCAATCTCAAATAAAATCATGGCAACTTTATTTAGAGTTCGAATAATTGTGTACTCTATTATTCAAAACAAAATCTGAATCCAACCGGAGAGAATCTTGTCTACCATCCTAATCCTGTGTCATCACCATCCATGCATAATAAACTAGCCAATAGCATACACAAATCAATTTGCCAAACGTTAAGGAATTATGTGGAGCTAATAGAGGGACTGATTGGACATATATAATCGGGCTCCCATGATTCCATATGATCATCAATCTTTACCGAACAACTCAATCATATGATCACTAGTTTCAGAGTCACACCACTATAAACCTGAAACTGAACTCCCAATTATATACCGTATTATGTAAGCCTGTGACGAGCTACTATCCAATGACCTTGTCATATATGCAGAACCCTCATATGATATCCATGATCAGCCTTAGGTCAAAGTCCGTTTAATCCTACTGATCAGGCTATCTTAAAGTTCCATTATACTACCGAATTAAGAAAATGATTATTCACCATATGTGAATAAGAAGTCATCTGCCCAGCAGACGACCCAAGGCCTTGTCCATTTTCATATTCAGTATAATGCCTTTAAGAAGATACCTTTAACTCCTCAGAGCTATGATTCCGATATCTGCAAACAAACCCTTCATCGTATACAAGTCATGCACCCAACGAACCGGTCTATAAGCTTACTACCTCTGAGACGCTTTAGCCATTGGAACATCAAAGTACACAAGTCATATACATGAAGTAGTTCATTTACTCAGGATTAAGGTTATTGCACAATGAACGTCAAAAGCAGATTGATCCACTCATAGCGGACTACGTAGATCAATTACGCTTTAGTCCCGGTCTAATATGTCACCACCGAGCAACATATCCATGTCTCTACTTGAGAGTCCAGCTCCAGACAGTCAAGACAAACCGTCCCCTCTAAGGCTTTAGACAACATAATAGTCTTAACATGAGTTAGATGCTCGGTCTAACCCCATAGACTATAGACCATAGTTTAGACTGCTAACTTTAGAACATTGTCTTCTCGCATACAAAAGTCCATTGCATGCAACGTTCTAACAGTTTTAACACAAGCAGTCAGTGAGCCATATTTGCTTACATTTACTTTAACATGTAAATAGGACGAGGACAGATAGCAATATAATGAATAACCTCTATGTATAATTTTATTATCGAGTTCAAAATGAATACATCAAAATGTCTCTAATACTTAGGGCATTTCCTAACAATCTCCCACTTTCCCTAAGCCAGCAGATGTGCCATGTTACGCATCCCCATTGCCTCTACATGCCTCTCAAAGCTTCTAGCCACCAAAGTCTTAGTAAAGGGATCAGCGATGTTGTCCTCGGACGCGATCTTACATACATCCACTTGTCCTGTCTCCACATGCCCTCTAATAATATGATATCTCCGATCGATGTGCTTGGTCCTCTTGTGGTGCCGAGATTCCCTTATGCTGGCAATAGCCCCTGTGTTATCACAGTAAAGTGTGATAGGCTTGTCAACACCCGGAATGACCTCAAGGTCTCTAAAGAACTTGCGGAGCCAAACCGCTTCTTTAGATGCCTCAGCCGCAGCCACATACTCAGCCTCCATAGTAGAGTCAGCTGTGCAGCCCTGCTTCACGCTCCTCCACACAATGGCGCCTCCTCCGAGTAAAAACACTGATCTAGATGTCGATTTCCTCGAATCCTTACAAGTCTGGAAGTCTGAGTCCGTGTATCCTTCGGGTGTTAGGTCCCCTCCAGAATACACCAGCATATAATCCCTCATTCTCTTAAGATACTTGAGTATATGCTTTACTGCTTACCAGTGCTTGGTTCCAGGATTCGCTTGATATCGACTTACCATACCTACTGCAAAACATATGCCTGGGCGAGTGCAAAGCATAGCGTACATAAGGCTACCCACAGCGGATGCATAAGGGACCTTACTTATATGCTCTCTTTCTTCCGATGTCTTGGGACAGTCATCCAATGAAAGAGTTAGACCGGCAATAGAAGGTTGCGAACCTTTCTTTGCCTCTTGCATTGCATATTTGTCAATTATTTTATCTATGTATGAAGCTTGGGATAACGCTATCATTTTGTTCTTTCGATCTCTGAAGAGACGAATGCCTATAACATAATTAGCTTCTCCCAAGTCCTTCATGTCAAACTGTTGGTGTAACCAAAGCTTGACCGATGATAAGTTCCCTACATCATTCCCAATGAGTAGTATATCATCGACATAGAGTATCAGAAAGACCACTTTTCCATCCTTAATACGTTTATAAACACAAGGTTCATCAACGTTCTGCTCAAAACCAAATGTCTTAATCGCTTGATCAAACCTCTGGTTCCATGAGCGGGATGCCTGCTTTAATCCATAAATGGATCTAAGCAACTTGCAGACTTTCCTTTCTTGGCCTTTTGCTATGAACCCTTCGGGCTGTATCATATAGATACACTCTTCAAGATGGCCATTCAAGAATGCCGTCTTGACATCCATTTGCCAGATCTCGTAATCGAGAGCCGCAGCAATGGACAGAAGAATACGGATAGACTTTAGCATAGCAACAGGCGAAAAGGTTTCCTCGTAATCGATTCCAGCCTTTTGCGTGTATCCCTTTGCAACCAGTCTAGCTTTGAAAGTTTCCACTCTCCCTTCCGCATCCTTCTTTCTTTTGTAGACCCATTTGCATCCAATGGGTTTTATCCCATCCGGCAAATTTACAAGTTCCTAAACAGAGTTGGATTTCATAGAATCCATCTCATTGTTAATAGCCTGTTTCCAAGATTTAGAATCAACATCATTTATAGCTTCATCATAGGTGACCGGATCTTCCTCATGCTCATGAGCCTCGACCTGGTATACCTCGGCATCATACATGAAGAAATTAGGTTTCTTAGAAACCCTTCCACTACGACGAGGCACCCTAAATTGTTGATAGTCTGCAGGTCTTTCACTGGAACTCGGACTTGCGTCCAAGACCGAAATCTGTGGAGCAGTTCTTTCACTCGATAACTCCTCTAGCACCACTTTGCTTCGAGGCTTAAAGTCATTCATGTGACTTTCCTCCAAGAATGTCGCATGGGTTAAGACAATGACTTTTTATTCCTTCGGGTTATAGAACAGACCTCCTTTAGTTCCTTTTGGATACCCTACAAACATGCATAATTCTGATCTTGGTTCCAACTTTTTCGCATCCCCATCCAGTACATGTGCCGGGTAGCCCCATATTCTCATATGTCCAAGGGAGGGCTTCCTGCCACGCCATAATTCATACGGAGTACTAGGAATTGATTTGCTCGGAACTTGGTTCAGAATATAGCATGCCGTTTGTAAAGCATATCCCCAAAATGATAATGGCAGCGTTGAATAACTCATCATGGACCGTACCATATCCAATAAGGTCCTGTTTCTCCTTTCGGCTACACCATTCTGTCGTGGAGTACCAGGTGCAGTCAATTAGGATAATATCCCGTTCTCTACAAGATGTCCTAGAAATTTGTCGGAGAGGTATTCGCCACCTCGATCAGATCGAAGTGTCTTTATGGATTTATCCAATTGCTTTTCCACTTCCGCACGATACTCTTTGAACTTGTCAAAGGTTTCGCTCTTGCAGTGCATCGGATACACATATCCATACCTCGAGTAATCATCTATAAAAGAGACATAATACTCGAACCCTCCTCGTGCTGTGACGTTCATGGGACCACATACGTCAGTATGCATAATTTCTAAGAGCTCTTGAGCCCTTGTACCCTTAGCTCCAAAAGACCTCTTAGTCATTTTACCCTCTAGACAAGACTCACATTGGGGAAGTCGTACCTCCTCCAAAGATTCCAGAGGACCGTCTTTCACCAATCTTTGAATCCTATCCTGATTAATATGACCAAGTCTTAAATGCCAAAGATACGCCTTGTTAGAGTGAGAAACTTTCAACCTTTTAGAGTTATCAATTAATTCAGTGTCAAGCAGTGAGTACATCTTTGGTTTGATCAAAAATAGGTTTCCATCCATCCATCCAGAACAGATAAAAGACTTATTTCTACGAATATCAACTCTTTTACTAAAAGAAACTGAATAAGAATCTTTTATTAAACAAGCTACCGATATAAGGTTCCTCCTAAAATTAGGAACATAAAAACAGTCTTTCAGTAAAATAAACCTAAATTGATCAAAATAAAGATAAACATCTCCCACTGCTTCAGCCACCACAAAGCTACCATCTCTGGTCCGCAACGAGAGGCTCCTATCATGTAGACTTCTCGTTTCCACGAACCCCTGCATAGAAACACAAACATGATTAGTGGCGCCCGAATCAATGACCCAAGTATCTTTCGATTCTTCCACCAAACACGCTTCCAGGTAATGAAGTTCCTTACCTTCCTTGCCCTTGGCGGCTAGGAATTCCCGGCAAGCCTTCTTGAAGTGACCTACCTTCCCACAATGGAAGCATTTGGACTTTTTAGGGTCCTTTGGCTTCTTGTTCTTCTTCTTCTTCTTCCCGTCCGAGACAGGAGGATTAGAAGAACTAGAAGCCACTTGCTTCTTATTTAGCCTCTTCCTCCTCCGTGAGGGATTGGAAGATTCCGCCAAATTGGCCTCTCCTTTAGGTCAGACCACATCCTCATCCCTGATCATCCGCTCATAAGCCTGTAGTTGCTTCATGAGCTTGGTTAGTCCTAACTCCTTTGTCGCCAGATTGTATGCGGCCTTAAACCCCACAAAATCTTTAGACAGAGTCTTGAACACCATCTCGATCTGGGTGTTGTAGTCTAACTCAGCACCATTCTCGGCAGCCTCAACGAAGAATCCCATTAGAGTGATCATATGGTCCTTCACCGGAGTACCCGCCTTTTGCTTGGAGTTCATAATGCTGGTAATAGTGGACTGTCGAGCCAATTTTTCTTGGCCTCCGAACATGTCCTCCAGATTGTCCATGATCTCCCCAGCAACTTGATAAGTCTCATGCTACTTTTGTAAAGCACTCATCATGCTAGCAAGGATGTAGCATCGAGCTATCTCATTGGATTCTCTCCAACGATTATAGGCAACAGGGACCTCCTCAAGTGGTGTGTTAGGTTTGGGCCCAGGTGGGCATGGTTCGTCCAGCACGAACTTCTGTCTCTCGCAGCTGAGAACTGTTAATAGATTTCTTTTCCAATCTTTATAATTGTCGCCATTCAACTTATTTTCAGTTAGTATTGAAATGAGGGGTGTCGGTGACATTTTGAACTGAAATAAAATTATACTAGACATCATTACAAAGCCCAAGCAAATATACAGATAATTTTGCAAATAAAACATACAAGTATGTTCCTACATGAAACTTGAAAAATATGTAGCATTGCAACGGTAATTCTCAGCACATATTGCCCCAAGCCACCAAGGGGTGGTCATGAGAACAAATAGCCGGAACATGGACCCCGTCCAATTAATATATGTTGCCTTAATTCCTCCAAGGTTAAGACATATATTAATAACCGCTTATTTGGCCACCAGTTTAGTTAACAGAGCTTCTAGGGAAGGTTAATAACTAAACGAGTCTTGAGTGTATAACCATTGTTTACGTAGCCCGATCCACGTCCTACCAAGCCACCGAGGGGTGGTCATGAATAGGATCGTACCCGAACACGTTTTCCACATAGGAGATCCAATCTAGTATACCGGCGGCTGTAAACACCTACCGAGGGGTATGGTCAGGGCAGAACTGACGCGAGGCGTTACCATGCTTTCACATATGGATCAACAATGGAGGCCGTGGGTTTTGTTTGAAACCCTCTCCCACTCAATATTTTGAAAAACATGCAAGTTTTGACAAATTATGTATGATCAATATAGTATGAGCGGTACTCACCTATCCTATATGACATGTTATCAAATATGCATACAAAACATCCATCAATACATATTTATACATCCATGACATATCACAGAAAAAATAATTGACAGAACAACCAAGCTATGGTTCCATCCTAGAACAAAGAAAATAAAGATTACAAAATTCCATCCAAAGCATTCTTTGGGTCTTGAATTCTGTTCCATCTTCTTGTATCCATCTTTATGTAGCCTCTCCATTTATTTCTTATCCCAAGAATTATTTAAAATTTAAACATCCAAAAATTTAAATTTCAAATTCAAATTCCAAATTCGAATTTCAAATTTAAATTTCAAATTTAAATTTTAAACAATTTTAAACATCATGTGTAATAATATGTAATTTCAAAAAATTTGAAATTTTTTAATTACATATTTTTAAACATGATTTAAAATTAAATCTCAAATTTAAAAAATCAAAATTTTCTGATTTTTGGACCGTCGGACCGCCGCCCCGTAGGCGGCAGCCGCCGTGGGCAGCCACCAACCCCAGAGGGGCTGGCAGCCCACGGCCGCCCCCATGTGCAGCCCTGCCGGGCTGCAGGCCAAGCCTGCAGCGCCGGGCTGCACGCCCAGGCTAGGTACAGCAGCCGGCAGGCTGCAAGCAGCGCCTGCAGCCAGAGGCTGCACGCCCAGGCTGCGGCCAGCCTTGGGTAGGCCACGGCCACCCCTGGCTACAGGCCAAGCCTGCGGCCGTGGGTGGTGGGCCTGCACAGGGGCTGCCGCAGCCCCATCCTGCCCGAGGGCAGGGGCTGGAGCCCCACCAAGGCCCGTCGGCCTATCCCGAGGGGTCGTGTCTCGATTCTCGTGCCATATTCCAATTTACCTATTAGGATCTCCAAAAATTAATTTGAATCCCAATTAAATTGAAATTTTCCACACAATCAAAATTTCAACCTTTAAATCAAATTTAACTTTTGGGAAAAAATAAATTACGGTCTTCAATCTTCAATCTCCTCCAAGAATAATTACATAAAATTTCCTAAACCGTTTCCGGTATACAAAAAATTCTAACCATAAAAATTCTAAGAGACAGAAATTAAAATCCATGGGAAAATTACAGTGTTAATAAACTGCTCCCATGGTTACATAAAAATTCCTAGATACAATTTTTCTAAATTCTAAGGAACCATAACCGGTATTAACAAGCATGCTTATAATAATTCAAAAAATTAAAATAACCACATACTTAATACATAATCCACGATAACAACATAAAGGAACCCTAGAATGCCACTCTCTAAATATCAAATCCATACATAAATCAAAAGAGTAAGTAATTGTCTAATTTATGTACATGGCATAGTCATGAGATGGCTCTGATACCAATTGTAGGAAAATAAATCGGTAAAAAACGTATCAGAGTGGCGCAGCGGAACAATAAAAATTTTTAGATCGTTAAATATCTCATGATGCCATATACAATAAACCAACAACAATTAAAACTCATACCTCAAGGATGCCAATCTTGCAGGAGGAGAATGACCGGAGGCTTCAACCAACTAGCCTTCTCTACTATTCTCCAATTCCCGAATGGCTGAGTGTGTGGGCACTCTGAACCTCGATCGGTATGCTAGCACTGCTAGTCTTCTTCCGACCCCCCAGATCTCTAAAGAACTTTATGGTCACGATGAGCTGTGCAACAATAAGCCTGCTCACCTGAGAGTCTGTGGTCTAAGAGAACTGGAGTGGCAGGACCTCTATTTATAGACCTGCATGAGGTAATTCTCTGAATTTGAATTGGATTAGGAAAAGATATTTTCCCTTATCCTTAACCAAAAAATCCGAATTTTTCCATGGATAAATCCAACAATAAAATTCGGTTTTCTTAGGATAAATCCAATCCAAATCTAAACAAGATTTTAACTAGAATTTTATCTCCCTTTTTCAACCAAAAATTCTGAATTTTTCTTGGAGAAAATCTCCTCATAAATTTCGGCCATTATGGATAAGGGAGAATCAAAAATTCCCCTAGGATTTTCAAGCTTGAATCTTATCTCAACCTTATCCAAAAAATAACCGAATTTCCTAGGAGAGATTCTCCAAATTTTCGGCCACTTTTCAGGGAGGAGAGAATCCAAATTCAACTGGGATTGAAACTTGAATTTTTCCCTTAAACCTTATCCATAAAAACCGAAATTCCATTAAGGATTATCCTCAAAAATTTGGTCCACTTTTGTTGGGATTTAGATTTAAAATTTAAGTAGGATTCTAACAAGATTATCCTCTCCAAATCCAACTCAAATTCGAATTTCAAACCTTGTAGATTTTCCACAACAAATTTGAATCCTACTTGGACTGTGATTCAAAATTTGAATTTCAAATTTCAAATTCAAATTTCAAATTCAAATTTCAAATTTCAAATTTCAAATTTCAAATTTCAAATTTCAAATTTCAAATTTCAAATTTCAAATTTCAAATTCAAATTTCAAATTCGAATTTCAAATTCGAATTTCAAATTCAAATTTCAAATTCAAAATTCAAATTTCAAATTTCAAAATTCAAATTTCAAATTTCAAAATTCAAATTTCAAATTCCACAAAACGTTTGTGTTTCAAATTCTTGTTCTCATGGATAATTTTCTACAACTCCAATCCAATCTCAAATAAAATCATGGCAACTTTATTTGGAGTTCGAATAATTGTGTACTCTATTATCCAAAACAAAATCTGAATCCAACCGGAGAGAATCTTGTCTACCATCCTAATCCTGTGTCATCACCATCCATGCATAATAAACTAGCCAATAGCATACACAAATCAATTTGCCAAACGTTAAGGAATTATGTGGAGCTAGTAGAGGGACTGATTGGACATATATAATCGCGCTCCCGTGATTCCATATGATCATCATTCTTTACCGAACAACTCAATCATATGATCACTAGTTTCAGAGTCACACCACTATAAACCTGAAACTGAACTCCTAATTATATACCGTATTACGTAAGCCTGTGACGAGCTACTATCCAATGACCTTGTCATATATGCAGAACCCTTATATGATATCCATGATCAGCCTTAGGTCAAAGTCCGTTTAATCCTACTGATCAGGCTATCTTAAAGTTCCATTATACTACCGAATTAAGAAAATGATTATTCACCATATGTGAATAAGAAGTCATCTGCCCAGCAGACGACCCAGGGCCTTGTCCATTTTCATATTCAGTATAATGCCTTTAAGAGGATACATTTAACTCCTCAGAGCTATGATTCCGATATCTGCAAACAAACCCTTCATCGTATACAAGTCATGCACCCAACGAACCGGTCTATAAGCTTACTACCTCTGAGACGCTTTAGCCATTGGAACATCAAAGTACACAAGTCATATACATGAAGTAGTTCATTTACTCAGGATTAAGGTTATTGCACAATGAACGTCAAAAGCAGATTGATCCGCTCATAGCGGACTACGTAGATCAATCACGCTTTAGTCCCGGTCTAATATGTCACCACCGAGCAACATATCCATGTCTCTACTTGGGAGTCTAGCTCCAGACAGTCAAGACAAACCGTCCCCTCTAAGGCTTTAGACAATATAATAGTCTTAACATGAGTTAGATGCTCGGTCTAACCCCATAGACTACAGACCATAGTTTAGACTGCTAACTTTAGAACATTGTCTTCTCGCATACAAAAGTCCATTGCATGCAACGTTCTAACAGTTTTAACACAAGCAGTCAGTGAGCCATATTTGCTTACATTTACTTTAATATGTAAATAGGACGAGGACAGATAGCAATGTAATGAATAACCTCTATGTATAATTTTATTATCGAGTTCAAAATGAATACATCAAAATGTCTCTAATACTTAGGGCATTTCCTAACAGATCTGAAGTAAAATTAAACTGAATGTAATAAAAGAAAATAATAACCAGAAACTCCAAACAAAAGCATACTTAAAAATCCAGAGAAAATGACAATCAGAAATGATAATACTGAGATTCAATTTCCTCTCCCCTGCAACCTGAGCTACATATGCTATAGCAATTACTATAGCAATTCTGTTCAGTTAACCTAGAATATAGAATTTCACAAGAGTCTTCTGATCTACTTATGATACTACCTCCTTACTCTATTTTAAACATATTCCTAAAAAGTTGGGAATCTGATTAAGCTTAGGTTTCATTTGGATTATGTGAGGTAAGCAAACATTCATGTTATACGTACATATTCAGCTAGTTAATGCACAAAACCAACTAAACACACACCATTCAACATAAGTCTAATTCTAATCAACTTCCCAGTAGCTAGAATCACAGTATTATGTTCAAGATGGCCAGTCAGAGAACACAAATAAACAAGACAAGCGATGTTGAATGAACTGAAATTAATTATAATAACAAGCTATGCATATAAGCTCAAAATTATAGGTTCAAGTACTTTTTCATCTCAATCTAAAAAGAAGTTAGCTCATGGCTGATTGTTCACAGAGCAAGGAAGATGAAAACATTGTTCGTAGAAGAGAGAGAGGAAGAGATACAACCAAAATATGGAAAAATTAACAAAATAGCCCAATACACAAGGAATGGTTGTGGATTTCTTGCTTTTCCTTCCGAAATCTACTTGAATCCAACTTCTAATCCTCCTAGCTGAACTTTCCTCTTTGGGTTTTTCCTCCTTTTTGGTACTCTGCTGCCTTTCTCTTCTTTTTTCTATCTCTGTATATTTTTTGCCTTTTTTGTGCCGTCCTCTACTATCCTTTTAAAAGTGAAAAAGGATTCCTTTTATATGCTAGGGTAAGAATGAATGGCCAGGTATAACCAATCCAAGGGATGAGATCATGCTGGAGGTCCTTTATGTAAGATAGATCACATGCTTGCCTATTTTTCCCAGGTTAGCGATAAAAAATACTGCCAGCTGTGTTTGACTAGTCAATCAGGTTTATAAGAATTCTGTCCAGTTGCTATAGCATTTCCTAGAATAAGCAATTTTGCCATTTTTCTCCCAATTTGCAACTCTTTCTTGACCCAAAGTAGTATCCTTCATTTACAAGCATTCTCTTAACCTATGAACCTATAAAACACTAAAAATTATAAAGATCTTACTAAAGAAATTTAAAAAGATCATTCTAAAAATCAAATAATGCAAAAGGAGATTTAAAACACTACTTTAAATTACTAAACTACTAAAACTCAAAGAACAAAGCAAGATTTTAGATCCAAAAACAGCTATAATAACTTGATTTTCTCAAGTTATCAATAATTTTTAGAGGTTCAATATTATACTAGAATTTTCCTTAAAAATCACCAACCCCCTCCTCTGGGTTTAGGCACAAAGCATAGGTGGAATCCTAGTTAAGGATTGTGGCTATGTGACAGGTGATACAGTCTCAGTTTGTTTTGAATAATTTATAGTAGAATTAATTTTACTAGTATAGGTATTTCAATTCTAGAAATTATTTAAAATTCAAATAATTATTATTATCTTAGATTAGATAATGATAATATATTTGTAGTTTAAATTTAAATTAAATTTGATATCTTAGATAAGGATCATAATTTAATTTAAATTTAATAACAGACAAGAAAACATATTAAATAAAATGTTATTTGAAATTTGAATGGTATATGAATTTAATTAAATAATTATCTATGGATATAGATAATATTTTGTTTTGTATTCTAAATTCAAATTTAGTAGATAATGATTGCAAAAAATTAATTAATTAAATATTTATCAGCTGTTATAAATATTTAATTGATGAAGTACATTTTTTATCAACCATTAATCTAATATCTACACTTTTTGTAGGGAAGAGAAGAAAAGATTTTTCAGCTTTTTCTAACTTAGGAATTCTCTACAAAACAAGGATTTTCATAATTAAGAATAGAGTGATGGCTGATAAAAGGAGTATTGTTTTCTTAACAGAGAATTCTGCCAAGTGTGCTCACATACACCTATATGTGGAAGAGTCATAGTAGAGAAGATCAATTAGTTGTTACTTACAATTTGGAAACTAGCTTGATCATTTAGAATTATATGACAAATCGGTATGTATTTTGTGTAGAAATTAATTAATGTACATAGCAATAGGAGCTTTATTCGATCCAGATAACATGAAAAAAAATTTTAAATCTGCCTTTCTATATTTTCCACTGTGTATTGTATTTTTCCAAATTTCCATTTAGTGAAAATTAAGTTGTGATTTGCAAAAAAAATTTAAATTCTAGGATAAACTGGTAGTTATAACCAATGGTCAAAATTAAATTAATGGGTTAAGTCAAAATTCTGAGAAAATATGATAAATTACCTTTTTAATGCACACCTTTACACTATATTTGGTAGTAGGTATGGAGAGAAGGAAGGATGAGGTAGATTATAGCAATCATTCAAATTGTTTAGTAAAAAGAAAGGAAAGTTAAAAGGATAGATGATAGATATTTGGCTAATTACTTTATTGTCTATCTCACTAATTGATATTTATTACTTTTAAAGGACAAAATAGTTTTTTGATTTTTTTTTAATGGATTTGGTGGATTCTTCCATCCAATGTTGGAAGGAGTAATTTTCATGGGCCCAAGTAGAGAGTTCATCCCTCCAACTCTCCTCTCCCTCCTCCCTTCCCTTCAACCCAACAAAGGGATAAAGCATTCCTTCACCTCCACCTCTACCCGTCTTTCCAACTAAATGGACTCTTAGAGTATGTCTGGTTGAATAGAGAGATAGGGGAGGGGGGTGGGGGTGTGGAGAGTGATCTAATCCTTTGTTTGGTAAAAGAAAAGAAAGGTGGGAAAAGAGGTATAGAGGGATCTTATCTCACTCCAAACCCTGTAAATTTGGGGTATGGAAGGATTCAATTGTTCTCTTAACTTTTTGTGTCAAATGTCTACTTTACTCTAAAAAAAATAATTAAAAAATTATACAAATAGTTCAATATAGTTATTATACAAATAACTATCATTCATCCTTTAACTCCTCTTCTTTATTACAAAATAATATAAAAATTTATTAAAATCCTTCCATCCTTCCAACCAAATAGAGCTTAAGTTTTTCACCACAACTTAAAATCTAGTTCTAAATTTTGACTCGTTGACCATTAATCTTACTTTGACCAGTTTTTAAATGATTATATTACCCTTCAAACCCTATGCAGTGCATTCTTCTCTCATTTCTCTATTTTCTCACTCTCTTTTCTTTGCTTTCTCTCTCCTTTCCCCCTTTATCCCCTCTTTTTTTATCCTTTATTCTCTTTCCCTCTTCTCCACTCTTTCTTCTCTCTCCCCTACCCTTTCTCTGTCCTCTTTCTTCTCCTCTTGCCCCTTTTGCTCTTCTCTATCCCTTCTTTCTTCTCTCTATCTGGTTCTTTTCTCTCTCCCTCTTTCACTATGATGGCCATCACAATCTGCAGCAAGTCTATCTTCATCTCCGTCTTCGATGGAGTCTTGTTGGTGGAGTTCACACAGATCAAGTTTCCCTCCTTCTTTAGATCTCCTTCTTGTTGATGTTGTACTGTAGTTGCCCTTCTCACCAAGAAAACCCTAAAGCTGACAAAATTGTCGCCCTAGACCGCAACAGTGCCGTGTTCTTGCTGGTTACCTTGAAGTCACTCAACAAGAATCTCAGATTGGCCATTGAGGATCTTGAATCAGCCATTGCTATGGAGGCTCTGGATCAAATGATCAGTTCCTAATCAAGTGCGATTATTTAGCAAAAAAATTACACTTTTTCAAAAGCTTTACCCTTTTACAAGCTTTTGTCTACCATAGAGTTTTATACAGAAGTTAATGAATTAGGATTGACTTTTTTGTGGTGATAACTATGATGTTGTTGTAATAATATCATAGAATGGATTTTCTTTACTAATGATAGGGCTTTTTTATACCTTATTTTTTTGTTTTTATATAAAAAGTGTACCATGAATTTTAAAATTTAACATTTTTCTCTTACGTCAGATTACATTTAATATATAAATTTATATCTTTCTTAGATAATACTTAATTTTGACCTTAAAGTACACAAAATACCTTTACAAAGAAAAACGAAAATTAAGTGTTATTACGTTTTTTATACCACACGTCACGTTTTTACTCAGAAAGTATATCATGCATTTTTAAAATTTTGAATTTTATACCATTAGAATATATTTAATACATAAATTTATAATTTTTCTTGACCAATCCTTATTTTGATGTAAATGATTGTTAAAAATAAATTTCAAAATGTAGCTTGCGTGTATGTATATATATATATGTATATCTATATTAAAAGTAAAACACATGACATAAAAGATAAATAATCAAAATTTTAGTTTTTCTTTTTAATGGTATTTTAAAGTCAAAATTAACTGTTGACTTAGAAAATGTATATATTTATATATTAAATACAATCTGATGATTAAAAAAAATATAAAACTTCAAAATAAATTGTATACATTTTGAATAAAAGTAAAATACAAGGTAGAAAAGCATAATAACCCTTAATGATATGATGAAATTATAAGAATGATATTTTGCTAGTTTCATGACATGCTTTGAATCTTTGTTTGGGGGAAGTAATACTTGAATAAAGAAAAGTATGGAATTGGGAAAAAGGACATTTACATACTATTATTGGAAGTAAGAGAAGTACAAATTTATTCAATGCACTCCAACCTAAGTTAGAAAACTAAATAAACAAAATATGGGGAAAAAAATCAATCTCATAGCTACACAATCAATTATCTAGTTTTGAAATCTCTTCAGAGTCAATTGTGCCACAAAATCTTAAAAATTCTCCTTCAAGTTGGTGCATAAATGTTCCACATACCTAACTTGTTAAGAAACTTGGAAAACACCTGATCAAAGACTACCGTGGTGAAGATGTTGGCCAATTGACCTTCAGATTGAATCTTAGGCAATTCTACAATTTTTTCATCCAAATTCTCTTTGATGAAGAATCTATCTACCTTGACATGCTTCATATGATCATGTTGAATTGAATTATGGGCAATATCATGAGTTGCTTTGTTGTCATAAAAGAGTCAAATCAGTTGTGTAGGTGAATAACCTAAATCCTACAAAAGAAGTTTTAGCCACAACACTTCATAGAATTGAAGTGTCATTCTTCTAAATTTAGCTTCAGCACTTGAATGTGTGACAACATTTTGTTTCTTACTTCTCTATGTAACATGGTTGCCACCCAAAAAGGTAAAGTAACCTGAAATAGATAGCCTTTCATCTACAACTCCAACCCAATCAGCATTAATATATACATCAATATTTTTTGAAATCTGGTCTTTAGTGAGCAAGATTCCCTTTCCAAGAGCTGACATTAGATACCTCAAAATGTGCATAATTACATTCATATGTTGTTTTTCAAGATTATGCATAAATTGACTGACCATGCTCAATGCATAAGCAAGATCTAGCCTTGCATGTGCTATATATATCAATCTTCTTACAAGTCTTTGATATCTTCTTTTATTAACTGGTATCTAATTAGTCTTAACATACAGCTTCAATCCTTCTTGATATGCTAACATACCAGTCCCACATAATAAGTCTAAGGAATATATATATTTTTTTTTTTTTGAGATAGAAAAACCCTTTATTCGATTAAGTAACGTTGATCCTAATAAAATATTTCAAAGGACTAAGATCTTTCATTTCAAATTCTTTAAACAAATATTCTAGCAAAAATCCTTTAAACAAATAATCTTATATTGCCTGCCTTTCTTTAGGGTCGTTCCCTGTGACCACCATATCATCAATATATATAATAAGTAAAGTGATCTTACCATGTTGTTTCTTCAAAAATATAGTATGGTTTGAATTGCTCAAATGATAGCCAAGGCTATCATAGACTTTGTGAACCTTCCAAACCATGCTCTTAGAGATTGTTTTAACCTATACAATGATTTTTTCAATTTGCACTCCTTTTGACTATGTCGTTCTAGTGTCATCCATCCTAGTGGGAGACTTCTTAGACAATCATCATATAGAAAGGTGTTTTTCACATCAAACTATTAGATTATCCAATCTAAGCTTGTAGCAAAGACAACAAGACTCGAGATATGTTGAATTTAGCTACAGGTGCAAAGGTCTCCATGTAGTTAATTCCATAGGCTTGGGTGTAACCTTTTGCCACTAGTTTTGCTTTGAAGCATTAAATCATGCCATCTGCTTTATACTCTCAGTTGGTTTCCTTCCTAGTGGAGAATCAACGAGCTCCTAATCTTTTACAAAGACTTTATTTCCTCATTCATAGCAGCTTTCCACCTTGGGTCAACTAAGACTTCTTGCACACTATTAGGAATAGGTATAATAGATAATTGCTATACAAGTGACTGATTTGATTTTAATAAGTGACGGTTAGACACATAATGACTCATAAGATATTTGATTTTACTCAAAAGTTCAGGTTTATATGTGGGTTTTGGTATACCATTTGTGTGACACTATGGTAATTGTTTTCTAAAATGCTCGGATTACTAACTCAGGTATATCCTTAGCAATCGATTGGTCTGGCATGTTAGTCACTTCAAATACATAAGACTCAGTCTTAAATGGTAGTGGAGTTTCCACTATATCTTTAGTTTCTATCACGTTTTCAAATTTTAGGTGTTAATCACCCTTTGATCCAATGTTATACCACTCAAATCCAATTCACCCACTTCATAATTAGTTTGTCTAGCTTGTGAGTCCTTATCACTCGAATCCAAGTTTAGACCACTTATATCCAAGTTGCCCATAACTTGGTTTCTAAATTCAAGGACTTCACCTTTCTCAGAAGTTTGGAAATCATAGCTTAGATTATGAATTTCCTTGTAGTACTTCTCCTAAAGTTCAGGCATATAAGGAAAATACATCGTGCCTTCAAGGAAAACAACATCCATTGTGACAAATATCTCCTGAGTTAGAGGATGATAACATCGATATCCCTTTGATTAGTAGCATACCCTACAAAAACACATCACAAAGCTCAAGGAGTTAACTTATTACTTTGATGTTTATGTAGGTGCAACCAAACATATAAGGAGGTAGATTCGGGATAGTGAGAGCAACAACTGCTTCAGCAAGAGCTTGAAATGGTGTCTAGAAGTTGATAGTGCTTAAAGGTACTTGATTGATCAAATAAAGTGTAGATGTAAGCACTTCTCTCTAATAGGGCAGTGGCTTGTAAGATTTTATCAATGAAGCATGAACAACCTCCAACGAGTGTTGATTCTTCCATTCGGCAACTCCATTTTACTGCAGTGTATTTGGAACAAGTGGTTTAATGAATATTTCCACGATCTTTTAAAAATTGTTTTAGCATTGAACTTTGATATTTCCCACCATTATCACTATAGATAATCTGAACATATGCTTTATACAAAGTACGAACCACTTTATGAAATTTTTGGAAAAGGAAATCCACATCTTCTTTGAACTTCATTAAACATACCTAAGTCATCCTAGTATAATCATCAATTAAGGAAAGAAACCAATGTGATTCACCTAATATTGTAACTTTAGATAGACCCCTGACATCAGAATGTATAACCATAAATGGGGTTGGACTTAGATTTAAAAATTAATAGTAATGAAGCATGATGACTCCTTGTGGCGGTCCGCCCTGCTGTGGAGGTCCTACAGTGCTATTACAGTCAACTCTGTAGTTAACCACAATAGTATGTAGGCCTCTAGGGTCACCGGCATCATGCTTAACTTGAAAACTACTTGAAAATTTTGCAGAATAAATTTTTTTTTTCTTAATATCATAACTTGTTCGAGAACATGATAAGTAAATCATGTTAACAAAATAACATGTATATGGATCATGATTCCCTTATCACATAATCTTGACTTGAAATCGTGTTCTTGAAATTATATGTTCTAAGTTTCAAAACTGCGCAATAGAAGACTCATGATAGGACCACAATCCCTCGCCCAGTTCCCCCTGGCATGTACATATCCTATCCGTCATCCACCGTGTACTACTAGTGAACAGGTCTCTTACCGGTAACATGTGAACAAACTAGTGAGCTATGGGCTCAGTAAGTTCAAATATAAAAACATGAATCATAATATATAATACTGTGCTCATACATGAAACTTGACTCTGAATAACATGCTCATGGCTGTGTGTTAAGTCTTAGGACAATATCTGAAATTAAGTTCTGGTTTTAGGCCCCCTGATTGGTCGTACCGACATGTTAGCATGACTGGGAACAGTACTTTAATGCTGACCTCCTCAGCCTTAACTGAAGTTGAACATGAAAACCTTCCCATGGGTCGAAAGGCCGATACGCCAATGACTGGTTTAATTATCATTTTGTCTGAAGTTCCACTAGGTAACATACTGATTGCCCCACAATAGGAATCTAGTATATGTTTATTTGGAGTGTGAGTTTTATCAAACACACTAAGGTTCCTTGTGCACCTACATGTTTTCGTATACTTGAAAGCTGTCTGACATGTATACTTGAAACATCTACATGTAACATGAAATTCTACATGCATGACTTGAACCTAACATGAGTATCGTGATGTAGACAATCAATGTCTAACATACACGTCATACAATGATTATAGGTTTTTGGTCCTTTTACATTTACTTGTGTGAATTTCCATTTTTATCCTTAATTTTAATTTCTTAAACCTTTCTTATCCTTAGCCTTTTCATCATTCTACCCACTCATTCTATGTGATAACCAATAAATCTATCGTTCTCAGAAAATTTTGCACAAGATATGTAAATAAATGTACTTTCATGATAAGATATGTTATAGAATACATAGCAGATGAAAATTTTGATTAACTGAGTTATTAGTCAAAACTTTACAATGAATTAATGAACATAGTGCAAAAGCTAAACATTAATTCAAATTATAATGTTTTAAATTTAATAAAAAAGTATGTGAAAAATACTTATTAAGAGATCAATGGCTCACATGTAAGCCACATTGATCGATGGCCAAGATAAGCCAAGAAAATAGCCAATTTCCTTTAAATAAATTAAAGAAAATGGTGAGAGAGGAGGAGAGGCACGTGAGGGGCCTTAAACTCAAGCAGCCTAAGTAAATTAATTCACTTAGAGAAACAGCCGAGAAAGAGAGAAAAAGAAAGAGAAAGAAAGAAAGAAAGAAAGAGAAAGAGAAAGAGAGAGAGAGAAGAGGAAACCCTTTTCAAGTTTGGATTTTTTTCTTTAAGCAGCAGATCATTCAAGTTTTCAGCCAAGAATCCATAGTAAGAAGTTCTCAAGCTTCAAGCAAGGTAAACCATCGTTTTCCTCACATTTTCGAGTAAAAAAAATCAGGGGTTTTGAGTGAAAAAAGAGAATATGAGTTTAGCATGTTGAGATTTTCGGTTAAATTGATACATGGTTCAAGTCTAGCTGTTTTTAAACACAAACTCATGAGTTAATGGTTTAGAAAACTAAGTTTCAGTGAGTTTTCTTCAAGAAAGTTCTGATTTTTTTAAATGTTGAGTCAAGAGATATGTATAAGCAAAAAATGAAATTTTGCTTATGAAACCATGGATTCATGATTGTAGAAATGCAGTTAATACATTGAAACGATTTTATTGAGATCGATTTTGAGTGCAAGAAGTAGAACAAAGGTCATAAAAGCCTTAAAAAATCAGAGCAGAGAATTTCGGATCCAAAATCAAGATTCTGGGATGAACACGGGCGTGTACAAGGGCGTGTTCAGAACATGGCCCCGAACATACGCCCATGCACGACCGTGTTTCAAGAGAGTTTAGACCCGAGAGGTACATGGCCAAGAACACGACCATGTATCGGGCCGTGTCGAAGGCCACACGGTCATGGGGAAGGGCGTGTAACAGACCATGTTTGACAGCAGGAAAACATGGCTAGAAACACGGCCGTGTATCCACCCATGTAAGCATGCACGAATTACACGGCCATGTTCCATGAATTATATGGCCATGCACGTAAGTCCAGAGGAGTACACAGCCAGAAACACAGCCGTGTAGGTAACCGTGTAAGCATGTATGAATTACACGGGCATGTTCTACGAATTACACGGTCATGCACGTAAGTCCAGAGGAGTACACGGCCACAAACACGCCCGTGTAGGAGGACGTGCTCGAAGTAAAAAAAAAAAAAAAAAGAGTCTGGAAATATGTTTTTTCATATTTTGCCACGTTTCAAGTATAAGATGAATATTGAAAATAATTAACGATTATTTCTTTTATAGGAGTACAAGCCAGACGCCTTGAAGCAGCAGTTCCAGACCAGCAGAGGCTCACGCTAGCAAACTTTCTGTAAATTCAAGCATTATCCTGACTACAACATGGACAATCATATTATGTTTATGATGTTATATATGTTGTTTGACGTGTATGTCAGACGTTGACCGTCTGCATCACGATACACATGTCAGTTTCATGTCATGCATGTAGAGATTCATGTTCCATGTAGATGATTCAAGTACACATGTCAGACAAGTTTCAAGCACACAAAAACATGTAGGTGCACAAGGTAACTTAATGTGTTTAATAAAACTCACACCCCAAGTAAAACATATAATAGGTTCCTACTATGGGGCAATCAGTATGTTACCCAGTGGAACTTCAGACAAGATGGTAATTAAACCAGTCATTAGTGTATCGGCCTCTCGACCCACGGGGAGGTTTTCATATTCAACTTTAGTTAAGGCTGAGGAGGTCAGCACTAAAGTACCACTCCCAGTCATGCTAACATGTCGGTACAACCAATCAGGGCCTAAAACCAGAACTTAATTTCAAATAACGTCCTAAGACTTAACACACAGCCATGAGCATGTTATTCAAAGTCAAGTTTCACGCATGAGCACAACATCAATGTTATGATTCATGTTTTTATGTTTGAACTTACTGAGCCCATAGCTCACCGGTTTGTTCACATGTTGCAGGTAAGAGACCTGTTCACCAGTAGTATACGGTGGACGACAGACAGGGTATGCATATGCCAGAGGGGAACTGGGTGAGGGATTGTGGTCCTACCATGAGTATTCCGCTGTACAGTTTTGAAAAGTTAAACATGTAATTTCAAGTACGTGATTTCAAGTTAAGATTATGTGACAGGGGAATCATGACCCATGTACATGTTATTTTGTTAACATGATTTCCTTATCACATTTTCGAACAAGTTATGATATTAAGAAAGAAAATTTATTCCGTAAAATTTTCAAGTAGTTTTCAAGCTAAGCATGATGCCGGCGACCCTAGAGGCCTACATACTATTGCGGTTAACTACAGAGTTGACTGTAATAATACTGTAGAACCTCCACAACAAGGCTGGCCGCCACATTCTACTTATGAAAAGTATTTTTTTTGCTTTGTTTTGCCTACCTCTCTCATATTTGATTGATTTTGAGTTTTTGGTCTTCCTCTCTCTCTCTCTCTCTCTCTCCTCTGCCTACTACTTTGCTTTATTTCGACTCCCATTGGATTTTTTTTCTTCTTCTCTTTCTCTCCTTTGTCTGCTACTTTCCTCTGTTTTGACTCCCTTTCACATTTTATAGGTCTTGGGTTTTTTGTTTTTCTTTCTTTCTTTCTTTCTTTCTTTCTCCTCTGTCTATTGCCTTTCATTTTTTTTTTTTGTATTTTTTCTTCTTTTGTACTCTTTTAATTTAAAAATTTTAGTCTTATTTTTTTATTTCTTTTTTTCTCTTCCCTTTGATCTATTATAAGATCCTATGTTTTTTTTACTTTTGTTTTTTATTTGTCCTCAGTTTTACTTTTCATTGCCTTTCTTATATTGTTGGTTTTGAGTTTTGATTTTCTCCTCATATTCTTAGTTTAAAAACTGTGGCTTTTTTGTTTCCAACCTTCTATTTTATTTCCATTCTTCTCTTCTATCAATCTGCCCTTAGGTTGTTTTTTATTTTTTTTGTTTTTTTTCTCAGTTTTTTTTTCATCTTTCTCATTGCTTATCACTTTATTATTTCCTTTATTTTCCTAACCATCCTGACCTTCCCTGTCTCCTATTTACATTTTTTTCCTTTACTTTTGACTTTATTTCCCTTCTTTCTCATTTTCCTAACTACTCCGACCTTTCCTGTCTCCCACTTACTTTTGTTTTTTTTTTTTTTTTGCTCATTTTTTACTTTATTTCCATTCTTTGTCATTTTCCTAACCATTCTGATAATCCTTGTCTCCCATTTATTTTTTCCCCTTATTTTTGACATTATTTCTATTCTTATCTTTTTCTTCCAATCTATTCTAGGACCTACTTACTTTTTTGATTTTTTTCCCCTTCTTATCTTCCAACTGCTCCAACCTTCTTTTTCATCACTTTTGACTTTATTCATGTTCTCATCTCTTTCTCTCAATCTATTTTAAGACCCTACTTACTTTTTTGGTTTTTTTCCGTTCTTATTTTCCTAACCACCTCAACCTTCTTTTTAATCCCTTTTGACTTTATTTTCGTTCTTATCTAAATCTATTATAGGACCCTACTTACTTTTTTTTTTTATTTTTTTCCTTAGTTTTTTTAAATTTTTTGTCATCTTTTTCATTACTTTCCATATTTTCCTAATTACTCCAATCTTCTTATCTTCCACTTACTCTTATCTTTTCGCTGTTTTCTACTTTTTTATCCACCAAAATATTCTCCACCAATGCCATCCATCAATTTTCCTAGAAAAATTGAATACATTAGAAAAACATGCATAAAAAAACAAAAATATTCCTACTCATGTCATACCCTGATTTTTTGTTTCTTACACATGCACGTATATTTATTATTTATTATATTATAATTATTATATTATATTATGTTATTATTTTTTAATATCATTTCCAAAAATATTTAACTACTTATAATATTTTTGTCTCTAATGATTTAATTTTATCTGTGGTGGCCCGCCCTGCTGTAGAGGCTCTACAGTGCTACTACAGCCAACTCTGTAGTTAACCGCAATAGTCTGCAGGCCTCTAGGGTCGCCGGCAATCATGCTGAACTGTAACTACTGCTAATTTTACGGAATAAAAATTTTTTTTTCTTTAAATACATAAACTGTTTGAGAATGTGATAAAGAAATCATGTTAACAACTGATCATGATTCCCCCATCACATACTCCTGGCTTGAAAACTTGTCTCTTTGAAATTACATTCAAAATCTATATATGCAGCGGAAGATCAAATGGTGACTAATATCCCTCGCCCAATCCTCTCCGGCATGCATCTATCTTGTTCGTCGTCCACCAATACTATTGGTGAACAGGTCTCTTACCTGCAACATGTGAACAAACTGATGAGCTATGGGCTCAGTAAGTTCAAACATAAAAACATGAAACTGATATGCTGTACTGCTGTACTGCTGTGCTCATACTGTACTGCTGTGCTCATGTATGACTGCTGTGCTCATGTATGACCGGACTCTGTAAACATGCTGTACTGGCTGAAGGTTTAGTCTTAGGACATTAATCTATTATTTAGTTCTGGTTTTGGGCCCCTGATTGGACGTACCAACATGTTGGCGCAACCGGGAGCGGTACTTTAGTGCTGACCTCCTCAGTCTTAACTGATGCTAAACATGATAACCTCCCTGTGGGTCGAGAGGCCGATACGCCAATAACTGGTTAATTACCGTCTTGCTGGTGTTCCAACTGGGTAGCATACTGCTTACCCCCACAGTCGGAACCTGTTAATCAAATTACTGGGGTGTGAATTAATCAACACACTAGGGTGCCTTGTGCACCTAACTGTTTTCTTGTTCTGGTACTGTCTGGTCTGTGTACTGGGACATGCAACTCTATATGCATGACATGAACTGATATGAACTGACCTGTGCTGTGACTGACATGCACTGACCTGTGCTGTGACTGACATAAACTGACATAACATCGTAATGCAGACAATCAATGTCTAACAACACGTCATACAACATACATAACATCGTAATAAAGCAAGCTTGTCCACGTTGCAGTCAGGACAATGCTTGAACTTACAGAAAGTCCTCTAGTGTAAGCTGCTGCTGCTCTGAGACTGCTGATTTAGGGTCTCTGGCTTGGACTCCTATAAATGGAAAAATCACTGATTATTTACCATATTTATCTTATACTGAAAATATGGCAAAACATGTAAATTTTCCTTTCCAGACTCTTTTTTTTTTTTACTCTCTGGCTTCGAACACGCCCTCCTACACGGGCGTGTCTCTGCTCGTGTACCTCTCTGGACTTTGAAGCCTGGCCATGTAATTCGTGAAACATACCCGTGTATGCTTACACGGGTGGGTACATGGCCGTGTTGCTGGCCGTGTACTCCTCTGTACTCTTACACGGTTACTTACACGCCTCTCTTTGACCGTGTGCCCCTTGACACGGCCCGATACACGGCCGTGTTCTTGACCGTGTACCTCTCGGGTCTGATTTTTCTTGCAACATGGTCGTGCGTATGGGCATGTTCGGGCCGTGTTCTGAACACGCCCTTGTACACGCCTGTGTTCATAACAGAATCAAGATTCTGGGTCCGAACTGCTATGCTCTGATTTTCGAAGGCTTTTATGGCCTTTGTTCTGCTTCTTACACTTGAAATCGATCTTCATAAGATCGTTTCGAGGTATCTACTATATTCCTACTATCACAAATCCATGATTTCATAAGCAAAATTCCACATTTTGCTTATGAACATCTCTTGACTTAACTTTTGAAAAATCTGCATTTTAGTGAAGAAATTTCACTAAACTCGATTTTCTAAACCATCTGTTCATGGATTCGTGTTTGAAAACATCTAGACTCGAATCACATTTCGATTTTAACCGAAAACCTAAATGTGATTCACTCACATTCTCTTTTTCTCACTCAAACCCTAGATTTTTCATCCGAAAAAGCAAGAGAAAAACGAGGGTTTACCTTGCTTTAATCGTGAGCTTTTCTTGCTGCTAGTCCTTGACCGAATCTTGATCGATCTGTTGCTTGCACTAGAAAATCGGAACTTTGCTTGGATTTCCCCTTTTCTTTTCTCTCTTTCTCGGCCACTTTCTCTCTTTCTTTCCTTTCTTTCTTTTCTTCTTTCTTTCTTTTCTCTTTCTTTCTTTTCTCTTTCTGCCGACTGCATCTGCAGCTAAGGGAATTAATTCCCTCTAAGCTCACGTGCCACTCACACTCTCTCCCTTGCTTTCTCCTTTTCTTTTTTTTTTTATGTGTAAGGGCTTGTTTGGCAAGTTCTTTTGGCCATTGATCCATGCGGCTCACTTGTGTGCCATAAATCTCTTAGTATGTATTTTTCACATACTTTTCTATCAAATTTTAAAACATCATAATTGAATTAATGCTTAGCTTTTAAACTATATTCATTAATTCATTTTCAAATTTTGATTAAAAACTTGATTAATCAAAATTTTCCTCTACTATTTATTCTGTAATCTGTATCACTGTAATGTACATTTATTTACATATTTGTACAAAATATTCCCGAGAATGTAGATTTCTTGGGTATCACATTATCTATTAGCCTTGAATACTAATATTAAGAAATATATCTTTCAATTTTTATGCTTCATTTGTTGAAATATGCAAGGTTGATATTTAGTTATTTAAGACAATTTTGAATCAATTCTAGGTAATGTTTATATTTCCTTTGTATGATTTATTTTGTATTTATTTGTGATAAAGTATCTATTAATATCATTATTAGTTGATTACAATTTACTGTACTTTTTAATTTTAGATAATATGACAAAAGACATTTTTTACGAGTGACTAGACATAATCCTTATATATTTGTTAATAGAATAAGTGATGAAAAACATATAAGGTATTAGTTTGGCCTTCAGAAGTTGTAAATTTAATATCTCATAAACTTTTAACATTTTATTCAAAACATAGTTCTACATCCACTCACTGTTTTCACTAATTAATTAGATTTATTAGTATACGTATAAAATTTGTATTCATAAACAATATTATATTATTAGAACCCACAATAGTGGATGGCATAATAAGTTTTAGTTTTAGAGACTAAATTTTGCTAAAACACAAACGTAATTTCTAGATAAGTCAATAATTATACCAATTAAACATAAATTTTAGAATTCAAAAATCTTAAATGTGGGTATATTATAAGTCAGACATATTCAATTAATGCAAACCTAATTCTTGGATCAAGTCTAAAACTATACCAATTAAACATAAATTTTAGAATTCAAAAATCCAAAATCCAAAAACATTGAAATTCAAAATCACAAAAAAAAAAAAAAAACATAACACAATAAAGATGATGCTCTATATATATATATATATAAACAAAGTTTTGCAAGCAACAACGACTTTGATGATTAAAGAAATGAATTATTGCAATGGAATCAATTTGCACCTTTTAACACGTTTTGTTTTTCCTCGTAACCTTTAACATCTTTTATCTTACCTTTTCTCCCCCCGTTACAGGGGTCAGAAGACCACCCCCCACCCATCCACCACACACCCCCCACCCCCACCCCCCTCTCTCTTTATTTTTTTTAAAGACACGTTAATAAGTTTTTCAAGTTTTTCTATACAAAAGCTGATTGGGTAATGTGAAATATTGACTAATGGCTGCTCTTAGCTCAATTCAATTTTGCAGTAAATTGAAAAGTAAGAATAAATGTGATGCAAAGATTTGCAGAAAGAGTAATGAAAATTATGATGATCAAGAAGAGAAAAGGAAAGCAAAGCCAATTCAGACAGGCAAAACACACCCTCCTCCTAGTTCAAAGTTCTAAAGATAGAGAGAGAATTTATTCAAAGAAGCATTCAAGATATGGATAAAAATAAAAATAAATATAAAAAATACAAGACTAGAACGCTAGGGAGATTAACAAAAAACAAAAATAAAATTGGTAAAATATCTTTGTAGTCATAATTTTTCAGTCTAGGAAACTTTACCTATAAATATATATTTTCATAAAATGGTGAAGCCAAACACGAAAAAGATTTATTCCCACTAACTTTCATATATGTGTAGATTAAGCTCCACACAGTCAAGATTGGACCAACATTTGATAAAATGAAATCTTAATTAATTTGCTTCAAAAAAAAATATGGGATCATCCAAGCTCTAAATGATATTTTTACCTTATTATTTAAGATTTTATAAAATCCCATTTTCATTTCTTGGACAAGTTTATAAAATACAAGAGAGAGAAAGAGATGGAAACTCTAATTATTTCTTAGGATTTATATGTCCAAAACACATATTAGTGATAGATCAAAATCTAAATTGCACAACTAAACCAGAAATTATTTCTAAACCATGGAAAAAAAGAGTAAAATTAGTGAAATTGTCTCAACAAAAATCAAAACAAACAAAACAAAATTAAAAAAACAAGTTTGAAGCAGCTGATCTCACCTTCTATTCAAATCCTAATGCTCTTTATCTATCACTTGTCGAAAACAACCTTGATGATCTCATATGATGGCTAAAATCATCCCCGTTTCCACAGGAAAAACTGATCAAATCTTAAATTCAAAAAAAAAAAAGAAATTAAATCACAAAGTTAGCTGGTGAGAGTACCACCACACATTAATTTGTTCCTTCTGTCAGCCTTTTTTTTCTTTTGTTTTTTTCTTTTCTTTTTGTATTTGTCCTATTAGTTATGCAGGATACAATAATTGCATGATTCAAAATTCAAATTAAAAAATTATTCCTTCTACTATAGAGGAATTAATGTGCCTATGACACAACAAGCTTCCTTTTTCCGAGCAAGAAAACAATGAAAAGTATGTTTAAGCACAACAACTTCTATCTTCTTAAACGTCTTCTTTTAGACCAGCCCTTTGGAATAAGTTTTCCCCTTATATTTAAGACTCAATTAGTCTAACGCTGACACGGGCTGTTGGAATTGGAAAGAGGGTAGTCGACATATATATACATATATATATATATTTTAGTTATTAGTTCTCAGTAGGGCCTACTTCCGGCTCACTAATACGTTAGCTTGGAAAATGAAAAACTGATTAAAAAGAGAGGGAAAAGAAAAAAGAAAAAAAAGGGAAAAAAAATGAAGAAGAAGAAAAAGAAAAAGAAAAAGGAGAGTTTGACTATGTTCCAAATAAAAAGATGGGCAATTACCCCACCAAGTTGTGACACTGTAACCGGGAAGGACTTTTTTTTTTTTTCCCTCTGTATTTACCAGTAGTATATTTGTGAAAAAAGACAAAAACGCATAACTAACATATTATCTTTTTGCATAAATATATATATGTAACGTTATACATGTGATTAACAATTTGGCATATGCTCTTACACTTAATCACATATTGCATCAATCTGCACACTTTTCCATTATTAATTACAGCTTTTTTTACTCATCTCGTTTTGAATATTGCTAAAACTATAATTAAAATATTATCTACTTTAATTCTCAAAATAATTAAAAAAAGGATATGTAATATGCATTTTGATTGGTAGAATATGCTATATAACATTAGCATCCACCATTTGTTCAACCACGTTACGTTGAAAAGTTAAACGAATATATCCCCTCAAAAGGTCATAAACTATTCAACATTTTAATAAATATCAATTATGCCAAAAACGCACTAACTCTCCAATGTCGTAATTTTGGTGCACTTAGTCTAATGTCATAAATTTATTTCTTCAAACTTCAACCAAAAAGGGGGGAAAAATCCTCACACAATGATGAATTAGTGTAGTGAATCTACTGATATGTTATAAGTATAATTAAGTGCCCCATAATAATAGGATGATTAATAAGATCAGTATTCTATCACTGTACTTACTAATTCAGGGTCAAAGATTGATAGTGTGAGGAGCATAAGGTTTCGCTTAATTCACGGATTCAAGCTTAAAAAATTAAATTTAAACTTAATTTTATGTTTGATTTATTAGTTTGTTTCAAGTTTTTTAATTCATAACTTACACAATATTTTAAATTAAAAAATAATATTCATAAATCATCTCTAATACCATAAAAAATTATACTAATCACATGAAAAAGTACAAAAAAAAAGAAATTTTTAATGCAAATTCAAATATAATTTTTATTATCTAAATACTTTTGACTTAAAATAAAATTCTAGAGATGAAATTCTAGAGAAAAATATATATCTTATCAATTCGAATTGCATACATTTTAGCTAAAGATTTATACATTGAATAATTTTTTACACATAGTTATGATACACTCATTTGAAAATATTGATGAGCTTAATCTTTTATATCCTCAAGAATTTTTACATATACTAAATTCAATGGTATACTATCACAATAAATTAAATCTTAAAATTGGAATTCTTATCATGTTATTAAGAAATTTGAATCAATCAATGGGTTTATGTAATGGAACAAAATTCATTGTTACACAATTGATAGATAAAATTATAAAAGGACAAATTATAAATTCAAATAATACAAATGAAAAAGTTTATATTCCAAGAATAGAAATAATTGTACAAGAATCTAATTAGCCTTTTACATTGAAAAGATGACAATTTCTTATAAAAGTTTATTATGCTATGACAATAAATAAAAGTCAAGGTCAATCTTAAAATAAAGTTAGTCTTTACTTAGAAAATGAAATTTTTACACATGAACAATTAGACGTTGTTTTATCAAGAGTAACAACACTAAAAAGATTACATATACTAATTCATAATTTAATTGATAAATATCCAAATCAATAAAAAAAATATTGTGTATAAATAAATTTTACATAATATTAAATAAAAATCTTGACAATCATACTTTTATTTATTATTAAAATATTACATTATCAATAATTTACTTATGTATTCGATAATATCATTAATTTAGTTACTAAAAAATTATTGACTATTCTTTGCAACTAGAACAAATGGCAACACTTATTCACTCATTAAGATCAAATGAAGTATATGGAACTATTAGAATAAGAATATGTAGATTATAGAACAACAACGACTTCAGAACTGGACGTTTAATAAGTTTTAATTGCCTTTTGGTTGATGAAGAAGTAATAACTTTTATACACATCTATTTTACTATCTTATGTTTAACATCAAATTTAACAAAATAACTAACAATTTAACCTTTTTGTTTATAGCATGAAGCATTCAAGGATCAATACGAGCCCAAGATTCTGACTACATTTCTCAACAAATTCAACTGAGCATAATTTATGACATTAGCAACTTCTTAGTGAATCAAAACAAACCCAAATATAAAGTCATTCCTTACTATGTAATGTTGCAATTTATATGTGCAACATCTTTCATCACACTCACAGAAACAATTCCATATATTCCACTTTATAAATTTAACTTTATAGAGTTCGATCAGCTACAACAAAGAGTTGACATCAATGATGTTTTAAGTAGTAATAGTCTTTAAACAAATTTAAAAAATTATTAATTTATATATAAAAATTCATAATAGTTAATTACAATTATCTTACACTATATGTTATTGGCATATTAACAAGTATTCAATCTATCGAACAAACAAGTATCAACAACAAAATGACGTCAAGGTACATCCTCATGATACAAAATATAAGGTAATTAAAATCTAGATATATTTCATTATAATTGTCTTTAAAAACTATTTAATCAAATTTCAAGGTATTTTTATATTATTTTAAATTCTTTCTTTCAAATTTTTTTATTTAATTTTTCCCATAGGAGTGAAAAACTATAAGTTACTTTATGAGGAACTAAAGCAGAACAGTTCGATGAAAACTTTTTAAAATCAATTAATGAACTAGTTGTAACAGCTTTTACAACAATGTCAGTAAAGCAATATCTAGGTAATTTTCAAAAATTTCATCACTAAAATCATATATATAAATACAACTAACATAACATAATACTGATCCATTTTATCTTCGTGATATAAGAAACTCATATGTTTTAAGTATTGTAGTAATAATTCATTATCTTGATCCAGATATCCCAAGAAACAGAAACATTAAAAACAAGGTAATAAAAATAATAACATATTATTTAAAAATTTTATTCACTTTTTCTTTCAAAACTTTTTTTCCCTTTTTTACTTCATAATTTTTAGTAAACTTTACATGCATAGATTTTCTCATCAAGGTCAACAAATTGAATTCTTACCATCATCAACAAGACCAATTGAGTCAATAGAAGAACAAAAATCAGAAAACAAACAAACAATCAGCAATTTAAAAGCATTAGATCTGATAAATAATCAAGTTAGTATCACTAAAATATTATTTATTAATTTTATTATTTAAACTAATAACAATTTTTTTTTAATTTACACAGGGTATCAAATTTACTATAAAAGCAACAATAATTGGATTTTACACGGATCAAGGTTGGTATTACAATTCATGCCCAGATGTAATCGATAAGTTAAATAATTAGGAAGCAGATGGTGGTGCGACAACTACGGTCACATAAACACAATCGCACACCATGGTAATTAACATTATGTATCAATTTTTACTAAAATTTATTTAACCTAATTAATTATGAAAAATTAAAAATAATATTAATTACTTATTATAACATTTATAACAGGTACAGATTAAACACACGTATTGAGGATAATATAGGAGACATGATCATCATCATATGTGGACGAGTTGCATAAACGCTTATAAAAAAACCATGCTCAATATTAACAATTGATGATAGTTATACGGATTTGTCTAAATTCCACCAATTATTGATCAACTTAAAGAACAAACAAAAATCTTTCAAGTTTATTTTCGGTAAAAAAGTGCTTTGGTTAACATAGTTGTTTTAAAGATCTTTGAAGATGTTCAGCTTCCAATGCCACTACCTTTGCCACCAGCCAATACCACAATAAATCCAAAAACACCAGATCCAAAAAAAATAACTATAAGGTAAAACATATTTACTAATTTATATTAGATACATATTAAAATTAAGATTAATCTTACTAGATATACATCTTAACAATATTTTATCATTTCAGTTCTAAAACAAAAGCAACGGATCCATAAAAAAAAAAGTCTGATGACCAAATAATATAAATACTTTTTAATAATTTAATTTATAGTATTTATATTTTTAAATATTGTTAACTTCCTTTAATTTTTATTTTATTTATTTATTTATATCTTGTAGTGATGAAGAATAGAAAAAAAAAAAGGAAAAAAAATTGTAAAAGATAATAGTGTAATTTTCAATATAAAAACACATATAGATCTATATCTATATTAACTTATTTTATATTGTAAAAAAAATTTTTACTTTTTGTATGATATAAAATTATAAAATTCAAAAACCAACTACTATTAAAAATTTTTCTAAGTCTATTATAAATGTGCATATTAGAATTATGATAAGCAATGCAGGAATATGTAAATGATTTTTATACAATGTAATAATATTTTACAATATCTTTCATTGCAACACGTAGAAATTTAGCTAGTGATTTATAAGCGTGTAAGTTTAACTAATATATCAAAAAGGGAGATAAACTAAGCATTCGTTTTGATTATAGATTCGAATAAAAAAATTGAATTTAAACTCAATTCACAAATCTTATAATATTTTTGAACTTAAAAATACTATTCACTAATTTTTTTATACAAAAAAAACTTTGCACTATATGTATGAAAAAATAAAGAAAAACACAATTTTCAATATAAATTCAAATTTAATTTTTATTATTTAAACACTTTTAGCTCAAAATGAAATTTTCTAACTTAAACTTAAACACTTAACATGAAGTTCATTATAAATTTATAACTCATTCTAAACTAAATTCAAATTTTTTAATTTGATCATATGATCCAAACTAATCCTAGCCTCATCGATTCCATTAGCTCCATGAGCCTTCTAATTAGGCGATCATGGATTCGTAGAGGTGAATAAAAAACCCAGTCACCCGACAAACTCACTCAATCCACCTAACTTGATCTTAATTTGATGGGTTGATTTACTATATTTGATTGATTAGGTGGGTAAAAAAAAAGTTTAACCGATCCAATCTTTATTGGATGGGTTAAAATAATTCCAAAAACCATCCAACCCACCCAATATTTATCTATATTTTTTTTTCTTTTTGACTAAATGTTATTCACCTCTAAAAGTTTTTTAAATTATTTGAATATATAGAATGCATAACTTGATATTTAATATAGATATAATTTTCGATAATTTTATGAAAAATGCTATTAATTACTTTAGTATCCTTATTTCTTATGATAATTTTTATAATTTATATTTATTTTATATTCGACTATTAATAAAATTATATTAGAAATTTTTTTGTGTAGAGTTTGTGATAGAATTTATTTGAAAATTATTATGAATTTAATTCCTTTTTCCCCTTAAATTTCATTGTTGTTGAATTTTTAATATTATTTATTATTTTTTCAATAACATAAACAATTCGCTAAACCCACCCAACCTACTCAATCTTAATTAGATAGCTTGATTTTTTACATTAGGTTAATTGAGTGAGTAAAAAATATTTTCAATCCACCAAACAAAGATTAGGTGAGTTAAAAGATCACAAAAAAACCCACCCAACCCACCCAATGTTTAGGATTCGTGTCCCACCGGTGGGCACCAAGTCGACCAGTGGCATGCAACAGTGGTTAATAGCATGCGACGGTGATCAACGATTAGAATCAGGCTAGGTGGGCATCAGCAACTAGTGATAGGCGACAGCGGCATGCAACGACGCAGTTATGAAGTCTGGGTGCTACTCCAATGTTGATTTCGATGCTGGATGAAGTCAGGGTGCAACTCTGAGTGTTGTAGTTTCGACGGGAGGCTCTTTGAGAACTGTGGACTGCTGCAAAACAAAGAATTGATGGTTTTTATTTTTTTTATTTTTTTTCCAGGTTTGATTTGGGTGATTTGGGTTTCCATCAGTGGAGTTTTGATGGATGCATGATGTGGTGTTCCGACATGATCTGATAACTAGCGCTTTTGAGCTAAGAACTTGCTGTTATGATTCAACGACACTCTTCACCGGTGCACTTCGGTGTGGTGAGGTTTCAAATGGGATTGTGGCCTCAAATGGGTTTCTGGTAGACTTCAAATTAAGAAATGGATTCAAAGGGCTTCTTTTTTTTTTTCTTTTTTCTTTTTTTTTTCTAACACTAACTTGACAAAACAAAATTATGGAATTGGAAAAAATGACATTATATATAATAACTAAAAACTGGGACGGAATTCACTGTTCCTTCCTTTTATAGTGTCGTTCCTGCTTGCATTTTGTGCTGAGACATTTCGGTCTTATTGCGCCTCTTGGATTGATTTCACCATTTTGCCCTCGCTCTCTTGCTTTCTTGGTGTTGGCTAACGCAGGCTTATTTGTCTTTTCATTGTGGGTGTATAGGGTTGCAAGGACTTTTATTTATTTATTTTTTTTTCCTTTTCCTCGTTTGTCTTTTGGGATTATTTTCCTTCCCTTTTGGCCGCTATTATTTCCTTTACTTCTTCTTCAATTTCTTGCTTTCTGCTGTTACTATTCCCATCGATTTCTTCTTCCATTTTTTTGCTTCTTTTTGCTAATTCAATCTTCTTCTTTCATTTTGCTGTTGGCTTTATTGATTCTCCTTCATTTTTCTTTCCTTTTTTTTTTTGGTCCCACTCTCTCTCTCCCCCCCTTCTTTTCAACCCTAGATTTTCAATCCACTGTTTTGATTCTGATATTTTGAATGAGTGCCATTGGCTTTGCTGCTTCTTTTTCTTATTTTTGCCCGTGTCTTTTTTTTTTTTTTTTTTGCTTCCCTTTTCTGTCTTTCCTCTGCGCTTCTTTGAACCCTAGATTTCAGTTTGGTGTTTTCATTCCAAATTTTTGAATGGGTGTTGTGTTTTCCTTGTAGCTTTCCACTTGGTTTTCCTGTTTCTTCCTGTGCTGCATTATCTATTTTGCTTTGTTTGGTGGGGGTTTTATTTGGTAATACCGATGTAGGGAATCTATGGTTGTAATTTTCTTTTTTTTTTTTGGCTTTTCGGCTTTTTCCTCTTGCCTTATATTCAGCCTTCATCTTCCCTTTGGTTCATTTTGTTGTTGGCTTTGCCTCTTGGGGTCTTTTATGTTATTCCACTGTGGGCCTTTAGGTTTTTGAATTTGTGTGTTATCTTCTCTCTCCGTTCCTTTGCGCTGCTGCTTTCCCCTCTTTTTTTCTGTGTTTTTTTTTCCCCGTCTTTATCCTTCAAGCCAATTTTTCTTCTCATGCTCCATTATTGCTTTTGTATTGTTGTTTGTTTTGCCTGTTAAATCTTGCATTTTCTGCCGCTGTTATGTTTCTCTCATTTTCTCTATCGTTCTCTTTTTTTTTTTTCTCTCTTTACCCCTTGGCTCTCCTCTTCAATTACGTTTCTTATCTCATACTTCGTTATCGTTTTTGTTCTATTGTTTGTTTTGGCTATTGAATCTTACATTTTTGGTCTAACATTTTCATGATCCAAACTTTTTTGTAGCTCCACGCTTAGTTTCTCTCTGTCCTTTTTTTTTCACCCTTTTCTGTTCTTTTTTTTTTCTCCCCTCTCACTATACTGTTTCTTTTGTGCTTCATTTTTGCTATATCTTTGCTCTGCCTTTTCTTGCCCTAATGGTGATTTTTTTTAATGTAATGCATGCTTTTTCCTTTTCTTTTCTTTTTTTTCCTTTTCGCACATTTGTATTTTTGTCAGTTTTAACTTTGGGATTTTTATTCCTTATCTTATTATTTGCTGCAACCATTTGCTTCTTGGGGTTGTTTGTGTAGTTTTGGTGTGTGTCTCTGGGGTTTGTTATGTTTTTTGAGGTTTTAGGTTCTTCTCTCCGCCCTTTGTTTTTTTTTCCCCTTTAGTCTTTTGATTTTGTCGTCCAAATCAGTTATTTGCTTCATGGTCCATCTTTGCTTCTGTTTTATTGTTTGTTCTGTCTCTTGAAATTTCCATTCTTAATCCATGTGTATTATGTTTGAAGTTTTTTTGCAGTCCGAAAGTTTATTACAGTGTCCTACCTGATTTTAGCTTCTGTTTTGTTTTTTCTCGTTTTATTGCTCAATTCTTCAGTGTACAGAGAATAGAGAATGCTAATGGTGAGATTTTTTTTTTATTTGGAATTCTTTTGTTCTTTAATTACATATTTGTGTTTTTGTTTATTTTGACTTTGTGATTCTTTCGTCCTGCAAAGAAGACGGCTGTTGATGCTATTAAATCTTGGATTTATATAGCGATGAAAATGATTTGAGTTTGTGTTTTTGCCATTTGTATTTGATAATCTGGTTATGGCTTTTGTTGTTGGTTTTGGCTTCTGTTTCCTTCTCGGTTGTTGGTTATTTGTTCTTAATAGTGTTTGTTGTCTTTTTGCCTACCACAATGCTTGAATGTTCGCTGATGTTATTTTTTCTTTTCTGCATTTTCATTTTTACTCTTTGTCTGTCTTACAGATTAGTAATTTTCCTCCATTTTTTGATTTGTAAATTTTCTTTGCTATAGAACGTCGATATTGTTGTTGTTTGATCTTGTTTTTTAAACATAGTGTTTAGTAATCTGGTTTTGACGTTTTCTGATGGCTGTTAATATATTATTGAAATATTTGTCCTCTTCAGGTTATTTTGTTTGAATATGTAAAGTTTAATCTATCTATCTCTTTCTCTCCTTTTTTGTTTTCTTTTGTCTTTTTTTTTTTTTGGGTCAGATTTTAAGCAAATTCTCTACTCTATTTGTTAATTCTCTTAATTAACTGTGTGTTTATTATTCAATTAAAATAGAACGGGTCGTTGGCTTTTGTATTTTCTTTAAGTTACTAGATTTCTCATTTTACTTATTATCAACAGCTTTTCTATAAAGAAAAAAGTGGCTACATTTAGTGATTTGTCCTTTGCATTTAATATTATTATACTATAGTTACTTAGGTGTAATTCGGCTATTTGCTCATTGTTGATATTATTAATGCATTTTTTATTATTCTTTTTGTTTCAAACATCTATAGTGCTCTTTATATTAATGATCTTAGAGAAAACAATGTTTCTGTGCGTCTATATATATTTCCAATGTTTTTATTGCTTTCCCAATTACAAATAAATAAGCTGTTTTTTTTATCTCCTTTATTGTAACTATAACTCTTTTATTCTTTTCTCTGTTGTTCGGTAAACATTGACCTGCTGTGTCTGCTATTTTCTCTGATTGCTTTCACTTTAATTAAGGTACTCACTGTATTTACTACCTCTATTTATTATGCTCTAATACTTCTATTTATTATACTCTAATAATGAAATTATGTTTGATACTGGTATTGTTTTTGACTTTATTATTAACAATGATTTTCATATGTTGTGACACTAATATTATGGCTGGTTTCATTGGTGTTCTTTTATTGTTATGCTTAATTTGTTCAGATGACCTTATTGACATCGATTATTATTTATTTGGATTTCCTGCTATCCTATCTCTTTAGTTTTTTTGGACAATCTGATTATATTTTTTGTTTCTGCACGTCACAGATCTTCTAATTCATTTACACATAATCTTATAATCATTATACTCTTTCTAGTATTAACATTATAATGCATAGAGTATTTTATTTTTATTAGTGCAATAATCTTGCATGAAGTGCCTTAATCTTTGCTGTGTTTTTTGCTATTTCTTATCGATGATGATCATTTTCTACCAATAACCTTAAAGATTTTTTATTTTATCTAAAAGTTGTTGTGGTTGAGAAGTTTATAGCTACCTTTAGTTGACTATCATATTCATGTAGGTTTATTTTGTGAAATTGATATTTATCTAATACAATTGGTAGATTGTCCATTAGGCGAGCCTTCCCATTGAATGATTTTGGGGATTTTGCAGCTGTTGGCTGCTTTATCACTCCTGCCTTTTATATACTACATTGTCTACTTTCTATAATGGTGGTAGTTTTATCTCTTAGTTATTGACTTTGTTGTGGTTTTTGATATTTCTCGGCAATGATGATCATTTTCTATCAATAATGTTAAAGATTTTACATTTTATCCAAAAGTTGTTGTGGATGGGAAGCTTGTAGCTATTTTCTTTAGTTGACTGTCATATTCATAAAGATTTATTTAGTAAAATTGATGTTTATGGAGTACCATTGCCAGATTACCCATTAGGCCGGCTTTCTTATTAAATCATCTTCGGGATTTTGCAGTCATTGGCTACTTTGTCATTCCTGCCTTTTATACACTACATTGTCTGCTTTCTGAAGTGATGGTAGTTTTATCTCTCTGTTATTGAAACTCAGGGTTGCAATTTCTTTAGGATTTTGTGACTCCTGCCTTTTCCCTGATAATGTCCTGTTGTCCGTTCTTTGTTCCTGTTTGTATCCATCCAAAAAATCTTTAATTCAGTGAAATTAAATGCAAGGATTAAAGGGAAAACTAAGCATTAGAATGTCTAGAAAATCAGACCAAATTAGCCATGGGGGTGTGAATTTGAATATGCTTAGTACGGAGTCATTAGTCAGAGGAAAAAAAGGGGGGGAGGGAAAGTGATAGATGCATAAATCAAATCAAAAAACAAATTTATACTGTTAATGTTGTAACATTTCTAGCATTTTATTCTCCACTCTACATTCGGCATGCAATTAAAAACGATATTAGATTTGGCTTTTTGTTTTGTTTCTGATTGTGCACTCTTATTTAGTTAATAATCTTACAATATCATGTATCTTTTAGTTTTTTTCTCTGATCAATAATCCCATCCATCTGGTAGCTTTTTGGATAAAAATATAATAATCTTTAGTATCAATTGATTTGATGTTATTTACACAACATAACATACGCAACAAATGATATATTTAACTACATTTTATGATATCCTTTGGTTTCCAATAAAGTTCAAATGAATATTTGGTTAGGTAGCAATAATACGATTTTAAAAAATGTGTGTTGAATTGTTTGTTGCATATAGTTAAATTCGTAAATGATCTGAGCCCTTTATAATTATCCTTATAACCTTTTACTCAATTTGAAGTTTACTTTTTTTTTCCCTCTCTTTTTTTTTATTCGTCCAACTTTCATTTCTTCTAAAAATAACAATAAAGATAATAATAATAATATTTGTAACAATAGTAGTGTTAGAAATGATGATATTAAAAATAATATAAGATATGATGACGATCAGAAGAATAGTGATGATAAAGACATAAATACGAGTGCAGTGATAATAGAGCAAGTGACAAAAAATGAATGCTTTATTATTTATATTGCATCAAATTAAATAAAGAAAATAATGTTATAAATTTTTCAATATATCTTTGTTTAGAATCTCTCTGCAATTATTAAATGTATAATTTTATACTTTGTTTGAACGAGATTATTGAATAAAGGAAAAAAATTGATTTGTTTTTCCATATGAAGAGCTGTCTTTAATTTCAATATTTCATATTAATTAATTAACAATTTATATTTATATTTTTGTTACTTCATTAATTACTAATATTTTTTAGTTTAGATATTACAAGCATAATACCAATCAAAATACTATTATGATAACATAGTTAGATAATTTGATACTCAAATTATTTTGCAATTATCAAATTCATGATTTCATAAAAAAATGTATTTAAATCATTTAAAAAATTTTACTTGATCTCAATTTTTGGTATTGATTAATCAATCTAATCTTAATTGATATTTTTATTGATTCATTGATTACCAATATTTTTTAGCTCAAATATTACATACATAACATCAATTAAAATACTATTATTATAATAGCAAAATTCAATAATTTGATTCTTAAAATATTTCGCAATCATCAAATTTATGATTTTACAAAAAATACAATTAAATCATTTAATAAATGATTAGAAGGCTTAAAGAGGAAAAAAAATTTACTAATATTTTTATTGAAATAATATAAATAATATTAGATAGATTAAAAATAAGAAGCGAAAAGTGATCACAAATATAATATAAGTCTGAATTATAGCCTTCGAAAAAAAAAAAAGAAATTAAAGAAACTATTATACATGTATACGTAAAATTAATGAATTAAAAGAAAAAAATGACAAAATTGTAATGATCGTCATTTTCATGGCACCTACTTACCTGTAATAAGTCATTAATGAATAAAATGGACATAATTTAATGTCTTTTAGTACAATTTAAGTAACACGGTCAGGTACACGGCCTTGTGAGTGACCGTGTGCCATTCGGACTGTGTATCTATTAGTAGCTGTGTGAGTGTACATGGCCGTGTAGTGTAACACGGTCAAGTACGCGGCCGTGTAAGAGGCCGCATACCGCTCGGATAGATGAATGTGTTTCAAAGACATGACCGTATTGAGTAGTCTCAACTAGTACACGCTCGTGTCTGAAATGTACACGCCCGTGTTGCGTTGCACACGCACGTGTAAGAGTCCGTATAGAAGGCTGTGTAATGAGCCGAGAGCCACTGTAATGACTCTCATGAATTATGAAACTTAATTACTATGTAATGATGTAATTAAGTTAATAAGCACAGTGTGCTTTTCAGTTGAATGAATTAAACAGGAATAGTAACGTTTAATTACTATTCATGCAGTGAAAGGGGTAATCGACAGTGAAATCGGTCCACCCTATTATGTGAGTATGCGTTGAGACACGCAATATCAAGAAACCGGTCTAGACGACCATTTCATGATACAGAACTGATGAGCTAGTCATCAGTACGCTCAGACTGGTCATCTGAGCGCAGCAGTGATAATTGCCCTAATAGATGTACAGTATCGAGAAAAGTGGTCTAGATGACCTCTTCTCGCCCATAGACTGACAAAATCAAAGTCAGAACGCTCAGATTAGTCAGTCAGATAGTGAACTGTGATTAGTGAATAGTGAATAGTGAGAAACGTAGTGTCAGGTTAGTGGCCAAGACGGCCTTAATCTGGCATAAAATTGATATATTAATAGTCAGCAGGCTCAATCTGGTCAATTGAGCACAAAATGTAGATTTTGTTTAAGGGATACGCAGTATCGGGATGAGGGTCAAGATGACCTTTTCTCGTCCCGAAACTGATATATTTAGTCTCAGGACGCCCAAATTAGTCAATCGGGCACCTGACACGTTTTTTGAGATGAGGTCATGCAGATCCCGAAAACTGGCCTAGAAGACCTCAGATGGACGTAAAACTGATAAATTTGAAATCAGCACGTCCAAATTAGTCAAGAGAGTGTGTTTGAAATTTCACGCGAAAACGCCTCGTTATGCGTGCACAGTGTCAACACAGTGTAGGCCTAACCACAGTATCAAGAAATTGGTCAAGATGACCTTTTCTTGATATAAAACTGATATATTTAGAATCAGAATGCTCAAATTAGTCATTTGAGCACAAAAAGTAATTTTTGACCGGGAACCATGCAGTATCGGGAAACTGGTCGAGACGACCTCGGATGAAGATAAAACTGATATATTTGGGTTCAGCACGCCCAAATTAGTCAGTATAGCCTATCTTAAAATTTTTCAAAAAATTAGTATAAAAGGACGAAATTTTTGGGACTATTGAAAAATAGCCCCACAATTTTTCCAAATCTCATTTCCTCCCCCAACACCACCGAGGATGAACAGTGACCGACCATCGAATCCGACCTCCGTTTTCGACACCGTCGGCACCATTGGAAAGCTCTCGACGAGCTGATTCCAACGGTGGGCCGAGTCGACCGAACCGACGCCGGAGCACGCCGCACGCGCCGCCCAAAGCCGCCGGTGGCCGAATTTTTCAAACCGCCGTATCTCCGCCGTCCGACGTCCAAATGCCACGATTCCGGTCCCAATGGATTCGTGGTGAAGAGTAGAACAAAACCCAGGCTTCATTTCATGTCAACAGCCGCCGGATCGCGCTGCCCAAGGTTCGCCGTCGCCGTCGCCATCGCCGCCGTCGGATCTCACTATTCCGGCGGAGTTGAGTTGCAAGGTGGGTGTCAAAATGCTCAGAACAACACGTAGATCAAAAGCCCCAAATCAATTTTGGGCAACAACGCCGGAAAATGAAGATCCAACATCGCCGTCGTTGCCGAATTTTCGAGGGCCGATTTCCGGTGATAGGAGTCTCGATTGGTGAAATTGACGCCACCAATGGGTTCCTCTCGTCGAGCTCTTCAAGATGGTGGTCGCCACTCCCATCGCCGCCGTGGTCAACGCCGGTCAACGGCGGTCAACGCCTGTCAACGGCGACCCGGAGACCGAAAATTGAAGAATAGCCCGTTGGCCTATTTTCGACGTTCCGGACACATCCGCGGCATCGGATTTGCAAACCGGAGTTTCAAAAGTGAAGAACGACGATTCAAAGATTGTGCGGTCGAGACCGAACGGTTCGTCCGACCGCCGGCGGGAACGATTTTGGTAGTGGTTTTGATCCCTTGATTCCTCAATTTATTGTTGGAAATAATTATGTATTAATTATGGTTTACGGACTTGAGGAATTGTAAGAAAAAAGGGATGAAATGTCGAAAAAGAAAATGTGAAGAAATGTGAATATTTTTACGTAAAAAGCAGAGTTTTTACGTAAAAATTAGGCCTCTGGTTTAGTACGTGGCAGGTTAGAATAGGTTAGATGGTTTTGAGGCGTTTCCTAAACTCCGGAAACCCAAAAATTAAGTGGAAATGCTGCCGAAATTTCTAAAACGGCACAAAGGGGTATTATAGGAAACGAGGGCTGAAAATGTGATCGGGATGGAAACCCGAGCCCCCTCGATGACCTAGGTCCGGGAAAGAAGGACGGACGTTTTGAAGATTAGTAAACCGCCCAAGTAGAAATCTCGTAACGTAAGAAAGTGATCCCTAGGTCGGAATAGTACCAACCGAGGGACGGGTGTGATCAAAGTATAAAATTTGGGGCGATTACATCGGTAACAGTAACCCGACAGGCTAAATGGTCATACGGGAGGTATTCAGTCAGTTGACTGGTCGGTTAGCCAGTCAAGGACCAAGTCGGAATGGGATAGTGGGAGACAGTGATTAATTTGTCAAGTAGACAAATTAATCAAGCACGATAAAAAAATTAGATATCAAATTTCCCAAAGTAAAGCAGTTGGGTACCGATAGGCATCGGTACCACACAACGATAAGTTTATTAGTTCCTAACGATAGAGTGACCTAAGAGCGATGTTAATTAATTTATTGAGCAAATAAATTAATTAACCACGATTAGAAAATCAAATTCTTAAGAAGAGGGCAATTAGTACCGATAAGGATCGGTACCACATAACGAGAATTTTTATTAGTCACTAATGACCACGGTGACCTAAGAGTGAATGTTAATGTAATGCATTATGATTACAGGGAGGTACCTGTATTGTGACGAAGGCGAGAGTATAAACTGTCTGCTGACAGGTAAGTACAACTCCGCCTACAGCATGGATAAAATGAATTTAAAATGATGCTTTTCCAGTATTTTAAGTATGTATCTTGCACACGATGCTGCACAGCATACATAAGAGCATATAGTTTCACAATCGAGTAGATTGATGAAAGAACAAGATAGAAGCCATAGATCCCTACCGCGTAGGATTGGGGACAGCTTAGAGAAGCGTATGGCTAGAACAGTTAAACAAGATGGAAATAAATAGGTGTGTCGTACCGGCTCCTTCAGTCGAAGGGGTTTCCAGTTAAAGAAAGTTAAGGCCAAAAGTTGAGCATCAGTTGATGGCTCTTCGGCATTAGTTGACCTCGAGAGTTACCGTTGGTCTGCGTGCACACGGTACTGACACATGGGCCCTAAATAGACAAGAAAAGAAAAGAGAAGTTTGAAGCATAAATGAACATAACCGGACCATGCATTAGTTATAGTTCGCTATGCTTTCTTTTTCAGTAGAGTGCATACAGTACACGATACTTCTGTCATGCATAAAGTATGTGAAGTTTTATATTCACCGTTATGACATGTTATGTGATGACATGATATGTGAGCTGATATGTGATATGCTTATATGGTATGTGATTTATTAAGTGATATATGTCATGCTTATGATTTTAAGTATGTACTATGTTCTAAACATGTTTTGCGGTTAACATGTTGTACTTACTGGACGTAAAGCTCACGGAGTGTGTTCATGCTGTAGGTAAGCATCCTATAGCGTAAACATCAAGAGACGATGATGGTGGCGGAGGTGGATGTGAGGATGAGGTTATGGATACACCGCGAGTATTCTTCCGCACAGTATGAGTAAATAATATTTTGAATGGTGACAGTTAAATAGTATTTTGAATAGTAAAGGTTAAACGGTATTTTAGAACAGTAAACAGTATATGTATGAGTAGTATATTTAAATAACATCTGGTGAATAGTAATCAGATAAACAAGTATATAATTGTGTATGTATAATTTAAATCCTTATGTTTTTCAAATTCTGCATTTTAATAGTATACGTACGTGAATAGTAAATACGTACGCGTATATATAAAAAAAAATTCCCTCTAAATTTATGGTATTAAATTGAGCAAGTTTAAGTATCGGTTTTAAAGAGAAAGTATAAGTAAAAGCTAAAGAAGCAAGTTAAGTAATAGAGTTTTTAGTGACGGTCCTGGCCGCTGAGGGCACGGGGCGTCACAGTTGGTATCAGAGCGGTTTCCTGCCATCCTACCTCACATCGCCGCATGCCTGCCTCATCTGTCCAAGTAAGTTAGTTTTATTTTTTTGTCGGTACATGTTTATCTATTGAACATAACATTTTATAGTAATGAAACGACGAAATCTATGATGGCGAGGATAAGATGAAAAGATGCTGAGATCATTATACAAAAAATCACGACCGTGCAGTGCTAGAAAACTGCTCAGAGAAAGAACATGGATTGCTGCTCGAGTTGTACCGATCTTCAGGGCTAGTCGTCCACCAAGTTTCGAGTGGCAAACAGTACTCCTGCACTCTATGAGAATGTCAGGACTAGTTTCATGTTATCAAAGTGATTCCCTGATTGTACACCATTGACCAGGATAACTGAGTCCTGTTGGCTGTTGATATCTCTCAGGAAGATACTCTCGTGTGTATCGGGATCCTTATGACCAGGATGAGCTCTTAACTGTGTCGAGTTTCGCCATACCATGATCGAGCCAATCTCTGAGAGCAGTCCAGCATCAGCCCCAGTTTTTCTCTATGGGCAAGCAGGGAGTGAAACCGCCTAAGTTCTCTAGAGTTATGGATATACGAGAATTTGTTCATCGGACTGAAAGACTGCAGCTGATGTCCGGCGATACAGTTCTAACGTATGCTGTTCGCTACAAGGAACCGAAATGGACTTCTACAATACATGCCGAGACAAAAGTGGATAAAAACAGGAGAAGACCTAAAGAGAGAAAGAGACCTTGCCAAACAGAATTAGAAGAGCGATCAAGCAGGACTAGCAAGCCTTATCAAGGAGGTACTGAATGCCAAGAGAAAAGTGCTCAACCCCGGGAACCCTACACAAGCCCAAGGCATTATAGCAGCCGCCATTATGGAGGGTGACCAGGTAGAACCAGCACCCCAACTGGCCGATGAAGAGTTCATGGCCGAGCACCAGCCAGAAGTACACGAGGGCAATAGGGAGCCAATGGAGAACCCCAAACTAGCTCGTATGTCTCCCGAACACCCCATGAAAGAGGAAGATAACGAGACTCTTTCCGACGCCCATCCCGACGATGAGGAAAGGAGATCCCCAACCGCTTTAGTAATGACGAATAGATGGGGATGTACGAACCCCAAGTCATCATAGCCAGCGATGACGAGGTCAGTTTCAGCTGAGAAGAAGAGGAGAACCCAGAGGAATACTCACTCAGTGATAGTGACGATGAGGAGATGTCTGATACTGAATCAGGATTGTCCTTCCAATAGTAGTAACCCTTCTGCGGGAATGTTAGTTATGAAAATATATAGAGGGAAGCAGTAGCTCTCCCCCGTCAGTTATAGCATAATGTACTTGTTGGGATCGTATAGGGGAAGTGTGTGTCACTCCCACTGAACTAGAATCTTGAATATATGTATATATATTATGTGAAATATATTATGAGATAAGCAGTAAAGCTTTGCCCTAGGGGCCAGATATAAATTTTTCCACAAGCGTGAGTATGATATGACAGAAAGTACAGGACGAATCCTAGCACTCAGACGATGTCCCAATACAATGCGGCAATTGTATTGAACATCACAGTATGAGAGAAAGAAAGATGGATATAGTGTGTATATTTATATCCATAATGTTTAAATAAGATTGTTAAGTAAGAAAGAAAATGATATGTGATACGAGTCCCAAGTACAGAATTTAAGAGACTTATATTTTCCTTTTCCGCTGTACGATAGGGTTACATAGGAAACCATAGCAAGAACGAGAGCTTAGTTAAACTCAGCATCCCGAGAGGATGAGTTGATAGCACAGATTGCAGCCATGCGAGAGATGATGGAGAACCAGCAGCGGGAGCTAAACCAGCTTAGAGAACAGCTGGGCCAGCAACCCTAGGCACCACAGTCAGTAGAGATGCCAGCACAGGAGGCTCTAGCAGCCCAGAAACTCTGAGGGAACAAGCAACTCCTCCAGCCCAGGAGGCACTAGCGCCTATAGTAATGGCTACTCTCATAGCAGCAATTGTTTTTTTTGCCAATCCCTAGGGAAGGCGACTTGTATGAGAGATTCCGACGCATGAAAGCGTTAGAATTCTTAGGAATCACCAACCCTATAGAGGCTGATGATTGGCTAACGGATATCCAAGTAATCTTGGATTTTATAGGGTTAACAGATAGAGAGAGAAAGTGATGTACGCATCCTTCACCCTGCGCAATGTGGCGCGTTAGTGGTGGAAGATGGTAACCATTAGGAGGAACATTAGAGAGATGAGCTGGAGCGATTTCATTGAGGAATTCAAGGAGACGTACTTCAACAAGGAAGCACTAGCAGCGCAGTAAGATGAGTTCAACAACCTGCGCAAAGGTAGTATGACTGTTATGGAGGCAGTCAAGAAGTTTGAGCAACTGGCTCAACTTTTTCCAGATTTAGTACCGACTAAAAGGAGAGAGTCAGACGAATGCTGAAGATGTTCAAAATGGAAATCGCAGTTTAGGTCTGTAGCGGAAGCCACGGACCAGTGACACTAGCAGAATGTGTCAGCAAGGCTATCTGAACTGAGTACTGATCGGTTCATGAGAAGGAGCGAAAGACGTAGAATTTTAAGGCACGAAAGGAGGAGAAAACGCAAGCCGAGTAGGCTCAGGAGAAGCAGAACCCCGAATCACAATACAGAGGGCAGAATGTGGGAACCGGCCAGAATAATAGGCATTCCCATAACAACAACAAGAGAAAAGGGGAATTAGGGCAATCAAGATTCACAGAAGAATTTCCCTAGAAGAGATACGACCAGGAAGGAATGATAGCCAATACCCAACATGCATGAGATGCGGAAGGAGGCACCCAGGAGAATGCAAGCAGAGAGCAAGTGGTTGTTTCATCTATGGCAAGGAAGGCCACTATGCCAAAAAAAAAAATTGCCACTCCAACCTGCAGAATCGACAGAATCAACCCCGCCCTGGGAATAATCAACTTCACACCAACCAGACCAGGATCGAAGACCCTTCAATCACAAAAGGTATACTGCAAGTTTCAGACAGCTAAGGGAGAATCTATGCTTATACGGGGAGTGACATTGAAGCTGTAACTTCTGCAATGGTGACAGGCTAGCTTTCTATCACCAACTTTGATGCGTTAGTTCTACTTGATTCTGGAGCCACCCATTCGTTACATCATCAGATTTTGCCAAAAAAAAAAAAAAAGAGCTTAGGACACAACGTTGTCATAAACTGTTGAAGGCGGAAAATCGTTTTCGAACCAATCGGATGTGAAAAGTTCATCTACAAGGGTTTGTCGCCAGAGCAACCAAAGACGATGATATCAGCAGTGAAGGCTCGCGAGATGCTATCCAGTAGATACACGGACTTCCTAGAATACGTAGCAGATAGGACTCGAGGAATAGAGATACGACCCGAGAACGTGTCGATAGTCAGGGAATTCATGGAGATATTTCCAGAAGATCTTGCAGGACTCCAACCAGAGCGCGAGATCTCGTTCGAGACTGAACGTCTACTAGAATCAGCCCCATCTTTGAGGCCCCCTACGGAATGGGCCCTGTAGAGCTAAAGGAGCTCCAAGCCCAGCTAAAGGACTAAATAGATAAGGGATTCATTCGACAGAACTATTCACCCTGGAGAGCACCCATACCATTCGTGAAGAAGAAAGATGGACCACTGAGAATGTGCATCGACTACAGAGAGTTGAACAGGATTACGATTAAGAACAAGCATCTGTTGCCGTGAGTTAACGATCTATTTGATTAGCTCTGAGATGCTGCAATGTCCTCGAAGATCGATCTACGTTCAGGGTACCATCAACTACGAATCAAAAATGAAGATGTACCTAAAACAGCCTTTCAAACGTGGTACGGACATTACGAGATTCTGTTCATATTGCTCAGATTAACGGACGCACCAGCAACTTTCATGAACCGGATGAACCGTATGTTCAATGACTATTTGGATAAGTTTGTCATTGTGTTCATTGATGACATACTTATACACTCTAAGACGAAGGAAGAGCACGAAGAGCACTTAATTATCATTTTACGCATGTAACAGGACCATCAGTTATACATCAAGTTCTCCAAGTACGAGTTTTGACTGGAGAAGGTCCATTTCCTTGGCCACGTAGTCCCTAAGGAAGGAGTATCTGTGGACCCGATGAAAATTGATGCAGTTAGCGCGTGACCAGCTCCGAGAAACGTGATGGAGATCCACAGCTTCCTAGGCTTAGTGGGATACTACCGACATTTTGTCGAGGGTTTTTCAAGGCTAGCCGCACCATTCATAGCGCTCACCAAGAAGGAAAGGAGGTATGGATGGACTGATAAGTGTGAGAAAAGCTTTCAAGAGCTGAAACGAAGACTCACAAGCGCTCCAATATTGACCATTCAAGATGCTGGTCAAGGAAGCTTTGTGATTTGAAGCGACGCATTTAAAACCGAGTTGGAAACTGTGTTAATGCAAAGTGGTAGAGTAGTCACATATGCTTCACGACAACTCAAAGACCCTGAAAAGAGCTATCCAATGCGTAATCTGGAGCTAGTAGCGATAGTTTTTACGATAAAAGCATGGAGGCACTACCTGTACGGAGTCACGTGCGAGATTTACATCGACCACTAGAGTCTCAAATGTATCTTCACGCAGAAAGAGCTCAACATGAAGCGGCGTAGATGGCTAGAGTTGGTAAGGATTACGACCGTGAGATCCTATACCATCCGGGGAAAGCCAATAAAGTGGTTAATGCGTAGAGTCAGAAGCATATTACTATGCCTATGAATATTAGTGCCTTGTCAGGAGCGCTACAAAGTAGCTATGCGACAGCGAGATCAAGATTTTGATAGGGAGATTGTCTGACATGACCCTCCAATCGACGCTCCAAGAAGAGATCAAGATCGGTCAAGGTTTCGATTTGTCCCTGCTCAAGTCCAGAAAGGAAGCTATAGAGGACAAGGGTTCAGAGTTTAAGATCCTTAAGGATGACGTACTCTACTACAGAGATAGAGTGTGTGTTCTGAAAGATGAAGAACTCAAGAAGCGAATCCTTTTGGAACCTTACGAGATGTCATATTCCGTACATCCGGTGGCAAATAAGATGTACAAGTACCTGAAAGAAAGCTTTTGGTGGCTTAGAATGAAGAATGACATGGTCGAGTTCATTGCCAGATACCTTACGTGCCAGAAGGTTAAGGCAGAACACCAGCGCCCAGCAGGATAATCATAGAAAATTAAGCTACCCGAGTGGAAATAGGACCAGATTACAATGAATTTCGTAGTCGGATTGCCGAAGATGTCAAACGATAATGACGCAATCTGGGTGATTGTAGATAGACTGACGAAATCAGCTAGATTTTTAGTAATGAAAGTTAGCTACTTGGTGGAACGACTAGTAGAAATCCATGCGGCACAGTTCGTGAAACGGCACGAAGTACCAGAGTCGATCGTCTCCGATCGTAGTGGACGCTTTACCTTTAGATTTTGGCGAAGTGTTCAGGCTGCATTACGGTCCAAGTGAGAGTTCAGTACAGCATTTCATCCTCAGACCGACAGTTAGTCTGAGAGGACCATAGAGTTGTTAGAGGACATGTTGAGACCTGCGTTCTAGACTTCAAAGGAAATTGGGATCAGAAGCTACCATTGAGCGAATTCTCGTACAACAGCAACTACCATTCCTCGATAGGGATGGCACCGTACGACACTTTGTGGAAGGAAATGCAGATCTCTGGCTCATTAGTACGAGTCTGGAGAGAAATGACTAGTTAGCTCGGACATCATGAAGAATACCATGGCAGACGTGAAGCTGATACGAGAAACGTTAGATACAGCGCACAGTCGACAGAAAAATTTTGACGATAAGCGCTATAGACCCCTTGAGTTTCAAGTAAGAGACTTGGTCTTTATCAAGGCGGCACCCATGAAAGGGGTGGTGTATTTCGAAAAGAAAGGAAAGCTCCGTCCTAGGTACATAGGACCCTCGAGATAATAGAGAAAGTCGGGAAGGTGGCTTATAGACTAACGCTTCCTCCCGAGTTAGTTACAGTGCACAACGTCTTTCACATCTTGATGCTGAAAAAGTACGTGCCAGACAGCTCCCATGTTCTTAGCCAAGAATCCGTTGTAGTATACGCTGATCCAACGTACGAGGAGAGACCCGTGCGGATCCTAGTTAGAAAGGAGAAAGTACTTAGGAATGAAGTACACCGCTAGTAAAAGTGTTGTGTCGGAATCATAGTGTTGAGGAAGCCTCATGAGAATGGGAAGAAGACATGAGAATAGACTTCCCGGAATTATTCTAATTTTCGAGGACGAAAATTTTGTAAGGAGGGTAGGTTGTAATGACCGCCATTTTCATGGCACCTACTTACCTGTAATAAGTCATTAAGGATAAAATGGACATAATTTAATGTCTTTTAGTACAATTTAAGTAACACGGTCAGGTACACGACCGTATGAGTGACCGTGTGCCATTCGGACTGTGTATCTATTAGTAGCTGTGTGAGTGTACATGGCCGTGTAGTGTAACACGGTCAAGTACGCGGCCGTGTAAGAGGCCGCATACCGCTCGGATAGATGAATGTGTTTCAAAGACATGACCGTGTTGAGTAGTCTCAACTAGTACACGCTCGTGTCTGAAATGTACACGCCCGTGTTGCGTTGCACACGCACGTGTAAGAGTCCGTATAGAAGGCTGTGTAATGAGCCGAGAGCCACTGTAATGACTCTCATGAATTATGAAACTTAATTACTATGTAATGATGTAATTAAGTTAATAAGCACAGTGTGCTTTTCAGTTGAATGAATTAAACAGGAATAGTAACGTTTAATTACTATTCATGCAGTGAAAGGGGTAATCGACAGTGAAATCGGTCCACCCTATTATGTGAGTATGCGTTGAGACACGCAATATCAAGAAACCGGTCTAGACGACCATTTCATGATACAGAACTGATGAGCTAGTCATCAGTACGCTCAGACTGGTCATCTGAGCGCAGCAGTGATAATTGCCCTAATAGATGTACAGTATCGAGAAAAGTGGTCTAGATGACCTCTTCTCGCCCATAGACTGACAAAATCAAAGTCAGAACGCTCAGATTAGTCAGTCAGATAGTGAACTGTGATTAGTGAATAATGAATAGTGAGAAACGCAGTGTCAGGTTAGTGGCCAAGACGGCCTTAATCTAGCATAAAATTGATATATTAATAGTCAGCAGGCTCAATCTGGTCAATTGAACACAAAATGTAGATTTTGTTTAAGGGATACGCAGTATCGGGATGAGGGTCAAGATGACCTTTTCTCGTCCCGAAACTGATATATTTAGTCTCAGGACGCCCAAATTAGTCAATCGGGCACCTGACACGTTTTTCGAGATGAGGTCATGCAGATCCAGAAAACTGGCCTAGAAGACCTCAGATGGACGTAAAACTGATAAATTTGAAATCAGCACGTCCAAATTAGTCAAGAGAGACTGTGTTTGAAATTTCACGCGAAAACGCCTCGTTATGCTTTTCCAGTATTTTAAGTATGTATCTTGCACACGATGCTGCACAGCATACATAAGAGCATATAGTTTCACAATCGAGTAGATTGATGAAAGAACAAGATAGAAGCCATAGATCCCTACCGCGTAGGATTGGGGACAGCTTAGAGAAGCGTATGGCTAGAACAGTTAAACAAGATGGAAATAAATAGGTGTGTCGTACCGGCTCCTTCAGTCGAAGGGGTTTCCAGTTAAAGAAAGTTAAGGCCAAAAGTTGAGCATCAGTTGATGGCTCTTCGGCATTAGTTGACCTCGGGAGTTACCGTTGGTCTGCGTGCACACGGTACTGACACATGGGCCCTAAATAGACAAGAAAAGAAAAGAGAAGTTTGAAGCATAAATGAACATAACCGGACCATGCATTAGTTATAGTTCGCTATGCTTTCTTTTTCAGTAGAGTGCATACAGTACACGATACTTCTGTCATGCATAAAGTATGTGCAGTTTTATATTCACCGTTATAACATGTTATGTGATGACATGATATGTGAGCTGATATGTGATATGCTTATATGGTATGTGATTTATTAAGTGATATATGTCATGCTTATGATTTTAAGTATGTACTATGTTCTAAATATGTTTTGCGGTTAACATGTTGTACTTACTGGGCGTAAAGCTCACGGAGTGTGTTCATGCTGTAGGTAAGCATCCTATAGCGTAAACATCAAGGGACGATGATGGTGGTGGAGGTGGATGTGAGGATGAGGTTATGGATACACCGCGAGTATTCTTCCGCACAGTATGAGTAAATAATATTTTGAATGGTGACAGTTAAATAGTATTTTGAATAGTAAAGGTTAAACGGTATTTTAGAACAGTAAACAGTATATGTATGAGTAGTATATTTAAATAGCATCTGGTGAATAGTAATCAGATAAACAAGTATATAATTGTGTATGTATAATTTAAATCCTTATGTTTTTCAAATTCCGCATTTTAATAGTATACGTACGTGAATAGTAAATACGTACGCGTATATATAAAAAAAAAATTCCTCCAAATTTATGGTATTAAATTCAGTAAGTTTAAGTATTGGTTTTAAAGAGAAAGTATAAGTAAAAGCTAAAGAAGCAAGTTAAGTAATAGAGTTTTTAGTGACGGTCCGGGCCGCTGAGGGCACGGGGCGTCACAAAAATAAACTAAATGATTGACAAAAAAATGTACTTACACATAATAAGGATTCAAATAATACCTTTACGATTTTATCTATGTAAAGTTTTTTCTCCTGCAGTTAAGTAGAATGGTAACACCTATACGTTCTTTAAAACCAAACGAACTATATAGAATGATAGAGGTTCGTGTTATCAGATTATGGCGTAACAACAACTACACAACAGGACATTTGATAAGTTTCGATTGTGTTATGGTTGACAATGAGGTAATTACCATCTCTTATACTAATCTGTATTGCATTTCATTTAACAAAAAAAAAAGATATGAGCACACATTTCGCACTATAAAATACTAAAAATATAGTAAGTAATAACTAATAACAATTTCATACAATGTAGCACAAAGTAATCCATGCATCAATTAAAGCTTGGGATGCAGACTACCTTTCTGAAAAAATAACAGAAGGACAAATATACCAAATAAGCAACTTCAACGTCATACCAAACAAGCTAAGATACAGAATTGTATCTCATATTACAATGATACAGCTTGCGAGAGCACCATCTTTTCTCCTAATAACAGAAGAAAAACCTAATATTCCTCTATATAAATTTTTCTTCGCAGAGTTTGATCAACTACCACCAAAAATAGATGTCAATGAAACACTAACAGGTATGACGACTTTTCTAATTAATTAAAATACGCATTGTTACATAATATATATACATACATAAAAGTGAATCCATGCATTATGATAATATTTACTCAACATGCCAATAACTACTTTAGCTTTCTCTAGCAAATGTCATAGGAATGACACTGAAAATCCAAGAAATTGAACAAACAAACATCAAAGGAAAAACGACATCGAGACACACATTAACTATAAAAAAATATAAGGTAATCAAGAGATTATGCCTAAGCATCTTTATTATAGTCAGCTCAATATTAGTAATTTAACATTATTGATTCTTAATTACAGGAGTGAAACACTACAAGTCTCATTATGGGGAGAAACAGCAAAAAAGTTCGATGAAGGCATCCTAAAGATAATGGATGATCCAATAATGACAATCTTTACGTCAATGACTGTAAAACAATATCTAGGTAATTTATTATCATATTAATTATACACACAGCGATATTTTTATTAATTTAAATTACACACAATTTAATCCTGTTTTAATTCTTAAACAGGGAACATATACGTTGTAAGTACTGGTGTAACAATATATTACATAAACTTGGACATACTAGAGACAAACACTTTAAAAACAAGGCAACAACTGCTTCTTATCTTTATGCTAAATAAATATATTGAAATCAAAAAATAAATAAAAGTAAAACAAAAACAAAAACAAAAAAGGGGAAAGCTAAAAAAAGACCTTGCATAACTCAATTAATCCTCATTAAAAATTATTTCTAATTCTAATATATTACACATACAAATTTCGATACACAGCATAGCACATCGATTTTATTTTAGTCTCAATTAAATAAACACAACCACTTGAACAGCAAAAACTAGAAAACAGAAGAACAATTGAAGAGTTAAATAAAAATAAATCGCCTTGAACATCAGGTAAGCATAAATAGCATAATATTTACAAAAATAAAATTATACTATATACTTACAAACAATTTCTGACACAATATTTATCTATACAGGGAATCAAATTTATAGTAAAGACAATAATATTTCAATTTGAAACGCAACAAGGATGGTATTATAACTTCTACCACCAATATAATAGGCAAGTAAAAGAAGCAGATGTCGGTTGATGGTGTGACACGATGGGCATCTAACATTAATGCCAACTCCATGGTACCAAATATAACCTAACACTATGGATTAGTATTACTCAATTTATTTATCATTTATTAAATAACCTTAAATTTTATCAATATGTACAAATTAAATGCAAGGATACAGGACAGCACTGGTTACATGATGGTAATAGTGTTCGGAAAAACAGCACAGATATTAATAAAAAAAATGCTCCGAACTCACGATAGAACAAAGTTACACAGATCCAACAATGCTACCGCCTATAATAGAGCAATTAAGAGGCCAAACAAAAATTTTCCAACTCTACTTTAGACCACGAGGAGCACTCATTGATGTAGTTATATCAAGAATATTTAATAATGATAAGTCTGCACCCTCACTACCTCCACTAACAACAATTACTCATGAATTGTAGCTGTCAACAGAAACAACATTAGATCCCAAAACACCTAATCCAAGAAAAGCTATTTCAAGGTAATGAATTATAACTAACCAAAAACACATCTTTTTTTTTTTAAATTATGCTAGACAAATACTAATGCAGGCCATCACTTACTTTATCATTGCAGTCATGAAATGAAGACAACAAAATCATCCAAAAAACGAATGATAACTAGGTACCAACAAAAATCTCGATCTTCCGCTAAATTTAATAACACATAATTAATGATTTTTTGCTAACTAAATTTAATATCTCTGTTCTTTTTTTCCCCTTCTACAATGATGAAAATCTGCAATGCAAAGGCAAACAAAAACTGTGACTCAGTAACTGAACTCATTTTATCATGTAAATATTGTATACTATATCAGACAAGTTATATTGTATTATAATAAAAATATATATATAATGTATAGTGTTTTTAAAATAAAGTCCGTTCCTTAATCGCCAAACTCCTTTTATTATGTAAATATTGTATAATATGTCAAAAAAATTATGTTGTATTATAATAAAAATATATATAATATGTGGTTTTTTATATAGATGTAATCAAATATCGTATGCAAATACTTAAAAAAAAAAAGACAAAAACAAAACAAAAAATGGCTAAAACAAAAAAAGAAAAAGACAAAAACTAAATAACCAATAAAAAAATGTAGCAGTCATAAATAATTAAAAACAAACAAAAATAAATTAAAATAACAAAACAAAAAATCTATCTTATTAAACATACGCATACCGTATTTACAAAAGCAAAACATATATAAAAACTCTTGATAAACATTAGATAATAGTGATTTGTAACAAAAGCAATTTAAAATCAATTCAAAGTATGCAAATTATAATTATCGATAAAAATCTATGGAATTAAATACAACTTAAAAATATTATTAATTAAAAACTATATAGATACTTACAGAATCAAAATTTACAATAACTTAAAGTATTGTTGACAATTAATATCAACAATGCTAATTATTCAATTATTTATTTAAACATTAAAAAAAACAGCCATCAATAATTCGATTATAAATATAAAAAATTTCTTCGTTCCTCATGATCAGATGGAAAAGAAAAGACAAATAGACAATAATGCAGGATCGAGCTGTCATTATAAACGACTTTGTTGCATGCATTCAGACCAACCGTCCACATCTAGAAACAGTGCTTTCTTAACTAATTAATGCAAGCAATTTGGTTATTCACATGCAACAATTCGTCGTACCAAGTTTACAACAATGCTAACAAATCAAGATACTAAAGAACAAACACGTTTTCTAGACCAATCACAAACCTCAAAAGGTTATAAAAAAGAAATAACTTAATTATCTTTATCTTTATTTTAAAAAAAGGAAAAAAATAAAAATATAAGAGGGAAAGGGGGTGGTAGAATGGGAAATTAAGAAAGACAAAAAAAGAAGAAGCAAAAAAAAAACACAGAAAAAAATTAAAAAAAATTGAAAAAAATAAAATTAAAAAAGACAAAAAGGGAAAATAAAAAGATGGATGAAAAAAAAAAGCACAACAAAAAGAAGCCCAAGAAAAGATAGGAAAAAAAAAGTATAAGGACAAAGAAGGGGGGAGGGAGAAGAAAAAAACAAAAGGGAACAAAAAAGAGAAAAAAAGAATGAAAAAAGATTAAAGTTAAAATATATGAAAAAAAGAGAGAAACAACAAAAAAATTAAAAAAAATTAAAAACATATAAAGGAAGAAAAAGAGAAAACAAAAATAAATAAATATAAACAGGAAAAAATGAACAAAAAAAAAGTGAAAGAAAACTAAGAAAGGAGAAAAAGAAAAACGAAAAGTAAAGAAAAACAAAAAAAATTACAGCTTAATAATTTATCACAATAATAATTTCTTACATATTCTTGGCTTTCTTTTTACAGATGACAATAACATATATTGTGATCTGGGAGACTGTTCCTGTATTTATAAACACTGTGGTGCTCTTTTTTTGTGATAATTGAGAAACTTATCACTCTCAGAAAATTTTATACAAGATATGTAAATAAATGTACATTCATGATGAGACATGTTATAGAATACAGAGCAGAAGAAAATTTTGATTTATTGAGTTGTAATCAAAATTTGACAATGAATTAATGAATATAGTTTAAAAGCTAAACATTAATTTAATTTATGATGTTTTAATTTAATAGAAAAGTATGTGAAAAATGCATATTAAGTGATCAATGGCTCACCTGCAAGCTATATTGATCAATAGCCAAGATTAGCCAAGAGAGTAGCCACTTTTCTTTAAAGAAAATTAAAGAAATGAGGAAAATGAGAGTAAGGCACGTGAGGGCCTTAAGCACAGTAGTCCAAGTGAATTAATTCACTTGGTTTGGGCTGCAAATAAGCGGCCGAGAGAGAGCAAGAAAGAAAGAGAATGAGAAAGAGAGAAAAACCGAGAAAGAGAGAGAGCAGAATGGTAAATCCATTCAAGTTCGGATTTTTCTCTTCCAACTAGGAAATCACTCAAGTTTCAGCTAAGAATCCACAGCAAGAAGTTCTCAAGCTTCAAGCAAGGTAAACCCTCATTTTTCTTACGATTTCTTGGGTGAAAATCTGGGGTTTTGAGTAAAAAAAGAGAATGTGAGTTAATCATGTTGAAATTTTCGGTTAAATCGAAACATGGTTCGAGTCTAGTTGTTTTTAAGCACGAATCCATGAGTTGATGCTTTAAAAAACCAAGTTTAGTGAGTTTTCGTCAAGAAAGTTCAGATTTTTCAAAATGTTGAGTCAAAAGATGTGAATAAGCAAAATGTGAAATTTTGCTTATGAAACTATAGATTGATGATAGTAGAAATGTAGTCTATACCTTGAAAAGATCTTATTGAGATCGATTTTGAGTGTAAGAAGTAGAACAAAGGTCATAAAAGCCTTAGAAAATCAGAACAGAGTATTTCAGACCAAGAATCCTGATTCTGGTATGAATACGGGCATGTACACGGGCGTGTACAAGGGCATGTTCAGAACACAGCCCCGAACATGCCCACATGCACGACCATGTTGCAAGAAAATTTAGACCGGAGAGGTACACGGCCAAGAACACGGCCGTGTATTGGGCCGTGTCAAAGGGTACACGGTCTGGGAAGGGCGTGTAGCAGACCATATTCGACAGTAGGAAAACACGGCCAAAAACACGGCCGTGTAGCCACCCGTGTAAGTCTGTATGAATTACACAGCCATGTTTCACGAATCACATGGCCACGCTTGTAAAGTCCAGAGGAGTACAAGGCCAGGAACACGCCCGTGTAGGAGGGCGTGTTCAAAGTTAAAGTAAAAAAAAAAAAAAAAGAGTCTGGAAATGTGATTTACATATTTTGTCATATTTCCAGTATAAGATGAATATTGGAAATAATCAACTATTGGAAATCATAACTGCAAAGAAATCAAAGTGGCTGATTTTAGGGGACTAGTTGACCGATTCTTGTTACTATAAATAGCCTTGATAGATTGTAATTAGGCAGGATTTTTTAGAAAATTTATTCTGTGATTTAGTTTCCTTTTTTAGATGATTGTAAATGCTGTATTTAGCCTATTTATACTCTGTAATTTCACAGAAGCAATATACAAATTATTTTGAGTCCCATTTATCTTTATGGTATCAGAGCAACCATTATTGGGGGCTCTATAATTCGGCATCAATATTCTTGCAGAAAAAATATTTTTTTCATGTGAGTATGAGTGATCATAACCAGCCATGGACGGTAGCAAGAAGAAAGACGTTTTCGCTGCAGTCTCAGCCTCTTCTCTGACTTCTTCTTCTTCTATTTCTCCGGCTATCACTCAATCTTACAGTGATAATGCCACCCTTCAAATAACCCAGCATAAACTGAATCGAAAAAATTTCCTTCAGTGGTCTCAATCCGTCCAGATGGTGATTCGGGGAAGAGGCAAGATGGGTTACATCGATGGAGATTTTTAAAAACCGAGCCATGATGATCCAGGATATGTGGCTTGGGAGTCCAACAACTCCATTATCATGGCATGGCTAATAAACTCAATGGAACCGAGTATTAGCCATAGTTATTTGTTCTTTAAAACAGCAAAAGCAATATGGGATACTGTCAAAGAAAACTACTCTGACTTTGAGAACACTTTTCAAATTTTTGAGATTAAGATGCAGCTGAAAGAGTTCCGACAAGGGAAACTAGATGTCACGGGCCACTACAACTCACTGAAGGTTTTATGGCAGGAGCTTGATCTTTTCTATGAAGCTGATTGGGGAGAACTTGAAGACCACGTGAAGTTCAAGGCTCACCTCGACAAGGAGCGACTTTATGAATTTCTTGCAGGACTCAATCGCGATCTCGATGAAGTAAGAGGAAGGATTTGGGTCAAAAGCCCCTGCCTGCAATTGGAGAAGCTTTTGCAGAAGTGAGACGGGAAGAAAATAGACAGCGCGTGATGCTTGGCGACTCAAAGGACCAAAACCCAGCAAACGACCAAATTACAGCGGCTGGGGAGTGACCAGTGGAGACAACAGCCCTAGCAGTGAACAAAACAGGAAGTTTTCAAGGTAATAGAAACCCAAATAAGCCAGGAGAGAGGCCATGGTGTAACCACTGCAACAAGCAAGGACATACCAGAGAGAATTGCTTTCACATCCATAGATTCCCACAGAACTGGAAGTCTCGGGGACCTAAAGATAAGAGAGCTCTCAACACTGTCTTCGAAGATCATCCTGCTTTAGAAGACCCGAACAAAGACAAGGGATTAAATGTTGTCCTGACTAAGACCCAGCTGGAGGCTCTCCATCGAATCCTCAACCAAGCACAGACACCGAATCCCTCCACCAAGGCATATACTGCATCCTACAAAAGTACTGCTCTACATACTAAGTCTCAACCTAATTGGATCCTTGATTCGGGTGCAACGGATCATATGACAGGTAACTCTTCCTTGTTCTACACTTACACCCCATGCAATGATAGAACTCGAGTTCAGATAGCAGATGGGTCGTATTCCACGGTGGCAGGAAAAGGGTCAATTCGACTAAATGATGATTTGACACTTCACTTAGTTCTTTATGTTCCATAGTTATCTTGTAATCTGGTTTCTATTAGTAAACTAACCCAAGATAAAAAATTTCTGGCTAAGTTCACTCCCACTTGTTGTGAAATACAGGAGTAAACCTCGGAGAAGACGATTGGGAGTACTAGAGAGGAGGATGGACTCTACCACTTTGTGAACAAGGCATCTCAAAGTAAACCAGTAATCACAAACAATTGTATGGCTGCTACTGTTTCCAATAATGATGTAATAATGTGGCACCATAGGTTAGGCCACCCAAATTTCCACTATCTTAAACGTTTGCTACCTGAATTGTTTTTGAACAAAGATCCAAGCAAATTTTTGTGTGAAATCTGTCAGTTTGCAAAACACACACGTGTTCCTTATCCCATTAAGCCCTATGTTGAATCTCGTCCCTTTGCTCTAATCCATAGTGATATATGGGGTGCATCTCGTGTTAAGAATCTTATTTCTGGAACTCGATGGTTTATTACATTTATAGATGATCACACGAGAGTTTGCTGGGTATACTTGTTGAAAGAAAAGTCAGAGGCAACAAAAATTTTTCAATCCTTTCAGTCCATGATAAAAAATTAGTTTCAAACTTCCATACAAGTTCTTAGAACTGACAATGGTCGGGAATATTTCAATACTATTCTAGGACAACACCTAGCTCAACAGGGAATTATACACTAAAGTTCCTGCCCAGATATACCTCAACAAAATGGAGTTTCAGAAAGAAAAAATCGTCACCTTTTGGAGGTAGCTAGAGCCCTTATGTTCATGATGCATGTGCCTAAGTATCTCTGGGGAGAAGCAGTTTTGACTGCGTCTTACCTTATCAATCGGATGCCTTCCAAAGTCCTAAAATTTAAAACCCCACTTTCTGTCCTTCAAACCACCTATCCTCATTTTTACTCATCATCTTCACTCCCCTTAAAGGTCTTTGGACGCTCAACCTTTGTTCATAACACAAAACCCAATTTCTCCAAATTTGATCCTCGCTCCATTAAATGTGTTTTCATTGGGTACTCCTCAACTCAAAAGGGCTACAAATGTTACTCGCCAAGTCTAAAACGAGTATTTGTCTCACGAGATGTCACATTCTTTGAAACAGAACTATTCTTTCCATCGACCCTTCTTCAGGGGGAGAACTTGAGTAAAGAAGAATCGTGGGATTCAATCGTGTCTGATCAAACCGAAAATCTATCCGAACAGAATTCCCAACCCCCGTCCTCACCATAAGCTGAACAGATAACCCTCATCTCTGAACCTCTAGAACCTACGGTTCCCATATTACAACATGACTTAGAATAGATTCCTAGCAGGTTAGATCATCCAAACTTGCAGGTTTATTCGAGAAGACAATGTTCACAAGGTGTGGATACATCTAAGACTCTACCCTCTTAGGAGTTTGACCCGGGGGATAGCTCCAGATCAGAAGATACCACCCAACCAGAAGTGGTGGATTCAGCAATTTCTGTCCAACCTGAGTCACATATTGAGCCAGATGACCTGCCAATAGCTTGGAGGAAAGGGGTGAGACCTTGTACTCTTCATCCAATCTCACGATATGTATCGTATGATCGCTTGTCTCCAAATTTTCGATGCTTTGTCACTAAAATGTCCAACATTGAGATCCCTAAGTCAATAGAAGAGGCACTGAAGATCCCAGAATGGAAGCAAGCTATTGAAGAAGAGATGAAAGCACTGATCAAGAATGAAACTTGGGAAATTGTTGACCTGGCTCGAGGAAAGAAACCAATGGGCTGCAAATGGGTTTTCGCAGTCAAATACAAAGCTGATGGGAGTGTAGAAAGGAATAAAGCAAGATTAGTGGCGAAAGGGTTTACTCAGACATATGGGGTCGACTACAAGAGACTTTTGCTCCAGTTGCCAAACTCAATACTATCAGAGTATTGCTTTCCCTTGCCGTAAACTTAGATTGGCCTTTACAACAACTCGATGTGAAAAATACGTTTCTGAACGGTGAACTACATGAGGAAGTCTACATGAGTATTCCGCTAGGTTTTGAAGCAGACAGTAAGAAGGTGTGTCACTTAAGAAAATCCCTTTATGGACTAAAACAGTCACCAAGAGCGTGGTTTGGTAGATTTACGAAGGCCATGGAAAAACAGGGATATCATCAAGCTCAGACTGATCATACCTTGTTTATTAAACACGGCAAGGAGGGTAAACTCACAGCCTTGATAGTCTATGTCGATGACATCATAGTGACTGGAAGTGATGACGAGGAAATGAAGACATTAAAAAGGTACTTAAGTGAAGAGTTCGAGTTAAAAGATTTAGGAGTCCTAAGGTATTTCTTGGGATGGAGGTGGCAAAGAATAGAACAGGGATCTCTATATCTCAGAGAAAATACATACTTGATCTCTTACAAGAAACTGGGATGTTAGGGTGTAGGCCAGCTGATACTCCAATGGAACCCAATCTCAAATTGGGATGTGGAGAAGAAGATGAAAGTGTCGATAAGGGGAGGTACCAGAGACTAGTTGGAAGAGTAATCTACCTCTCGCACACACGACCTGACATTGCATTCCCAGTCAGCGTAGTCAGCCAATTTATGCACCAACCAAAAAGGTGTCACATGGAAGCTATCTACAGGATTCTTCGATACCTAAAAGGGACACCAGGAAAAGGTCTATTATTCAAGAAAAATGAGAAAAGGCAGGTTGAGGTCTATACTGATGCAGATTGGGCGGGATCAGTTACAGACAGAAGATCTACTTCGGCCTATTGTACTCAAGTCTGGGGGAATCTTGTAACATGGAGAAGTAAAAAGCAGGCTGTGGTTGCTCGTAGTAGTGCTGAAGCTGAATTCCGAGCGGTCGCTCATGGGATATGCGAAGGAATATGGTTGACTAGATTGTTGGAAGAACTAAGAGTACCTTACGAAGAGCCTATGAAGCTTTATTGTGATAACAAAGCAGCCATCAATATAGCTCATAATCCAGTTCATCATGACAGAACAAAGCATGTAGAAATTGATAGACATTTCATCAAGGAGAAGATTGAGAATGGGAGTGTGTGTATGGTCTACGTATCCACTAAACAACAAGTTGCGGATATGCTGACAAAAAGACTACCGAAACGTGAGTTCGTAGAAATATTAAACAAGTTGGGCTTGACTAACATCTACGCTCAACTTGAGGGGGAGTGTTGGAAATCATAACTGGAAAGAAATCAAAGTGACTGATTTTAGGGGATTAGTTGACCAATTCTTGTTACTGTAAATAGCCTTGACAGATTGTAATTAGGCAGGATTTTTTGGGAAATTTATTCTGTGATTTAGTTTCCTTTTTTAGATGATTGTAAAGGCTGTATTTAGCTTATTTATACTTTGTAATTTCACAGAAGCAATATACGAATTATTTTGAGTCCCATTTATCTTTATCAACAATTATTTCTTTTATAGGAGTTCAAGTCAGATACCCTGAGGCAACAGTTTCAGACCAGCAGAGGCTCACGCTAGCAGACTTTCTGTAAGTTCAAGTATTGTCGTGACTGCAACGTGGACAATCTTGTTATGTTTATGATGTCATGTCATATTGTATGGCATGTATGTTAGACATTGATTGTCTGCATCACGATACTCATGTCAGGTTCATGTCATGCATGTAGAGATTCATGTTCCATGTAGATGATTCAGGTATACATGTCAGACAGGTATCAGGTACATAAAAACATGTAGGTGCACAAGGCACCTTAGTGTGTTTAATAAAACTCACACCCCAAGTAAATCATATAACAGGTTCCTACTGTGGGGGCAATCAGTAAGCTACCCAGTTGGAACTCCAGATAAGATGGTAATTAAACCAGTTATTAGCGTACCGACCTCTCCACCCATGGGGAAGTTTTCATGTTTAGCTTTAGTTAAGACTGAGGAGGTCAGTACTAAAATACCATTCCCAGTTATGTTAACATGTCGGTACGACCAATCAGGGGTCCAAAACCAGAACTAAAATTTAGATAATATCCTAAGACTAAACTTTCAGGCAAGAGCACGTTTTACAGAGTCAAGTTTCATGCATAAGCACAGTATAGCATGTTATGATCATGTTTTTATGTTTGAACTTACTGAGCTCGTAGCTCACTAGTTTGTTCACATGATGTAGGTAAAAGACCTGTTTACAAGTAGTATACGGTGGACGATGGACAGGGTATGTACATGCCAAGGGGATTGGGCGAGGGATTGTGGTCACCATTAGTCTTCCGCTGTACAGTTTTGAAAGATTTAAAACATGTAATTTTAAGACATGATTTTAGGTCAAGATTATGTGATAGGAGAATCATGAATTCATGTATATGTTATTTTATTAACATAATTTCCTTATCACATTCTCGAACAAATTGTTATGTTAAAGAAAAAAAAAATTATTCTGTAAAATTTAGCAAGCAGTTTTTAAGTTGAGCATGAGCCGGCGACCTTAGAGGCCTACATACTATTGCGGTTAACTACAGAGTTGACTGTAATAGCACTGTAGAATCTCCTAAAGCAGGGCAGCCGCCACATTTTTGGTTCAACAAACAAATAAAAAAAGCAACCCAACCAAATTTAAGTTATACTGTAAAGATGGAAAATCAAATTAGCATTTATAAAAGAAACCCCTCCTACACTACAAAATTTACTAAATTATTATGAAAGACCAATTAGTACATATTTTTAAAAAAATATTAGAACTTTTAATTCCATGTTTGCATTTACATCATTTCGAGCAAATAATGAACCAAATGCAAGAAACACAGAGGGCCCATATATTTTTAAGATAAGTGGCTAAATACATCATCTTATGTGATCTCTATTACTGACTAATAATAATCCGCCAAGATATATACGATATAGAAAATGAAGTCCAAAATCGAATGACAATATTTTCATTCGATGATGCATCAGAAAATTTAATCAAGTCAATAACTGAAAGCTTAATCAACATGCTTGATAAAAATAATAAATTAATCAAAATGTTTTGTATAATGAGAGATAGATAACAAAAACAAGAAATCCCTTTAATGAAACTATGACTAATAGGGTGACGAAATATAGATGGCAGCCAATATGAACTTCCAACTTCAAATGATATAGGCAATTTAATTGTTGGAGATATTGGAGAACATGAACATGGTAGAGATATTATTATCAAAGACAAATCAAATAACTTACAAAGAATCTCAAAATTGCATCCATCATATATGGCTTTACAATATTCATTGTTGTTTCCCTATAGAAAAGATGGTTATAAAATCGATATAACTAGAACACAACTAGAACCAAAAAATCTTTAAGAAAAAGAATTTCGATGAGAGCATTTTATTACTATTAGCTATAATATCGTGAATTTCAAGGTAACGCCTTATTTAAAAGCAGTAGATTATTTCAACAATATGTGGTCGATGCATATGCTTCTGTTGAAGATAACCGATTAGACTATATTAGAAAAAATCAAAATAATTTAATATTTGAAATTTATCAAGATATTCATGATGCTATTACAAGAGGAGACACAGATGCAAAAGCAATACGTAAAAGAATTATTCTCCCCTCCAATCATATAGGGAGTCTTAGATATATTATTCAAAACTATCAAGATACAATGGCAATTTGTAGACAATATAAAAATCCAGATTTATTTATAACATTTACATACAACCCTAAATGGCCTGAAATTACTCGAATATTATCTAAAATTCCAGGACAAAAACTGAAGATAGACTAAATATTATTTCAAGAATCTTCAAAATGAAACTAGAACATATTCTATCAACCATAAAATCAGGAAGCATATTTAGAATAATCATTGCAGGCAAGATTCTTTACTTAAAAACACTTTTAGCTTTTACCATAAACAAAAAAAAAAAAAAAATTGGGGGGGGGCGGGGGAAGAAAAAATGCAAAACAAGGAAAAGAAAAAGAGAGACAGAGAAAAAAATAAAAGGAAAAAATACAAAAAAAAAATTAGACCAAGGTTAAAAATACAAAAAAGCAAAAAAATAAAAAAAGACAGAAGCAGGGGTAAAAACAAAGAAAAAATGAAAAGAATAGAGAAAGGGAAAAAAAACAAAAAACAAAATGAAACAAGTAAAAAATAAACAAACAAAAATAGAGAGAAAAAAATACAAAAAAAAAAAAGAATGAAAACAAGAATTAGGATAAGGAAAGAAAATAAAGAAAAAACAAAAAAATAAAAAATAAAAAGAGAAAAAAGATAGAGACCAAAAGATAAAGAAAGCAAAAAGTATAACTCTATATATATACACACACACACTCAAACACTCTAATAATAACGCCTCTAACATAATATAAAAAAAAAAACTTAATATGTTTTTTATTTTTCTCTTACTCTTATTTTATTTTGTAGATCTATATGTTGTCGAGTTTCAAAAATGCAACTTACCACATTGTCACTTCCTTTTTTGGTTACATCCTGATAATAAATTATTAGAGCCATCACAAATAGACAACTTTATTGCAGCTGAAATACCTGATCTAAAAAAATATCCCCAACTATTTGATACTGTGGTAGAATTTATATATGGACCCTGTAATACCGCTAAACCAAAGGCTCTGTGTATGAAAAATTCATTCTATTCTAAAAAATTTCCAAGACAATTTCGAAACGAAACAACAATAAAAGAAAATAGATTCATCAATTATAGTCTTAAGAATATAGCCTTTTACATACAAAAAGAAGGTATCAAATTAGATAGTAGATTTATAGTTCCCTATAACAAAAACTTATGCTTAAAAATCATGCTCACATAAACATTAAAGTGTGCTCACAGTCTACGCTTATAAAATACTTATTCAAACACTTAACAAAAAGATCAGATAGAATTAGAGCAGTGATAGAAGATAATATTTGTACAGCACAAATAGGACAGACTATTTATAAAGAAATCGATGAAATTAAAACTATATAAATTGTCGATATATTACACCATACGAAGCTATGCGAAGATTATATAAATACCCAGTACATCATAAAAATCCTGCAGTGCAACGATTATCAATTCATTTATCGCGTATACAAAATATAACTTTTCATGTAAATCAACACCTTACTAACGTAATAAGACAACCAGAAATTTATAAAACAACTCTGACTGAATGGATATAAATAAGTAAATTTAACATTGAAGCTAGATAATTATTATATACAGAATTTCCAACAAAATGGGTATGGAATAACAAAGATAAAATTTGGACACCAAGACAAACCGGATATGTAATTAGATGAACATTTAATATTCATCCAAGTTCAGCTGAGCTATATTATCTAAAATTGTTATTAAATCATCAAAAAGGTGTAACAAGCTATGAATCTTTTCGAACAATTGACAATATAGTATATCCGACAAATCTAGCAGCATGTAATACACTAGGTTTTTTAGGTGATGATAAAGAGTGGGATAATTCGATACAAGAAGCTTCGCTATAGTCAACATCAAATCAATTATGACAATTATTTACTATAATCTTACTATTTTTAACATAAACAATCCAACAAAATTACTTGAAAAACATTGGAAACTCATGACGGATGATATTTTACACAGAATCAAAAACCTATTCAACAATCCAAATTTCTGCATTCTTGAAAAAAAACTTTATAACTACGTATTATATGAATTAGATAAATTATTAAACTTAAATGCATTTTCTTTGATAACTTTTAATTTGCCGCTTCCTACCGGAACACTGATTCATGATTTAAATAATAAACTATTATGAGAAAAACTTAATCATGATACAAACAAATTAAGAGAAGAAAATTCTGTATTAACAAAGAATTTAGATAATGAACAACGATATATTTATGAACAAATAATAAATCACTTAATAATAAAAAGCAAAATTTATTATTTGTTTATGATCACGACTTATTTATGGAATACAATTATTACAAAAATAAGATCAAATAATGAAATTGTTTAGGCTGTTGCATCCTCCGGAGTAGCCTCATTATTATTACCTCAAGGTAGAATTGTGCATTCAAGATTTCAAATACCATTATCTATAGACAAATTTTCTACCTGTCACGTCAAAAGAGGTACTCAATAGGCTAAACTAATACAAAAAACATCATTGATTCTTTGGGATGAAGTATTGTTTTGAAGTTTTAGATAAAACATTATAAGATTTAAAAAATAACTATGACCAACCATTCGATGGAATATCTATTATACTCGGTGAAGACTTCTTACAAATCTTACCCGTAATTCTAGCGTGAAAAAAAGAACATATAATAGATGCAAGTATAAATAACTCTTACCTATGGCCACATTTCAAAATGCTGACCTTAACAGAAAATATGCAATTAAAACATCCCAAAATCACAGAACAAGAAAAAAATGAAATCCTAGAATTTTAAAATTGGATATTAAGCATTGGAAATAGTACAGCTAAAGGAATCAAAGATCCAGAAAATAAAGATGCTACATAGATTAAAATACCAAATAAATTCGTACTGTATTACAATTCAAATCCAGTTAAAAAAATCTCGACAATCATATATGATAATCTTAAAGAAAATTATAACAATATTAAATATCTACAACAACGAGTAATAGTAACTCCAAAAAATAAAACAGCTAATGATATCAACAAATATATACTATCTTTAATTCCTGGTGAATCAAAATCATACTACAGTTATGACACAATAATGTCATCAACCGACAATATTGATGAACTTAATATTTTATACCCGCAAGAATTTTTACATACACTGAATTTCAATGGTATATCATCGTATGAACTAAATCTTAAAATTGGCGTTCCAATTATGTTATTAAGAAACCTAAATCAATCGATGAGTCTATGTAATGGAACAAAACTTATCATTACACAATTAACAAATAGAATAATAGAATGACAAATCATAAACTCAAATAGCACAAATGAAAAAGCTTATATACCCACAATTGAAATGATTGTACATGAATCTAAATGGCTATTTGCACTGAAAAGAAGACAATTTCCTGTAAAAATTTGTTACGCAATGACAATAAATAAAAGTCAGTGACAATCATTAAAAAAAATTGGTATTTACTTAGAAAATGAAATCTTTACATACGATCAATTATACGTTGCCCTATCAAGAATGACAACATCTAAAGATTATACATATTGATTCACAAATCTATAAACAAACATCCAACCACGTTAAAAATATACTTTACAAAGAAATTTTACATAACATTACAAAATAATGACAACAACACCATTACCTAATCATTATTCATATACCACAGCAATAAAATAATGTATATACAAATCATTGACCTACGAACAATAACAATTCAAATAATATCTTTATAATTTTGTCTATGCAAAACTTTTTCCCCTACAGTTAAACAGAATGGCACTGCCTATACACTAATCCAACAATACTGCTGCTTATAATAAAGTAGCTAAGAGACTAGATAAAAATTCCCCATCTCTGCTTCAGACCACGAAGAGCACTCATTGATACAGTTATATCAAGGATATTTTTTGATGATGAGTCTACACCCTTACTGCCTCCACCAACAGCAATTATTCTTGAATTACAGCTACTCACATAAGCAAAATTAGATCCAACAACATCTAATCCAAAAAAGACTATTACAAGTAGTCGATTATAAGTGACCAAAAGCACATGTAAATTTATTTTAAATTATAATATATAAATACTAATACAAACTATCACCTACTTTATCATTGCAATTGTAAAACCGAGACAGCGTTATCTTCCAATAAACAAAAGACAGTCAGGTACTAATAAAAATCTCAACCTTCCGCCAAATTTAATGACACATATTTATTAATTTTTTGCTATTTAAATTTAATATCTCTATTTGTTTCCCCTGCCCCCCTAGAGTGATGAAGAGCTGCGGCACAAAAACAAACAAAAGCTGTAACTCAATTACTGAACTCCTTTTATCATGTAAATGTTATATAATACGTCAAACAAATTATGCTGTATTATCATAAAAATATATATAATATATATTTTATCATACAAATATTATATAATATATAAAACAAATTATGCTATATTATAGTAAAAATATGCCTATAATATATAATATTTATATAAATCTAACAAAATATAACATACAATTACACCATAGTAACGTCGCGGGCACTTCCGCTCGTTTACATTCTATTACTGAAATTAAGAGAGATACAAATTTATACAATACACTCCAAGTTAAGTTAGAAAAACTAAATAAATAAAATATGAGAAAAATCAATCTTATAGGAGTACAATCAATTATCTTATATGGCTTTTGTTTTCTGAATCTTATATGTACACCGGTGAAATCTAGTAATATTATATATATTTTTAATTTGTTGTATATGTTTTTTAAAACTTCTCACTATAATTTTTTTTTTTTTGGTAATCTGAATTTCTTAATATGGATTCTGATAATTAATTTGGTGGATTAAGTTCATTATTTTGCTAGAGAACTCTAATGTCCTGCTAGATTACTCAAAGTAATTCGTTAGAATAATCTCCGGTGCATGGCATCGGAGATAACATGCAGTTTTTTTTGTTGAAACAAAATTATTTTAGATGTATCATGGTAATAGATACGGTGGAATATATATATATATATGTATATATATATTTTTTAAATCTGGCTGATAGATTATCAAAAGAAATATGCCACATTATCCTGTAACGATCGGGGCCGAAGATGACCAACCCCAAGGTAATGTGATAGATTATCAAAATACTCTTAGGTTTAGGGGTGTTCGTCGGGTGGGTTGGGTAGATTTTTGGTATTTTTCAACCCACCCAATGAAGATTGGGTGGGTTGAAAAACTTTTTCACCCATTCAATTAACCTAATATACAAAATCGACCCACCCAATTAAAGTTTGGGTGGGTTTGGCGGGTTTTTCAGGTTCGGCAATTTATAAAAACAAAATAATAAAATATGACTTAAAAATTTAATCACAAATCAAAATACAAGCTCAAATATTCAAATAAAGAAGTCATATAAAGACAATAAGAATTAATTAAAACATGCTTTTAATGAATACTAAGAAACATCAACCACAAACAATCAAATCTATTTCAAAAGTCTAACTCCAATGTGTGCAGTAACAAGAACTAAAGTCAGGCAAATTGAAATAAACTTGAAATCTTGTTCCTAAATCCTAACAGAAGGGAGGATCAGGGGAGGCTAGTGGCAAGTGGCGGCTAGGGTTGGGCAAGGGCAAGGCACGAGACGAACATGGGCTTAGGGAGACAAAAATGAATATGTCGAGGGGTGACGGCCGATGGTCGAAAAATGGACGATTGGAGGAGGCTGGTGGGACATCGGGTTTGGTAAGGGCAAGGCACAAACTTTGGCTTTGGGGGGAGGCATAAATGGGAAATGACAGTCAGATCAACAAAATTGACTTAGGTTAATCATTATATTTTTTCTAAATATAAAAAATAAAAAAAAAACACATTCATTGGGTGGGTTGGGTTTTGATCGGGTTTTAGAATTCCAACCCGAACCCACCCAATTTGACATTGGGTTGGGTGGGTCAACCCAACTTTTTTTTGGGTCTGACGTAGACCCAACCCGTCAGGTTTTCCTTGGGTGGGTTGGGTGGATTATTTGGGTTTTCGAATTTTTTGTTCACCCCTACTTAGGTCAGTTACCGGTAGCTTGCTGACTCCCGTGACATTTGGTGGATTATTGATGGTAATACACCAGATTATCATTTAGATTGGCGGGGAGTAATTTTAAGAAGACATATTATGTTAAATTTGATTTATTATTACACAGCAATATTTAAGTTAAGAAAATTTCGGGGCATAAGTTGCCAAACATCAAATGCTCTACAATCATGGAATACCTTAGGTCTCGTATAGTTCGTCCACCCAACCTTTGTTCGCGTGCTAGCAAGGCCACAACCTTGCCAACGTACCAAAACAACTTCAGTGCCACTCACACTGCTTCCTCACAATCCCCTGATCATTCGAGTAACTGCCTTTATAGTAACCGTCTTAATAACCATCATGGTCCATGTCTTCGAAACTCTGTAGCGAGTCTCGTAGGAGGGAAGAAACGGAATAAGAAGGAAGTTTGTACCGAAAAAACTAGGAAAGAATTGATGGTTACAAGATAGGAAACTCTTACAAATAAGAGCGGAAGATGTAAGGAGAGGATTTCAGAAAAAGTCACAAGCTAGATTAGTTTTCAGAAAGATTGTATTCGAGTGAAAGTGAGAAATCGAGTGTGTAACTGGTACTTTAGTGCAATTCCATCGACTTTTCTTCTTTTTCTTGGGAATTTATTGTTTATTCATTTTACTTCTTTGAGGTTGGTGGATTTTTATCGGCAACTCTTAACGTGCGTTTAGCCCTCCTATGTAGCTCTATTTTAGTTCGACTTGAGCTAAATTGGGCATTTAGACTATCTACATTTTAGCTTGAATATCCTTTCTTAAAACTTCTTTCACATCTTTACTTTCACTATTTTAACACAATTTCTAATACAGGCTTAAATTAAATTTAAACTAAACTAAAACACCAAATGTCCAATTTTAACTTGAATTTATTAACTCAAACTAAAACAAAACTAAAACAGATCATTAAACGGTGTCTTGTATTGTTTTCTCAAAATTCAGAGAGCCTAAACACATGCATTAGCAACGCCTAGTTAAAGGATCTCCTTTTGTTATGACCAAAAAATAAAAAAAGACTAGTCTAATATATTTGACAACAAATATGGACACAGTTTTATTAGAATTTGTTAATGCAGGGAAGAATAATACATTTTATTTTTCACAGCCACTCTTCCTTGATTCTTTTTTAATGTGCTATATATTGGCAGCTACACTAACCCAAGTTTTTTTTTCCCCCTCTTTTTCTAATCCTCAATCCAGCATTTACATCTCGAGGTTTTTTTTTTTTTTTTTCCTCTCTCTCTCTATACAAACAGGAAAAGAAAAAAAGGGTCCTTAATTAAAGTTCCTGTAAATAGATAATTTCCTAAAGTGGTTCTTCAAAAGAAGAACTAGGACTATGGCTGGTTTTCACAAGAGCCATCAAATGGTTGTTTTGCTTGTATCTCTATGTATCATTTTCTGTTTCTGCTCTATAATAGATGCTCCTCTTAAGCTCTGAATCAATTTTTAGACTTCGTCTCTGCAGAAAAAGAAAATACAAAAAAATATTTATCATCAATTTTTCTGATCAATCTAAAAGCATAAGCTATTAGGATGTAGCACCAGTGTTGCATTTTGGACCCTTTTGGTAAAGTATTTGCTTATGCTTTTATTAAGCAAAATGAGAGAAGTAAAAGCTTTAAAAAAAAAAAAAAAGCTTGAATAGAGGTTTTTAAAACATAAAACAACGTTTTCGTTTAACCATCTACAAATAAAAAGTTACATTGTTAATTAAAATATTAATTTAAATAATTCCTAAATAAATTCCTGCATTTTATGGAAACTTAAAAGCTCTTGCAGTCACTCGAAAGTTAATCATTTCAAAAGACAAGCAAACAGGTTTTACCTCATGAGATCATACAGAACCTTGTCGTAGCGGTTCTGCCTCCGCAGTCTGCACTCGGTTGTCATGTTGGTTGTCAAGTGGCATGTACTGTGACATGATAGCCATGATCTCCGAGTCCATGTACGACTGCAAATGGAGATAAGTAAATTCGCCGCGTTCCATTTGTTAATAAAAATTAACTTGTGGTCGATATAAAATTAAGTGAATTAAGCATATTTAGGCATACCCTGAGCCTATACTTGTAAAATATGTAACCCGCTAGACCTGCTCCAACCACCGCAGCAAGAACCACCATAGTTATGAACCAAGCAAATCTCGACCCACGTCTCTCTGCATACAACAATACCGAAAAAATAAGAACTTGCCTTCCTTTCAGAAAAAATTGAACAAGCACTAATTCATAAGGGGATATAGGGAAGTTGAATGAGTTCACATTTGATGCCAGTTCATCAAATAAATGTATAGTTCATTAACAACTCTTTTGATTTTTTTTTTTTTCCTCCCTCGGGAATAAAGTTGACGGAGTTAAATTAGACACTAAATTAATGCATGGCAAACAGCTTAAGTCACATTAACTTGTTTACGAACAGGTTTTAACAATCTCTAAATTAAAAGTGTCAGGTTAATTTTAAGTTTTCAATCATTCTTATCAATAACACAGCTCAAATGAATCTAAATTAGTAAAAGTAAAATAAGTGGAAAGGGGATAGGAGATAGGATAGAAATTAAAAATCATAATTGGATGAGAATATCAAAGTTCTAATCTTTTATGAAAAGAAGGGGGTTTGAGCGTCGTCGACGGTGAGTAAACTTTTTCATACACAAGGGAGAACAATAGATTATAACTGTCTGAGCTGTCTTACCGATACAAGTATCTTGCTCTTTCATATAAAGAAGCCCCCCTGCACACTTGCACTCGTATCCACCCCAAGTGTTCTTACAGCTGCAACCATCGCACTGACAAGCACTACGTTCCTTGCATTCATCGATATCTATTGCACAGCAAAAGGAAACGAATAGATTCTGTAAGACCTAGAAGTCCTTAACATTTAGTTCACACGACAACATTATATTCTTTCCTAAAAGTTGTTTTGGAACGTTCAGTTACCTTCACATTTATGGCCGTCCCCTTGAAAGCCATTCGGGCATCGGCAACCAGACAAGTCAGATTCCTGAAAAGGAATTTTTTTTTTTATTATAAATATCATCTCATGAAATGAAAGTACAAACAGAACCTACTAAAAGTATATTCAGCTAATAGATCCACAGAAAAAGTGCAAGAAACATGTAAATATGACTGAACTGAGCAAGCTGAGAAGGCTAATCCATGCCGAGTTTCTGACCAGCACCCTCCATTGTCCACAGCGCATCTCGCAGGACCAAAAGCTGTTAAGAGGGAATCACTTCATAAATTATACTGGCATGGAAATAATGCATTCTCTATAAATTGAAATGAGTGATACATAGAGATTGTGAATACGAGAATATTTATATTAATGCATCTGAGTTCTGGCATTGCTAGGATGCAACTACGATTAATTATGAGTTTAATGAGTATATTTAGCACCCCAACTATGAATTAAACAATATAATCCACATGACCCTGGCAGATTTTTCAACCTATCCGCACCCAGGGTGAATCCCCTAACGGTTCGGTGAGATGCAGCAGAATAGGATCTCGTGTAGAACCTTTTCTTTCTGTGTAAACTTTTATTATAGATAAATGGGTTTACCTTGACAAGATGTATAACCGTCACCGGTATACTGAACACCATTCACAGCAGGGCACTCACAAACTCTTCCCCGAAATGTGTCCTGAACAAACAAAGAAAAAGAAACGTAAACTCTACAGCCCAAAAAAATAAATCAGTGGCATCAGTATTATAATCTAATGTCATCAAATCTTATCGTGTACCTTGCAAGCTGTTATATTATTATGCTTATTCTGCCAACAACCACCGTTCCTTTCAAGGCACTCGTTTGTCTCGATATCTTCTCAAATACAATGAACAGGGAAAATATATCAGTACAGTTCCAAAATGTACGTTACAAAGGGTGGCAATGGGAGGGAAGAGAGATGGAAATGAAAGAAGAAGATCAACCTGTATTCAGACAAACTAGAGGTTCAGTTGTCTCCTTAAATCCAGCACATATTGCTTTCAGCACAGCTTTACCATCCAATTTTCCTTAAAAACAAGCAACATTAAGTAATTCAACATCCTCATATGGTATAAAACGAGGAAATATGTAACCAAAAGTGGAACAAAATCCTATCGAAATTTAGATATCAAAAACGGCAAGTAAGGGCGGTAATAGCAACTGGTAATTTTAAGCTTGGAAATATGCTATAGTAGTCAAGATGATCTTCTTATGAGTAGGCTTTCATAAACACTATGGTGGCATACTCCTACTAAATACCGCTGGTGTTGCGAGGAACAGCTTAGCCGGTTTTGGAGGTGTAATTAGAAATTTTTAGAGGTTTCACTTTGGGCTTCTCAGAGCTTTAGTATAGCTCTGGAAGCATGGTTAAACGGTATTATTATGACTAATTATATAGATATCAATGATGACCATTTGTTCTTTACATGCTGGATGTATTACACTAGAAATCAATGACAACACCGCGGAGAGCAAATGCGGCAAATGGTTATCGTCAAGCCAGAACAAAAGAACATATTAAAATCAGCAGGAAATTTATAACTGTGTTCTTAGTTCAAATCCAAAAGGCTTTAGTCATCAAGGTCATAGGGTAATGGAATTAATACCTAATCAAGGAATAAGACTAGGGAATAGAGCTGCTTGGAACAAACCTCGATACTGAACATTGTTAACAACCAATGTAGGCAAGATGGTAACATCACCACGAGATCCTCGGCCGACCTGAATTTAGAAGCGTGGAGAAACAAGAATGTGTTGATTAGGTAACTGAGAGGAGTCAAAATAACTAAATAAGTTCCTCAAATCATATGACTGTTGTTTTAGAAGAGGTATCTAAAATGTGATCTGGTCACCAAAAGTATGACCTGCACTAGTTGCTCAGTTTTTAGAACTTCATTCTCCACATCAGCATCAGGATCGCCCATGCATTCCTTAATCTTCTCGATGGATATATCTACATCGACAAGATTAGAGATATTAGAACACCATACGCAAGCAGGGCCCATTTAAAAAGCAATGACATTTATGGACCTAGAGATTTCATGACATCCTCGGCACAATCTTTGCTGTATCGTTTCTGTTTCATAGAGCACCGGATGTGAAAGTCGGTGACAAAGTCCCACCAGACCCAAGAGCGGTTGCTCTCCTTGGAAACTCTATGCACACAAAGCTGCCTCAAGTTCTCAAACACCACATCCTTCCCTTGGTACCCCTGGCCAAAATCCTTCTCGGGATCAGGTGCACAATATCTCCCGCGGTTTATGCACTGGGACTTGCATTGGGTGCTGAGGATGAAAGCCTGCGGGCAGTACCAAGTTATGTAACGCGGCGTAAAGAGCGTGTATCCTCCTCTCTCGAGAATCTGCGCGTGACCCTTGAAATTCTTCACGAAATTCATTTGCTCGTCGCAACGAGCCCCGCACTCGTCGTTACTGTTTGTCCAGAACTCATACTCAACCCGATTATCAGGATGGGGCATGGACTCTCTCCAGTCTAGTTTAACCACGACGTTTTGATGGTTTTTCAAGCCCTCCTTGAGGCTGTCACCGAAGGATTTCTCTATCAAGGCAGAGGGAATGTTGATCCTCTCGATGTAGCCGTCGGCATCATTGCTCTCCTCCGGCGAATCCATTGTTATTAATGGCTCGTCAATGTTATCAGCCACCAACACTGCTGCAGCTCCTGCCTGTTGAGCATTCCACACCTTCAAAGCAAAGTAGCAACCTAGAAAACCAACCAAAAAAACCAAAACAAAAAAAAGAGTCAAAAAAAAAAAAAGTTAAAATCTGTGGCACATGGTGGCCTATATAAAACACAAAAGACAGAGAACAAAAGCACAGTATTTGCAAGGAAAAAGCCAAAACTGATTAAGGAAAAAAAGTTGAAGATTGGAATGAGATAGGCTTTTGGTAACTTGACGTTCCCGATTTAGCCATGATTTGACAAAATAAAAATCTAACAAGGCTTGCATGCAGGGCTAGAACAGGGGAAAAACAGAGCAACTCTTCTTTTTTTTTTTTCCCTTTTATAAGAGAAAAGAGGATGGTTGTGCCATATCACGATCCCGTCTATTAATTACTGGATAGACTCATTGGTTGCATTATAGAATGACAAAAAACTTAGATTTTAAATTTTCATAATTAACAAACTGGATAAACTCATTGGTTGCATTATAGAGTGACAAAAAACTTGATTTTAAATTTTCATTATTAACAAACTTTAAACTTTAAGAATAGATAATATATAATTTTTTTTTAATCAAAAATTAAGTTTTTATATGCATTTATAACTCGAATATGAAACTTGAATGATAAAAATGAAAACTCTAAATAGATTTTTTATTATTACGCTGCTATCACCAATCGTAACTGTGCAAATAATATACCAAGTTATAACCAAAATAAACCTATAAAAAGGGGGGAAAATATAAAAGTACTCATAATTGGAAAAACTCTTTTGAGACAAGCAAAACTAGGAAAAACTTCATGCTTTTGCTGAAAGTAATTCAAAAGGTAGAAGAAAAGGAAGCAACCAAACTATCAATTTCACAGTTCAAAAAAAAAATGAAGAAGAAGAGAGATTGCCACGACAAACTCATGCCATAAAGTTTTAAAAAAAAAATCCAATTGAAGAGATTGACAAATGCAGCTTTTTTTTTTTTTTTTGGCATTGAAGAGATTGACAAAGTTAACATATACCCATCAACAAACTTTCAATAATTAAAAAAAAATGGAAAAGAAAAAAGTAAACAGCCTGTAGAATTTGCCATCAAAAATCAATTCCAACTTCCAAGAAAGAGATTGCCACAACCAACAACATACCCACCTTCCTAAAGGTCCAAAAAAAAAAAACCCAAGAAATACAACAATTCAATGGAGCAGAATAATAACAATTAAAAAAAAAGAGTAAAGAAATTTACCTCCACGATCAAGAAGAACGACAGTGGGGCGAGCATAGCGAGATTTGAAAGGCTTGTCACTGTCAAATGGCTCACAGCCAGACGACCCTTTATCCGGATAAACGACAGATCCCACAATATAACCTCCATAGTCAGGAACTCCAAAGTTTCCGATGGCTCCGCTGTGCTTGGCCCTCATGCTCAGCGGCGACAGCACTTTCACGCTCTCCGTCTCCACCACAAAGTGCCCTTCCACTCTCACGACGACGTTGTTTAACACCAACACCACAAACAAAGAAGCCAAGAAAACAACTACAGAGTAATAATTATTATAATAATAAGCCATAGAAGAAGAAGAAGAAGGCTTTCTTTTCATCTTTTTTTTTTTTAAGTTTTCTCCGAAGGATTTTTTTGTTTGACGTGTCTGAGTAAGGACTTTGCGAGAGTTAGTTTGGTTGAAGAAGAGAGAGAAAGTGCTGTGATTTGATTTAAAGAGTAGGGGTGGTCTTGGCTTTCTTTGTGTCCAACCGTGACGTAAAAGGAAACGACAGGAGAGAGAAAGTGAGAGAGAGACAGAGAGAGAGAGAGGGTGGTGGACTTGGACGGAGTCATTGGAACAACTTGCACCCGTTTCATTTCTTCGAAGAGCCAGAGAGAGAATATCATTTTTCCATTTTTGTTTTTACCTTGGTTTTTTGGCGATTGAAAAGTCATACTATAGCGGGATTGAATTTTAAAAAATAAATTTTTTTTTTACTTTTTAAAAACTAGACTCTTTTAAATATATTTGAATATTACATAATACATATTTAAATAAAAAAAATTTATATTATAATTAAATATAATATTTATTTAGATAAAAAATAGTTAAATTATATTTTATATGATATGATAAATAAAAATAATAAATAATAAAATAATAAATAAAAATTATATTATATTTAAATGTAATATGAATATAATATTATTACGGAATACCTCTAAATTTTTATATTTAAATATTAAAAAATAAAAAGGAGGTTTTTAATAAAAGAAATTTTATTTATTCAATTAACTTTTTATTTTTAAAAGAAATTTAAATAATTTTTTTATTTTTAAAAATTAAAAATTTTTTATTTTTGAAAAATGAATACCATATACAATAAAAAAAGCAAGTGAGTGTTTTCTTTAAGAAAAACAAAAAAAAAATTTCTAGTAGAAAAACCATATTACTTCTAAATATAAACATAAACGAACAGGTACAAAATGATACTACACTGTTGACCTAGCGTATGTAATATTAATATCTCATTTTGAAGAACCATTTAATTTAGATTAGCTAAAAAAAGATTGATTAATTTTTTAAAATTTTTTTATAAAATTCGTATAAGAGATTGATTAGTATTCATATTTGACGGATTGAAAAATATTAAAATGATAAAAATTAAGAGTAAAAATTAAAAAAAATACAAAAAAATACTATAACAACTCATATTTAATAAATTGAAATCTATCATCAAATAAACTTGTAATTTTGGTTTATTTTTTAGAAAAAGAAAAAAATTAAACTAAATTAAGATAAACTTGATATCCAAATAAGATATAGATTGATGTTTTTCAATACTTACTCTTTAATATATAATATTTTATATTGATAATTGTCATTTACAATAAAAATTTTAAAATATAACGTAGGACATATAAAAGTATAAAAATATATAAATTTTATATATTTATCAATTAACTATTACATAAATCTGAAAAAAAAAATCTATTAAAACTTTATGGCTATCGGATAATTACATTGAATTATAATTCAAGTAGTAATATATTCATACTTTTTAATATTTCCTTAATGCTTAAGTTTAAAGTTGGAATTGTTTCATTTTATTTTTAATTTATGTATTTATATATTATAATGATAGGAACGCACAGAAGTCCAAAACTCGATCTTGTAATGCCACACGTACCAATCCATCCGATGTATTTGGTGGCTACGCACGCACCCACGCACGCGCAGACAAACATACATACATATATAAATATATATTTATATATATATTTATTGGTTTCAACTTGCTTGTCGGCTCAGTTAAATGGTTTATATGCCAGGTTCAACCCGACCGCGCTACTTAACATTAAAAAATTAAATAAAAATATTGTATAATTATCTCTAAATTATATTTGGAATTGTTAAAAAAAGTTTAGTTTGAATTGTAATTTAAGAGGATGGTGATAACACGTTATATTTAAATATAATATATTAAATATAATTTATATTTAAATAAAAAATATTTATATTATATTTAAATATAATATGTATTTAAATAAAAAAAATTTAGATTGTATTTAAAATGGTATTTAAGGGGTTAAAAAAATATCTTCAAAATAACTTTTTTTTATTTTACCATCACTTTTTATTATTTACATATTCAAAACACTATAGTAAATGTCACGCCGCGAAATTTTTAAATTTAAAATTTCACGCATTAATATATAAACTCAATTTGTTAGTGTGCCAATAAAATTTTTCTTATTTTCATAGGAATTAAATTTTAAATTTTCGAGGTATTAAATACTAATTTAAGGATATTTAAAATTTTTTTACAAATTTTAAAGTTTTAATAATTTTTAACCAATTAAAATTTAACAAATACTAATTTTTTTTATTTATTTATTCATTTATTTATTTTTTTCTCTCTTTCTTTTTCTTTCCGGATTCTTCCGGAATTATTCCCCGCATCTTAATACTCTCCCTCTCATTTTTTTTCCCTTCTTTCTTCACCGACTACCCACTCCGGCTCTCTCTCTCGCCCCTTTATTTTTTCTTCTCTTTTCTTTTCTCTTCTTCTTCTTTGCCGATTCTCTTTCTCCCTCTCTCACTTTTGTTTTTCCCTTTTTTTTCTTCCTTTTCTTTCCCTTTTCTTCTGCTTCCCGCGTCTCTCTCTCTCACGCCCTATTCCTATTTTTTTTTTCTTCTCTTTTCTTTTCCCTTCTTCTTCTTCCCTTCGTCGACTCCTTCTTCCCCTCCCCATCTCTTTTTTTTCTTTCCTTCTTTTTCTCCTCTCCTTCGGCCGAACCAGCCACCCACCCTCTTCCTTTCCTTTTCTTTTTTTCTTTCCTTCCTTTCTTCCGGTCGAACTCCACCGGAAGCCGCCGCCAAGCCCAAGCCACCGAAAGCCACCCCCTCACTTCTTCCACGCCGATCCTTCCTCCTCCACCGGAAGCCCGCGGAACGCCGCCAACCCGAGCTCCTCGCGACGCCACCGCCGTTCGCCAGTCCGCGCCCAAAGTCCCCGCCAAGCCGGAGAACCCGAACAGCCGCGCCCCGCGCCGTCCGCCAAGCCACCCACGCCGACGTTCCCTCGCGAGCCCGAGCCACCAACGCCCTCGCCGCGCCGCAGACTGCTGTGCCTAAAGCCGGGTGCCCGACGCCAGCCGCCGCCGCCGCCGCCCTGGCCGCCGTGAGTTCTCTTCCGGCCGGCCTTCTTTCTTCAGCAAAAGAGAAAAAAAATGGTGTATATGTATATATATATATATGTATGTCTGTGTGCGTGTGTGTGTGTTTTCATATATATATATTGTGTGTGACTGTGTGTGTGTGCGTGAGTTTACAGATACATTATATAGTAATAATAATAATAAGTAATAATAATAATAATAATAATAAGAATAATAAGTAATAATAAAAATAATAAATATTTTTAGATTTTAAATTTAAATTGATTTGAAATTGGTGTTTGAACTGTTCTGGGAGTTGGAAAATTTTTCTGCAGGGTAAGCATTTTGGAGCTTTTGGGGAAGCCTATTTTTAGAGCAGGTCATACCGAAATTTTTAAAAATATATATCTATATTTTGGATATTTGTGTTAAAATTGTTGTTTTAAAATTACGGTGTTAAAATAAAGTATCATTTTAAATTCTAGAAAAAATTCAATGGCATACTAATTAGTTGAGTTTACCGTAATTCGATTACGGAATTCTTGGACAGATAATTAAATTATCTGTGTTTCTTGTTTTAGGTACTCGTAGATCGAATTCAGAAAAAAAGACTATCTTGGAATTCGTGCGAGAAATTGATCGTAGGTCAAATTGCTGACGAGGTAGGATATCTTATCCTTTCCTTGTAGCCAATTTTGTTTTAATGATTTGGCCAAAAATCATTTAAAGAAAATGTGTTTATAAAGCTTTGAAATTTACGTGATTTAGAAAATATCACGATTTCGAAAATTAAGAGAAAAATATCCGGTTACGGATTTTTTTTGAAAACAATACGGTATATTTTTAGTATGTGAATCATATGTTCACATGAAATGTTGAAAGTTAGATTTGGTGTTAAAGTATACCGGGAGCCAGCACACACGTGCGAAGAGTGCACATCTCGATCGAGGATCACTCATTATGCTTTGGCATGGTGAGGGAGGCTCATACGGACCGTACACGAACTAGATGTATATAGGGACACAAATTGCATAATCACGATTCTACGTTTATGATTCGGTACTGCATTAACATACTTAGTATGATGGTTAAATTCAAATGTTGAATTGAATTTTTTTTAAGAATATCCTACTGGGCCTTTCGCTCACTGTTTTAAAACTGGTAAACTCCCAGGAGAGAAAGCTGATTAGAAGATACGGGTGACGTAGACCCGTCCGTGGACGCCCAGGGAGTTAAAGTAGGGATCTGTACATTAGGACAACGTATGTATAAGAGCATTCCGGGACTGTAAATTCTAAACTTTACTTTTGCAATTTCAGTTATTTTATTTTATCCAAATATGCATCTGTGGGATATGGGTACCTCACCACCTGATGTTGCGATAAAAATAGAAAGACAAATATTAATAAATTTAAAATATACAAGCATAATTTATAAACACGTTTAAAGACTCGGTAAAGGGTAAGATATAAAAACTGACAGACTTAGGAATCTGAGCTTTTCCTTCAATTATTCTTTAAAAATTTTATATCCGTCACTATCCCGGCTTTTTGGGAAGTGACACCTGTCGCTGTCCCGGGTTTTGGGACGTGACATGATTTTTGGTATCAGAGCATGGTTTGGGGTTCCCATAGGAATTATATGCATACTTGGAGTAAAATAAAATGCAAATTTACAACCCGGAATTTTTATTTTATAGAATGCCGCCCAGACGTAGAAGGGGAACTGTCCCAAGAACAACTCTAACCCCAACCTCAGCACCGACGCCAGAGTCGGACCAGGCAAACGTCGCGGAAGCCATGTATCAAGTATTACAACACATGGCTGCTCGTGCGAGAGATGAACCTGTCGTCCGTGACATGAACCGGAGCCTACACGATTTTCAACGATTTCGAGTTCCAGCCTTTACTGGTGAAGGTGATCCTCAAGAGGCGGACGATTGGTTCCAAAGTGTGGTGATGAAGATGGACACTATCCAGACTCCACCTGAATACCGGATTGAAATTCTTTCTACCTATTTGGATGGCAAAGCTGGCATATGGTAGAGACAAATCAGGAGAACGCACAATCTCCAAGAGATGACATGGGAGATGTTTGAACAATTATTCTATGATCAATTTTTCCCTGAGAGTTTTCGGGATCAAAAGATTATAGAATTCATGAGCCTACAACAAGGAAATATGACCATATTCGAGTACGTGTCAAAGTTTGGAGAATTATCCAGGTTTGCCTCTACAATGGTGGCGACTGAGCGCACCAAATGCATCAAGTTTGAGCAGGGACTTAAACCATCAATAAGGAGACTGGTGGTGGGTATGCAGATCCGTGACTACCCGACGCTCGTGTCAGCTGCCCTGCGTATTGAGCAGGATAATCAAAATTTCCAAAAGGAGAAATCTGAAGCTCCAAGGACATCTGGTGGACCGACCAGAAGTCAACGTGGGAATCGTACTCATGTCAGTGGGGTCAACGTCGAAGGTAGAAGAACTGATAGTACTACTAATACCTCTACCGGAAGAGTACACCCATATGAGAGGAGCTGTTATAACTGTGGCCAAACAGGACATTTAAAGAGGAACTGTCCTTACAGGCAACAGCAGCCGTCTCAACAATTCCAGCAGTCCAGCCAATCATCAGTCGGATCTCGTCAATCTGGATCTGGACAGTTTACCCAGGGACCAGTTAACCAAGGACAGTCAGGATTTGGCCAGCCACAATATAGGCCGCCACAAGCCCCTTATCAGCCAAATTTTGGACCTCAGTCATTCCAATCACAGTGGAGACCTCAGTGTCCAATAGTAGGCAGGCATCTTTGCAACCGCTACAATTCAGGCCAGCGGGACCCACTGCCTCAAGGAACAGTATGAATGACAAGGGGAAAGGAAAAATGTATGCTGTGGAAGGGGAAGAACCAGCGACTCAGAACAGTCCCACGGTTATGGAGGGTATGATTCTGATCTCTTCTAGTTGGGCACACGTATTGTTTGATACTGGTGCCAGTCATTCTTTTATTGCATCCACGTTTGCAAAAGCATTAGAATTAGAAATCAAACCTTTAGAATCACCTTTGCCCCTATGTACGCTATTTGGAAAAACCGAAGCTTCATTGATATGTTGGACTAATGTTGTTACGCGAGAAGGCGAACAACTTAATGTCCAATTCATTATCCTACCAATGAGACGCTATGATGTGATTCTTGGTATGGATTGGTTAACTCAGAATAGGGCGACGTTAGATTGTCATCACTGAAAGGTGATATTATTCATAGAGCCAAACCCGACGGTGATCGAACTCGAAGATCCAGATCGGGTGATGACCAGTGAGTTGTTGAGATCAGCCATCGGTGGTCAACGAAAGCTATCTTGCGCCGTTATTATTTTCGCATTGGAAGGTGACAACAACGTGGAAAGAGGTGATCACTACACTCCAGTGGTAGATGAATTTCCGAATGTATTTCCTGAAGATTTACCCGGTTTGCCACCTGACCGAGAAGTAGAATTCTACATCGATCTTATTCCCGGCACAGCCCCGATATCAATTCCGCCTTACAAAATGGCACCTGCGGAGAAAGCTGAATTGCGGAAACAATTGACTGAACTAGAACTTAAAGGATTCATCCAACTCAGTAAATCACCATGGGGAGCACCAGTCCTGTTTGCAAAGAAACAAGATGGAAGCTTGCGACTGTGTGTTGACTATAGGCGACTGTGTGTTGACTATAGGCAACTGAACAGGGTGACCATCAAGAATAAATATCATTTGCCAAGAATCGACGAGTTATTTGATCAACTTGAAGGTGCTCAATACTTCTCAAAGATTGATCTGAGATCTGGATATCATCAATTGAAAATCCGAGAGGAAGATATCCCAAAAACTGCATTTAGGACTTGGTATGGATCTTACGAATTCTTGGTTATGCCTTTTGGTTTAACGAATGCTCCAGCAGCTTTTATGGACTTGATGAATCGTGTTTTCCGACCCTTTCTAGATCAGTTTGTCATCGTCTTCATTGATGATATTCTGATCTATTCTAAGACTCGGGAAGAACACGAACAACACTTAAAGCTGGTCCTACAAACTCTGCGGGAGCATCAGCTATATGCAAAGAGGGAGAAATGCGACTTCTGGTTATCTGAAGTCAAATTTCTCGGACATGTTATCTCTAGCCAAGGCATAGCCGTGGACCCTACAAAAGTCGAGGCAATATTGAAATGGGAACGACCTAGAAACGTAATCGAAATCAGAAGTTTTCTGAGATTGGCGGGATATTATCGTAAATTCATTCAGGATTTCTCGCGAATTGCAGCCCCAATGACACGACTAACAAGAAAAGACGTTCGATTTGACTGGGACAGCAAATGTGAGAACGCTTTCCAAGAATTAAAAACTCGCTTGACTAGCGCTCCAGTTCTTATAATTCCCAAGCCAGAAGAACCGTATGAAGTTTATACTGACGCATCGAAAGAAGGACTCGGGTGTGTTCTAATGCAGAGAGGACATGTCGTAGCATACACATCTCGACAATTGAAGACGCATGAGAAAAACTACCCAACACATGATTTAGAGTTGGCAGCCATTATTTTTGCTTTAAAAATTTGGAGATGCTATCTCTATGGTGTCTCATTTCAGATTTTCTCTGATCATAAGAGTTTGCAGTATCTCTTTACTCAGAAAGATCTGAATTTGAGACAAAGACGTTGGGTAGAGTATATGGAAGATTATGACTTTACTCTGGAATATCATCCAGGTAAGGCTAACGTCGTTGCGGATGCTCTTAGTCGGAAAGGTACCGGTGTTCTTGCTTCATTAGCCGTGCTTGATTGGAAAAGAACAGCAGTGGTTGAGGATTATGATCGTCAGATCTCTGAGGATCAAAATTCAATCACTCTGTACAATTTGGTAACTCTACCTTACTTGATTCAGCAAGTCAAGGAGAATCAACATAAAGATAGCCATTTGCAAAACGTCTGGTCCAAGCTTCAGAATGGAGAACAACTGGAATATTGGAACATCCGTAGTGATGGAACTTTGTATTTCAAACATCGTCTAGCTGTTCCACAAATACCAGAATTGAAGAAGGCAATCATGGATGAAGCTCATAAATCTCGATTTACAATACATCTAGGAGTCATCAAGATGCATAAGGATTTAAAGAGGCAACACTGGTGGCGAAACATGAAGAATGATGTGACAAATTATGTGAAGACCTGTCAGAATTTTCTTAAGGTCAAAGCGGAACGTCAGAAACCTGGAGGGATGCTACAGCCGCTACCTGTTCCAGAGTGGAAGTGGGAAGAAATGACCATGGATTTCCTTATGGGGCTACCAAAAACACGGAATGGTTTCGATGCAATTTGGGTAGTGGTAGATCGATCGACAAAATCAGCGCACTTCATTCTTATCAAGTCCACATATGGTAGGCAGAACTTAGCCAAAGTATATCTGGATGAGATAGTGAAATATCATGGAATTCCATTGAGTATTATTTCTGATCGAGATCCTCGATTTACCGCTCGATATTGGAAGAGTTTCCAGGCAGCTTTTGGGACAGATTTGAAATTCAGCACCGCCTTCCATCCACAGACCGACGGACAATCCGAAAGAGTTATTCAGATCCTTGAAGACATGTTACGTGCCTGCGCGTTAGATTATGGGAACAAATGGATTGATAATTTATCGTTAGCAGAGTTCGCCTACAACAACAGTTATCAATCTAGCATCAAAATGGCACCATTCGAAGCTCTTTATGGAAGACCATGCAGATCACCTATATGCTGGATCGAACCTGAAGATTGAGTTCATACTGGAGCAACTATTGTCGAGGAGACTACTGAGAAAATTCGAATTATTCGAGAACACTTAAAAACAGCGCAGAGCCGACAAAAGAGTTACGCTGACATACGACGTCAAGAGATAGCGTTAGTTAAGGTTTTATGGCAACATCACAGAAGTGAAGACGCTACTTGGGAAGTGTAAAGTGAGATGTTAGAGAAATACCCCCATTTGTTTGAAAATCTAGATAATTCGAATTTCGAGAACGAAATTCTTTTGTAGGAGGGGAGAATTGTCACGTCGCGAAATTTTTGAATTTAAAATTTCGCGCGTGAATGTATAAACTCAATTTGTTAGTGTGCCAATAAAATTTTTCTTATTTTCATGAGAATTAAATTTTAAATTTTCGGGGTATTAAATACTAATTTGAGGATATTTAAAACATTTTTACAAATTTTAAAGTTTTAATAATTTTTAACCAATCAAAATTTAACAAATACTAATTTTTTTATTATTTATTTATTCATTTATTTATTTTTTTCTCTCTTTCTTTTTCTTTCCGGATTCTTCCGGAATTATTCCCCCCATCTCTCCCTCTCATTTTTTTCCCTTCTTTCTTCACCGACTACCCACTCCTGCTCTCTCTCGCCCCTTTATTTTTTCTTCACTTTTCTTTTCTCTTCTTCTTCTTTGCCGATTCTCTTTCTCCCTCTCTCACTTTTCTTTTTCCTTTTTTTTTTCTTCCTTTTCTTTCCCTTTTCTTCTGCTTCCCGCGTCTCTCTCTCTCACGCCCTATTCCTATTTTTTTTTTCTTCTCTTTTCTTTTCCCTTCTTCTTCTTCCCTTCGTCGACTCCTTCTTCCCCTCCCCATCTCTTTTTTTTCTTTCCTTCTTTTTCTCCTCTCCTTCGGCCGAACCAGCCACCCACCCTCTTCCTTTCCTTTTCTTTTTTTCTTTCCTTCCTTTCTTCCGGTCGAACTCCACCGGAAGCCGCCGCCAAGCCCAAGCCACCGAAAGCCACCCCCTCACTTCTTCCACGCCGATCCTTCCTCCTCCACCGGAAGCCCGCCGAACGCCGCCAACCCGAGCTCCTCGCGACGCCACCGCCGTTCGCCAGTCCGCGCCCAAAGTCCCCGCCAAGCCGGAGAACCCGAACAGCCGCGCCCCGCGCCGTCCGCCAAGCCACCCACGCCGACGTTCCCTCGCGAGCCCGAGCCACCAACGCCCTCGCCGCGCCGCAGACTGCTGTGCCTGACGCCGGGTGCCCGACGCCAGCCGCCGCCGCCGCCCTGGCCGCCGTGAGTTCTCTTCCGGCCGGCCTTCTTTCTTCAGCAAAAGAGAAAAAAAAAATGGTGTATATGTATATATATATATATATATGTATATCTGTGTGCGTGTGTGTGTGTTTTCATATATATATATATTGTGTGTGACTGTGTGTGTGTGCGTGAGTTTACAGATACATTATATAGTAATAATAATAATAAGTAATAATAATAATAATAATAAGAATAAAAAGTAATAATAAAAATAATAAATATTTTTAGATTTTAAATTTAAATTGATTTGAAATTGGTGTTTGAACTGTTCTGGGAATTGGAAAATTTTTCTGCAGGTAAGCATTTTGGAGCTTTTGGGGAAGCCTATTTTTAGAGCAGGTCATACCGAAATTTTTAAAAATATATATCTATATTTTGGATATTTGTGTTAAAATTGTTGTTTTAAAATTACGGTGTTAAAATAAAGTATCATTTTAAATTCTAGAAAAAATTCAATTGCATACTAATTAGTTGAGTTTACCGTAATTCGATTACGGAATTCTTGGACAAATAATTAAATTATCTGTGTTTCTTGTTTTAGGTACTCGTAGATCGAATTCAGAAAGAAAGACTATCTTGGAATTCGTGCGAGAAATTGATTGTAGGTCAAATTGCTGACGAGGTAGGATATCTTATCCTTTCCTTGTAGCCAATTTTGTTTTAATGATTTGGCCAAAAATCATTTAAAGAAAATGTGTTTATAAAGTTTTGAAATTTACGTGATTTAGAAAATATCACGATTTCGGAAATTAAGGGAAAAATATCCGGTTACGGATTTTTTTTGAAAACAATACGGTATATTTTTAGTATGTGAATCATATGTTCACATGAAATGTTGAAAGTTAGATTTGGTGTTAAAGTATACCGGGAGCCAGCACACACGTGCGAAGAGTGCACATCTCGATCGAGGATCACTCATTATGCTTCGGCATGGTGAGGGAGGCTCATACGGACCGTACACGAACTAGATGTATATAGGGACACAAATTGCATAATCACGATTCTACGTTTATGATTCGGTACTGCATTGACATACTTAGTATGATGGTTAAATTCAAATGTTGAATTGAATTTTTTTTAAGAATATCCTACTGGGCCTTTCGCTCACTGTTTTAAAACTGGTAAACCTCCAGGAGAGAAAGCTGATTAGAAGATACGGGTGACGTAGACCCGTCTGTGGACGCCTAGGGACTTAAAGTAGGGATCTGTACATTAGGACAACGTATGTATAAGAGCATTCCGGGACTGTAAATTCTAAATTTTACTTTTGCAATTTCAGTTATTTTATTTTTTTCAAGTATGCATCTGTGGGATATGGGTACCTCACCACCTGATGTTGCGATAAAAATAGAAAGAAAAATATTAATAAATTTAAAATATACAAGCATAATTTATAAACACGTTTAAAGACTCGGTAAAGGGTAAGATATAAAAACTGACAGACTTAGGAATCTGAGCTTTTCCTTCAATTATTCTTTAAAAATTTTATATCCGTCACTATCCCGGCTTTTTGGGAAGTGACACCTGTCGCTGTCCCGGGTTTTGGGACGTGACACCTGTCGCTGTCCCGGGTTTTGGGACGTGACAGTAAACTTGAAATTTTATAAGTCCATAACTTTGTATATACAAGTCTAAATGAGATAATTTTTTTTTAAATTGCATAAAATTTTGAGATGAAAGAAATAGTATTTATATTGATTTTTTTTATAAAAAAAATTTAAAATTTTATATTTTTTCATCTCTAAACATTTTTTTCTCTAAATATATTTTCTAAAACAACTTTTTTTCTAATAAAAAAAAAGTCTCCCAAAAGGCAACCAAACGGATCCTAAATAATGAATATGTAATATAATGGGTAAAAATAGAGAGAAAAGAGAGAGAGAAAAAGAGTATATGATGCGATTAGTAAAAATAATAAAAAATATGAAATAATAAAAAGTAATTATATTAGATTCAAAATATAATATGTTTAGTATTTGAATATAATACTTTTACACATAGATGAAAATTATTTTACATTTAAATATAGTATAAATATGATACGATAGATAAATAAATGGGACATAATAATTTATTGTTGGAGTTCTTAATAGTCAAGCCACTTACTTAAAAGTTAGGTGACTTTGGTATTGGTTTTGAAATGTTTTCTGTTTTTCAAAAAATTAAAAATGAGAATGTTTTGAAGACTGTATTGAGATTATTTCTGAAATTGTGTTTGGTTATGTTTTATAAACGTATATTCTGAAAAACATAAAAATGAAATTTTGTTTAGTTATACATTTTGAAAACTCATTTTATAAGTGAGTATTTTATAAAAATATATTTATTTTTAATTTTAAAAAAATAATTAAAAATAAATTATTAGTTATAATTAAAAAAAAAAAACTTTGGTGGTAGGTTTTGCAATGAGCGATAGGGGTGGAAGAGATTGGTGGTCTAAGCTCTAGGTGGTTGTGGTGGCTAGATTTAGGTCATAAGTCGATAGTCATCATCGTGAGTAGACTGTCGTCATTGTCACTAGCCCATGATCATCAGCCTTCGTCGAAGATGGATGCCATCGTTGAACATAATCATCACTGATGCTGTACAGACAGAATGAGAAAGAGAAAGGAGATGGAGGGAGAAAATGAAAACAAAAAGTGAAAACAACTTTTTTTTGTTTTCAAAAAACCAAAAAAATAACATAGTTAAAAACAATGTTTTCGAAATGATTTTGAAAACGTTGAATAAACAAACGCTATTTTGGAATCGTTTTCATTTTCTGTGTTTTTGAAAATAGAAAATCATTCTCGAGAACAAAAACAAACGCCCCCTTACTTTTTCATTAAAAGTTAACTTCCCATAATTGTTTATTTATTTATATTGAAAAGCTTTCTCTGTTCATATATTTCCTTTTAAAAAAAAACCATGCATATATATATATATATTTGCAATGCGTTACTTCATTTTTAAGGAAAATTGGTGTTTTTGTTTTTGTTTTTGTTTTTTTTTTTCTTTTCCTACATAATCCTTCATTTTCTTTTAATAAAAAGGTAGATGGAGATGAATTGGAATTTGGCTAAACTTAAAAAAATTGGAAAGCAAGGCTTTCTTCATGGAATATTTTCTAACTTTAGTAGCTTAAAATCTGTCTCATGATAAGCTGTAATAAAAAATAAAAAAAAAGGTCTTATTAGCTCTAAATCATCCGATTAAGGTAATAACTCTACTAAGGGTGCCTCCAGCATCAAAATCTAGCAGTATCTTAAAATATTTAATGAATTTATATCTTTCTTTTTTTCTATAGAACGAATTTTTACCTTTAGAAAACTGACATACACATATACACACACAAAAACTTGCTTAGCCTATGTCAATTATACTCGTGCTTTTGTCGTAATTTTTTTATCTCAATTTTGACAAATAAAATTTAATGTATTTTTCATCTTTCAGTAAAAAGATAAATAGCTAATATTTTTTACACTCTTGTTTTTCTTTCTCTCTCTCTCGCACAAGATAACAGAGATTAAACCATTTTCAATATATTTATGTATGATAATGTTATATTTGTCATAAAATAATATAAAAAGAGCATAATCTTACTTTATATTCTAATATATTATATTATTTTTATTTTTTATTTTATCATTATTATGTTTTGAAAGTTGTAAAAATGAACTATTGATATTTGAATAAATGAAAAATAAAATTATTATAATAATTACATAAACAATAACTAATAAAAATCAAAAATCAAATTTGATATTATCTATATTTTATGATAAATTTAACCTATGATAAATTTAATATTAAAAATAATATTATATTAAAATATATATATTTTATTTAAACACTAAAATTTATTATTAATATATTAATTTAATATTATATTGGAGACGCTCTCTCGGTTATATAATTATACTCTTTCAAATTTCCACTAACCACGTCACAATTCAAACGTGAGTGGAGGGACATAAGACTTTTTTCCAATAGTTCATGTCTTTGCCAGGGACAAATACAAAAAGCTAATACATAGTCACCCCTAAATACTCGATACGTTTCATTTGGGTAAATAAATTGAAGATTTAACTTTTCTACGACATGAAAAGGCTAATTAGAAAAGCACCAATGATGATATCAATATCCTGTTTATACATTCCGATCTCAGTTCATTCATTCGAATAATTCTAAAGTAAAATATGATTAAGATATGCCAACTGCTTCAAATTAAACAATTGTGAAATGGATTTTTTTTTTTAAGTAAGATTCACAATGATTTGCAGCATTTATAGATTTTCTGCTTCTCATTGAAATAAGTATAGTCGAACTTATATTGTTAGGTATAGATATTCATTTATTAAGAGACAATAATAATATATTTTATATTATGTAATTACAGATATAATTTAATATTAATTATATCATAACTTGTCAAGTTAAGTTCACTACAACAAATTAAAAAAAAAAAACATGTTTCATGGCATATGTTATATAGCTGTGTCTGTCCACACAGGCTTGGAAATGAGCAAGCCTCTAAAGCATGCTAAACACTGCTTAGATACCATGTTCTCTGTATTCCACCTTTTGTTTTCTCATATTGCACTCTCTATTTATTTTAAATTTTTTTTCTTGTACTTATTACTTTCATTTGTATAATTCGCTTAAAGAATTGTTGTGCCTTGAAAACAAAAAAAACAAAACAAAACACAAAAAAATGAAAAAGGGAAGAAGGCTACGTGACTTTTAAAGTCTACCCTTGTTAATGAAGTCATCCTCGGGATAGTCGGTCAATGAAATTAAATGGCTGACTTTTCAAGGAAACTTTTGAGTGCTTGAAGGGGCAACCAATAAATTACAAGACATGCTTATCAATTACAATCTATCCCCCACACCACCTATCTAATTGGATGGTAACTATTTTAATATTTAAAAGTGCTCAACCTTGTAAATTGGGCTGTCCATTTTTTTCCCCATTCCTTGAATTTTTTTTATTTTTTTGTGACGTAGAGAACGAGGGGTTTAACCTCTCATTTTTCAACGAAATCTGATATAAAATAACTATTAAATCATGTTTATAATTATACGAGAATTCATTTTTTTTAGCAACCATTTTTTGAAAACTTTTTATCGGTTTTAGAAAAAACTTTTATCGTTACTATGTTATATTATACTGTTAAATAATCTTTAAATTTCATCAAATTTTTTCATACCTTTTTTTTTTTTCACATAATTTTAAAATGAAGTTCATAAATATAAACCCAATCAAGAGACTCTCATTTTTATTCACTTAATGGCATTTAATTCTCAAGTAATACCGTTGAAACATAAACATTATAAATTAGCAAAGTATTAATCGTCAACAAAAACTATTAACTACTAGCGATTATATGTACTATCACATATGTGTGGTATGCTTCTAATTGGATGATAACTGTTTTAATATGTAACAGCACTCAACCTTCTAAATTGGGCTGTCTACTTTTTTCTCTTTCCTTGAATTTTTTTTTTTTTTTTTGTGACTTAAGGAATGAGGGGTTTAACCTCTCTTTTTTTTTTTTTTTTTTAACGAAGGCCCTATTTGTTTCATTGAATCGATCCAAAAGTTTGATTCCAGTTTTGTCTTTTTCTAAAAAGTAAACAAAAATTATAATTAAGTAAACAAGTTTTGACTCAAAATTTCATTTTATTCCAGACTTGACTCGTGAATCATTCAGACCTGAAATCTGATATAAAATAACTATTAAATTATATTTGTAATTATTTGAGAATTCATTGTTTTTAGCAACCATTTTTTGGAAACTTTTTATGTTAAAAAAAAAAAACCTTTACCATTACTATGTTGTATTATACTGTTAAATAATCTTTAAATTTTATCAAATTTTTTCATTTCTTTTCATTTTCACATAATTTTAACATGAAGTTCATAAATATAAACCCTATCAAGAGACTTTTTATTTTAATTCTTAAGTAATGACCTTGACACACAAACATAAACTAGCAAAATATCAATCGTCAACAAAAACTATGAACTACTAGTGATTATATGTACGTGTTTGGCGTATAAGTTTTAGAATAAAAATGTAGAAAAGATTATAATTCAAATTAACAATCTTTGAATTGATTTTTTTAGTTTGATTTGAGACGAGAAAATTCAAATTATATATTTTTAATTAAAATCAGATGTGGTATTATTATTATTAGATTATATTAGTATTTACAAGAGAAAATTAAGTTTAGATTTTGAATAAGTATAAAAATTTTAGCTGCATTATTATTATTATTATTATTATTATTAAAGTTCTTTTTGCAAAAGTGTGTGCAATTAATTAGGCTCATTTAAGAGAAAGAAAGAGTGAAAGAAAGAAAGAAAGGTAGATTCAAGTGGACGTTTTATTTTAACGTTAGCATGTGGGGGATAAATTTAACTAGAGAAAAATTCGCAAAAAAAAAAAATCTAATTAGAGATAAGAATTTTTTTCTTTAGATTAAAAGAGTCTATTTATTTAAAAAATATTTACCAACTAATTCAATATTATCCTGGAAGAAGGTCAACGTATTTATCGTTACTTTATTTTAAGGGAAAGGGATGGTGATATATGTGAAAATTAACCAAGATCTGTACGACCAAGGTTTTTTTAAGTACAATTATATTTACGCTAGTTTTAACGTGCGAATTTAATTTTTCATACTATTTTTATATATAGATGTTAAATTTTCTTAGTAAGATAACCATAAATTTTAAATTATAAAAGAGTTTATTTTTTTAAGAGTTTAATATAATCATATACCGAATGATTAAAAAATAAACTACAAATAGAATAAAACTCTTCTTTATATATATGTGATTTTAGATTAAAAAATTAATTTTGGATTTATATGAGAAAATAGTATTTGAGAGGATTATAAGAAAAATACATTCAAGTGAAATAAGTATTGACAAAGATCATATTAAAAAAAAAAAAGGTTTATAAGGTTTGCAAGAAAAAAAATATAAACAGGGACGCATTTAAGAACTTATTCAAATATGAACAACTTGAAAGAAAAGGGCATTTAAATAAAACAAATTTAAAAATAAAAAAGTTATTAAATAAGTGGTATATTTTTAAAAAATTTAGCAAGGCAATTAGAAAAATAAAAAAGCATTTATAAAGGCCATATTTGAAAAATGAATATTTTTGACAATTATAAGAAAAAGAATTTTACTTTGGACATATTTTGAAAAAATTATTTTATTAGAGAAAAAATTGAACAAAATATATATTAATAAACTATAATGGGAGATACATGAAGGGCATTTTTTTTTAATATAAAGAAGATAAAGAAAAAAAGGATAGAGGAGAACAAAATGCTAAATAGAACAAAAGAACTTTATTAAAACTTTAAATAATGTTTTATGAGTAGAGCTATGGTTACATACTCTCATTTCTATATATGTAATAGAATAATCATGGTAAATAGGTATTTTTTTAGATAATTTAGAAGTAAATAGCAAATTTTAAAATTATTAAAAATTTATAATATAATGTAATTTTCTTATTTTATCCCTGAAATATAATTTGTCTAGTTTCTTATTTTTTCTTTCTTTTTTCTTTCTCTCTCTCCTATTTCTCTTTCTTCGTTCGTTTTTGTTTTTCCCGTGTCTTTGTCTCACTCTTACTTTCTCTCTCTTCATTCGTCTTCTATTCTACACTTTCTCTTTTCCTCATAGCTGGTGAGTGCTTTTTTTCTCTCTTTAGATTCTGTAATTCTCGAGTTCTCTTTGTAGAATTGTTAATTGAATCATTTAGGTTTTGTGATTTTGTAATTTTATTACTTTTGCTGAATTTTTGCTGTTCAATTTTAGGATTTTGTTCGATCTTTTGGGTTTGTTGATGTTTCTCTATCGGTGACCCAACTCACTTAGGTCATCAACTACTTAACTTCTTACGTATCATAATCTTACTTTCTAGTTTTAAGCATCTGTATTAAAAAACCATAGGATTTTTTTTCCTCGAAAAAGGTTTGTTGTGTGGGAAAACATTTTCTAAATAAGACAATCTCTATTGTACAACCTCAAATTTAAGCACTAGTTCGCTTCCTTCAAAACGTTTTGTAATCCATAATATACACACGTTCTTGTTCATTTGAAATATTTTATAGACATAAACATGCTTTCATACTTGTCTCATTCCTTTACATAACATATACATTTCTTTACAGTAGGGAAAACATAGTAAAACCCTCTCCTGTTTATAACATCCTGGGAATCTGTCTGCTAGCCCATCAATTACACCTTTCAGTGTATGGACTGCTTACCTATGTTACCTACATCATGAATAGACATGTAAGCTAAAACTCAGCAAATATAAACATACACACAAAACATTACATATGCATGCCAACTTATGTCGTCTCATTATACTTACTTATTTTTTGTTATTTCGTTTTCATTGCTTCTTCTTTCTTTCATATTGTTTTTTTTTTTTTTACTTTACTTTAGTTTCACTTGTGGGCCCTGTTGATGGTCGTACAATATGCACGTAGATCGATGAGGGGAGGGGGAGCAACCCACCAACCTTAACCTCACAGCCAAACTTTAACTTTTAATTAACTCACCTTGTACAGAGATAGCGCCCTACCAAAGTGGAAGCCATAAACATGAAATCTCACCTTATATGGAGGCCGATATACCAGTGTTTAAATTTTCAATCTTATTATCTTACTTGTTTTTATCATTCTTTACTTTAACATGTCATCTTTCTGACTCCGTGAACATGCTAAAATATCATATCACAAATGCATAACTTTTTTAAATTGCATAGTCAAAATCTTCTTTATGTCAAAATCTTCTTTATCATTTCGTAAAATATTTTTCTTATGAACATTTTATAAAACATTTCATTCATGAACATTTTATAAAACATTTCTTCCATAAACATCTCATTCAGAAATATATCATAACATCGTATCATAGCATCGTATCATAGTATTATATCATTAGGCAAGTCAGTTCATGAACAGATAGGTAAATGTCTGCACTTACAGTATTTAAGCTAGTATGAGCTTCCTCGAGTCCTTTAAGTATCCTTTTCAGTCATTTGTTGGGTTTCCTATAATCAAGATAATCAACGATTATTTTTAATATTTATTTTATTCTTAAAACTTAACAATAACATAAAAATTCTAAGTTCAATTCCTAACAATGAACTTAGGAGTTTAATGTCCCATTCTCAACCTTTCTGCTATTTTTTAATAAGATGACCATTTTATCCCTAGTAGGATTTTCCTCAATAAACATTTCATTCTTACATTTAAACCCAACTAACATTCTTCAAATATCATAAACATAATCATCTATCATTTCGAATATTTTATTACAGTATTATTCACTGTAATTTTTCACTATTCATCAATTCAATGCTTAGTTGTATTTTCCGACGCCTAAGTCGTTTTTCTTATTTTTCTAGCATTTCAAGACTTCAAACAGATATTTCACTTATCTTTAAGACATTCATTCTTCTTTTCTCGTTTTAAAACTACTGATGGTCTCAGGTTTACCTATCCGACGTTATATTTTGTCGTTATTTCCAAAAATACCCCTAGGTATAAAATTACACTTGTGTACCATTTCAGCTTATTTTTCATGCTCCCGGCATAACATTGATGCCATTATATTATAAACCTACCACGTACTATACTAAAAGCCTAATATTACAAAAAAAAAAAAGTTCAAAATTTTTTACGTAAAATTTTCACGTTAACACAAACTCTTTCTAACGATGTTTCAATCCATTCTTTTCTAACATCACCTATAGTTTTTGCATACAAATTCAAATACAAACTTTTCTTCACAAAACTCAATCCATTGCTAACATAACCCATGGATTTTAGCTTGAAATTTCATGAACAAAATTGAAGTTCAAGCTTCCAAACTTACCAACTTTCATTTAAGTTTGTTTCTTGACTAGATCACATGCTAGTCTAACTTTTAAATCGCTAAACCAACAGGATTCAAACTTAAAATTCACTAATCATTTCCACTAATAATCACGCTTACTTATCAAAAAAAAAAAAAACTCAAGAAAAGGTCAGGTAATGATGTTTACCTCTCTACGAAAATCAATCCACGTCCAGTAAGGGTTTTTATCGAAGTTTGGTGTGAAAACTTGAAGAAAATCTTAACTTGGTGGTGGTTGGTCACGGCAGAAAGGAGGTAGATTTTGGATGGGTTTTCTCTTTTTTTTTTTTTTAACATTAAAAACAGTCCCTTATAAAGCCCAAAGAGAGGGACTAGTTAGCAAATTCTTGGGGACCATTTTACAAATTTTCTAAGGACTTTTTTGTAACTTTTTGGGAGACAAATTGTAATTAGCAAAATTGTAGCTGAATTTTCACTCTTTTGCCAATCAAAAACCGCCACCTACTAGGGTGCTAGTGTAATGGCCGAGAAAATTTACCATTCTCGGAAATATATACATTGTATATAATACAATGATTTTTATGTTTAAAAATGCAAAATGAATGATTTGATACTGTTTAGAATGAAACAAAGTGTTCTAACAGTGTTAAAGGTTAGGAATTCAGAGATAAAGATTATTACCGAACAAAAAATGAGAAGAACGGTGCCAAATCGGCATCGAAAACCCTAAATGATGCGCCAGGTGCACTAAAAGATGAAAAATTTCCAGAATTAATTTTGGACAAACGGAGCAGAATAAGGCAAACTGACTATACCGGAGACCCCAGAAACCCACTGGGGCGATTCCGGGAAAGTTTCACCCTGGTCGATTTTCGGTCAAAAAGTTGTCGAATTAATGTGAATAGTAAAAGTCAAAATATGACTTTGCCTGTATGATGTCGTAATTTAATTATAAAAATAAAAAAATAAAAAAAATAAAAAAGGTGGTAGGTAAGATCAAGGGCCAAGATTAAGTGTACCTTTGATCTAATGGTCCAAAAAGTGAAAAAAAATTTAGGAATTTGATTTTAGAAAATTATGAGAAGAAATGGTTGCAAGGTGTCACTTTCTCATTGGCCAAAAGTGATTAATAAGACCAAAACAAAGCTAATTAACTCATTCCTTCTTGCATAAGATTCGGCCATTTTTTTTTGGAAGCCAAAGAACCGTAGCTTTCCTTGCCTTGTTGAAGCCATAACCTTCTCCCACCTTCACCAAGAAATTTCTCAAGTTTTTGGAGCGAAAAATTTGGAGTACAAGTTACCTTCCATCATTCTAACAAGGTGAGTTAAGCAACTCAAACTTTCCTCTTTATTTGGTGCACAAAAACTGTGTGGGAAGTGTTGAAATTCTTGGTGATGAAAGCTTGTTGTTTTGAATGAATCAAGTGTTAGTATGGTTTGTATATTTCTAAGAAAGGATTAGTGTGCTTTGGTTGCATGAAAAACAACAAGATTGGTGGTTTGAAAACAAAGTTTGGTTAGATTTTTATCAAGAAATCTGTGGCTATTGTGAGGATGGTTAGTGAAGTTATTTTTGTATGAAATTTTGATGAAGAAAATCTGAATTTTTGCAGCTCAGTTTCGGCTATGAAGATAGCCTAATTTGACAAAAGTTAAAATATGAAAGTTGTAGGAAATTTTGTCTTGAACAACTTCATGAAGATCATTTTGGTAGGAAATAAGTGGAAAACATAGTTTTAGGCGGTGTATTGAAATCGGGTCACCCAGTGCATAAGTGTAACTAGTCTCGAATTTTTGACAAAACTAAGGCCTTAGAGGCCGAATTTGACAGAAGTCAAAACATGAAAGTTGTTTGTCTAGATGTTATCTAAAAGTTTTATGAAAACTACTTTGGCTAAATATGAATAGAAAATGGACTTTAGCATCAATAAAGAAATTAGTGTTTTAGGACAAGTATGTGATGGATTGTGAAATTTTTAAGTTAGATTGTTGTTGGTTAATGGTTCGAGAAAAATGATTTGGCATGAGAAATTGTTTAGGAAGGTTCATGTGGTAAATGTGCATATAATGTGGCTTGAAATGTGATTAAAAGAGTTGATATGTATATAAAAATATTTACGCAAAAAGTTTAGAAACTTTTACGTAAAATAGGCCTCTAATATAATACGTGATAGAATTACTTAGGTTAGATGGTTTCGAGGCGTTTTCTAAATTAGTTAGGTATAGGCCTCTGGTATAGTATGGTTTAGCAGCATAAGGGGTATTTTAGGAAACGAGGGATAAAAGGTTAGGGTCGGGTTAGAAACCTGAACCTCCCTCGAGAAATCAGAGCCCGAAAAACACAAGGGGCGGTTTATGAATAGTAACCTGTCCCTTCGAAACCTAAAAACACGAGTGAAGTAAGAAAACCGACCCCCGAGGGGGGGACGTTTTTGGAAAACGACTTGCAAGTTAGCGTCAGGTTAGGAAAACTCGAGCCCTCGGAGATTTAGGTCAGGAAAGCCTAAGTAAAAGTTTTAATGATTAGTAAAACGTTTATTTGAGGCTCGAAACAATAGAAAAATAAGAAATCGACGTAAGGGTCGGAATAGTACTTCCCGAGGCTTAGGAAAGTGAAAATTGGGGAAATGGTAGAAAATAATCTGGAAAATACCCGATAGGCCTTGAAAGCCAATTTTATGGTTTTTAGGCTTAGAAAATTTAGTTTAAAAATTTAAAATACAATTTTACGGTCAAATGATTTGTTAGGAAAAAATGGTCATTTCGACTAGAAAATCTCAGAAAAATAGAAAAAGGACATTAAACCCGCAAGTTTATCATTTATGATTTTTGGGCTTAGAAAATCCCATTTAAGCATTAAACTAGAACTTTTACGGTCTAACGACTCATCAGGGGCAAAATAGTCATTTTGCCCAAAACATTTCAAAAAGACCCAAGATTCAAAAAAAAAAAAAAAAAGAGAGACTGTGAGAGCCTTGGTATGACTCGATTCAGGTTTTAAAGACTGTTAGACAGTAACAACAGAAGTTACTATTCACGATCAAAGTTAAAGTTACTATTTATTATGAATAGTACTATTCATCGTCAAAGTCAAAAATCACTATTCACGATCCAAATTGAGTTTAAGGTTAAAGGAACGGTAAATACATAGAGAAAAATCTCGCTAGGGGTAAAATTATAATTTTACCAAAAATTAGGGGTAAAATCGTAAATTTTTAAAAAGTTACAGAAAGGTCCACAAAGGGCCGTTAGGGCTTCTAAAGCAATCATAGAGCCTTAATTAGGATTTTAAACACTAAAACCAAGTTTTATCAAAAGAAATGTCAGTGAATGACAATAGTACTAACTGAGGGTATCTTATGAATAGGACACCCGACGAGAGACAGGGACGAAACTGCGAAGGACCCAAGGACGACCACGTTAGCACAAGTTTTGTAAGTACAGGCATTTACTTGTCTACCCACAAACTGACTGGTTGTACTAACTTTACTGACTAAATCACATAAAAAGATGATTTGGATCTAGATGAAAAGTTTAGGAAAAAGAATGATCAAGAATGTGAATAAGCAAGATAATAAGATTTAAAAGTTAAATGTTGATGTACCGGCCTCCTTAAGATGAGGTTTTCAGGTCTATAGCCTCACCACAGAATATGGTGCTACTCAAAAGGGCGGTAGTTGGCTGACCCTACCCCAACAGGCGTGGTAATTATAATCCATCCATAAAATACGATGGATTAAGATGACCGTGAGTAGGATGGTGGGTCACTCCCCCTCCTCCCATTGGTCTGCAAGCATACGGTATGTTCAACATCGGGCCCCCAAGTGAAAGTAAAGAAAGTAAAGAGAGAAAGAAAAGAAAGAAAGTAAAGACAGAATATATGGAAGAAAAGATAGACAAAGAGCAGGACAATATAGTTCATAAGAAGAAATATAAAGGGGTCAGAAATCAAGGTATAGAAGGCCTAATAAGAAACCCTAACATAGAAAAGAAAGTATAGCAAAGCTAACTCTAGTCGTTACACTCATACCGGTTTTACATGTATGTTTGTACTTACTGAGTGTTAGCTCACTAGTCTGTTTGTGGCGTAGGTGACAAGGGTAAGCAGCTAGCACAATGAAGAAAATAACTGATGGACTGGCGGACAAATTCCCGAGATGTCATGGATAGGGAAGTGGACCCGCTAGGTTTTCTGGTGCGAAAGAAAAGAAGAAAGAAAAGTTTAACGGATATGTAAAGAAAGAAAACAAGAAGTTATGTGTGTTTATAATTATGGAGTATGTATAACAAGAACAAGAAAGTTTATATGTATGTTACAAGTCATGTATATATATATGTATTTTAAGTAGATTATATTACATTTAAAAAAAAATCTACAGTTTCGCACACACAAATTCTAAACCCAAAAGTAAGTTTTTCAAACACGTTTCCGCGAAATAAAAAGTAAAACTATGTTACGTAAGAGTAAGAAGAAAAAAAAGTAGTCGACGGCCTGAACGAGTTGGGTCACTGACAGCCAGAGCTTTCTTGGTCGGTCTTGACTTTTTTTACTTACTTTTTAACTTTTTATGTTGACTTTTAATTCTAACAGTTAGATCAAAACAACTTTAAACTCTAGTCTTTAATTCATTCTATACTATAAGATTTGTATGAGTGTTTTATGCCCTAGTCTTCCTTTTGTGATAGATTCTTGGTCAAACGTTTGATCGAAAGTTAAATCGATCAAATTTCTCGATAAGTGTGCCAGAGGGCTTATTTAACTGTCCGTGTTGTCGGTTTGATCTAATTCAATCTCGATGGTCCTAAAAACCCTAAAAATGTCTATCTTGTTAGGAAATGCCCTAAGTATTAGAGACATTTTGATGTATTCATTTTGAACTGGATAATAAAATTATACATATAGGTTATTCATTACATTGCTATCTGTCCTCATCTTATTTACATGTTAAAGTAAATGTAAGCAAATATGGCTCACTGACTGCTTGTGTTAAAACTGTTAGAACGTTGCATGCAATGGACTTTTGTATGCGAGAAGACAATGTTCTAAAGTTAGCAGTCTAAACTATGGTCTGTAGTCTATGGGGTTAGACCGAGCATCTAACTTATGTTAAGACTATTATATTGTCTAAAGCCTTAGAGGGGACGGTTTGTCTTGACTGTCTGGAGCTGGACTCCCAAGTAGAGACATGGATATGTTGCTCGGTGGTGACATATTAGACCGGGACTAAAGCGTGATTGATCTACGTAGTCCGCTATGAGTGGATCAATCTGCTTTTGACGTTCATTATGCAATAACCTTAATCCTGAGTAAATGAACTTCTTCATGTATATGACTTGTGTGCTTTGATGTTCCAATGGCTAAAGCGTCTCAGAGGTAGTAAGCTTATAGACCTGTTCGTTGGGTGCATGACTTGTATACGATGAAGGGTTTGTTTGTAGATATCGGAATCATAGCTCTGAGAAGTTAAAGGTATCCTCTTAAAGGCATTATACTGAATGTGAAAATGGACAAGGCCTTGGGTCGTCTGCTGGGCGGATGACTTCTTATTCACATATGGTGAATAATCATTTTCTTAATTCGGTAGTATAATGAAACTTTAAGATAGCCTGATCAGTAGGATTAAACGGACTTTGACCTAAGGCTGATCATGGGTATCATATGAGGGTTTTGCATATATGACAAGGTCATTGGATAGTAGCTCGTCACAGACTTACGTAATACGGTATATAATTGGGAGTTCAGTTTCAGGTTTATAGTGGTGTGACTCTGAAACTAGTGATCATATGATTGAGTTGTTCGGTAAAGAATGATGATCATATGGAATCACGGGAGCCCGATTATATATGTCCAATCAGTCCCTCTACTAGCTCCACATAATTCCCTAACGTTTGGTAAATTGATTTGTGTATGTTATTGGCTAGTTTATTATGCATGGATGGTGATGACACAGGATTAGGATGGTAGACAAGATTCTCTCCGGTTGGATTTATATTTTGTTTTGGACAATAGAGTACACAATTATTCGAACTCCAAATAAAGTTGCCATGATTTTATTTGAGATTGAATTGGAGTAGTAGAAAATTATCCATGAGAACAAGAATATGAAACACAACCGTTTTATGGAAGTTGAAATTTGAATTTTGAAATTTGAAATTTGAGTTTTGAAATTTGAAATTTGAATTTGAAATTTGAATTTGAAATTCGAATTTGAAATTTGAATTTGAAATTCGAATTTGAAATTTGAAATTTGAAATTTGAAATTTGAAATTTGAAATTTGAAATTTGAAATTTGAAATTCAAATTTTGAATCACAGTCCAAGTAGGATTCGAATTTGTTGTGGAAAATCCACAAGGTTTGAAATTCGAATTTGAGTTGGATTTGGAGAGGATAAACTTGTTAGAATCCTACTTGAATTTTGAATCCAAATCCCAACAAAAGTGGACAAAATTTTTGAGGATAATCCTCATGGAAAAATTCGGATTTTTATGGATAAGATTCAAGGGAATAATTCAAGTTTCAATCCCAGTTGAATTTGGATTCTCTCCTCCCTGAAAGGTGGCCGAAAATTTTGAGAATCTCTCCTAGGAAATTTGGTTATTTTTGGATAAGGTTGAGATAAGATTCAAGCTTGAAAATCCTAGTGGAATTTTTGATTCTCCCTTATCCATAATGGCCGAAATTTATGGGGAGATTTTCTCCAAGAAAAATTCGGATTTTTTGGTTGAAAAAGGGAGATAAAATTCTAGTTAAAATCTTGTTTAGATTTGGATTGGATTTTTCCTAAGAAAACCGAATTTTATTGTTGGATTTATCCATGGAAAAATTCAGATTTTTTGGTTAAGGATAAGGGAAAATATCTTTTCCTAATCCAATTCAAATTCAGAGAATCACCTCATGCAGGTCTATAAATAGAGGTCCTGCCACTCCAGTTCTCTCAGACCACAGACTCTCAGGTGAGCAGGCTTATTGTTGCACAGCTCATCGTGACAATAAAGTTCTTTAGAGATCTGAGTGGTCGGAAGAAGACTAGCAGTGCTAGCATACCGATCGAGGTTCAGAGTGCCCACACACTCAGCCATTCGGGAATTGGAGAATAGTAGAGAAGGCTAGTTGGTTGAAGCCTTCAGTCATTCTCCTCCTGCAAGATTGGCGTCCTTGAGGTATGAGTTTTAATTGTTGTTGGTTTATTGTATATGGCATCATGAGATATTTAACGATCTAAAAATTTTTATTGTTCCGCTGCGCCACTCTGATACGTTTTTACCGATTTATTTTCCTACAATCTATCTTTGACTCATCTTAGCTTTGACTTGCTATTTCTTGCTTCTATGTTTTTTCGGGTACCGAAATCACCTAATTTTTAGCATTTTGGCCTGAAATCATTCTTTCATGACTGAATTTCATTCATTAGTCTTTTTTGGAGGTTTTAAATCTTCCAAAATTATTTATTTATCATTATTAACATTGTTATTTGTCTTTTTACAAACACAGTGTTCATTGTTATTTTCATTTTATATAAAAATTTCAAAAGAAACACTGCCTTGTACGTAGGTCACATTGCAGAAATTTTCAGTCTTTCACATTCTCGGTGATTTAGTTTGCATTTTCTAGCAATTTTTAGGTGTTTTTTGCTTGACATTGTTATGTGATTTGCTTTGTTTTATTTTCATGATTATGATGAGTTTGTCTTGTGTTAGTTCTCTATTTTTTGTGTTTTCTTATTGCTTTTCTCGGTGTTTCTTTGTTTTTTTAGGTGATTATTCTTATGCTTTTTGTTTTTTCTTCCTTTTTGATCTGTATTTTTCCATTTTTTAGGTTTTTTCGTAATTGATTAATGTTTTGCTATATGTGGTTCTTTTCTGCTAGTTTAGCACTGATTTGAATAATTTCAACTATTCTGTTGCTAGTTTCAATTATTTTTCAGCTGTTTCCTAAATGGTTCTTTTTCAGTGGAGTTTTTCTTTTTTATTATTTCGTAAATGATTTTGCTATGCCTTGTTTATTATTTTATTTTATGTCAATTATATATGAATTTCCTATTTAGCAGATTCTATTTTATTATTATATTTTTGTTGTTGTCTTTTTGGTAAATGCTGTTGGTTTACAATGTTCATATTTGATTTGTGTATGTGTATATATATTTTTTTGTAATAGGAATGGATGAAAATTTTACGGACCAAATTTCTATCATTGTTGCATATAGAGGGAGATGAGTTCCTAGAGATTTATATATTGATTTTGCATTCCAGTCGATTTTAGTTCCTTCTAACGTTAGAATGACTGAATTGGTTAAACTAGTTGTTTAGAAGTGTCATCTACATATGTTTGGTTTCACTCTGGATCTTACTTCAATTTATTTTGTCATTGGTAGTGATTTTGGGAACACTATTAAGAAGTTTATTAAGTTGAAAAGTAATCAAGATTTGATTTAGTTTGTTAATTTAGTACGAAATGATAAAGGAGTTAAGACATTCCTTTTGGTTGTTGATGTTATGGATGCTTTGGTAGCTTCATCCTTTATTGTTAAGGGAAAATGCCACTTAGTAGCTACATCTTACAATGCAGTTTGTTCAGATGCTGAGGAAGATATAGAGAGTTCGATGGATCATGTGGTTGTTGAGGATGTTGATATTGATAAGTTGTCCAAATGTTTTGATATAAAGAAAGGTAACCATTTCTTGAATAAGTTGATATTGAAGAAAGTTATGCACTCAATTTCTATTCGGAAGAATTTTGAGTTTCTGATTAATAGGTCAAATGGTGAATATTGTGTATGTGTTGCAAGGAGTATAGCTGCTCATGGATGATGCGTGCTTTGAAAAGTTTTGGGAGTGATTTATAGGTTGTTCGTAAGTATATGTATAAACATACTTGTACAATGGTTGTCAAGCTACAAGCCATATTATTAGCGAGTTCATTTTAGGTAATTCTAGTAGAGGTTTAGCTAATGTTGCTTGTCTAAAAGATGTTATGTCATTAATGTGTGGTAAACATAGTGTTTGAATTAGTTACTACAAAGCACAAATTGGTAAGAATTTTGCTTTGAAAGCTTTTAGGGGTACTATGATGGAATCATATGCATTTATTCCTGCTCTTTGTGTTGTCTTGAAGTAGAAAAATCCAAGTTTGTTTATGTTTGAATGTTTTTTTCCTTCATCTAGTTTAATACAAATTAGTTAGTAAATTATTGATTTACTTTGTAAATAAATTGTTTAACATTGCACCAGAATGTTTTTTCTTATCTTTAAGTGCAAACTTTCATGGTAAATTAATAATTTACCTGGTAAATAAAATAAATTATCATTTGTAGTAGAATATTTTTTTGTCATTTGTAAGTGTAATTTTCTATAAATTTTTATTTTATAGACTAATAAATAAAAATTTACCAATAGGAATAATTTACCTCGTAAAGGTTTCTTTTTTATTTATTTATTTGTGTTTTATAGGATCTTTTACAATTTATGAGCTTACTACTAAAGGAAAATTTTTGTATTTTTCTATTTGCTTGGGGGCATCAATTCAAGGTTAGTGTCAGTGTAGACTAGTAATTTTTGTTAATAGTACCTTTTTGAAGAATCAATTTGCTGGGACATTGTTCCTTTCTGCTCTGTTGGAGATATGATATAATGACAACCATTTTATAAGAAAGAGATACGATATAATGACAACCAATATATTATAAGCTATCAATGCTATTTTGTTGGATGCGAGAGAATATTCAATTTTTGCTCTTGTTCAATTTTTAGAAGTTTACTTTAGAAATAGTTTTTTGAGCACAGGAATGAAGTAAGGAGAACTTTTACTTATTTAATACCTTGGGTTTATCGACGCTTGTCTGGTAGGGAAATTAAAGCTCGTTCGATGCAGGTAAGTTTCCTTTATTGTTATTTTTCTCTTTTCAAAATTTACTTTTTTTTTCCTTTAATTCTTATTTTGAGATCTGTTTTTTTAATTATTTTTCTATATAAATTTTTATAGCTTCCATTTTGTTTATTTGGATTCTGTTTTCACTTATAAATTAATATTAATAACTTTTTTTTTTGCGTTCCAGTTTCTATTTTTTTATCTTTTTATATGTGACATTTTTGTAAACTATATTTTTAATTCTTGTGCCGCTGAATTGTTTCAAGTTAACCCTATTGACATTGATAAATATCATATTATTGATGATGGCATAAATGAGGTAGTAGATTTACTTGTTAGGACTTGTTCTTGTCTTGTTTGGTAGTGCAATGATTTCCCTTGTGGTCATGCTATAGCTGCATTATAGACAAAGAATATAAAAGCTTTAGATGTTATTTCTCACTATTACATAAATACAGCTTATATGGCAACCTATGAAGGTATTACTTTTTTGATGGGTGACAAATCACATTGGGAGGTTTCAGAAAATGTTGGAAATGTTCAAATACTTCCACTAGATGTTAACCCTGCGGTTGGGAGGCCAAAGAAATAGAGAATTTTATTTGTAGGCGAAAAAAAGAAGCCTATGAAGTGTAGCTGTTGTCAACAATATGGACACAACAAGAGAATATGTGAAAGAATGCCCTTTGTGATGGATCCAGCTTCCAAGTTGGGGGGTTGTTAGTAACCTCACAATTGATTGATATGTTAGGGTTTTTTTTTTTTTTTTTTTAAATTGTAGATACATTGAAACATTTGAATTTTCATTTTATATTTCATATTAGAGGGTACTTATAAGATTTTTTAGGGTGTGTTTATGTTTTATAATACATTTCATTTTTTGTTCATGTATATAAACATTTATTGATTTGATTAAAGTACATATTTTTAAAACATTTTTATGATTTTATTAATGTTGTCCTAGTTTTATTTTTTGAAACTTTTGATATACTTTTGTTTAGGAATATTGACTTACCAACGGCAAATTTTAACATTAAAATTTTCGTTTATCAATTTTTGGAAATCTTACAGTGTAAATATTGATTTACCATTGATAAATCTTTCATTTACCATTAATTTACTAATGTAAATTCTCTCTTTTCAACATCTGTTTGTTTTGTGCTTTGATAAGTTATAATTAGTTTAATGGTAAATCTTTCATTTACTATTAATTTACCAATTGTAAATTTTTTATTTATTATTGATTTACTCAAAATACAATATAATAACTAAGCTAACAAAAGGACTGACTGTATTTTGTGATGGAAGGAAGATGAGAAGGCTATTAAGATTTTTTTTATTTAATATAATGGTTAAACGTTTATTATTTTTTAGATGTTTTTTTATATTATGTAGATATAGTGTAAATGCTAAATTTACCAAAATAAATCTTTCATTTGCCATTATTCCATTTTTATTTAAACATTAATATTGATTTACCATTGGTAAATCTTTCATTTACCATTGATGTACTAGTGTAAATTCTCTTTTTTTAAAATGTGTTTATATTGTGTTTTGGAAAGTTATAACCATTTTTATAGTAAATCTTTCAGTTACCATTAATTTGCCAATAATAAAATTTTCATTTGTTATTGATTTACTCAAAACACAATATAACAACTAAACTGATAAAAGGACTGATTGTATTTTGTAACGGAGGAAGGATGAGAAGGCTCTTAAGTTTTTTTTAACATATGTTGGAAAAAGCGAAAAATATGCACATGTTGGAAAAAGCAAAAAAAATGCACAGTGGAATTTTAAAAATTTTTCAAAGATCATTAAAACTCATGTCACCATGTACAATAAATTATCAATAATCAGATATACCTTTCGGAGAAAACACCTAAGGATGCTAGAGTCAACGTCAAAAATGCTAGAAGACAACACCAAGAAGGGCTTTAACCAACTAGCCTTTTCTACTATTTTCTAATTCTAAGATGGTTGAGTGTATGAGCACCCGTTTCCTTGACCGGTACTCTACGCAGTTTGTCTCCTTCCTGACCACCTAAAATTCTAAGAATTTATTGTCATGTGATTTGTGTAACAATAAACTCGCTCATCTGAGAGTTTGTGGTCTAAAGAAAATAGAAGTACCAAAACCCTGATTTATAAAATTACATGAGGTAACTTTTGAATTTTGAATTGGTTCAAGAAAAGATTTTTTTTCCTCTTCCTTCACCAAAAATCTATATTTCTCCCAAAGGAGTTATCCGTAAAAAATTCAGTTTCTACAAGGAAGAAAACATTCAAAATTCAAATAGGATTCAAATAAATATTTTTCTCTCTCTCACACCCAGGAGGCCAATTCTCCCCAGGGGATTTTTCCCTCAAAAAATTGGGCCACATAAGGATAGAGGAGATTCAAAAATCAAACAAAATTCATATAAGATTTTTCTTTTTCTCTTATCTACAAAAATCTGAATTTATCCATATGGATAATACCACAATAAAATTCAGTTTTGTGCTAGATTTGTAATTCAACATTTGATTCAAATTTCAAACTCCATAAATCTTGTGATTTTGTCTCAATGATGATTTTTCACAACTCTAATTTAAATTCAAATAAAATCTTGGCAACTTTATTTGAAATTCAAATAATTGTGTAATCTCTTATCCAAAACAAATTTAAATTCAAATTAGGAGAAAATCTTGTCTTCCATCCTTATTCTATATGGACGCCACCTTTCTAGTACTTAGGACAAGATTTTGTTCAATTCAAATTCAAATAGGATAATCTTTTAAATTTCAAATATTTATTTTAAGACAAGATTTTTAAAATTCAAATTAATCTCATATTTAATTTTCAAACCAAATACAATTAATTTAAATTTCAAATCTTATTTTCCAATGTAAATATTAGTTAAATATTTATCTCATTTATTGAATAATACAAAATTATAATTTTGCCCTACCAGCATACAAAGAAAACACCTACACCTTTGTGGAGGGTGATCCAGATTTTTCTTATTGCTAAATTCAAGATAACAAGTCACAAAAGAATATCCAGATAAACTACCATCTTTAAGAAATTATATGAAGTTGGTAGAGGGACTGATAGTACATATATAATTAAGCTCCTGTGAATCCATCTAATCATTGTTTTATACTAAATAACTTAATCACATGATTGCTAATTTCAGAATCATTTTATTATAGACTTGAAATTGAACTCCCAATCATATTATAAATTATGCATGCCTTAGAAAAGACACCATCGAATGACCTTGTCATTAATGCAAAACCCTCATATGATATTCATGATCAACCTAGGCCAAAGTCCATTTAACCTTCTGATCACGTATCTTAAAGATCCACTATACTCTTGATAAGAGAATGATTATCGATTGTACATGAATATTAAGTCGTTTGCAAAGCAAATGACCCAAAGTCTTATCTGTTCTCACTAATCTAATGTAATGCCTTTAAGAGGATAATTTTAACTCTACATAAGAGTTATAATTCCTTATCTATAAGCAATCCCTCCATCATTTATGTACCATATACCCAACAAATTGGTTTATTAGCTTACGCCCTAGCCTTTGGAATATCAAAGCATACTAGCTACATGCATGAAGCTATTCACTTACTCAGGATTAAGGTTGTTACATAATGAATGTCAAAAGCAAATCGATCCATTCATAGCAGACTATGCTGATCAATCACTCTTTAGTCCTAGTCTAATACATCACCACCAAGCAACGTATTTATGTCTCTACTTGGGAGTCAATGTTTCGGACAGTTAAGAAAACCATCCTCCAGATTGGCCTTAGAAAACATAATAGTCTTAACATAAGTTAGACGTTCACTCTAACCCCATAGACTATAGACTATAGATTTAGATTACTGACTCTAAAACATTGTCTTCTCACATATAAAAGATCATTACATGCAATATTCTAGCAGTTTAACACAAGTAGTCAATAAGCCAATTTGCTTACAATTATTTTAACATATAAATAGGTTGAGAACTTTTAGCAATATAATGAATAACCTCTATAAAATTTTATTAATTAGTTCAAAAATACAATAAAATCTACTTTCCCGCTTAGAGCACACCTAACAATCTTCTACTAGCCTTAAGCTAGTAAATATGCCATGTTATGCATTTCCATTACCTCGACATACCTTTTAAAGCTCCTAGCCACCACAGTCTTAGTAAAGCATCTGCAATGTTGTTTTCAGACGCGATTTTACATACATCTAGTAGTTTTCCTTTGACGTACTCTTTAATTATATGGTATTTCTGATCGATGTGTTTGGACCTCTTATGATGCTTTGATTTCTTTATGTTGGCAATCACTGCTCTGTTATCATAATAAAGTGTGATAGGCTTGTCAATACTCGGCATGACGTTAAGGTCTCCTAGGAACTTGTAGAGCCAAACCATTTCCTTAGATACCTCAATTGCAGCCATTGATTCAGCCTCTATTGTGGAGTTTATAGTATAACTTTGTTTCATGCTTCTCCACATAATGACGCCTCCTCTGAGGAAAAACACTGATTCTGAAGTCGATTTGTTAGAATCCCTATAAGTTTGGAAGTTTAAGTCCATGTATCTTACAGGTGTTAGGTCCCTTTCAGAATACACCAGCATATAATCCCTTGCTCTCTTTAGATACTTCAGTATATATTTCACGGCTTGCCAATGCTTGATTCCGGGATTCGCTTGATATTGACTTACCATACCAACAGCAAAACAAATGTCAGAATGAGTGCAAAGCATAGTGTATATGAAACTACCTGTAATAGATGCATGAAAGACTTTGCTCATCCGCACTCTTTCTTCTGATGTCTTAGGACAGTCATTGGTAAAGGGGTCAATATTTCCTTTTTTAGAGGACAAATTATCACATTTAAATTATGTATCAGATGTATTAATACCCTACCCGATTCATCTGGAAATTTTAGTTCAAACCCTTCGCTACTGGGTAAAAGATGCCTCTTCTTTGCATTTATTACGGTTTTTTCTTCATGACTATTATAATTGGAATAGTCTTCTTATTCCAAATAAATATATTTCTATTTTTACAAAAAGTAATCCACGGTTATTCTTGTTCCTATATAATTCTCATATTTTTTAATACGAATGAGAGGACCTTTCCCTAGTACGAGAGGACCGGGAAGGACGCACCTCTGGTGTACCAGTTATCGTGCCCACGGTAAACGCTGGGTAGCCAAGTGCGGAGTGGATAATTTATTAAATAAAAAAGGAGCAATAATAAAGAGTGAAGCTCAAAAAAATAAGTTATGTACCTTTCTTTGCTTATTACATTGCAAATTTCTTAATTAATTTATCTATATATGAAACTTGGAATAATGCTATCATTTTGTTCTTTCAATCTCTAAAAAGATGAGTACCTATAACATAATTAGCTATTCCTAAGTCCTCCATATAAAACTATTGGGATAACCATAGCTTGATCAATGATAAGTTCCCTACATCATTCCCAATGAGTAGTATATTATCGACATAGAGTACTAGAAAGACTACCTTGCCATCTTTTATATGTTTATAAACACGGATTCATCAACGTTTTGCTCAAAATTGAAAGTCTTAATTACTTGATCAAACCTCTAGCTCTATGAGTGAATGTTTGCTTCAATCCGCAGATAGATCTAAGTAACTTGTAAACTTTTTGAATTTGGCCTTTTTCCTCAAATCCATTGGGTTGTACCGTGTAGATACTTTCATTGAGATACTATTCAAGAATGCAGTTTTGACATCTATTTACTAGATCTCGTAATCGAAAGTCACAGCAACGGATAGAAGAATGCGGATAGACTTAAGCATCGCAACATACGAATGATTTCCTTATAATCGATTCCAGATTTCTGCATGTACCCCTTTCCTACAAGTTTAGCTTTGAAAGTTCCAACTTTCCCTTTCACATCCCTCTTTCTCTTATAGACCCACTTGCACCCAATGGGTTTTATCTTATCCAGCAGGTCCACAAGTTCCCATATAGAGTTGGACTTCATAATGTCCATCTCATTCTTCATGGCCTATTCCCAAAGTTTGGAATCAACATTGTTTATAGCTTATTCATAAGTCATAGGGTCATCTTCATGTTCATGAGCCTCAACTTGATAAACTTCAGCATCATACATTTAGAAATTTGGTTTCCTTGAAACCCTACTACTATATTGAAGCATCCTAAACTATCGATCGTTTGCTTGTTTTTTAGTGGAACTTGGACTTGCGTCCAAGACCAATATCTATGGAATAGTTCTATCACCCGATAGCTCTTCTAGCAATATTTTGCTTCGAGACTTAAAGTTATTCATGTAACTCTCCTCCAGAAAAGCGCATGGGTTGAAACAATGATTTTTTACTCCTTTAGATTATAATACAGACCTCCTTTAGTCCCCTTAGGATACCTTACAAACATGTACAATTCCGACCTCGATTCCAATTTCCTCACATCCCAATCCAGTATTTATATTGTGTAGCCCCGTATTTTTATATGTTTAAGATAAGGCTTCTTGCTTTTCCACAATTCAAATGGAGTTCTAGGATTTGATTTGGTTGGAACATAATTTAGAATATAGCATGCTGTTTGCAGTGCATATCTTTAAAATGATATTGGTAGCTATGAATAATTCATTGTGGACCATATCATATCTATCAAGGTCTTATTTATCCTTTAGGCTACACCATTCTATTGTGGAGTACCAAGTATAGTCAATTAGGATAGAATCCCGTTCTTTACAAGATGTCCTAGAAAATTGTCAGAGAGGTATTCGCCACCTTGATCAGATCGAAATGTCTTTATGGATTTGCCCAATTACTTATCCACTTCCACATGATACTCTTTGAACTTGTCAAAAGTTTCACTCTTGTGGTGCATCAAGTATACATTTTCATACATTGAGTAATTATTTATAAAGGAGACATAATACTTGTACCCTCTTCACGCCTTGACCTTCATGGTGCTACATATGTCGGTGTGCACGATTTCTAAGAGTTCCTTGGGCCTAATACCCTTAGCTCCAAAAGACCGCTCGGTCATCTTACCTTCGAGGTAGGATTCACATTAGCGAAGACGTACCTCCTATTGAGTATCTAAAGGACCGTCTTTTACCAATCTTAGAGTCTTATCTTGATTAATTTGACCAAGTCTTAAATGTCAAAGGTATGCCTCATTAGATTGAGAAGTTTTAAGTCTTTTTGAGTTATTTATTAATTTGGTGTCCAGTAGTGAGTACATCTTTGGTTTGATAAAATAAAGGTTTCCATCTATCCTTTTAAAAAAAGAATTGTTTTTATAAATAACAACCGTTTTATTAAACTAGACTGAATAACAATCCTTAATTAAACAGGTCACCGATATAAGATTCTTCTTAAAATTAGGAACATAAAAATAATCCTTTAATAAAATAAACTTAAAATTATCAAAATAAAGACGCACGTCTCCCACTGCTTCAGCCACCACCAAGCTATCGTCTCTAGTCCACAACGAAAAGCTCCCATCATGTAGACTTCTCATTTCTACAAATTGCTGTTAAGAAACACAAACATGATTAGTGGTGCTCGAATTAATGATCCAATTGTCTTTTGATTCTTCCACCAAACAAGCTTCTAAGTATAGAAGTTCCTTGCCTTCTTTGGCTTTGGAGGCTAGGAATTCCTCGCAAGCCTTCTTGAAGTGACCTACCTTCCCATAGTAAAAGCACTTGGACATTTTAGGGTACGTAGGCTTCTTGTTCTTCTTTTTTTCTTTCCATCAGAGATAGGAGGAATAGAAGAACTAGAATCCCTTTGCTTATTCTTTAGCTTCTTTTTGTTTCCAGAGGGTTTAGAAGATTCCGTCAAATTGGCTTATCCCTTAGCTTGGACCACATCCCCATCATTGATCATCCACTCATAAGCTTGGAGTTGTTTCATGAGCTCGACAAGTCCTAACTCTTTTGTCGTCAGATAATATACAGCTTTAAACCCCATAAAATCCTTTGACAAAGTCTTGAACACCATCTCAATTTTGGTTTTCTAGTCCAACTCAGCATCATTTTCAGCAGTCTTAACAAAGAATCCCATAAGCATGAGCATATGATTTTGTAGGAATAAAATCAGTAAAAACACATCAGAGCAACGCAGCGAAACAATAAATTTTTTTTAAGATCGTTAAATATCTCGTTATGCCATATATAATAAATTAACAACAATAAAACTCATATCTTAAGAGGATGCCAACTGTAGGGGGAGAATGACCGAAGGGTTTGAACCAACTAGCCTTCTTTATTATTCTCCAATTCTCAGATGGTAGAGTGTGTGGGCACTCAGTTCCTTGATCGATATGCTAGCACTGCTAGTCTTCTTTCGACTACCCAGATCTCTAAAGAACTTATTGTCATGATGAGTTATGCAATAATAAGCCTGCTCATCTGAGAGTCTGTGGTCTGAGAGAACTGGAGTGGTAGGACCTCTATTTATAGACTTGCATGAGGTGATCCTTAGAATTCGAATTGGATTAGAAGAAGATTTTCTCCCTTATCCACTCACAAAATCTAAATTTTTCATGGCCTTATCCAACCAAAAAATTCATCCACTTTTGAGATTATCCAATCTAAATTCAAACAGGATTTTAACTTGAATTTTATCTTGTAGGAAAATAAATCGGTAAAAACGTATCAAAGTGGCGCAGCGGAACAATAAAAATTTTTAGATCGTTAAATATCTCATGATGCCATATACAATAAACCAACAATAATTAAAACTCATACCTCAAGGACGCCAATCTTGCAGGAGGAGAATGACCGGAGGCTTCAACCAACTAGCCTTCTCTACTATTCTCCAATTCCCGAATGGCTGAGTGTGTGGGCACTCTGAACCTCGATCGGTATGCTAGCACTGCTAGTCTTCTTCCGACCACCCAGATCTCTAAAGAACTTTATTGTCACGGTGGGCTGTGCAACAATAAGCCTGCTCACCTGAGAGTCTGTAGTCTGAGAGAGCTGGAGTGGTAGGACCTCTATTTACAGACCTGTATGAGGTGATTCTCTGAATTCGAATTGGATTAGGAAAAGATATTCTCCCTTATCCATAGCCATAAAATCTGAATTTTCCAAGGGAAAATCCCAACAATAAAATTCGGCCATTTAGGATAAATCCAATCTAAATCTAAACAAGATTTTAACTAGAATTTTATCTCCCCTTTTCAACCAAAAAATCTGAAATTTCCTAGGAGAAAATCTCCTCAAAAATTCGGCCACATTTAGGATAAGGGAGAATCAAAATTCCACTAGGATTTTCAAGCTTGAATCTTATCTCGTCCTTATCCAAAATAACCGAATTTTCCTAGGAGATATTCTCCAAAATTTCGGCCACTTTCTGGGGAGGAGAGAATCCAAATTCAACTGGGATTGAAACTTGAATTTTTCCCTTGAACCTTATCCACAAAAACCGAAAATCCATTGAGGATTATCCTCAAAATTTCGTCCAACTTTTAGTTAGGATTTGGATTCAAAATTCAAGTAGGATTCTAACAAGATTATCCTCTCCAAATCCAACTCAAATTCGAATTTCAAACCTTGTGGATTTTCCACAACAAATTCGAATCCCACTTGGACTGTGATTCAAAATTTGAATTTCAAATTTCAAATTCGAATTTCAAATTCAAATTTCAAATTCCACAAAACAGTTGTGTTTCAAATTCTTGTTCTCATGGATAATTTTCTACAACTCCAATCCAATCTCAAATAAAATCATGGCAACTTTATTTGGAGTTCGAATAATTGTGTACTCTATTATCCAAAACAAAATCTGAATCCAACCGGAGAGAATCTTGTCTACCATCCTAATCCTATGTCATCACCATCCATGCATAATAAACCAGCCAATAGCATACACAAATCAATTTGCCAAACGTTAAGGAATTATGTGGAGCTAGTAGAGGGACTGATTGGATATATATAATCGGGCTCCCACAAATCCATATGATCATCATTCTTTTACCGAACAACTCAATCATATGATCACTAATTTCAGAGTCACACCACTATAAACCTAAAACTGAACTCCCAATTATATACCGTATTACGTAAGCCTGTGACAAGCTATCGTCCAATGACCTTGTCATGTATGCAGAACCCTCATATGATATCCATGATTAGCCTTAGGTTAAAGTCCGTTTAATCCTACTGATCAGGTTATCTTAAAGTTCCATTATACTACAGAATAAAGAAAATGATTATTCACCATATGTGAATAAGAAGTCATCTGCCCAGCAGACGACCCAAGGCCTTGTCCATTTTCACATTCAGTATAATGCCTTTAAGAGGATACCCTTAACTCCTCATTAGAGCTATGATTCCGATATCTGTAAACGAACCCTTCATCGTATACAAGTCATGCACCCAACGAACCGGTCTATAAGCTTACTACCTCTGAGACGCTTTAGCCATTGGAACATAAAAGTACACAAGTCATATACATGAAGTTGTCCTTTTACTCAGGATTAAGGTTACTGCATAATGAACGTCAAAAGCAGATCGATCCACTCAAAGCGGACTTCGTAGATCAATCACGCTTTAGTCCCGATCTAATATGTCACCACCAAGCAACATATCTATGTCTCTACTTGGGAGTCCAGCTCCAGACAGTCAAGACAAATTGTCCCCTCCAAGGCTTTAGACAACATAATAGTTTTAACATGAGTTAAATGCTCGGTCTAACCCTATAGACTACAGACCATAGTTTAGACCGCTAACTTTAGAACATTGTCTTCTTGCATACAAAAGTCCATTACATACAACGTTTTAATAGTTTAACACAAGCAGTCAGGGAGCCATATTTGCTTACATTTACTTTAACATGTAAATAAGATGAGGACAGATAGCAATGTAATGAATAACCTCTATATATAATTTTATTATCCAGTTCAAAATAAATACATCAAAATGTCTCTAATGCTTAGGGCATTTCCTAACATATCTCACCATTAACCAACCAAAAAATCTGAAAATTTATTAGGATCTTTCCATAAAATTTTCGACCATGTTGTAATGAAAAGAATCAAAATTCAAATAGGATTTTCAAGCTTGAATTTTATCTCATCCTTATCCAATTAAAACCGAAAATCTCCCTTGAGATTCCCACAAAATTTTCGGCCACAAAAAGTAGGGAGAGAAATAAAATTCAACTAGGATTGAAACTTGAATTTTTCCCTAAATCTTATCCACAAAAACTGAAAATATCTAGGAGGATTTTCCTCAATAAATTTCGACTAAGTTAGTTAGGATTGGGATTCAAAATTCAAGTAGGATTCAAAATTCAAGTAGGATTCAAACAAGATTTTCCTCACCATAATCCAACTGAAATTCGAATTCTAACCTTGTGTAGTTATCTAAAAAGAATTCGAATTCCACTTGGACTGTGATTCAAAATTTGAGTTTCAAATTTCAAAATTTGAATTTCAAAATTCAAAATTCAAATTTAAATTTTAAATTCAAATTTCAAATTCAAAATTTAAATTTTAAATTTCAAAATTCAAATTTCAAAATCTACAAAAAAGTTATATTTCAAATTTTGCCCTCATAGATAATTTTCTACAACTCCAATCAAATCTCAAATAAAATCATGACAACTTTATTTGGAGTTCAAATAATTGTATACTCTATTATCCAAAATAGAATCTGAATTTAACCTGAGAGAATCTTGTCCACCATCCTAATCCTATTTCAACACCATCCATGCATAATCAACTAGCCAATAAGCATACTCAAATCAATTTGCCAATCGTTAAGGAATTATGTGGAGCTAGTAGAGGGACCAATTGGACATATATAATCGAGCTCCCGTGAATCTATATGATCATCATTCTGTACCGAACAACTCAATTATATGATCACTAATTTCAGAGTCACACCACTATAAACCTGAAACTGAACTTCCAATTATATACCGTATTACGTAAGCCTGTGACGAGCTACTGTCCAATGACCTTGTCATATATGCATAACCCTCATATGATATCCATGATCAGCCTTAGGTCAAAGTCTGTTTAATCCTACTGATCAGGCTATCTTAAAGTTTCATTATACTGCTGAATAAGAAAATGATTATTCACTATATGTGAATAAGAAGTTATCTGCCCAGCAGACGACCCAAGGCCTTATCCATTTTCATATCTAGTATAATGCCTTTAAGAGGATACCTTTAACTCCTTAGAGCTATGATTCCGATATCTGTAAATAAACCCTTCATCGTATACAAGTCATGCACCTAACGAACTGGTCTATAAGCTTACTACCTCTGAGACGCTTTAGCCATTAGAACATCAAAGTACACAAGTCATATACATGAAGTAGTTCATTTACTCAGGATTAAGGTTACTGCATAATGAACGTCAAAAGCAGATTGATCCACTTATAGCGGACTACGTAGATCAATCATGCTTTAGTCCCGGTCTAATATGTCACCACCAAGTAACATATCTATGTCTCTACGTGGGAGTTTATGCTCCAGACAATTAAGACAAACCGTCCCCATCATGGCTTTAGACAACATAATAGTCTTAACATGAGTTAGATGCTCGGTCCAACCCCATAGACTACAAACCTTAGTTTAGACTGCTTATTTTAGAACATTGTCTTCTCGCATACAAAAAGTCCATTGCATGCAACGTTTTAACAGTTTTAACACAAGCAGTCAGTGAGCCATATTTGCTTACATTTACTTTAACATGTAAATAGAATAAAGAAAAATAACAATGTAATGAATAACCTCTATATTATAATTTTATTATCCAGTTTAAAATAAATATATAAAATGTCTCTAATGCTTAGGATATTTCCTAACAGATTTTTGATTGAAGTACCGGCCTTTTGCCTAGAGTTCATTATAATTGTAATAGCAGATCGTCGAGCCAATTTTTCTTGGCCTCAGACATGTCCTCTAAGTTATCTATGATCTCCCTAGCAACTTGATAAGTTTCGTGTTACTTTTGTAAAGCACTTGTCATGCTAGCTAAGATGTAGTATCGAGCTATCTTATTGGATTCTTTCTAACGAGTATACATGATGAGGACCTCTTCAAGTGGCACATCAGGTCGAGGTCCTAGTGAGCATGGTTTGTCCAGCATGGACTTGTTTCTCTTGCAGTTGAGAACTATTAACAGGTTTCTTTTCCATTCTTTATAATTGTCCCCATTCAATTTGTTTTCAATAAGTATCGTAATTAGAGGTATCAGTGAAATTTTGAACTGATTAATAAAATAAAAAGAACATCATTATAAAGCCCAAAAAAATATAAAATATTTTAGCAAGTCAAACATACGAGTATGTTCTTACATGAAAACTTAAATAAAAACATGTAACATTACAACAATAATTTTCAACATCTATTGCTCCAAGCCACCTCGGGGTGATCATGAAATGAATAGCAAAAACATGGACCCTGTCCAATTAATATAGATTGCCTTAAATTTTCCCAAGTTAAGACATATATTAATAGCCATTTGTTTTGGCCATCAATTTAACTAACAAAGCCCCTCAAGGAGGTTAATAGCCAAACCAGTTGTGAGTATGTAATCATTGTTTACAATGTCCAATCCATGCCCTATTCAAGCCATCTTGGGATGGTCTCAAATAGAACATACCTAAATACATTTTCCATATAGGAGATCTAAACTTGTATACTAGTAGTAGTAGACACCTACCGAAGGTGTGATCAGGGCGGAATTGACATGAGGTGCTACCGTGCTTTTACATATGGATCAACAATTGAGATCGTGGGTTTTGTGTGAAACCCTCTCCCACTCAATATTTTAAAACAATAAGTTTTTATTTAAAATATACATGATTAATATAGTATGAGCAGTATTTTTTTATTCTATGTGGCATGTCATCAAATATGCATTATAACATTCTATCAATACATATTTATTCAACCATGATAAAACATAGGAAAAATAAATACAAAAAATTTAAATAGCTTAGCCATGGTTCCATCCAATAGAAATAAAAAAAATAAAGATTATAACATTTCATCCAAAGTATTCTTTAGGTCTTGAAGTTTACTCCATCTTTATGTAACTCCACAATTTATTTCTCATTCCATAAATTCTTTTGAAATTCAAATTTCAGAAAAAATTTGAATTTTAAGCAATTTTTAAATCTCATACATAAGCATATGTAATTTCAAATTTCAAAATTATGTATGATTATACACAGTTTAAAATTAAAATTTAAATCATCGACGATTCCAAAAAATTCCATCCCGAACTCAAGGGGTTAGGGTGTGAGAAAAATGCCCTGGGGCTGCCCCTAGGTAGCCATGGCTGCCACCTGGCATTCACGACTCCTTTTTTTTTTTTTTTTTTTCGTGTCAAATTCTAATTTTACTCCTTAGGATATCCTAATCAAAAATTGGAATTTTTCACACAAAAATAATTTTTAAATAATCAAAAATTAAATTCTAATTATGGGAAAAATAAATTCAACGTCTTCAATCTTGGTCTCCTCCATAAATAATTACATAAAAATTTCCTATACTGTTTTTAGTGTACAAAAATTCTTAATATTCAAATAGACAATAAAAAATCTATGGAAAAATTACGGTGATGATAAACCGTTCCCATGGTTACATAAAATTCCTGAATATAATTTTCTAAAATTCTAAGAAATCATAATTGGCAAAATTGAGCATGCGTATAATAATCACAAAATTAAAATAGCCACATGTAATATATCACATCATCCATGATAATAACATATAAGATCCTTAGAATATCACTCTTTAAATATTAAATCCATACATATTAAAGATACAATCGATTGTATAATTTACATATATGACATATTCATGAGTTAGCTTTGATACCACTTGTTGAAAAAAAACGAAAAATATGTACAGTGTAATTTTAAAAATTTTTCAAAGATTATTAAAACTTATGTTGTCATATATAATAAATTATCAACAATCGGATATACTTTTTGAAGAAAACACCTAAGGATGCCGGAGTCAACGTTAAAAACATTGGAAAACCACCAAGAAGGGCTTCAACCAACGAGCTTTTTTCGCTATTCTCCAATTCCAAGATAGTTGAGTGTGCGGGCACTCGTTTTCTCGATTGGTACTCTTTCTCAACCACCTAGATCTTTAAGAATTTATTATCACGTGATTTATGCAATAATAAACTCGCTTACTTGAGAGTTTGTGGTCTAAAGAAAATAGGAGTTACAAAACCCCTGTTTATAAAATTGTATGAGGTGACTTTTGAATTTTGAATTAGACTAAGAAAAGTTTTTCTTTTCTCTTCCTTCACCAAAAATCTGAATTTCTCCCAAGTTAATTATCCCTAAAAAATTTGATTTCTATGGGGAAGAAAACATTCAAAATTCAAATAGGATTCAGATAAGATTTCTCTCTCTCTCACACCCTCAAGTCCGATTCTCCCTAGGGGATTTTTCCCTCAAAAATTTCAACCATGCAAGGATAGAATAGATTTAAAAATCAAACAAGATTTTTCTTTCTCCCTTATCCATAAAAATCTGAATTTATCCATGTTGATAATGCCACAATAAAATTCTATTTTGTGCTAAATTTGTAATTCAAAATTTGATTTAAATTTCAAACTTCACAAATCTTGAGATTTTGTCTCTATGTATAGTTTTCCACAACTCCAATCCAAATTCAAATAAAATCATAGCAGTTTTATTTAAAATTCAAATAATTAGATTATCTCTTATCCAAAACAAAATTTAAATTTAAATTAGGAGAAAATCTTGTCTTCCATCCTTATCCTATGTGGACGCCACCTTCCTAGTACTTAGGACAAGATTTTGTTCAATTTAAATTCAAATAGGATAATTTTTTAAATTTCAAATATTTATTTTAAGACAAGATTTTCAAATTCAAATTAATCTCATCTTTGATTTTCAAACCAAATACAATTAATTTAAATTTCAAATCTTATCTTCCAATATAAATATTAATTAAATATTTATCCCATTAATTAAATAATACAAAATTACATTTTTGCCCTCTCAGCACATAAAGAAAATTCCTACACCCTTGTGAAGGGTTTTTTCTCATCACTAAATGCAAGACAACAAGCCATAAAAGAATATCCCGATTAACTACCATCTTTAAGGAATTATACGGAGCTAGCCGAGGAACTGATTGGATATATATAATCAGGCTCTCGTGAATCCATGTAATCCTTATTCTATACTAAACAACTCAATCACATGATTACTAATTTTAAAATCATTTTGCAATAGACCTGAAACTGAACTCCTGATCATATTGCAAATTACGCAAGCCTTAGAAAAGACACCATCCAATAAACTTGTCATTATTGCAAAACCCTCATATGATATCTATGATTAACCTAGGTCAAAATCCTTTCAAACTTTTGATTATGTTATTTTAAAGATCCATTATACACTCGATAAGGGAATGATTATCCACCATATGTGAATAATAAATCGTTTACAAAGCAAACGACCCAAGGCCTTGTTCATTCTCACCAATCTAGTATAATGCCTTTAAGAGGATAACTTTAACTCTACATATGAGTTATGATTCCTTATCTGTAAGCAATCCCTCCATCATATGTGTATTGTGTATCCAACAAATCAATCCATTAGCTTACTATCTCTGAGACACTCTGGCCTTTAGTTAAAGCACACTAGCCATATACACAAAGTTGTTTATTTACTTAGGATTAAGGTTATTGTACAATGAACATAAAAACAAATCGATCCACTTATAATGGACTACATATATTAATCATGCTTTAGTCCTAATCTAATATGTTACCACTAAGCAACGCATCTATGTCTCTACTCAGGAGTAAATGCTCTGGACAGATAAGATAAACTGTCCCCCAGATTGGCCTTAGATAATATAATAGTCTTAACATGAGTTAGATGCTCACTTTTATCCCATAAACTACGGACTATAGATTTAGACCACTTACTCTAGAACGTTCTCTTCCCGCATACAAAAAATTATTGTATGCAACATTCTAGCAGTTTAACACAAGTAGTTAATGAGTCATATTTGCTTACATTTACTTTAACATATAAATAAGTTAAGAACTTTTAGCAATGTAATGAATAACCTCTATAAAATTTTATTAATCAGTTTAAAAATATAATGAAATCTATTTTCTTGCGTAGAGCACATATAATAATATAATGGTTAAACATTTATCTTTTTGTGGGTGCTTTTTATATTGTATAGATATAGTATAAATGCTTAATTTACCAGAGTAAATCTTTTATTTACCATTTTTTTCCCTTTCTTTAAAAATTGCATGTGATTTTTTAAGGCTTTTTCTTTTTAATTTAATGTTCCTTTTTTGTAAACATTAATATTGATTTACCATTGGCAAATCTTTTATTTACCATTGATTTACTAGTGTAAATTCTCTATTTTCAACATCTATTTGTTTTGTGCTTTGGTAAGTTATAATCAGTTTAATAGTAAATCTTTCATTTACCATTGATTTACTAATACTAAATCTTTCATTTGCCATTATTTTTTAATTTTATAGTTTTGTTTTTTTGAAATCCAGATAATTTGGTGCAACAAATTTTCTATGACTCTTATTTTTTGTTGTATAATATACTAAGAATGAAAAGATAATAGTAATATGCCCTTTAAAAGTCCTATTTCTTGATAAAAAGGCTATTTTCCCTTTTCCATCATAGTCATGAATATGAAATAGTAAATTTTTTTCCATCATATCATGGTAGAGCTATTTGGTAGCACAAAATATTGATAAATATTATCAATCAGCCAAGTTTAGTAGTAGCGAAATAGTTTATGAATCCAAAATTCAAAAAAAGTCTAAAGAAATTAGGGTTACACACTGAATACCATAACATATCTATCATAATATTGTTGTCCATATACTAGATACCATCAAAAGTCACTCTAGTTAGCAACATAACCAAAGCATCAGAAGCGTTTGGGATGTGGTTCTTGAGGGTCTCAAATAGACAGTGGCTTGATACTATTCCATTTCTTCTCTTTTGAGGTTGATTCATTGTTGTCTATACTCTGAGTACTTGAATGCAGTGGATCCTTTGAATTAGGAAATAAAGTAAAGGAAGGTACTATTTCATCCATTTTTTTGTTTCCATTTCTTTTTTGTTTTTCTTCTTCTGTTATTTTTCAGCTGTAGAACCAAATTTCTCTATAAATGGACTGGAAAGATGTTTTCTTTGTTTTTTTTTTCTTTTCCCCATTCCATTTTCTTCAACAACGTTTTCCCAAACCTATTTCCATATCCTTTCCCTTGTATACTTTATTTTATCTTTCTAATTATTTGTTTTCTCATTTTACATTTGTAAACTATAATCAGTTTATACATATACAATGAATAAAGTTTTGTGCTTTTTACTTTTATTGGTTTTTTGTCATCCTATTGTTGTTCTTCTTCTTTCTAGAACATGCATTTTTCCTGCAACATATATTTTTGGAATGTGACAATAATAAATATTGAGAACAAATATTAGGACAATACCATTTTTTTTTAATTTATCTCTAGTGTTAGGCTTTGCATATAAGCTTTATACATTCTTCAACTTCCTGTTAATAGATTGACATCTGGATATTTGATTTAAAAATTAATTTTGATTGTCATGAAATTATATTCTAAATATCTTGTTTACAAACTTAATTATACATTTATTAATTTCAAGATATGAAATTTACAAGGTAAACTCACTTATTTTCTAAAATCATAGGATATGTTCTCTTCATTTGTTAATCTATTTTTAATAAATAATCCAACAAAGAATTTCTAAAATCGAGAAAATATATTTACATTATTACTATTTATCTAGTTTTACTAAGTATGTTACCTATTCTGTACTTGTAGCCATCTTGATAATGCTATCCATGTTGATGTCCATTAACTCTTCAAATGAATCGCTCAAGATTATTTGCCCTTGTTCTTCATCTTGGTTTGTTTCTTCTTTATGTTGAGTTTCTTCAGGTAGCACAGTTTTTCCAGTTGCTTTTTCAGCTTTTTCTTTGTCCCCATCCTGGTTGTTTCCTTCTTTAGATGCTTGTACAGTATTATGTTGGGGGTTACCTTCAAGATCTAGCTGGTTGTCATTTTCTTGTAATGTGTTATGTTATGTTCCAATGATTCTGGTTGAAAATTTGTTACAGTTTCATTAAAGGTTATGTGTTTTTCTTTGTCATTTTTGTTCTGATCTTGTTTTTCACCAAAGTTTGCTTTGAGTTCTCTGTTTTCAGAATTCTTCGGAATCTAATCATTATGTAAATCTTAGTCATTCTCATCATCTCCAAAGGTTGCTGTAGCTTCTACATCTTTTGTAGCATGGAACATTTTTGTATGCATCTTGTTGATTTATTTTAGAAAACTAACCACTATGTTCTTTAGGTATGCCAAATCAATCTTTATTTGCTGCTAGTTTTGCTCAATATTCATTAACCATACAATAATGTCATTGGATTCATTTCTTTGGTTTCTTGGTGGAATGAGGGTAGATTTTAAAAAATTTCATCAGTACGTTGTGTTCTAGTCACTCTTTGACTTTGTGTTCTAACTTCTGTTTCATCTTTTATGTTTTCATTGTATAACAAAGCCATGTATTCTTATTTCTATTCTTCTTTAGATATGGTAATATCTATTGAAAAAATAAAAAAATATACACAGTGAAATTTTAAAAATTTTTCAAAATCGTTAGAACTCATGTTATCATACACAATTAATTATCAATATCAAAATATATACCTTTTGGAGAAAACACTAGAATGAACGTCAGATACTAAGAAGGACAACATCAGGAAGGGTTTCAACCGACTAACCTTCTCTGCTATTCTCCAATTCCAAGATGATTGAGTGTGTGGGCACCCTTTTTATCGATCAGTATTGAGCACGGCTTGTCTCCTTTCGACCACCTAGAACTCCTTAAGAACTTATTGCTACGGTGATTTATACAACAATAAGCTTACTCACTTGAGAGTATGTGGTCTAAAGAGAATAGGGTGAAATGACTCCCATTTATAATATTGCCTGAGGTGACCTTTTAAAATTTGAATTTGACCAAAAAAAGATTTGTCTCTCACCAATTTCCTCCTCTAAATTCAATTCCACCAAGGGGAGAAACCCCTAAAAGAATTTAGCCACAAGGTGCAAGGAGATTCAAAATTCAAACAAAATTCAATGAATTTTGTTTTCTCCATGGATCTAAAATATCGATTCCCCTTAGGCCAAATTCCATGGCTAGATGCGACTACACCAAGGGAGAGGAGAATTCAAAATTCACGTAGGATTCAAACAAAAATTTTCTTTTCTCCTATATCTATAAAGACCGATTCCTCCTTGTGGAAGTATCCACAAACAAATTTGGCTTCTCTAGGGTTTTGTGATTCAAAATTTTACTCAAAAATTTCAAATTCCACAAATATTTATATTTTATCCACATAGATAATTTTCCACAACTCCAATTCAAATTTAAATTAAATCATGGTAACTTTATTGAAATTCAAATAATTGTGTAATCTCTTATACAAAACAAAATTCAAATTCAAATAGGGGAGAATCTTGTCTTTCGTCCTCATCCAATATGGACGCCACCTTTAGGTTGTGCCAGGATAAGATTTTATTTAATTCAAATTTAAATAAGATTTAAATTTCAAATATTTATTTTAAGACAAGATTTTCAAAATTCAAATTAATCATATATTTGAATTTCAAATTCAAATACAATTAATTTAAATTTCAAATCTTATTGTCCAAAAATAAATATTAATTAAATATTTATCCCATTTATTGAATAGTATAAAATTACAATTTTACCCCTCCAGCATACAGAGAAAACACCCATACCCTTGTAAAGGGTGATCTAGATTTTTCTCATCATCAAATGCAAGACAACAAGCCATGTAAGAATACTCTGATCAATTACCATCTTTAAGGAACTATAAGAGCTAGTAGAGGGACTAATTGGATATATATGATCGAGCTCCTGTGAATCCATGTAATCATTATTCTATACTAAACAACTCAATCACGTGATTACTAATTTCAGGATCATTCCACTATAGACCTGAAACTGAATTCCCAATTATACTGCAAATTAAACAAGCCTTAGAAAGGACACTGTCTAATGACCTTGTCATTAATGCAAAACCCTTATATGATATTTATGATTAATCTAGGTCAAAACTCATTCAACCTTTTGATTAGCTATCTTAAAGATCCATTATGTACTCGATAAGTGAATGATTATATACCATATGTAAATAATAAGTCATTTGACAAGCAAACAATCCAAGACCTTGTCCATTCTCACCAATCTAGTATAATGCCTTTAAGAGGAAAACCTTAACTCTGCATAAGAGCTATGATTCCTTATCTGTAAGCAATCCCTCTATCATATATGTATTGTATACCTAACGAATCGGTCTATTAGCTTACTATCTCTAAGACGCCCCAGTCTTTGGAACATCAAAGCACACTAGCCACATACATGGAGCTATTCACTTATTCAAGATTAAGGTTTTTGCATACTGAATGTAAAAAACAGATCGATCCACTCACAGTGGACTACACAGATCAATCATACTTTAGTCCCGATCCAATATGTCACCACCAAACAACATATCTATGTCTTTACTCGGGAGTTAAAGCTCCGGACAGTCAAGACAAAACCCTCCCCAATTGGCTTTAGACAACATAATAGTCTTAACATGAGTTGTTCATTCTTATCCTATAGACTATGGACCATAGATTTATACTTTTTACTCTAGAAAGTTGTCTTCTCATATATAAAAGAGTTGTCTTCTCATATATAAAAGATCATTTTCTGTAACTTTTTAGCAGTTTAACACAAGCAGTCAATGAGCTATATTTGCTTTCATTTACTTTAACATGTAAATTTGTTGGGGACCAATAGTAATATAATGAATAACCTCTAAATTATTTTATTAATTAGTTCAAAAAATTAATGAAAAATACATTATCACTTAGGGCACAACTAACAATCTCCCATATGCCCTAAGCTAGTAAATGTGCCATGTTACACATCTCCATTGCCTCGACATGCCTTTCAAAGCTCCTAGCCACTAGAGTCTTAGTAAAGGGGTCAGCAACATTGTCCTCAGATGCGATCTTACATACATCTACTAGTTTTGCTTCCACATACTCTATCATCATATGATATTTCTGATCAATGTGCTTGGACCTCTTGTGATGCCTAGATTCCTTTGTGTTGGCAATCGTTGCTCTGTTATTATAGTAAAGTGTGATAGGCTTGTCAACACCTACAATGACCTCAAGGTCTCCTAGGAATTTGTGGAGCCAAACAGCTTCCTTAGATGCCTTGGCTGCAACTACATATTCAGAATCTATCGTAGAGTTTATAGTGCAGCTTTGTTTCATACTCCTCTACACAATGGCACCTTCTCCGATCAAAAACATTGATCTTGAAGTCAATCTCCTAGAATCCCTATAAGTTTGGAAATTTAAGTCTGTGTATCCTACGGGTGTTATGTCCCCTCTAGAATATACGAGCATATAATTCCTCGTTCTTTTTAGATATTTAAGTATATGCTTCACGGCTTATTAATGCTTGATTCTGGGACTCGCCTAATATCGACTTACCATACCTATAGCAAAACAAATGTCAAGATGGGTGCAAAACATAATGTACATGAGACTTTCCACAACAGATACATAAGGGGCTTTGCTCATCTACTTTCTTTCTTTTAAAGTCTTGGGAAAGTCATCCAATGAACGAGTGAAGCCTGAAAGAGTAGGTTGTGAGCCTTTCTTTGCTTTTTGTATTACATATTTCTCAATTAATTTATCTATATATGTAGCTTGAGATAATGCTATCATTTTGTTCTTTTGATCTTTGAAGAGATGAATGCCTTGAACATAACTAATTTTTACTAAATCCTTCATGTCAAACTGTTGAGATAATAACAATTTGACCGATGATAAATTCCCTATATCATTCCTAATGAGTAGTATATCATCAACATAGAGTACTAGAAATACCAGTTAACCATCCTTTATATGTTTATAAACACATGGTTCATCAAAGTTCTACTCAAAACCAAAAGTTTTAATCGCTTGATCGAACCTCTGGTTCCATGAGTGGGATGCCTGCTTTAATTTATAGATGGATCTAAGCAACTTGCAAACTTTTCCACTTTGGCCTTTTTCCACGAATCCATCGGGTTGTACCATATAGATACTCTCGTCAAGATGACCATTCAAGAGTGCATCTTAACGTCCATTGCCAGATCGCGTAATCGAGAGCTGCAGCAATGGATAGAAGAATGCGGATAGACTTGAGCATCGTAATAGGTGAGAAGGTTTCCTCGTAATCGATTCTAACCTTCTACGTATACCCCTTTGCCATAAGTCTAGCTTTAAAAGTTTCAACTTTCTTTTCTGCATCCCTCTTTCTCTTATAGACCTACTTGCACCTAATGGGTTTTATCCCATCCGGTAGGTTTACAAGTTCCCATATAGAGTTGGACTTCATTGAGTCCATTTCATTCTTCATAGCCTGTTTCTAAAGTTTGGAATCAACATTATTTATAGCATCTTCATAAGTTATAGGGTCGTCTTCATACTCATGAGCCTTAACTTAGTAGACTTTGGCATCATGAATAAAGAAATTGGGTTTCTAGGAAACATTCCCACTATGTTGAAGCACCTTAAACTGTTGATCGTTTGCTTGTTTTTCAATGAAACTCGGACTTACATCGAAGACCAAAACCTATGGAGTAGTTCTATCACCCGATAGCTCCTATAGCAAAATTTTGCTTCGAGACTTAAAGTCATTCATGTAACTCTCCTCCAAGATAGTTATATAGGTTAAAACAATGACTTTTTACTCCTTCAGGTTATAAAATAGATCTCATTTAGTCCCCTTAGAATACCTTACAAACAAGCACAATTCTGATCTCGATTCCAAAATCTTCGCATCCCCATCCAGTACTAATACTGGGTAACCCCATATTCTCATATGTTTTAGAGAAGGCTTCTTGCCCTTCTACAATTCGATTAGATTTTCAAGATTTGATTTGTTTGGAACATGGTTTAGATAACACGTCGTTAGTAGTGCATATTGTTAAGAAATGTCCTAAGCATTAGAGACATTTTGATGTATTTATTTTAAACTAGATAATAAAATTATATATAGACGTTATTCATTACATAGCTATTTGTCCTCATTTTATTTACATGTTAAAGTAAATGTAAGCAATATCGCTTACTGACTACTTGTGTTAAAATTGTTAGAACATTGCATGCAATGGACTTTTGTATGCGAGAAGACAATGTTCTAAAGTAAGCAGTCTAAACTAAGGTCTATAGTCTATGGGGTTAGACCGAGCATCTAACTCATGTTAAGACTATTATGTTGTCTAAAGCCATGGTGGGGACGGTTTATCTTGACTATCTAGAGCATAGACTCCCAAGTAGAAACATAGATATGTTGCTTGGTGGTGACATATTAGGCCGGGACTAAAGCGTGATTGATCTATGTAGTCTGCTATGAGTGGATCAATATGCTTTTGACGTTCATTGTGTAGTAACCTTAATCCTGAGTGAATGAACTACTTCATGTATATGACTTGTGTACTTTGATGTTCCAATGGCTAAAGCATCTCAGAGGTAGTAAGCTCATAGATTGGTTCGTTGGGTACATGACTTATATACCATGAAGGGTTTGTTTATAGATATCGGAATCATAACACTAATAAGGAGTTAAGGGTATCCTCTTAAAGGCATTATACTGGATGTGAAAATGGACAAGGCCTTGGGTAATCTGCTGGGCAGATGACTTCTTATTCACATATGGTCAATAATCATTTTCTTATACGGTAGTACAATGGAACTTTAAGATAGCCTGATCAGTAGGATTAAACGAACTTTGACCTAAGGCTGATCATGGATATCATATTAGGGTTCTGCATATATGGCAAGGTCATTAGACAGTAGCTTGTCACAGGCTTATGTAATACAATATATAATTGAGAGTTCAGTTTTAGGTTTATAGTGGTGTGACTCTGAAATTAGTAATCATATGATTGAGTTATTCGGTAAAGAATGATGATCATATGGATTCACGGGAGCCCAATTATATATGTCTAATTGGTCCCTCTATTAGCTCCACATAATTCCTTAACAATTGGCAAATTGATTTGTGTATGCTTATTGGCTAGTTAATTATGCATGGATGGTGTTGACATAAGATTAGGACGGTGGACAAGATTCTCTCCGATTGAATTCATATTTTGTTTTGGATAATAGAGTACACAATTATTTGAACTCCAAATAAAGTTGCCATGATTTTATTTGAGATTGGATTGGAGTTGTAGAAAATTATCTATGAGAACAAAAATTTGAAATACAACTGTTTGTGGATTTTGAAATTTGAAATTTGAATTTTGAAATTTGAAATTTGAAATTTAAATTTTGAATTTGAAATTTGAAATTTGAAATTCAAATTTTGAATCATAGTCCAAGTGGAATTCAAATTCTTTGTGGATAATTCCACAAGGCTAGAATTCGAATTTGAGTTGGATTATGAAGAGGAAAATCATGTTTGAATCCTACTTGAATTTTAAATCATAATTCTAATAAAAGTGGTCAAATTTTTGTTGAGAAAAACCCTCCAAGATATTTTCGGTTTTTATGGATAAGGATGTAGGGAAAAATTCAAGATCCCAGTTGAATTTGGATTCTCTCCTCCCCGAAAGTGGTCGAAAATTTTGAGTGAATCTCAAGAGAGATTTTCGGTTATTTATGGATAAGGATGAGATAAAATTCAAGCTAGAAAATCCTATTTGGATTTTGATTCTCCTCACACTTTAATAACCGAATCTAGTCATGTTTTTGGCAAAAAGGGGAATCAGTTTTTATGAGAGAATGAGGAGATAAAATTCAAGATAAAATCATATTTGAATTTGGATTGGATAATCTCAAAAGTGGAAGAATTTTTTGGTTGGATAAGGCCATGAAAAATTCGGTTTTTGTGAGTGGATAAGGGAGAAAATCTTCTCCTAATCCAATTCGAATTCAGAGGATCACCTCATGCAAGTCTATAAATAGAAGTCCTGCCACTCCAGTTCTCTTAGAATCCAGACTCTCAGGTGAGCAGGCTTATTGTTGCATAACTCACTATGACAATAAGTTCTTTAGAGATCTGGGTGGTCGGAAGAAGACTAGCAGTGCTAGCACACCGATCCAGGTTCAGAGTGCCCACACACTCAGCCATTCGGGAATTAGAGAATAGTAGAGAAGGCTAGTTGGTTGAAGTCCTCCGATCATTCTCCTCCTGTAGATTGGCTTCCTTTGAGGTATGAGTTTAAATTATTGTTGGTTTATTATATATGGCATCATGAGATATTCAACGATCTTAAAAGAATTTTTATTGTTCCACTGCGCCGCTCTGATGCGTTTTTACCGATTTATTTCCTACAATTGGTATCAGAGCCATCTCATGACTATGCCATGTACATAAATTAAACAATTAGTTAGTCTTTTTTTTATGTATGGATTTGATATTTAGAGAGTGGCATTCTAGGATTCCTTTATGTTGTTATCATGTATTATGTATGTACTATGTGGTTATTTTAATTTTTTAAATTATTATAAGCATGCTCGTTTTATGCCGGTTATGGTTCTTCAGAATTTAGAAAATTATATCTAGAAATTTTTATGTAATCATGGGAGCAGTTTATTATCGCTGTAATTTTCCTATGGATTTCAATTTTTTGTCTCTTAGAATTATTATGATTAGAATATTTTGTACACCGAAAATGGTTTAGGAATTTTTATGTAATTATTCTTGGAGGAGATTGAAGTTTGCAGACCGTAATTTATTTTTTTCAAAAGTTAAATTAATTTAAAGGTTGAAATTTTGATTGTTTGGAAAATTTCAATTTAATTAGAATTCAAATTAAAATTTGGAGATCCTAATGGGTAAATTGGAATATGGCACGAAAATCAAGAATCGACCCCTCGGGGTGGACCACCAGCCGTGGTGGGGCTGCAACCCCTGCCCTCGGGCAGGATGGGGCTGTGGCAACCCTTGCCCACAGCTGCACCACCCACGGCCGCAAGCACTACCTGCAGTCGAGGGTGGTTGTGGCCCCTCAAGGGCTGGCCGCAGCCCTAGGTGTGCAGCCTGCAGCTTGCAGCTTGGCGGTTGCTGCGCCCAGCCCAGGCGTGCAGTCTGTGGCTGCAGGCTTGGCCTATAGCCCGGTATGGCTGCACATGGCCTGCAGCCGTGGGTTGCCAGCCCCCCGGGGGTTGGGGGTTGCCCACGGCGGCTGCCTTCCTCTGGGGTTGATGGTTCGAAAATCGAAAAAATTTTGATTTTTAAATTTGAGATTTAATTTTTAAATCATGTTTAAAAATATGTAATTGAAAATTTTTTAATTTTTAAAATTACATATTATTACACATGATATTTAAAATTGTTTAAAATTTGAATTTGAAATTTAAATTTGAAATTCAAATTTGGAATTTGAATTTGAAATTTAAATTTTTTGGAATTTAAATTTTAAATGATTCTTGGGATTAGAAATAAATGGAGAGGCTACATAAAGATAGATACAAGAAGACGGAACAAAATTCAAGACCCAAAGAATGCTTTGGATGGAATTTTGTAATCTTTATTTTCTTTGTTCTAAGATGGAACCATGGCTTGGTTATTATTCAGTCAATTATTTTTTCTATGATGTGTCATGGATGTATAAATATGTATTGGTGGATGTTTTATATGCATATTTGATAACATGTCATATAAGATAGGTGAGTGCCGCTCATACTATATTGATCATACATATTTGTCAAAACTTGCATGTTTTTCAAAATATTGAGTAGGAGAGGGTTTCAAACAAAACCCACGGCCTCTATTGTTGATCCATATGTGAAAACATGGTAACGCCTCGCGTCAGTTCTGCCCTGACCACACCCCTCGGTAGGTGTTTACCGTCGCCGGTATTCTAGGTTGGATCTCCTATGTGGAAAACGTGTTCGGGCGCGATCCTATTCATGACCACCCCTCGGTGGCTTGGTAGGACGTAGATCGGGCTACGTAAACAATGGTTATATACTTATGACTCGTTTAGTTATTAACCTTCCCTAGAAGCTCTGTTAACTAAACTGATGGCTAAAATAAGCGGTTATTAATATATGTCTTAACCTTGGAGGATATAAGGCAGTATATATTAATTGGACGGGGTCCATGTTCTGGCTATTTGTCTCATGACCACCCCTTGGTGGCTTGGGGCAATAGGTGTTGAGAATTACCGTTGCAATGCTACATGTTTTTCAAGTTTCATGTAAGAACATACTTGTATGTTTTATTTGCTAGATTATCTGTATATTTGCTTGGGCTTTCTAATGATGTCTAGTATAATTTTATTTCAGTTCAAAATGTCACCGACACCCCTCATTTCAATACATATTGAAAATAAGCTAAATGACGATAATTATAAAGACTGGAAAAGAAATCTACTGATAGTTCTTAGCTACGAGAGATACAAGTTCATGCTGGACGAACCATGCCCACCTGGGCCCAAATCTAACACACGGCTTGAGGAGGTCCCGGTTGCCTATACTCTTTAGAGAGAATCCAATACGATAGCTCGATGCTACATTCTTGCTAGCATGACGAGTGCTTTACAAAAGCAGCATGAGACTTTCCAAATTGCTGGGGAGATCATGGAAAATCTGGAGGACATGTTCAGAGGCTAAGAAAAATTGGCTCGACAGTCTGCTATTACCAGCATTATGAACTCTAAGCAAAAGGTAGGTACTCCGGTGAAGGGCTATATGATCACTCTAATGGGATTCTTTGCTAAGGCTACTGAGAACGGTGCTGAACTGGACTACAATACCCAGATCGAGATGGTGTTCAAAACTCTGTCAAAAGATTTTATGGGGTTTAAGGCCGCATATAATCTGGCGATAAGGGAGTTAGGACTAACTGAGCTTATGAAGTAACTCCAAGCTTATGAGCGGATGATCAAGGATGGGGATGCGGTCCAACCAAAACGAGAGGTCAATTTGACGGAATCTTCTAAACCCTCATGGAAGAGGAAGAGGCCAAATCACAAGCAAGCAGCTTCTAGTTCTTCTAATCCTCCTGTCTCAGATGGGAAGAAGAAGAAGAAGAAGAACAAGAACAAGAAGCCCAGAGACCCTAAAAAGTCCAAGCACTTCCGTTGTAGGAAGGTAGGTCACTTCAAGAAGGCTTGCCGGGAATTCCTAGCAGCCAAGGGCAAGGAAGGGGTTTGTGGAAATGAGAAGTCTACATGATAGGAGTCTGTCATTGCGGACTAGAGACGGTAGCTTAGTGGTGGCTGAGGCAGTTAGAGACGTTTACCTTTACTTTGATGAATTTAGGTTTATTTTATTAAAAAACTGATTTTATGTTCCTAATTTTAGGAGGAACCTTATATCGGTAGCTTATTTAATAAAGGATTCTTATTTAGTTTCTTTTAGTAAAAGAGTTAGTATTCATAAAAAATAAGTCTTTTATCTATTCTGGATGGATGAATGGCTGGAAACCTATATTTGATCAAACCAAAGATATACTCACTGCTTGACACCGAATTAATAGATAATTTTAAAAGGTTGAAAGTTTCTCACCCTAATAAAGCGTATCTTCAGCATTTAAGACTTGGTCATATTAATCAGGATAGGATTCAAAGGTTGGTGAAAGACGGCCCTCTAGAATCTCTGGAGGAGGTACGTCTTCCTCAATGTGAGTCTTGTTTTGAGGGTAAGATGACTAAGAGGTCTTTTGGAGTTAAAGGTACTAGGGCTCAGGAACTCTTAGAAATTGTGCACACTAACGTATGTGGCCCCATGAATGTCACAGCACAAGGAGGTTTCGAGTATTATGTCTCCTTTATAGATGATTACTCGAGGTATAGATATGTGTACCTGATGCACCGTAAGAGCGAAACCTTTGACAAGTTCAAAGAGTATCGTGCGGAAGTGGAAAAGTAATTGGGTAAATCCATAAAGACACTTCGATCTGATCAAGGTGGTGAATACCTCTCCGATGAATTTCTAGGACAACTTGTAGAGAATGAGATATTATCCCAATCGACTACACCTGGTACTCCATAACAGAATGGTGTAGCTGAAAAGAGAAACAGGACCTTATTAGATATGGTACGGTCCATGATGAGTTATTCAATGCTGCCGTTATCATTTTGGGGATATGCATTACAAACGATGTGCTATATTCTGAACCAGGTTCCAAGCAAGTCAATTCCTAGGACTCCGTATGAATTGTGGCATGGCAGGAAGCCCTCCCTTGGACATATGAGAATATGGGACTACCCGACACATGTACTGGATGGGGATGTGAAGAAGTTGGAATCAAGATCAGAATTATGCATGTTTATAGGGTATCTTAAGGGAACTAAGGGAGGTCTATTCTATAACCCGAAGGAACAAAAAGTCATTGTTTCAACACATGCGACATTCTTGGAGGAAAGTCACATGAATGACTTTAAGCCTCGAAGCAAAGTGGTGCTAGAGAAGTTATCGGGTGAAAGAACTGCTCCACAGGTTTCAGTCTCGGACGCAAGTCTGAGTTCCGAGGAAAGACCTGCAGACGATCAACAATTTAGGAAGCCTAATTTCTTCATGTATGATGTTGAGGTATACCAGGCTGAGGCTCATGAGCCTGAGGATGATCCGGTCACCTATGATGAAGTTATAAATGATGTTGATTCTAAATCTTGGAAACAAGGCATGAACAATGAGATGGATTCGATGAAATCCAACTCTATTTGGGAACTTGTAGATCTGCCGGATGGGATAAAACCCATTGAATGCAAGTAGGTCTACAAAAGAAAGAAGGATACGGAAGGGAGAGTGGAAACTTTCAAAGCTAGACTAGTTGTAAAGGGGCATATGCGAAATGCTGGAATCGATTGCGATGAAACCTTTTCACCTGTTGCTATGCTGAAGTCTATCCGTATTCTTCTGTCCGTTGCTGCGGCTCTCGATTACGAGATTTGGCAAATGGAGGTTAAGACAGCATTCCTGAATGGCCATCTTGATGAATGTATCTACATGATACAGCCTCGAAGGGTTCGTGGCAAAAGGCCAAGAAAGAAAAATCTGCAAGTTGCTTAGATCCATTTATGGATTAAAGCAAGCATCCCGCTCATGGAAACAGAGATTTGATCAAGCAATCAAGACATTTGGTTTTGAGCAGAACGTTGATGAACCCTGTGTTTATAAACATATTAAGGATGGTAAAGTGGTCTTTCTAGTACTCTATGTCGATGATATACTACTCATTGGGAATGATGTAGGGAACTTATCATCGGTCAAGCTTTGGCTACACTAACAATTTGACATGAAGGACTTGGGTGAATCTAATTATGTTCTAGACATTTGCCTCTTCAGAGATCAAAAGAATAAAATCATAATATTATCCCAAACTTCATACATGGATAAAATAATTGACAAATATGCAATGCAAGAGGCAAAAAAAGGTTCACAACCTTTTATCGCCGGTCTAACTCTTTCATTGGATGATTATCCAAAGACATCAGAAGAAAGAGAGCGTATGAGTAAGGTCCCTTATGCATCCACTGTGGGTAGCCTTATGTACGCTATGCTTTACACTCACTGGACATTTGTTTTGCAGTAGGTATGATGAGTCGATATCATGCGAATCCTGGAACTAAGCACTGGCAAGTAGTAAAGCATATACTCAAGTATCTTAAGAGAATGAGGGATTATATGTTGGTGTATTCTGGAGGGGACCTAACACCCGTATGATACACAGACTCAGACTTCCAGACTTACAAGGATTTGAGAAAATCGACATCAGGATCAATGTTCCTGCTCGGAGGAGGCACCATTGTATGGAGGAGCGTGAAGCAGGGTTGCACAGCTGACTTTACGATGGAGGCTGAGTATGTGGCTGCAGCTGAGGCATCTAAAGAAGCGGTTTGGCTCCGTAAGTTCTTTAGAGACCTTGAGGTTATTCCGGGTATTGACAAGCCTATCACACTTTACTGTGATAACATTGGGGCTATTGCCAACCCAAAGGAATCTCGGCACCACAAGAGGACCAAGCACATAGATCGGAGGTATCACATTATTAGAGGGCACGTGGAGACAAAACAAGTAGATGTATGTAGAATCGCGTCCGAGGGCAACATTACCGATCCCATTACTAAGACTTTGGTGGCTAAAAGCTTTGAGAGGCATGTAGAGGCGATGGGGATGCGTAACATGGCACATCTACTAGCTTAGGGCAAGTGGGAGATTGTTAGGAAATGCCCTAAGCATTAGAGACATTTTGATGTATTTATTTTGAACTGGGTAATAAAATTATATGTATAGGTTATTCATTACATTGCTGTTTGTCCTCATTCTATTTACATGTTAAAGTAAATGTAAGTAAATATGGTTCACTGACTGCTTGTGTTAAAACTATTAGAACGTTGCATGCAATGGACTTTTGTATGCGAGAAGACAATGTTCTACAGTAAGCAGTCTAAACTAAGGTCTGTAGTCTATGGGGTTAGACCGAGCATCTAACTCATGTTAAGACTGTTATGTTGTCTAAAGCCATGGTGGGGATGGTTTGTCTTGACTGTCTGGAGCATAGACTCCCAAGTAGAGACATAGATATGTTGCTTGGTGGTGACATATTAGATCGGGACTAAAGCGTGATTGATCTATGTAGTCCGCTATGAGTGGATCAATATGCTTTTGATGTTCATTGTGCAGTAACCTTAATCCTGAGTGAATGAAGTACTTTATGTATATGACTTGTGTACTTTGATGTTCCAATGGCTAAAGCATCTCAAACGTAGTAAGCTCATAGACCGGTTCGTTGGGTGCATGACTTGTATACGATGAAGGGTTTGTTTATAGATATCGGAATCATAGCTCTAATAAGCAGTTAAGGGTATCCTCTTAAAGGCATTATACTGGATGTGAAAATGGACAAGGCCTTGGGTTGTCTGCTGGATAGATGACTTCTTATTCACATATGGTGAATAATTATTTTCATATTCGGTAGTATAATGGAACTTTAAGATAGCTTGATCAGTAGGATTAAAAGGACTTTGACCTAAGGTTGATCATGGATATCATATGAGGGTTCTGCATATATGACAAGGTCATTGGATAGTAGCTTGTTACAGGCTTACATAATACGATATATAATTAGGAGTTCAGTTTCAGGTTTATAACGGTGTGACTCTGAAATTAGTGATCATATGATTGAGTTGCTCGGTAAAGAGAGATGATCATATGAATTCATGGGAGCTTGATTATATATGTCTAATTGGTCCCTCTGTGAGCTTTACATAATTCCTTAACGATTCGTAAATTGATTTGTGTATGCTCATTAGCTAATTGATTATGCATGGATGATGTTGACATAGGATTAGGATGGTGGACAAGATTCTTCCCGGTTGAGTTCATATTTTATTTTGGATAATAGAGTACATAATTATTCGAACCCCAAATAAAGTTGCCATGATTTTATTTGAGATTAGATTGGAGTTGTAGAAAATTATCCATGAGAACAAAAATTTGAAATACAATTGTTTGTGGATTTTGAAATTTGAATTTTAAAATTTGAAATTTAAATTTTGAATTTGAAATTTGAAATTTAAATTTGAAATTCGAATTTGAAATTTGAATTTGAAATTTGAAATTTGAATTTTGAAATTTGAAATTCAAATTTTGAATCACAGTCCAAGTGGAATTCGAATTCTTTGTGGATAATTCCACAAGGCTAGAATTCGAATTTGAGTTAAATTATGAAGAAAAAAATCTTGTTTGAATCCTACTTGAATTTTGAATCCTAATTCTAATAAAAGTGGCCGAATTTTTGTTGAGGAAGATCCTCCAAGATATTTTCGGTTATTGTGGATAAGGATGCAGGGAAAAGTTTAAGTTTCAGTCCCAGTTGAATTTGGATTTTCTCCTCCCTGGAAGTGGCCGAAAATTTTAAGTGAATCTCAAGGGAGATTTTCGGTTATTTATGGATAAGGATGAGATAAAATTCAAGCTAGAAAATCCTATTTGGATTTTGATTCTCCTCATATTTTAAAAACCGAATCAAGTCATGTTTTTGGTAAAAAGTGGAATCGGTTTTTATAAGAGAATGAGGAGATAAAATTCAAGATAAAATCTTATTTGAATTTTGGATTGGATAATCACAAAAGTGGACGAATTTTTTGGTTGGACAAGGCCATGAAAAATTCGGTTTTTGTGAGTGAATAAGGGAGAAAATCTTCTCCTAATCCAATTCGAATTCAAAGGATCACCTCATACAAGTATATAAATAGAGGTCCTACCACTTTAGTTCTCTTAGACTACAGACTCTTAGGTGAGCAGGCTTATTATTACATAACTCACCGTGACAATAAGTTCTTTAGAGATGTAGGTGGTTGGAAGAAGACTAGTAGTGGTAGTATACCGATCGAGGTTCAGAGTGCCCCCACACTCAGCCATTCGGGAATTGGAGAATAGTAGAGAAGGCTAGTTGGTTGAAGCCCTCCGATCATTCTCCTTCCGTAGATTAGCTTCCTTTAAGGTATGAGTTTAAATTATTGTTGGTTTATTGTATATGGCATCATGAGATATTTAACGATCTTAAAAAAATTTTTATTGTTCCACTGCGCCGCTCTGATGCATTTTTACTGATTTATTTCCTACAATTGATATCAGAGATATCTCATGACTATGCCATGTACATAAATTAGACAATTAGTTAGTTTTTTTATTTATGTATGGATTTGATATTTAGAGAGTGGCATTCTAGGATTCCTTTATGTTGTTATCATGTATTATGTATGTCGTATGTGGTTATTTTAATTTTTTAAATTATTATAAGCATGCTTGTTTTATGCCGGTTATGGTTCCTTAGAATTTAGAAAATTGTATCTAGAAATTTTTATGTAACCTTGTGTAGGAAAATAAATCGGTAAGAACGTATCAGAGTGACGCAGTAGAACAATAAAAATTTTTTAGATCGTTAAATATCTCATGATGCCATATACAATAAACCAACAATAATTAAAACTCATACCTCAAGGACGCCAATCTTGCAGGAGGAGAATGACCGGAGGCTTCAACCAACTAGCCTTCTCTACTATTCTCCAACTCCCGAATGACTGAGTGTGTGGGCACTCTGAACCTCGATCGGTATGCTAGCACTGCTAGTCTTCTTTCGACCACCTAGATCTCTAAAGAACTTTATTGTCACGGTGGGCTGTGCAACAATAAGCCTGCTCAACTGAGAGTTTGTGGTCTAAGAGAACTGGAGTGGCAGGACCTCTATTTATAGACCTGCATGAGGTGATTCTCTGAATTTGAATTGGATTAGAAAAAGATATTCTCCCTTATCCATAACCATAAAATCTTAATTTTCCGAGGGAAAATCCCAACAATAAAATTCGGCCATTTAGGATAAATCCAATCCAAATCTAAACAAGATTTTAACTAGAATTTTATCTCCCTTTTTCAACCAAAAAATCCGAAAATTCCAAGGAGAAAATCTCCTCAAAATTTTGGCTACCTTTAGGATAAGGGAGAATCAAAATTCCACTAGGATTTTCAAGCTTGAATCTTATCTCATCTTTATCCAAAATAACCGAATTTTTGTAGGAGATACACTCTAAAATTTCGGCCACTTTCTGGGGAGAAGAGAATCCAAATTCAACTGGGATTTAAAGTTGAATTTTTTCCTTGAACCTTATCCACAAAAACCGAAAATCCATTGAGGATAATCCTCAAAATTTCGTCCAACTTTAGTTAGGATTTGGATTCAAAATTCAAGTAGGACTCTAACAAGATTATCCTCTCCTTATTCAACTCAAATTCGAATTTCAAATCTTGTGGATTTACCACAACAAATTCGAATCCCACTTGGATTGTGATTCAAAATTTGAATTTCAAATTTCAAATTCGAATTTCAAATTCAAATTTAAAATTTAAAATTTCAAATTTCAAATTTAAATTTAAAATTTAAATTTCAAATTCGAATTTCAAATTCAAATTTCAAATTCAAAATTCAAATTTCAAAATCCATAAAAACAGTTGTGTTTCAAATTCTTGTTCTCACGGATAATTTTCTACAACTCCAATCCAATCTCAAATAAAATCATGGCAACTTTATTTGGAGTTCGAATAATTGTGTACTCTATTATCCAAAACAAAATCTGAATCCAATCAGAGAGAATCTTGTCTACCATCCTAATCCTATGTCATCACCATCCATGCATAATAAACTAGCCAATAGCATACACAAATCAATTTGCCAAACGTTAAGGAATTATGTGGAGCTAGTAGAGGGACTGATTGGACATATATAATCGGGCTCCCACAAATCTATATGATCATCATTCTTTTACCGAACAACTCAATCATATGATCACTAATTTCAGAGTCACATCACTATAAACCTGAAACTGAACTCCCAACTACATACCGTATTACGTAAGTCTGTGACAAGCTATCGTCCAATGACCTTGTCATGTATGCAGAACCCTCATATGATATCCATGATCAGCCTTAGGCCAAAGTCCGTTTAATCCTACTGATCAGGCTATCTTAAAGTTCTATTATACTACCGAATAAAGAAAATGATTATTCACCATATGTGAATAAGAAGTCATCTGCCCAGCAGACAACCCAAGGCCTTATCCATTTTCACATTCAGTATAATGCCTTTAAGAGAATACCCTTAACTCCTCATTAGAGCTATGATTCCGATATCTATAAACGAACCCTTCATCGTATACAAGTCATGCACCCAACGAACCGGTCTATAAGCTTACTACCTCTGAGACGCTTTAGCCATTGGAACATCAAAGTACACAAGTCATATGCATGAAGTTGTCCTTTTACTCAGGATTAAGGTTACTGCATAATGAACTTCAAAAGCAGATCGATCCACTCAAAGCGGACTTCGTAGATCAATCACACTTTAGTCCCGGTCTAATATGTCACCACCAAGCAACATATCTATGTCTCTACTTGGGAGTCCAGCTCCAGACAGTCAAGACAAACCGTCCCCACCATGGCTTTAGACAACATAATAGTCTTAACATGAGTTAGATGCTCGGTCTAATCCCATAGACTACAGACCTTAGTTTAGACTGCTTACTGTAGAACATTGTCTTCTCGCATACAAAAGTCCATTGCATGCAACGTTCTAACAGTTTTAACACAGGTAGTCAGTGAGCCATATTTGCTTACATTTACTTTAACATGTAAATAGAATGAGGACAAACAGCAGGTAATGAATAACCTCTATATATAAGTTTATTATTTAGTTCAAAATAAATACATCAAAATGTCTCTAATGCTTAGGGAATTTCCTAACAATCTCCCACTTGCCCTAAGCTAGTAGATGTGTCATGTTACGCATCCCCATCGCCTCTACATGCCTCTCAAAGCTTTTAGCCACCAAAGTCTTAGTAATGGGATCGGTAATGTTGCCCTCGGACATGATCTTACACACATCCACTTGTCCTGTCTCCACGTGCCCTCTAATAATATGATATCTCCGATCTATGTGCTTGGTCCTCTTGTGGTGCCGAGATTCCCTTGTGTTGGCAATAGCCCCTGTGTTATCACAGTAAAGTGTGATAGGCTTGTCAACACCCGGAATGACCTCAAGGTCTCTAAAGAACTTGCGAAACCAAACCGCTTCTTTAGATGCCTCAGCCGCAGCCATATACTCAGCCTCCATAGTAGAGTCAGCTGTGCAGCCCTGCTTCACGCTCCTCCACACAATGGCACCTCCTCCGAGTAAAAACACTGATCCAGATATCGATTTCCTCGAATCTTTACAAGTCTGGAAGTCTGAGTCCGTGTATCCTACGGGTGTTAGGTCCCCTCCAGAATACACCAGCATATAATCCCTCGTTCTCTTAAGATACTTGAGTATATGCTTTACGGCTTGCCAGTGCTTGATTCGAGGATTTGCTTGATATTGACTCACCATACCTACTGCAAAACATATATCCGAGCGAGTACAAAGCATAACGTACGTAAGGCTACCCATAGCGGATGCATAAGGAACCTTACTCATACGCTCTCTTTCTTCCGATGTCTTGGGACAGTCATCCAATGAAAGAGTTAGACCGGCAATAGAAGGTTGTGAGCCTTTCTTTGCCTCTTGCATTGCATATTTGTCAATTATTTTATCTATGTATGAAGCTTGAGATAACGCTATCATTTTGTTCTTTCGATCTCTGAAGAGACGAATGCCTAGAACATAATTAGCTTCTCCCAAGTCCTTCATGTCAAACTGTTGGTATAACCAAAGCTTGACCGATGATAAGTTCCCTACATCATTCCCAATGAGTAGTATATCATCGACATAGAGTATCAGAAAGACCACTTTTCCATCCTTAATACGTTTATAAACACAGGGTTCATCAACGTTCTGCTCAAAACCAAATGTCTTAATCACTTGATCAAACCTCTGGTTCCATGAGCGGGATGCTTGCTTTAATCCATAAATGGATCTAAGCAACTTGCAGACTTTCCTTTCTTGGCCTTTCACTACGAACCCTTCGGGCTGTATCATATAGATACACTCTTCAAGATGGCCATTCAAGAATGCTGTCTTTACATCCATTTGCCAGATCTCGTAATCAAGAGCCACAGCAATGGACAGAAGAATACAGATAGACTTCAGCATAGCAATAGGCGAAAAGGTTTCATCGTAATCGATTCTAGCCTTTTGCGTGTACCCCTTTGCAACCAGTCTAGCTTTGAAAGTTTCCACTCTCCCTTCCACATCGTTCTTTCTTTTGTAGACCCATTTGCATCCAATGAGTTTTATCCCATCCGGCAAATCTACAAGTTCCCAAACAGAGTTGGATTTCATAGAATCCATCTCATTGTTCATAGCCTGTTTCCAAGATTTAGAATCAACATCATTTACAGCTTCATCATAGGTGACCAGATTATCCTCATGCTCATGAGCCTCTGCCTGGTATACCTCAGCATCATACATGAAAAAATTAGGTTTCTTCGAAACCCTCCCATTACGATGAGGCACCCTAAATTGTTGATCGTTTGCAGGTCTTTCACTAGAACTCGGACTTGCGTCCAGGACCGAAATCTGTGGAGCAGTTCTTTCACCCGATAACTCCTCTAGCACTACTTTGCTTCGAGGCTTAAAGTCATTCATGTGAATTTCCTCCAAGAATGTCGCATGAGTTGAGACAATGAATTTTTATTCCTTCGGGTTATAGAACAGACCTCCTTTAGTTCCTTTTGGATACCCTACAAACATGCACAATTCTGATCGTGGTTCCAACTTCTTCGCATCCCCATCCATCACATGCACTGGGCAGCCCCATATTCTCATATGTCCAAGGGAGGGCTTCCTGCCATGCCACAATTCATATGGAGTTCTGGGAATTGATTTGCTTGGAACCTGGTTCAGAATATAGCATGCTGTTTGTAAAGCATATCCCCAAAATGATAATGGCAGCGTTGAATAACTCATCATGGACCGTTCCATATCCAACAAGGTCCTGTTTCTCCTTTCGGCTACACCATTCTATTGTGGAGTACCAGGTGCAGTCAATTAGGATAATATCCCGTTCTCTCCAAGATGTCCTAGAAATTCATCAGAGAGGTATTCGCCACCTCGATTAGATCGAAGTGTCTTTATGGATTTATCCAATTGCTTTTCCACTTCCCCACGATACTCTTTGAACTTGTCAAATGTTTCGCTCTTGCGGTGCATCAGATACACATATCCATACCTCGAGTAATCATCTATAAAGGAGACATAATACTCGAACCCTCCTCGTGCTGTGACGTTCATGGGGCCACATACGTCAGTGTGCACAATTTCTAAGAGCTCCTGAGCCCTTGTACCCTTAGCTCCAAAAGACCTCTTAGTCATTTTACCCTCTAGACAAGACTCATATTGGGGAAGACGTACCTCCTCCAGAGACTCCAGAGGACCGTCTTTCACCAATCTTTGAATCCTATCCTGATTAATATGACCAAGTCTTAAATGCTAAAGATACACCTTGTTGGAGTGAGAAACTTTCAACCTTTTAGAGTTATCTATTAATTTAGTGTCAAGCAGTGAGTACATCTTTGGTTTGATCAAATATAGGTTTCCATCCATCCATCCAGAACAGATAAAAGACTTATTTCTACGAATATCAACTCTTTTACTAAAAGAAACTGAATAAGAATCCTTTATTAAATAAGCTACCGATATAAGGTTCCTCCTAAAATTAGGAACATAAAAACAGTCTTTCAATAAAATAAACCTAAATTGATCAAAATAAAGGTAAATATCTCCTATTGCCTCAGCCACCACCAAGCTGCCGTCTCCAGTTTGCAATGAGAGGCTCCTATCATGTAGACTTTTCGTTTCCACGAACCCCTGCATAGAAATACAAACATGATTAGTGGCGCCCGAATCAATGACCCAAGTGTCTTTTGATTCTTCCACCAAACAAGCTTCTAAGTAATGAAGTTCCTTACTTTCCTTGCCCTTGGCGACTAGGAATTCCCGGCAAGCCTTCTTAAAATGACCTACCTTCCCACAACAGAAGCACTTGGACTTTTTAGGGTCCCTGGGCTTCTTGTTCTTCTTCTTCTTCTTCCCATCCGAGACAGGAGGATTAGAAGAACTGGAAGCCACTTGCTTCTGATTTGGCCTCTTCCTCTTCCATGAGGGTTTGGAAGATTCCGCCAAATTGGCCTCACCTTTGGGTTGGACAGCATCCCCATTCCTGATCATCCACTCATAAGCTTGAAGTTGCTTCATGAGCTCGGTTAGTCCTAACTCCCTTGTCGCCAGATTGTATGCGGCCTTAAACAACACAAAATCTTTAGACAGAGTTTTGAACACCATCTCGATCTGGGTGTTGTAGTCCAACTCAGCACCGTTCTCGGCAGCCTCAGCAAAGAATCCCATTAGAGTGATCATATGGTCCTTCACCGGAGTACCTGCCTTTTGCTTAGAGTTCATAATACTGGTGATAGCGGACTGTCGAGCCAATTTTTCTTTTTCTTGGCCTCCGAACATGTCCTCCAGATTTTCCATGATCTCCCCAGCAACTTGATAAGTCTCATACTGCTTTTGTAAAGCACTCATCATGCTAGCAAGTATGTAGTATCGAGCTATATCATTGGATTCTCTCCAACGAGTATAGGCAACCGGGAACTCCTCAATCGGTGTGTCAGGTTTTGGCCCTGGTGGGCATGGTTTGTCCAGTACGAACTTGTGTCTCTCGCAGCTGAGAACTATCAATAGATTTCTTTTCCAATCTTTATAATTATTGCCATTCAGTTTATTCTCAGTAAGTATTGAAATGAGGGGTGTCGGTGACATTTTGAACTGAAATAAAATTATACTAGACATCATTACAAAGCCCAAGCAAATATACAGATAATTTAGCAAATAAAACATACAAGTATGTTCCTACATGAAACTTGAAAAACATGTAGTATTGCAACGGCAATTCTCAGCACCCATTGCCCCAAGCCACCGAGGGGTGGTCATGAAAACAAATAGCCGGAACATGGACCCCGTCCAATTAATATATGTTGCCTTAAATCCTCCAAGGTTAAGACATATATTAATAACCGCTTATTTGGCCACCGGTTTAGTTAACAAAGCTTCTAGGGAAGGTTAATAACTAAACGAGTCTTGAGTATATAACCATTGTTTACGTAGCCTGATCCACGTCCTACCAAGACACCGAGGGTTGGTCATGAATAGGATCGTACCCGAACATGTTTTCCACATAGGAGATCCAATCTAGTATACCGGCGGCGGTAAACACCTATCGAGGGGTGTGGTCAGGGTAGAACTGACGCGACACATTACCATGCTTTTATATATGGATCAACAATGGACGCCGTGGGTTTTGTTTGAAACCCTCTCCCACTCAATATTTTGAAAAACATGCAAGTTTTGACAAATTATGTATGATCAATATAGTATGAGCGGCACTCACCTACCCTATATGACATGTTATCAAATATACATATAAAACATCCATCAATACATATTTATACATCCATGACATATCACAGAAAAAATAATTGACAAAATAACCAAGCCATGGTTCCATCCTAGAACAAAGAAAATAAAGATTGTAAAATTTCATCCAAAGCATTCTTTGGGTCTTGAATTTTATTCCGTCTTCTTGTATCCATCTTTATGTAGCCTCTCCATTTATTTCTCATCCCAAGAATCATTTAAAATTTAAATCTCCAAAAATTTAAATTTCAAATTCAAATTCCAAATTCGAATTTCAAATTCAAATTTTAAACAATTTTAAACATCAAATTTAAAAAATTTCAAATTTTCAATTACATATTTTTAAACATGATTTAAAATTAAATCTCAAATTTAAAAATCAAAAATTTTCGATTTTTTGGATCGTCGCACCACCGTCCCCGGAGGCAGCAGCCGCCGTGGGCAGCCACCAGCCCCGGAGGAGCTGGCAGCCCACAGCCGCCCCCATGTGCAGCCTTGCTGGGCTGCAGGCCAAGCCTGCAGTGCCAGGCTGCACGCCCAGGTTGGACGCAGCAGCCGGCAGGCTACAGGCCCAGGCTGCGGCTAGCCTTGGGTAGGCCATGGCCACCCTCGGCTGCAGGCCAAGCCTGTGGCCGTGGGTGGTTATGGCCTGCACAGGGGCTGCCGCAGCCCTATCCTGCCCGAGGGCAGGGGCTACAGCCCCACCAAGGCCCGTCGGCCTATCCCGAGGGGTCGTGTCTCGATTTTCGTGTCATATTCCAATTTATCTATTAGGATCTCCAAAAATTAATTTGAATCCCAATTAAATTGAAATTTTCCACACAATCAAAATTTCAACCTTTAAATCAAATTTAACTTTTGGGAAAAATAAATTACGGTCTTCAATCTTCAATCTCCTCCAAGAATAATTACATAAAATTTCCTAAACTGTTTCTGGTGTATAAAATTCTAACCATAATAATTCTAAGAGACGAAAATTAAAATCCATGGGAAAATTACAGTGTTAATAAACTGCTCCCATGGTTACATAAAAAATTCCTAGATACAATTTTTCTAAATTCTAAGGAACCATAACCGGCATAAATAAGCATGCTTATAGTAATTCAAAAAATTAAAATAACCATATACTTTATACGAAATCCATGATAACAACATAAAGGAATCCTAGAATGCCACTCTCTAAATATCAAATCCATACATAAATAAAAAGAATAAGTAATTATCTAATTTATGTACATGGCATAGTCATGAGATGGCTCTGATACTAATTGTAGGAAAATAAATCGGTAAGAACGTATCAGAGTGGCGTAGTGGAATAATAAAATTTTTTTAGATCGTTAAATATCTCATGATGCCATATACAATAAACCAACAATAATTAAAACTCATACCTCAAGGACGCCAATCTTACAGGAGGAGAATGACCGGAGGCTTCAACCAATTAGCCTTCTCTACTATTCTCCAATTCCCGAATGGCTGAGTGCGTGGGCACTCTGAACCTCGATCGGTATGCTAGCACTGCTAGTCTTCTTCCGACCACCCAGATCTCTAAAGAACTTTATTGTCACGGTGGGCTGTGCAACCATAAGCCTGCTCACCTGAGAGTCTGTGGTCTAAGAGAACTGGAGTGGCAGGATCTCTATTTATAGACCTGCATGAGGTGATTCTCTGAATTCGAATTGGATTAGAAAAAGATATTCTCCCTTATCCACAACCATAATATCCGAATTTTCCAAGGGAAAATCCCAACAATAAAATTCGGCCATTTAGGATAAATCCAATCCAAATCTAAACAAGATTTTAACTAGAATTTTATCTCCCTTTTTCAACCAAAAAATTCAAAAATTCCAAGGAGAAAATCTCTTTAAAATTTTGGCCACTTTTAGGATAAGGGAGAATCAAAATTCCACCAGGATTTTCAAACTTGAATCTTATCTAATCCTTATCCAAAATAACTGAATTTTTCTAGGAGATACACTCCAAAATTTCGGCCACTTTCTGGGGAGGAGAGAATCCAAATTCAACTGGGATTGAAACTTGAATTTTTTCCTTGAACCTTATCCACAAAAACCGAAAATCTATTAAGGATAATCCTCAAAATTTCATCCAACTTTAGTTAGGATTTGGATTCAAAATTCAAGTAGGATTCTAACAAGATTATCCTCTCCTTATCCAACTCAAATTCGAATTTCAAATCTTGTGGATTTACCACAACAAATTCGAATCCCACTTGGACTGTGATTCAAAATTTGAATTTCAAATTTCAAATTCGAATTTCAAATTCAAATTTCAAATTTCAAATTTCAAATTTCAAATTTCAAATTCGAATTTCAAATTCAAATTTCAAATTCAAATTTCAAATTCAAAATCCAAATTTCAAAATTCAAAATTCAAAATTCAAATTTCAAAATCCACAAAAACAGTTGTGTTTCAAATTCTTATTCTCATGGATAATTTTCTACAACTCCAATCCAATCTCAAATAAAATCATGGCAACTTTATTTGGAGTTCGAATAATTGTGTACTCTATTATCCAAAACAAAATCTGAATCCAACCGGAGAGAATCTTGTCTACCATCCTAATCCTACGTCATCACCATCCATGCATAATAAACTAGCCAATAGCATACACAAATCAATTTGCCAAACGTTAAGGAATTATGTGGAGCTAGTAGAGGGACTGATTGGACATATATAATCGGGCTCTCACAAATCCATATGATCATCATTCTTTTACCGAACAACTCAATCATATGATCACTAATTTCAGAGTCACACCACTATAAACCTGAAACTGAACTTCCAATTATATACCGTATTACGTAAGCCTGTGACAAGCTATCGTCCAATGACCTTGTCATGTATGCAGAACCCTTATATGATATCCATGATCAGCCTTAGGCCAAAGTCTGTTTAATCCTACTGATCAGGCTATCTTAAAGTTCCATTATACTATCGAATAAAGAAAATGATTATTCACCATATGTGAATAAGAAGTCATTCGCCCAGCAGACGACCCAAGGCCTTGTCCATTTTCACATTCAGTATAATGCCTTTAAGAGGATACCCTTAACTCCTCATTAGAGCTATGATTCCGATATCTGTAGACGAACCCTTCATCGTATACAAGTCATGCACCCAACGAACCGGTCTATAAGCTTACTACATCTGAGATGCTTTAGCCATTGGAACATCAAAGTACACAAGTCATATACATGAAGTTGTCCTTTTACTCAGGATTAAGGTTACTGTATAATCAACGTCAAAAGCAGATCGATCCACTCAAAGCGGACTTCGTAGATCAATCACATTTTAGTCCCGGTCTAATATGTCACCACCAAGCAACATATCTATGTCTCTACTTAGCAGTCTAGCTCCAGACAGTCAAGACAAACCGTCCTTTCCAAGGCTTTAGACAACATAATAGTCTTAACATGAGTTAGATACTCGGTCTAACCCCATAGACTATAGACCATAGTTTAGACCGCTAACTTTAGAACATTGTCTTCTCGCATACAAAAGTCCATTGCATGCAATGTTCTAACAGTTTAACATAAGCAGTCAGGGAGCCATATTTGCTTACATTTACTTTAACATGTAAATAAGATGAGGACAGATAACAATTTAATGAATAACCTCTATGTATAATTTTATTATCCAGTTCAAAATAAATACATCAAAATGTCCCTAATGCTTAGGGCATTTCCTAACACCTTGGGAGCAGTTTATTATCACTATAATTTTCCCATGGATTTCAATTTTTTGTCTCTAATAATTATTATGATTAGAATTTTTTGTATACTCGTAATGGTTTTGGAAATTTTATGTAATTATTCTTGGAGGAGATTGAAGTTTGAAGACCGTAATTTATTTTTTTCAAAAGCTAAATTTAATTTAAAGGTTGAAATTTTGATTGTGTGGAAAATTTCAATTTAATTAGAATTCAAATTAATTTTTGGAGATCCTAATGGGTAAATTGGAATATGGCATAAAAATCGAAAATCGACCCCCTTGAGATGGACTACCAGCCGTGGTGGGGCTGCAACCCCTGCCCTCGGGCAGGATGGGGCTGTGGCAGCCCTTGGCCACAGCTGCACCACCCACGGCTGCAAGCACTGCCTGCAGCCGAGGGTGGCCGCAGCCCTAGGTGTGCAGCCTGCAGCTTGCAACCTGGCGATTGCTGCGCCCAGCCCAGGCGTGCAGTTTGTGGCTGCAGGCTTGGCCTGTAGCCTGGCATGGCTGCACATGGCCTGCGGCCGTAGGCTGTCAGCCCCCTCGGGGGCTGGGGGTTGCCCACGGCGATTGCCGGCTCCAGGGTCGATGGTTCGAAAATCGAAAAAATTTTGATTTTTAAATTTGAGATTTAATTTTTAAATCATATTTAAAAATATGTAATTGAAAATTTTTTAATTTTTAAAATTACATGTTATTACAAATGATATTTAAAATTGTTTAAAATTTGAATTTGAAATTTAAATTTGAAATTCGAATTTGGAATTTGAATTTGAAATTTAAATTTTTTGGAATTTAAATTTTAAATGATTCTTAGGATTAAAAATAAATAGAGAGGTTACATAAAGATGGATACAAGAAGACGGAACAAAATTCAAGACCCAAAGAATGCTTTGGATGGAATTTTGTAATTTTTATTTTCTTTGTTCTAGGATGGAACCATGACTTGGTTATTATTCTGTCAAATTTTTTTTTATGATGTGTCATGGATGTATAAATATGTATTGATGGATGTTTTATATGCATATTTGATAACATGTCATATAAGATAGGTGAGTGCCGATCATACTATATTGATCATACATATTTGTCAAAACTTGCATGTTTTTCAAAATATTGAGTAGGAGAGGGTTTCAAACAAAACCCACGGCCTCTATTATTGATCCATATGTGAAAACATGGTAACGCCTAGCGTCAGTTCTGCCTTGACCACACCCCTCGGTAGGTATTTACTGCCACCGGTATACTAGGTTGGATCTCCTATGTGGAAAACATGTTCAGGTACGATCCTATTCATGACCACCCCTCGGTGGCTTGGTAGGACGTAGATCAGGCTACGTAAATAATGGTTATACACTCATGACTTGTTTAGTTATTAACCTTCCCTAGAAGCTCTGTTAACTAAACTGGTGGCCAAAATAAACAGTTATTAATATATGTCTTAACCTTGGACGATATAAGGTAGTATATAATAATTGGATGGGGTCCATGTTCTGGCTATTTATCTTATGACCATCCCTCAGTGGCTTGGGACAATAGGTGCTAAGAATTACCATTGCAATGCTACATGTTTTTCAAGTTTCATGGAAGAACATACGTGTATGTTTTATTTGTTAGATTATTTGTATATTTGCTTGGGGTTTATAATGATGTCTAGTATAATTTTATTTCAGTTCAAAATGTCACCGACACCCCTCATTTCAATACTTACTGAAAATAAGCTGAATGGTGATAATTATAAAGACTAGAAAAGAAATCTGCTGATAGTTCTCAGCTGCAAGAGACACAAGTTCGTGCTGGACGAACCATGCCCACCTGGGCCCAAACCTGACACACGTCTTGAAGAGATCCTGGTTACCTATACTCATTGGAGAGAATCCAATGCGATAGCTCGATGCTACATTCTTGCTAGCATGACAAGTGCTTTACAAAAGCAGCATGAGACTTATCAAATTGCTGGGGAGATCATGAAAAATCTGGAGGACATGTTCGAAGGCCAAGAAAAATTAGCTTGACAGTCTGCTATTACCAGCATTATGAACTCTAAGCAAAAGGTAGGTACTCCGGTAAAGGACCATATGATCACTCTAGTGGGATTCTTTACTGAGGCTACCAAGAACGGTGCTGAACTGGACTATAATACCCAGATCGAGATGGTGTTCAAAACTCTGTCAAAAGATTTTGTGGGGTTTAAGGCCGCATATACTCTGGCGATAATGGAGTTAGGACTAACTGAGCTCATGAAGCAATTCCAAGCTTATTAGCGGATGATTAAGGATAGAGATGCAGTCCAACCAAAAAGAGAGGCCAATTTGATGGAATCTTCCAAACCCTCACGGAAAAGGAAGAGGTCAAATCAGAAGCAAGCAGCTTCTAGTTCTTCTAATCCTCCTGTCTCGAATGGAAAGAAGAAGAAGAAGAACAAGAAGCCCAGAGACTCTAAAAAGTCTAAGTGCTTCTGCTGTGGGAAGGTAGGTCACTTCAAGAAGGCTTGCCGAGAATTCCTAATCACCAAGGGCAAGGAAGGGGTTCGTGGAAACAAGAAGTCTACATGATAGAAGTCTCTTATTGCAGACTAGAGACAATAGCTTTGTGGTGGCTGAGGCAGTGGGAAACGTTTACCTTTACTTTGATGAATTTAGGTTTATTTTATTCAAATACTGTTTTTATGTTCCTAATTTTAGGGAGAACCTTATATCGGTAGCTTGTTTAATAAAGGATTCTTATTCAGTTTCTTTTAGTAAAAGAGTTGATATTCGTAAAAATAAGTCTTTTATCTGTTCTGGATGGATGGATGGAAACCTATATTTGATCAAACCAAAGATGTACTCACTGCTTGACATCGAATTAATAGATAACTCTAAAAGGTTGAAAGTTTCTCACTCTAATAAGGCGTATCTTTAGCATTTAAGACTTGGTCATATTAATCAGGATAGGATTCAAAGGTTGGTGAAAGACGGTCCTCTAGAATCTCTGGAGGAGGTACATCTTCCTCAATGTGAGTCTTGTCTTGAGGGTAAGATGACTAAGAGGTCTTTTGAAGCTAAGGGTACAAGGGCTCAGGAGCTCTTAGAAATTGTGCACACTGACGTATGTGGCCCCATGAACGTCACAGCATGAGGAGGGTTCGAGTATTATGTCTCCTTTATAGATGATTACTCGAGGTATGGATATGTGTATCTGATGCACCGCAAGAGCGAAACCTTTGACAAGTTCAAAGAGTATCGTGCGGAAGTGGAAAAGCAATTAGGTAAATCCATAAAGACACTTCGATCTGATCAAGGTGGTGAATACCTCTCCGATGAATTTCTAGGACATCTTGTAGAGAGTGGGATATTATCCTAATTGGCTACACCTAATACTCCACAACAGAATGGTGTGGCTAAAAGGAAAAACCGGACCTTATTTGATATGGTACGGTCCATGATGAGTTATTCAACGCTGCCGTTATCATTTTAGGGATATGCATTACAAACGGCATGCTATATTCTGAATCAGGTTCCAAGCAAGTCAATTCCCAGGAATCCGTATGAATTGTGGCGTGGAAGGAAGCCCTCCCTTGGACATATAAGAATATGGGGCTGCTCAGCACATGTACTGGATGGGAATGCGAAGAAGTTGGAATCAAGATCAGAATTGTGCATGTTTGTAGGGTATCTTAAGAGAGCTAAGGGAGGCCTGTTTTATAACCCGAAGGAACAAAAAGTCATTGTTTCAACACATGTGACATTATTGGAGGAAAGTCACATGAATGACTTTAAGCCTCGAAGCAAAGTGGTGTTAGAGGAGTTATCAGGTGAAAGAACTACTCCATAGGTTTCGGTCTTGGACGCAAGTTTGAGTTCCGGTGAAAGACCTGCAGACGATTAACAATTTAGGATGCCTCGTCATAGTGGGAGGGTTTCAAAAAAGCCTAATTTCTTCATGTATAATGCTGAGGTATACCGGGCCGAGACTCATGAGCATGAGGATGATCCAGTCACCTATGATGAAGCTATAAATAATGTTGATTCTAAATCTTGGAAACAGGCTATGAACAATGAGATGGATTCTATGAAATCCAACTCTGTTTGGGAACTTGTAGATCTGTCGAATGGGATAAAGCCCATTGGATGCAAGTAGGTCTACAAAAGAAAGAAGGATGCTGAAGGGAGAGTGGAAACTTTCAAAGCTAGACTGGTTGCAAAGGGGTACACGCAAAAGGCTAGAATCGATTACGATGAAACCATTTCTCCTGTTGCTGTGCTGAAGTCGATCCGTATTCTTCTGTCCGTTGCTGCGGTTTTCGATTGCGAGATCTAGCAAATAGACGTCAAGACGGCATTCCTGAATGGCCATCTTGAGGAATGTATCTACATGATATAGGTTTATGGCAAAAGGCCAAGAAAGAAAAGTCTGCAAGTTGCTTAGATCTATTTATGGATTAAAGCAAGCATCCCGCTCATGGAACTAGAGATTTGATTAAACAATCAAGACATTTGGTTTTGAGCAGAACGTTGATGAACCCTGTGTTTATAAACGTATTAAGGATGGTAAAGTGGTCTTTCTAGTACTCTATGTCGATGATATACTACTCATGGGAATGATGTAGGGAACTTATCATCGGTCAAGCTTTGGCTACACTAATAGTTTGACATGAAGGACTTGGGTGAAGCTAATTATGTTCTAGGCATTCGTCTCTTCAGAGATCGAAACGACAAAATCATAGCATTATCCCAAGCTTCAGACATAGATAAAATAATTAACAAATATGCAATGCAAGAAGTAAAAAAAGGTTCACAACCTTCTATTGCCAGTCTAACTCTTTCATTGGATGACTGTCCAAAGACATCAGAAGAAAGAGAGCATATGAGTAAGGTCCCTTATGCATCTACTGTGGGTAGCCTTATGTAAGCTATGCTTTGCACTCACCGGACAATTGTTTTGCAGTAGGTATGGTGAGTCGATATCAAGCGAATCCTGGAACCAAGCACTGGCAAGCCGTAAAGCATATACTTAGTATCTTAAGAGAACGAGGGATTATATGCTAGTGTATTCTAGAGGGGACCTAACACCCATAGGATACACGGACTCAGACTTCTAGACTTGTAAGGATTGGAGGAAATCGATATCAGGATCAATGTTCTTGCTCGGAAGAGGCGCCATTGTGTGGAGGAGCATAAAGCAGGGTTGCACAGCTGACTCTACAATGGAGGCTGAGTATGTGGCTACGGTTGAGGCATCTAAAGAAGCGGTTTGGCTCCGTAAGTTCTTTAGAGACCTTGAGGTTATTCCGGGTGTTGACAAGCCTATCACACTTTACTGTGATAACATTGGGGCTATTGCCAACCCAAAGGAATCTCGACACCACAAGAGGACCAAGCACATAGATCAGAGGTATCATATTATTAGAGGGTACGTGGAGACAGGACAAGTAGATGTATGTAAGATCACGTCCGAGGACAACATTGCCGATTCCATTACTAAGACTTTGGTGGCTAAAAGTTTTGGAAGGCATGTAGAGGTGATGGGGATGCGTAACATGGCACATCAACTAGCTTAGGGCAAGTGGGAGATTGTTAGGAAATGCCCTAAGCATTAGAGACATTTTGATGTATTTATTTTGAACTGGATAATAAAATTATATATAGAGGTTGTTCATTACATTGCTGTTTGTCCTCATTCTATTTACATATTAAAGTAAATGTAAGCAAATATGGCTCACTAACTGCTTGTGTTAAAACTGTTAGAACGTTGCATGCAATGAACTTTTGTATGCGAGAAGATAATATTCTAAAGTAAGCAGTCTAAACTAAGGTCTATAGTCTATGGGGTTAGACCGAGTATCTAACTCATATTAAGACTATTATGTTGCCTAAAGCCATGGTGAGGACAGTTTATCTTGACTGTCTGGAGCATAGACTCCCAAGTAGAGACATAGATATGTTGCTCGGTGGTGACATATTAGACCGGGACTAAAGCATGATTGAACTATGTAGTCCGCTATGAGTGGATCAATATGCTTTTGATGTTCATTGTGCAGTAACCTTAATCCTGAGTGAATGAACTATTTCATGTATATGACTTGTGTACTTTGATGTTCCAATGGCCAAAGCGTCTCAGAGGTAGTAAGCTCATAGACCAGTTTGTTGGGTGCATGACTTGTATACCATGAAGGGTTTGTTTACAGATATCGGAATCATAGCTCTAATAAGGAGTTAAGGGTATCCTCTTAAAGGCATTATACTGGATGTGAAAATGGACAAGGCCTTGGTTCATCTGCTAGGCAGATGACTTCTTATTCACATATGGTGGATAATCATTTTCTTATTCAGTAGTATAATGGAACTTTAAGATAGCCTGATCAGTAGGATTAAACGGACTTTGACCTAAGGCTGATCATGGATATCATATGAGGGTTCTGCATATATGACAAGGTCATTGGATAGTAGCTTGTCACAGGCTTACGTAATACAATATATAATTGGGAGTTCAGTTTCAGGTTTATAGTGGTGTGACTCTAAAATTAGTAATCATATGATTGAATTGTTTGGTAAAGAATGATGATCATATGGATTCACGGGAGCCCGATTATATATGTCTAATTGGTCCCTCTACTAGCTCCACATAATTCCTTAACGATTGGCAAATTGATTTGTGTATGCTTATTGGCTAGTTGATTATGCATGGACGGTGTTGACATAGGATTAGGATAGTGGACACGATTCTCTCTGGTTGAATTCATATTTTGTTTTGGATAATGGAGTACACAATTATTCGAACTCCAAATAAAGTTGCCATGATTTTTTTTTGAGATTGGATTGGAGTTGTAGAAAATTATCCATGAGAACAAAAATTTAAAATACAACTGTTTGTGGATTTTGAAATTTAAATTTTGAAATTTAAAATTTAAATTTTGAATTTGAAATTCAAATTTGAAATTTGAATTTGAAATTTATATTTGAAATTTTAATTTTAATTTTGAATTTTGATTTTTGAAATTCAAATTTTGAATCACAGTCCAAGTGGAATTTGAATTCTTTGTGGATAATATCATAAGGCTAGAATTCGAATTTGAGTTGGATTATGAAGAGGAAAATCTTGTTTGAATCTTACTTGAATTTTGAATCCTAATTCTAAAAAAAGTGGCTGAATTTTTGTTGAGGAAAATCCTCCAAGATATTTTCGGTTTTTGTGGATAAGGATGCAGGGAAAAATTCAAGTTTCAATCCCAGTTGAATTTGGATTCTCTCCTCCCTGGAAGTGGCTGAAAATTTTGAGTGAATCTCAACGGAGATTTTCGGTTATTTATCGATAAGGATTAGTAAAATTCAAGCTAGAAAATCCTATTTGGATTTTGATTCTCCTTACACTTTAATAACCAAAACTAGTCATGTTTTTGGCAAAAAAGAGAATCGGTTTTTATGAGAGAATGAGGAGATAAAATTCAAGATAAAATTTTATTTGAATTTGGATTGGATAATCTCAAAAGTGGATGAATTTTTTGGTTGGATAAGGCTATGAAAAATTCGGTTTTTGTGAGTGGATAAGGGAGAAAATCTTCTCATAATCCAATTCGAATTTAGAGGATCACCTCATGCAAGTCTATAAATAGAGGTCCTACCACTCCAGTTCTCTTAGACCACAGACTCTCAGGTGAGCAGGCTTATTGTTGTATAACTCACTGTGACAATAAGTTATTTAGAGATCTGGGTGGTCGGAAGAAGACTAGCAGTACTAGCATACCGATCCAGGTTCAGAGCGCCCACACACTCAGCCATTCGGGAATTGGAGAATAGTAGAGAAAACTAGTTGGTTGAAGTCCTCTGATCATTCTCCTCCTGTAGATTGGCTTCCTTTGAGGTATGAGTTTAAATTGTTGTTGGTTTATTGTATATGGCATCATGAGATATTTAACGATTTTAAAAAATTTTTTATTGTTCCGCTATGCCGCTCTGATGCATTTTTACCTATTTATTTCCTACACATATCCCCAAAATGAAGATGATAGCTCTGAATAACTCATCATAGACCATACCATATCCAATAAGGTCTTATTTCTTCTTTCAACTGCATTATTTTGTTATGGAGTACCAGGTGTAGTCAATTGGGATAGAATCTCGTTCTCTATAAGATGTCCTAGAAAATCATCTAAAAGGTATTCGCCACCTTGATTAGATTAAAGTGTCTTTATGGATTTACCTAATTGCTTTTTTACTTTCGCACAATACTCTTTGAACTTATCAAAGGTTTCATTCTTGCAGTGCATTGGGTACACATATCTATACTTTGAGTAATCATCTATGAAGGAGACATAATACTCGTGCCCTCCATGCCTCGACATTCATGGGGCCACATACGTTGGTGTGCACGATTTCTAAGAGTTCCTTAGCCCTAATACCCTTAGCTTCAAAAAACTGCTTGATCATCTTACCCTCAAGGCAAGATTCATATTGGGAAAAACATACCTCCTTTAGAGTAACCAAAGGACTGTCTTTTACCAATCTCAGAATCCTATCTTGATAAATATGACTTAGTCTTAAATGCCAAAGATATGCCTTGTTAAAGTGAGAAATTTTAAGCCTTTTATAGTTATCTATTAATTCAGTGCCCAGTAGTGATTACGTCTTTAGTTTGATAAAATAAAGGTTTCTATCCATTCTCCTAGAATAGATAAAAGAATTATTTTTGTAAATAACAACCGTTTTATTAAACCAGACTGAATAACAATCCTTAATTAAACAGGCTATTGATGTAAGGTTTCTCTTAAAATTAAGAACATAAAAATAATCCTTTAATAAAATAAATCTAAAATTATCAAAATAAAGATGAACTTCTCCCACTACTTTAACCACCACTAAGTTATCTTCTCTAGTCCGCAACGAAAAACTCCTATCATGTAGACTTCTTTTTCCCACGGACTCCTACAAAGAAACACAAACATGATTAGTGGCTTCTGAATTAATAACCCAATTTTCTTTTGATTCTTTCACCAAATAAGCTTCTAAGTACAGAAGTTCCTTATCTTTCTTGGCCTTGGCTAGGAATTAGGAATTCCTAGCAAGCCTTCTTAAAGTGACCTACCTTCCCACAGTAGAAGCATTTGGACTTTTTAGGGTCCTTCGACTTTCTGTTCATCTTCTTCTTCTTTTGCCTATCATTAACAAGAGGAATAGATGAAGTGAAAGCCACTTGCTTCTTTTTTGGCTTCTTCTTGTTCCCGATGGGTTTGGAAGATTCCGCCAAGTTGGCCTCTCTTTTAGGTTGGACAATATCCCTATCCTTGATCATCCACTCATAAGCTTCCTTTATCACCAAATTGTATGCGACTTTAAACCCCACAAAATCCTTAGACAGAGTCTTAAACACCATCTCGATCTGGGTTTTGTAGTCCAGCTCTGCATCATTTTCAACAGCATCAGTAAAGAACCCCATAAGCTAAAGCACATGATCCTTCACCAGAGTACCTACCTTTTGCCTAGAGTTCATTATACTAGTTATAGTGGACTGTCAAGCTAATTTTTCTTGACCTCCAAACATGTCTTTCAAGTTATCTATGATCTCTCTGGCAACTTGATAAGTCTCGTACTGCTTTTGAAGAGTACTTATCATGCTAGCTAAGATGTGGTACCAAGTAATCTTATTGGATTCTCTCTAACAAGTATACGCAGTAAAGACCTCCTCAAGTGGCACATTAGGTTGGGGCCCTAGTGGGTAAGGTTCGTTTAATACGAACTTATGTCTATCGTAGCTGAGGACAATTAACAAGTTTCTTTTCTATTCTTTATAATTATCCCTGTTTATTTTTTTTTTTAGTAAATATTGTGATTAGAGGTGTTGGTGACATTTTAAACTGATAATAAAACAAAAAATGACATTATTACAAAGCTTAAGCAAATATAAAGAGTGTTTAGCAAATAAAACATACAAATATGTTCTTACATGAAATACTTAATAAAAAACATATAGCATTGCAATGGTAATTTTTAGGACTTATCATTCCATGCCACCTCTAGGTGTACATGAAACGAATAGCGAAAACATGGACCCTGTCCAATTAATATATGTTGCCTTAAATCCTCCAGAGTTAAGATATATATTGATAACTATTTATTTCGACCACCAATTTGACTAACAGAGCTCCTCGGGGAGGTTAATAGCCAAACTAGTCTTGAGTGTGTAATCATTGTTCACAATATCTGATCCATGCCCTATTCAAGCCATCTTGGGATGATCCCAAATAAAACATGCCTAAACATGTTTTTCACATAGGAGATCCAACCTAGTATACTGACGGTGATAGACACCTACCGAAGGTATGATCAGGGCGGAACTGACATGAGGAACTATCGTGCTTTCACATATGGATCAATAGTGGAGGTCGTGGATTTTGTTTGAAACCCTCTTCCACTCAATATTTTGAAAACAACAAGTTTTATTTGAAATATGGATGATTAATATAGTATGAGCAGCATTCTTCTATCCTATATGACATGTCATCAAATATGCAACATACCATTCCATCAATACATATTTATCTATACATGACAAAACATAGGAAAAATAAATGACAGAAAAAATTTAAATAACCGAGCCATGGTTCCATCCTAGAAAAATAGAAAAATAAGATTGTAAAGTTTCATCCAAAGCATTGTTTAGGTCTTGAATTTTGCTCCATCTTCATGTATCCATTTTCATGTAGATCTACCATTTATTTCTCATCTCATAAATTTTTCTAAAATTCAAATTTCAAATAATTCAAATTTTAAGCAATTTTTAAATTTCATGCATAAGCATGTGTAATTTTTTAAATTTCAAAATTACATATGATTATACACAATTTAAAATTTAAATTTAAATTGTTGATGATCTTTAAAAAATTTCTGTCTCAACCCCCGAGGTGTTAGGGCACGAGAAAATGCCCTCTGGGGCCACCTTGGGCTCCCATGGGTTTGCACCTATGGCTGCCAGCAGCTCGGCTACCGTTGGCTAACCATACATTGCCACTGGCAGCCCATGGCTGCCTTGTGTAGCCGTGGGTTGCCAAGCCCATGGCTCCCACTTGGCACCCACGGCTCCTTTTCTCGTTTTTCATACCAAATTCCAATTTTACACCTTAAGATGTCCTAATTAAAAAATTGGAATTTTCCACAAAAAAATTAATTTTTTAAATCATCTAAATTAAATTTTAATTATGAAAAAATAAATTCAAAGTCTTTAATTTTGATCTCCTCCATAAATATTTACATAAAATTTCCTATATCATTTTTGGTGTACAAAAATTCTAAATATTCAAAGAGATAAAAAAATCCATAGAAAAATTATGGTGATGATAGACCGCTCCCATGTTTACATGGGAAAATTTAAATAACACTAAGAAGGGCTTTAACCAATTAGCCTTCTTTGCTATTCTTCAATTTCAAGATAGTTGAGTGTGTAGGCACCCTTTTTCTTGATTGGTATTGAGCAGGGCTTGTCTCCTTCCAACCACTCAGATCTCTTTAAGAACTTATTGGTGCAGTGATTTGTGCAATAATAAGCATATTCACCTAAGAGTCTATGGTCTAAAGAGAACAGGGTGTAATGACCCCCATTTATAATATTGTATGAGGTGATCTTTTGAATTTTAAATTGAATCAAGAAAAGATTTTTTTCTCACCAATTTCCTCCAAATCTGATTCCACCAAGGGGAGAAACCCCTAAAAGAATTCGGCCATAAGTTGTAAGGAGGATTCAAAATTCAAACAGGATTCAAACTTGAATTTTGTCTCCTCCATGGATCTAAAAAACTGACTCCCCTTAGGCCAAATTCCATGGCTAGATTTGGCCACACCAAAAGAGAGGCAGATTTAAAATTTACTTACGATTCAAATAAGATTTTTGTCTTGTCCTTTATCCATAAAAACTGACTCCTCCTTGTGGAATTATTCATAAACAAAATCGGCTTCTCTAGGGTTTTGTGATTCAAAATTTGATTCAAATTTTAAACTCCACAAAAATTTAAATTTTATTCACATGGATAATTTTCAACAACTCTAATTTAAATTTAAATAAAATCATGGCAACTTTATTTGAAATTCAAATAATTATGTAATCTGTTATCCAAAACAAAATTCAAATTCAACTAGGAGAGAATCTTGTCTTCCAACTTTATCCAATATGAACACCACCTTAGGTTGTGTAAGGACAAGATTTTGTTCAATTCAAATTCAAATAGGATTTAAATTTCAAATATTTATTTTAAGACAAAATTTTCAAAATTCAAATTAATCACATATTTGAATTTCAAGTTCAAATATAATTAATTTAAATTTCAAATCTTATCATTCAAAATAAATATTAATTAAATATTTATCCCATTTATTGAATAATATAAAATTACAATTTTACCCTTCTAGCACATAGAGAAAACACTCACACCTTTGGAAAGGGTGATCTGGATTTTTCTCATCACTAAATGCAAGACAACAAGCTATGTAAGAATACCCTGATCAACTACCATCTTTACAAAACTATAGAAGCTAGCAGAGGAACTGATTGGACATATATAATCGGGCTCTTGTGAATCCTTGCAATCATTGTTTTATTCCAAATAACTCAATCATATTATCACTAATTTCAGGATCATTCCAGTATAGACCTGAAACTGAACTCTCAATTATACTGTAAATTACGTAAGCCTCAAAAAAGACACCGTTCAATGACCTTGTCATTAATGCAAAACCCTAATATGATGTCCATGATCAACCTAGGTCAAAGTCTATTCAACCTTTTAATCATGCTATCTTAAAGATCCATTATGTACCCGATAAGAGAATAATTATTCACCATATGTAGATAATAAATTGTTTGATAAGCAAATGACCCAAGGCCTTATCCATTCTCACTAATCTAGCTTAATACCTTTAAGAAGATTACCTTAACTCTACATAAGAGCTATGATTACTTATCTATAAGTAATCCCTCCATCATATGTGTACAGTGTACCCAGCGAACTGATCCATTAGCTTACCACCTCTGAGATGCCCTGGCCTTTGGAACATCAACGCACACTAGCCACATACATAGAACTGTTTACTTACTCAGGATTAAGGTTGTTGCATAATGAACATAAAAAGCAGATCGATCCACTCATAGCGAACTACGTAGATCAATCACGTTTTAATCTCAGTCCAATATGTTACCATCAAATCACATATCTATGTCTCTATTCGAGAGGCAAAGCTTGGGACAGTCAAGACAAACTGCCCCTCAATTGGCTTTAGACAATATAATGGTCTTTACATGAGTTAGTTGCTCATTCTAATCCTATAGACTACCGATCATAGATTTAGACTGCTTACTCTAGAAATTTATCTTCTCGCATATAAAAAACCATTGCATGCAACTTTCTAATAGTTTAACACAAACAATCAATGAGCCATTTTTGTTTTCATTTACTTTAACATGTAAATTTGTTGAGGACCATTAGCAATGTAATGAATAACCTCTAAATTATTTTATTAATCAGTTCAAAAAATTAATGAAAATATATTGCAGCATAGGGCACACCTAACAATATATTTTACTTCTTCCTATATAAGAAAAACAAGTTCTTGTAAACACCTTTATTGTATAATTAAACTATAAATGTTCACATAACAACAAAAATGTGGACATTTTATTATTTTTATGCTTATATAATCAGAATTGTGCTTTATCCAATTATACAAGCTTCATTTTTCTTCATTTTTAAGGTAAGTAAATAATCAACTAACAATGAAAAACAAGTATCTATAACTAAATTAAATATAGAATTCAAATAAATGAGTAGTAAGATACTCATTAATCTTAAGGTGTAACGGCAATAAATTTTTTACTGTTTTAATATTTTGATTTACCAATGGTATACAGGCAGCATAAATTCAACTTACATTAAAATGGTTTTCAATTTGTCTAAAAAATATAAACAAAGTTCAATAAATTCATGAAATGAGTAAGATTGTATGTAAGAGTTCTTACTTGTTGCATGAATTCAAAAACAGGCTTCACGTCCAGCTAGGAATTTTTAAAAAATGCCACTTTAACATTCTTGGTAATATATTTGGATCCTCACATATAATGAAATTATGTTTTTTGAGGAATTGCAAGATTTCAAATGCCCATATAATAACTACATATAGGAAGCCCTTTAAAGCAATCCCATGATCAGTTATGCTTGTTGTGGTTATTAGGAAATGCCCTAAGCATGAAAGATAATTTGATGTATTTCATTTATTTTGAACTGGACAATAAAATTATATTTAGAGGTTATTCATTACATTGCTGTTTGTCCTTATTCTATTTACATGTTAAAGTAAATGTAAGCAAATGTAGCTCACTGACTGCTTGTGTTAAACTGTTAGAATGTTGCATGCAATGGACTTTTGTATGCGAGAAGACAATGTTCTAAAGTAAGCAGTCTAAATTATGGTCCGTAGTCTATGGGTTTAGATTGAGCATCTAACTCATGTTAAGACTATTATGTTATTTAAAGCCATGATGAGGACAGTTTATCTTGACTGTCCGGAGCATAGACTCCTGAGTAGAGACATAGATATGTTGCTTGGTAGTGACATGTTGGATTGGAATTAAAGCGTGAGATCTACGTAGTTCGCTATGAGTGAATCAATCTACTTTTGATGTTCATTATGCAATAACCTTAATCCTGAGTAAATGAACTACTTCATGTGTATGACTTGCATACTTTGATGTTCCAATGGCTAAAGCGTCTCAGAGGTAGTAAGCTTATAGACCGGTTCGTTAGGTGCATGACTTCTATACGATGGAGGGTTTGTATGCAAATATTGGAATCATAGCTCTAATAAGGAGTTAAGGGTATCTTCTTAAAGGCATTATACTGGATGTGAAAATAGACAAGGCCTTAGATCGTTTGCTAGGCGGTTGACTTCTTATTCACATATGGTGGATAATCATTTTCTTATTTGGTAATATAATGGAACTTTAAGATAGCTTGATTAGTAGGTTGAATGGATTTTTACCTAAGGCTGATTATGGATATCATATGAGGGTTTTGCATACATGACAAGGTCATTGGACAATAGCTTGTCATAGACTTTTGTAATACGGTATATAATTGGGAGTTCAGTTTCATGTTTATAATGGTGTGACTCTGAAATTAGTGATCGTATGATTGAGTTGTTCAGTACAGAATGATAATCATACGGATTTATGGGAGCCTGATTATATATGTCCAATTGATCCCTCTACTAGCTTCACATAATTCCTTAACGAATGACAAATTGATCAGGATATAGTTGTCTTTACATGGATATGGATGTGTACACATAGGATAAGGATGAAAGACAAGATTCTCTCTGGTTGAATTCCAATTTTGTTTTGGATAAGAGATTACACAATTATTCAAATTCTAAATAAAGTTGCCATAATTTTATTTGAGTTTGAATTGGAGTTGTGGAGAATTACTGATGAGAACAAAATTTGAAATACAACTTTTTACGGATTTTGAAATTTGAAATTTGAAATTTGAAATTTGAATTTGACATTTGAATTTGAAATTTAAATTTGAAATTTGAATTCAAAATTTGAATTTGAAATTTGAATTTGAAGTTTGAATTTTGGAATTTGTATTCAAATTTTGAATCACAAATCCATAGAATAATGTGGTGATCGGATTTTGGCCACGTGTAACTATTCTAATCAGACTCCATATTGAAACAGCCCGTGAACCCCATCAGATCGCCAAAAACTTTTTTTCATTCATTTTTTTTTTTACTCTTCGTATTTTGGAGCCCACTTTTTTTTTTTCTTGTATGAAAGCTTTGTAAAATTTAAAATTATACTTTAGTCGTATTTTTGTAATACAACATAGTTTACATAAATACATTTTCTCAACTTAGTATCTCAAAATATATTTTCTTCAAATCCTCTTTTTCAAAGCTCAGTGAAAAACTGATAGCAGGACTATGATTCATAGTGGAATTCCCGATCCTAATGGCTCCGCATATCCTGCTGTAATCCAAAGTATTTACTGGATAGGTTTCCTACCTGCAACATGAACATACTGGTGAGCTAATAGGCTCAATAAGTTCAAACATACACACTAAGAATCTGTAGATTTAAAAACATAAATAATAAAATTTCCCATGAATAGTACTATTTATCCATGAATAGTACTATTTATCAATGAATAGTAGCTTGACTTTGATTAGTGAATTGTAACTTTAACTTTAACCGGGTACTGTTCACATCAACTATGACCAAAACTACTAAACATATTGTTAGTGCTTATCGTATCTGATTATGCTCACTTATGACATTTATTTCAGTTTTAGGTAATTATTTTATATTATGTTCTGGTTTTGGATCCATAGTGGCCATAGCATTATGCGCGCTACTATGAGGGACTTGCGGAGCTACACTTTCAGGCCAATCCTCCACAGTCTATCATCGCTCGAAGCGATTATTATATCCCCGAAGGACTTGTGAACCCCCACTATACTGGAGGCTAGTACGCCAAAAGTGGTTTTATTACCATCTTTCTTATAGTTCCGACCGGATGGCATTAATCATCACCTCAAAGTCAGGAACCTTTAATGCTTATAGGTCTTTACACATCCTTTTGTTTATGGGTGTGTCTTAAATTTAGTCACACTCTAGTGCTATGGCACCTCCTTCCTTAGTGTATCTATAGTATACCTTTCAGACTTGTCAATTATCAGGTGAGTTAGTTTAACTACACCCTAGTGCCCGTAGGGCTTTTCATCTAACATACAAATAGTACATAATTAAACATTACAATATATCATGTTGTAGACAATTAAATGTCTGAACTTATTAGTATTCAGCTAACGTTTTCTTTCCACAATCCACAGACGTTCTCTCATTCTGTCTAGATTGGGTCCCTACAGACAAAATATTATTTGTTAATTATCATCATCATTTATTACTTTGTATGTATTCATTTTTCTCTTATCGTCACAATACATTTCATCCTTCTTTATGCTGCACGACCTGATACATGGCCTGGTATATAGCCGTGTCTGAAGCCATGTACCCCTCGGTCCTTTGTTACACGGCCATGTAATTCCTTTCTACCCATGTAACTGTACACGGCTTGGTACATGCCCATGTTCAAGCTCATGTACTTCTCTATCTTTCTCTCCCACATGGCCATGTAACCCTTACTTGCCCATGTAACAGTACATGGCTTGGTACACACTCATGTCCAAGATTGTGTACCTCTCGAGTTGCTAAATTTCTTCCATACACGGCTATATACCCATCTACACCCCCGTGTTCTTCATAAATTTTGGATTTTTGGGCTTAAAAATCTTATTTTAATTATTCTAAGTCCTTCACGGTCCTTTTCGAGTCTTTCGGACATTTTTGGTCAAATAACCATTTCATCCTTGGTGAGTCTCGAAACCGTTCTTTTCCACTCTATCATTTTTTTTTTGGGATTTTCTAAGCCCAAATATCATCAAAATAACATTTTTGAGGCTTCGTTTCATCTTTGTAGTAGTCATTGCTACCATATACACCACTATTGGTTATTCGACCCCCGGGTGACACTATTTCAACACCTAAGATCGTTTCTCATTTTTCTAACATTTCAGAGCCTCAAACAAGTATTTCACTACTACTGAAACATTTGTTATTCTAATCCCAAGCCTTGGTTCTCGAGGAGTTCGGGTTTTCCATCCCATCCATAATTTACCTCTCGTTTCCTAAAATATCCTTGTTGCCATTTTCAAATTTCAGCAGCATTTTCGTTTAAATTTTTAGCTCTTTCCGGCGTTAGGTACACCTTAGAACCTTAGTACCTGCCATGTATTATACCAAAGGCCTATTTTACATAAAATTACCAAACTTTTATGTAAAACTTTCCACATTAACAATTATTCAATTAACCACAAAGTTCCATCATTTTTCTTATGCAATTCAACACCAAAAATTTTCACCATAAAGATTATTTATCATATCTCAATCTTATGGTTTCTAATGCATAATTCCCTATCAAAACCCAATAAATTTTCATTTTCAAACCCCATTCTATATCCACGGGTTTTGCATGAAAACATACACAAAATTTGCTTATTTCAAGCTTTCAAAACACTCTTAAATTATCATGCAACCTAACCAATCATCAACAACAAAGTTTAACACCAAATTTTCACCATTCTTTCACACCTATCAAGGCATAGTTTTGAATATCAAAATGGCAAGAAAAGGTGTTATAATAGAGACTTACCTTGTTGACTTGATCACTTTGATGCTTGGGAGGGGTTTTGATACTAGTTTGGGAAAGTTTTTGCTAAATTCTTGGCTTGGAAAGAGGTGAGAGTTCACGGCAGAAAATGGCCAGAATTTGGCTAAGTTTTCTGATTTTTTTCCAATGCCATTTTCACTTGTATTTATAGGCAAAATTAGGAAGGACTAAGTTGCAAAGGGTTCGATCAATTTGGCCTAAATTTAGGGACATTTTGGCAACTTTTGGTGAATTAATTAGCAAGATTTTAGCTAGTTTTTCCAAACTTTCCATCGCCTCTTTACAACCCATAATCCTAAAAATTTTGCTAAATTTTTGTTGCATTTTTGGCTTAATCTTAGCCTTTGATTCAAGATTACAATAAATGCTAGCCTTTGGATTTACCTACTATCTTAATTACTTATTACTTTCTTATTTATTGCATCATTAATTGATGTCATCAATCACATCACCTAATTAATTCAACATATTAATTCATGGTCAAAGTTTGACCAAAAGTCAAACCGAACGGGAGTCTACCGAAATCGCGTGGGTAGGTTTCTGACACCTCTTATGCGATCGGTCTGCCTTATTTTGCTTGTCTTTTAGTGCATTCGGTGCACTCACTAGGGCTTTTGGCTCTGATTTGAAACCGTTTTACTCGTTTCGGTTCAAGAAAAATTTCCATCTTTGAAATCACATTCTCTAACACTGTTAGAACATTTTATTGCACTCAAAACAGTATTAAAACACAACTTTTTCATATTTTATACATTAAAATTGTCATATACATATAATTTTACATTTCTTCCGATAACCTTGAAATTCCCGGTTATCACATTCACCCCTCCTTATAAAATTTTCATCCTCGAAATTCAGAATAAGTGGGGGTACAATTCTCTCATTCCTTTCTCATGTTCCCACGTAGCCTCTTCGACATTGTGCTTTTTCCATAAAACTTTGACTAAAGGGATTGTTTTGTTTCTCAACACTTTTTCTTCATGTGCCAAAATTTGAACCAACTGCCCTTGTTAAGTCTAGTCTTCTTGAATCTAAACTAGTTCATGTCTTTACACATGGGATGGATCCGGTATGTACTTTCGCAACATAGATACGTGGAACACAATGTGTACTGCCAGCATTTTTGGAGGTAATGCCAACTTATAGGCAACCTTTCCAATGCGTTCAATGATTTCAAATGGTTCAATATATCTTATACTCAATTTCTCTTTCTTACCGAAATGCAAATTCCCTTCGTTGATGAAACATTTAGGAATACGAAATCCCCTTCATTAAGTTCTAGGGATCTTCATCTTTTATCCGCATAACTCTTCTACTAGCTTTGCGCAATCTTCATTCTCTACTGTATATTTACAATTGCATCTATTGTCTCTTATACAAAATCTATTTTGTGTAGCTACTTTTCTTGCAGATCATACCAGTGAATGGGTGATCTACACTTCCTTCCATACAAAGCTTCATAAGGTGCTATTCCTATAGAAGCTTGGTAGCTATTATTATATGAAAATTCTATCAAAGGAAGCTTTTTGTTCCAATTTCCTAGAAAATCCATATACAAGCACGAAGTATGTCTTCTAATATCTGAATAATCCATTCAGATTGTCCATCCGTCTGCGGGTGAAAGGCCATACTAAAACATAATTATGTTCCCATGACTTTTTGCATGCACTTCCAGAAATTCGAAGTAAATCGTGCATCTCGATCAGATAAAATTGACTTCGTTACACCATGTAGTCTGACGACGTGAGTTATGTAGAGATTTGCTAACTTCTTTAGTGAAAAAGTCACTTTCATTGCTATGAATCACACCATCTTTGTCAGTCTATCAACGATAACCCAAATGGCATCATAGCCTTCCCGGGTCTTTGGTAATCCCACTACGAAGTCTATTGTAATATGTTCCCATTTCCATTCAGGAATTTCTAGAGGCTCCAATTTTTCACTTAGATGCTGACGCTCTACCTTGACCTTTTGACATGTCATGCTGTAACTCACAAACTTTGCTATATTATTCTTCATCCCTTTCCACTAGAATTACAATTTCAAATCCTGGTACATTTTGCTGCTCTGGGATGCACTAAATATGGCATTTCATGAGCTTCTACCATAATTCACCTTCATAATCCTTCATCAACAGGGACATGAATTCTTCCCTGATGCAGGATTAATCCATCCTTGGAAATTTCTTCTTGATGACTTGCTAGCTTTGAATCTTGCCTTTGAGCCATTTTAATATCTTCGATTAACGATGACTCCAATTGTGGCACTGCTAGCCTTCTAGATATAAACTCTAATTCCATTGAGTTTATTTCTTGCTGCAACAGTTTTGGTAGTTTCTCTGTTGGCAATTGATGAGGAATAGTAGATTTCCTACTCAAAGCATCCGCTACACGGTTGGCCTTTCCTGGATGGTAGAGGATTTCGCAATCATAATCCTTCACTAATTCCAACCATCTTCTTTGCCGCATGTTCAACTCCTTTTGCGTGAAAAAGTACTTAAGACTTTGATGGTCGGTGTAGATCTAACATTGAGCTTCATATAAATAGTGTAACCAAATTTTTAGTATGAACACAACTGCAACAAGTTCTAGATAGTGCATAGGATAATTTTTCTCATGATCCTTCAACTGACGCAAAGCATAAGTAATCACCTTGCCATCTTGCATTAAGACTGCTCCTAATCTCATTTTTGATACATCACTATATAATACGAACGTCTCCCCTTCAATAAAAAGCGTAAGGATTGGCGTACTCATTAACTGCTTCTTCTGTTCTCGGAAGCTTCTTTCATACTCTTCTATCTATTCGTACTTCCTCTCCTTGTGCATAAGAGCTATGAGGGGTGCAGCTAATCGTGCGAACCTTTCTACAAATCTCCTATAGTAGCCAGCCAAACCTAAGAAATTCTATATTTCTGTTTCATTCTTAGGTGTAGGCCATTCGTTCATCACCTCCACTTTAGCTGGATCTACAGTAACTCTTTCTTTGGAGACTACATGTCCAAGGAAACATACTTTATCTAATCAGAATTCATATTTAGAGAACTTGGCATAGAGTTGGTGCTTTCTTATCGTACGAACAACAATCCTTAAGTGTTCCTCATGCTCCTCACGAGTCGTCGAATATATAAGTATGTTATCTATAAATACAATGACAAACTTGTCTAAGAATTCCTTGAAAACTCTGTTCATCAGATCTATGAATGCAGCTGGAGCATTTGTTAACCCAAATGGCATCACTAGAAATTCGTAATGACTGTAACGCTTCCTGAACGCTGTCTTCGGGATGTCATTCTCCTTGATCCATAGTTGATGATATCCTGATCACAGATCGATCTTGGAGAATATTTCTACACCTTTAAGTTGATCAAACAAGTTGTTAATTCTAGGTAACGGATACCTATTCTCGACAGTGACCTTATTCAATTCTCGGTAATCAATACACATGCAAAACGTTCCATCCTTCTTCTTGACAAACAATACTAGAGCACCCCATGGGGAATAACTCGGAAGTATGAATCCTTTGTCAAGAAGCTCTTTTAATTGTACTTTTAGCTCCTTTAGTTCCATGGTGCCATTTGCTACAGTGCCTTTGAAATAGGTGTGGTTCCTGGCATTAATTCAATCTCAAAGGAGATCTCTCATTCTGGCGGCAATCAAGGTAATTCTTCTGGGAAAACATCGAGAAACTCGTCGACAATGGGAACGTCTTTAGCTTGAAGCTTCAGCTCCTCAGTCACATCTACTATATAAGCTAAGTATCCAGTACGGCCACTAAACATTACCCTTCTTACTTTCATCGAGCTGATCATCATCTTCTTCGTTTCACGTGATGAATCAACATATTCCAAGCCGTCTTCCTGATCGGGTTGAAACACTATCCTCCACTTCCGATAATCGATCGTAGCTTGATACTTTCCTAAGAAATCCATTCCTAGAATTACATCGTAATCGGCCAACATCATCACGATCAGTTCTGCGTATAACTCCCCATTTACCACAATTATTAATACATATGGTAACCAGTGATTGGACATCAACACTTCGCCTAAGGGTAAAGCCATTCTAAATGTCATACCTATGTTATCCTTAGGATATCCTATCCTATCCGTAAATTCACATGAAATAAATAAATGCGTAGCACCAGAATCAAATAAAACAGACGCCAATGATAAGTGATAGAAAGCTGACCTATCACTACACTGGACATCCCAGCTTCTGCATCCTCTTTTGTATATATCATGACCCAAGCATCTGTACGAGGCATGCGTTCTTGTCTTTCTTATGTTGCCAAAGGGCCTTCAATTTTCACCTGTAGTGCATGAGCTTGGGGACGTTGCTGTTGTGGCTGAAACATACCCTGCATATTTTGTCGATTTTCTGGGTAGTTCTTGGCAAAATGGCCGTCTTTTCCACATTGAAAACAAGCATTTGAAGCATATTTGCATCGCTGGGATGTCTCTTCCCACATACTACACAATCGCAAGATATAGATCCGGTATTATTATTTAGCCTTCGTTGCTGATTCTGATTATTCTGGTTTCGATTTCCAGAAAATTTGCCTTTTCTTTACCGTTGCTGTTGTTGACTTGTAGCGTTGGATTGTCCTGGGTTGGCACTTTGATTTTGCTTACTACTTTGACAAGTCTGGGTTCCTACTTGAACAGCTTTAGCCAAGACTTTTTCCTTTTTCTTAGCATCCCAGATTTTCTCCTTTTCTTCTCTTTGTCGAGCTAAATGGTACTCGGCTCTCAGAGCTCGACTGACACAATCAGCTACCATAGTGGGTGGTGTTAACCCACTGTCTACAAACACCGAGATGTCAGGTCGAAACATCTCGAGCATCTTTTGTATTTTCTCCCTCTCAATAGGGACTATATAGGGGCATAGTCAGGACAATTGGTCAAATTTCTAACAAACTTCACTCGCTGTCATGTTCCCTTACTTCAATTCTGCAAACTTTCTCTATTGAGGTCGTAGTAGTACGGGGTTATAGTACTTCTGATTAAATTCTTTTAAAAATTCTGCCCATGTCATTACAACCAAATTTCTTCTCAGTTTGATGGTATCCCACCAAAACCTTGCATCCTCCCTCAGCACGAAAGATGTACATAAGACCTTTTCCTGTTCCATTAAATCTATAAATTCCAGGATCATTTGAATCGAGAAAAGCCACTCCTTTGCTTCTAACGCGTTTGTAAAGCCCTCGAATTCTGGCAAGTTCATGCATTGAAATCATTCATACAACGGCTCTTGATTTATTCAAGGTTGAGGAGGAGGTTCAAGTACCACTTTAGGTATACCATGAGGTGCTACTTGTTCTACTGCAAGAGCTGGCTGTGGTTGAACTTCTTCAACATGCTGTCTACGTTCCATCTATTCTAATCGTTGCCTTAACTCAGCATTCACGCTCATTTGTTCTTTTAGAAGGGCTTGTGATTCGTCAACCCTCTCTAAAAGGATAGGATGCCCTCTCCTATTCCTTGGGTTTTGCATATTCACCATATTCTCTTATTTGCCTATTGTCGTATGAGAACCACTCGTTAGATTTTCTCCAAACATATTTTCAAAATAAAAGTAAAAATAGATTTCAAACATTAAATAATGTTAACACCTCATCATTTTTAACATATCATAATTTCATGATATAATACAGTGTTTATGTACATATAAACATTTATATACATATCACTTTAAGGCTCTTTTTCAAAATGGCCTTTCAACACGGTTATACATGTATATATATATAGATATATATACACTTTTATACATCTTTATATGTTTTACATTCTAATCCCCTAGTTGATCCAGAACTATCAAAAATTCTTTCAGATCTTCCTCTTCCTCATCTGAACCATTTTCGGTCCCAAATGATGTTCCCCTGTTGGGACTTGTCTCAACGTGTCGCCTAGATGGGCCAACCTCATGGTCATTAGTCATAGGTCATGCTCCATAAAGACAATCTAACATTGCCTCTTACAATAATTACTCTTGTCTAATGCACACCATGTGCTCCATCTGAAGCTCTTCTTTAGCTTTGGCTACTGTAATAATGAACTCTCTTAGAGTAAGGGAATAAGGTGGAGTTACCCTTTGTCGAAGCTCCACTGTATAAACCTTCCAAAACATATCATAGAAATCCTCGTCAGTGGTATTAGGGAGAGGATATTTTCTCATGATGTTCTCCTTGAATCGTACCACGTACATAAACACCGTATCATTGAGTAACATCTGAAACCTCTCTGCCCGAAGAATGAACTCTCTAAATCCGACCAATTTGGGCCATACAGGTGATGGTGTCACTATTCGGCTCTTTGGAGGATCTGGGATGGGTGTTGGACTCTTGGGCAAAAATTGTTGTGTCATAATATGTCTAAACTTAGCCCAGTCAAGTCTTAGCAGCATGTCCTGGTCACAATACTCCCAAAAACATTCATGCGTCTCCACAGAATGTGCCGACTACCAACATAACCCAGTAGTCCTCGTCAATGTCACATTGATGCATGATTATCTCCACATCATGTAGCCAATCTTTAGTAACAATTCCCTATTGGCCTCCCTCGAAGGTGGATGGATGACTGCCTCGGAACGGATTTACAGCGCGAACTGATACTCTGGCTCCTATATGTGGATGCCCTCCTACAACTGGAATGTCTATCTTAACTGGTGGATTAAGTACCGGTCGAGGAGTTGGTACTTGAATCGACGACGGTACCTTAGCCAGCGGCATTGGTTGTTCAGGTGTCGGCGGTCTATATATAGTACGTTGGGACATGGATAGCCTAATCATAGACCTTGTCCACACCTTGATCGGTCCTCTCGATCTATACAGCTGAGGTCAAACATATGGTGGCCTCACAATCTTATATCCTACAAAATATTTAACCTTGTATAAACAAAAGGAAACTAACTTAAGGAAAACTAACTTACATGGACTGACGAGCAGGTTGCGTTTTGTGCCAGTAGGGATATGGTGATACCAACCTATGGGGACCCAATTTTGGCCACGTGTAACTATTCTAATCAGACTCCATAACTGATTGAAACAACTTGTGAACCTCATCGGATCGCCAAAAACTTTGTTTCATTCATTTTTTTTTTTACTCTTCGTATTTTGGAGCCCATTTTTTTTTCTTGTATGAAAACCATGTAAAATTTAAAACTACACTTTAGTTGTCTTATTGTAATACAACATAGTTTACATAAATTCATTTTCTCAACTTTGTATCTCAAAATATATTTTCTTCAAATCCTCTTTTCCAAAGCTCAGTGAAAGACTAGTAGTAGGACTATAATCCACAGTGGAAATTCCTATCCCAATGGCACCGTATATCCTACTGCCATCCAAAGTATCTACTGGACAGGTTTCTTACCTGCAACATGAACATACTGGTGAGCTAACAGGCTCAGTAAGTTCAAATATACACACTAGGAATCATGTAGATTCAAAAACATAAATAATAATAGTACCATTCATCCATGAATAGTAGCTTTAACTTTGACCGGGTACTGTTCACATCAACAATGACTGAAACTACTAAATATACTGTTAGTGTCTATCATATCCGATTATGCTTACTTATGGCATTTATTTCAGTTTTGGGTCATTATCTTTCATTATGTTCTGGTTTTGGTTCTATAGTGGCCGTAGCATTATGCGTGCTACTGTGAGGGACTTGGGGGGCTATACTTTCAGGCCAATCCTCCATAGTCTATCATCACCCAAAGCGATTATTATATCCCCAAAGGACTTGTGAACCCCTACTGTACTAGAGGCTAGTATGCCAAAAGTGGTTTCATTACCATCTTTCTTATAGGTCCGACTGGGTGGCATTAATCATCACCTCAAATTCAGGAACATTTAATGTCCGTAGGTCTTTACACATTATTTTATTTATAGGTGTGTCTTAAATTTAGTCACACTCAAGTGCTATGGCACCTCCTTCCTAAGTGTATCTACAGTACACCTTTCAGACTTGTCAATTATCAGGTGAGTTAATTTAACTACACCCTAGTGCCCGTAAGACTTTTCATCAAACATACATATAGTACATAATTAAACATTACAATATATTATGTTGCAGATAATTGAATGTGTAAACTTACCAGTATTCGGCTAACGTTGTCTTTTTACAATCCACAGATGTTTTCTCGTTTCGTCTAGATTGGGTCCCTACAGACAAAATATTGTCTGCTAATTATCATCATCATTTATTACTTTACATGTATTCATTTTTCTCAAATCATCACAATACATTTCATCCCTCTTTACGCTATATGGCTTGATACATGGCCTGGTACACGACCGTGTCTGAAGCCGTGTACCCCTCAGTCCTCTGCTACATAGCCATGTAATTCATTTTCTACCCGTGTAATTGTACACGGCTTGGTACACGCTCATGTTCAAGCCCATGTACTTCTCTGTCTTTCTCTCCCACATGGCCGTGTAACCCCTACTTGCCTGTGTAACAGTACACGGCTTGGTACACACCCGTGTCCAAACTGTGTACCTCTGGGGTTGCTAAATTTCTTCCATACATGGCCGTTTATCCATCTACATGCCCGTGTTCTTCACAAATTTTAGATTTTTGGCCTTAAAAATCTTATTTTAATTATTCTAAGTCCTTTATGATCCTTTTCGAGTCTTTCGGACATTTCTGGTCAAATGACCATTTCATCCTTGGTGAGTCTCGGAATCGTTCTTTTCCACTCTATCATTTTTTTCTGGGATTTTCTAAGCCCAAATATCATAAAATAACATTTCTTAAACTTCGTTTCATCTTTGTAACAGTCTTTACTACCACATACACTACTATTGGTTATTCGACTCCTGGGTGACACTATTTCAACTTCTAAGATTGTTTCTTGTTTTTCTAACGTTTCAGAGCCTCAAACAAGTATTTCACTACTCTTGAAACATTTGTTATTCTAATCCCAAGCCTTGGTTCTCGAGGAGTTCGGGTTTTCCACCCCATCTATAATTTATCACTCATTTCCTAAAGTACCCTTGTTGTCGTTTTCAAAATTTCGGTAGCATTTTCGTTTAAATTTTTAGGTTTTCCTGGCATTAGGTACGCCTTAGAACCTTAGTACCTGCCACATACTATACCAAAGGCCTATTTTACGCAAAGTTAACAAACTTTTACGTAAAACTTTCCACATTAACAATTATTCAATTAACCACAAAGTTCCATCATTTTTCCTATACAATTCAACACCAAAATTTTTCACCATGAAGATTATTTATCATATCTCAATCTTATGATTTCTAATACATAATTCCCCATCAAAACCCAATAAATTTTCATTACAAACCCTATTCTATATCCACGGGTTTTGCATGAAAACATACACAAAATTTGCTTATTTTAAGCTTCCAAAACACACTTAAATTATCATGCAACCTAACAAATCATCAACAGTAAAGTTTTACACCAAATTTTCACCAGTCTTTCACACCTATCAAGGCACAGTTTTGAATATCAAAATGGCAAGAAAAGGTGTCACAATAGAGACTCACCTTGTTGACTTGATCACTTTGATGCTTGGGAGAGGTTTTGATACTAGTTTGGGAAAGTTTTTGCTAAATTCTTGGCTTGGAAAGAGGTGAGAGTTCACAGCAGAAAATGGCCAGAATTTGGCTAAGTTTTCTGTTTTTTTTTTTCCAATGCCATTTTCACTTGTATTTGTAGGCAAAAGTAAGAAGGACTAAGTTGCAAAGGTTTCCATTAATTTGGCCTAAGCTTAGGGACCTTTTAGCAACTTTTGGGGGATTAATTAGCAAGATTTTGGCTGATTTTTCCAGCCTTTTCACCGCCTCTTTACAGTCCATAATCCCAAAATTTTGGCTAAATTTTTGTGGTATTTTTGGCCTAATCTTAGCCCTTGATTCAAAATTACAATAAATGCTAGTCTTTGGATCTACCTACGACCTTAATTACTTATTACTTTCTCATTTATTACATCATTAATTGATGTCATCAATGATATCACCCAATTAATTCAACATATTAATTCGTGGTCAAAGTTTGACCAAAATTCAAACCGAATGGGAATCTACCGAAATCGCGTGGGCAGGTTTCTGATGCCTCCTATGTGATCGGTCTGCCTTATTTTGTTTTTGTTTGACCAGAAATTACTACAGTAAGTTGTTCGCCTTTTAGTGCATTCGGTGCACTCTTTAGGGCTTTTGGCTCCAATTTGGGACCGTTTTACTCGTTTTGATTTAGGAAAATTTTCCATCTCTGAAATCACATTCTCTAACACTGTTAAAACATTTTATCGCACTCTAAACAGTATTAAAACACAACTTTTTCATATTTTATACATTAAAATTATTATATACATACAATTTTACATTTCTTCTGAGAATCTTGAAATTCCCAGTTATCACATTCATCCCTCCTTATAAAATTTTTGTCCTCGAAAATTCATAACAAGTAGGGATAAAATTCTCTCATTTCTTCTTCAGGTTCTACATAGCCTCTTTGACGTTGTGATTTTTCCATAAAACTTTGACTAGCGGGATTGTTTTTCTTCTTAACACTTTTTCTTCATATGCCAAAATTTGAACCGGCTGCCCTTGATAAGTCAGGTTTTCTTGAATCTGAATCGGTTCATGTCTTAACACAAAGGATGGATCTGGTATGTACTTTCGTAACATAGATACGTGAAACACGGTGTGTACTGCAGACATTTCTTAAGGTAATGCTGACTTATAGGTAACATTTCCAATGCGTTCTATGATTTCAAATGGTCCAATATATCTTGGACTCACTTTCCCTTTCTTACCGAAATGCATGATTCCCTTCATTGGCGAAACCTTTAGGAATATGAAATCCCCTTCATTAAATTCTAGGGATCTTCATATTTTATCCGCATAACTTTTCTACCGACTTTATGCAATCTTCATTCTCCCCTGTATCTTTGTAACTGCATCATTGTCTTTTATACAAAATCTATTTTGTGCAACTACTTTTCTTGCAGATCATACCAGTGAATGGGTGATCTACACTTCCTTCCATACAAAGCTTCATAAGGTGCCATTCCTATAGAAGCTTGGTAGCTATTATTATATGAAAATTCTATCAAAGGAAGCATTTTGTTCCAATTTCCCAGAAAATCTATATACAAGCACGAAGTATGTCTTCTAATGTCTGAATAATCCATTCAGATTGTCTATCCGTCTGCGGGTGAAAAGCCATACTAAAACACAATTCTGTTCCCATGACTTTTTGCATGCACTTCCAGAAATTCGAAGTAAATCATGCATCTCGATCAGATACAAACGTAATTCTACTCCTCAATCACGTCCACTATATAAGCTAAGTATCTAGCACAGCTACTAAACATTAGCCTTCTTGCTTTCATCGAGCTGATCATCATCTTCTTCGTTTCACGTGACGAGTCAACATATTCGAAGCTGTATTCCTGATCAGGATGAAACATTATCCTCCGCTTTCGATAATTGATCATCGCTTGATACTTTCCTAAGAAATCCATTCCTAAAATTACGTCGTAATCGGCCAGGTTCATCACGATCAGTTCTACGTATAACTCCCCATTTACCACAATTATTGGCACATGTGGTAACCAGTAATTGGACATCAACACTTCGCCTGAGGCTAAAGTCGTTCTAAATGTCATACCCATGTTATCCTTACGATATCCTATCCTATCCTATTTGCAAATTCGCATGAAATAAATAAATGTGTAGCACCAGAATCAAATAAAACAGACGCCAAATGATTAGCGACGGAAAGCTTACCTGTCACTACACTGGACATTCCAGCTTCCATATCCTCTTTTGTATATACCATGGCCCAAGCATCTGCACGAAGCATGCGTTCTTGTCTTTCTTGTGTCACCAAAGGCCCTTCAATTTTCACCTGCAGTACATGAGCTTGGGGACGTTGCTATTGTGACTGAAACGTACCCTACACATTTTGTTGATTTTCTGGGCAGTTCTTGGCAAAATAGCCGTCTTTTCCATGTTGAAAATAAGCATTTGGAGCATATTTGCATCGGTCAGGATGTCTCTTCCCACATACTACATAATCACGAACCACAGCTTCGGTTTTATTATACAGCCTTTATTGCTGATTCTGATTATTCTGGGTTCGATTTCTGGAAAAGTTGCCTTTATTTTTCCTTGCTGCTGTTGACTTGCAGCATTGCATTGTCCTGGCTTGGCATTCTGATTTTGCTTACTACTTTGACCAGAATGGGTTCCTGCTTAAGCAGCTTTAGCCAAGACTTTTTCCTTCTTCTTGGCATCCCAGATTTTCTCCTTTTCTTCTCTTTGTCGAGCTAAATGGTACTCGGCTCTCAGAGCTCGACTGACACAATCAGCTACCATAGTGGGTGGTGTTAACCCACTATCTACAAACGTCAAGATGTCAGGTCGAAACATCTCGAGTATCTTTTGTATTTTCTCCCTCTCAATAGGGACTATATAGGGGCATTGTCATGAAGATTGGTCAAATTTCTGACAAACTTCACTCACTGTCATGTTCCCCTGCTTCAATTCTGTACACTCTCTCTATTGAGGTCGTAGTAGCATAGGGTCATAGTACTTCTGATAAAATTCTTCTAAAAATTCTGCCCATATTATTACAACCACATTTCTTCTCAGTTTCATGGTGTCCCACCAAAACCTTGCATCCTCCTTCAGCACGAAAGATACACATAAGACCTTTTCCTGTTTTATTAAATCCATAAATTCCAAGATCATTTGAATTGTGGAAAGCCACTCCTCTGCTTCTAATAGATTTGTAGAGCCCTCGAATTCTAGTGGCATCATGCATTGAACCAATTCATACAATGGCTCTTGATTTATTCGGGGTTGAGGTCGAGGTTCAAGTACCACTTTAGGTATACCATGAAGTGCTACTTGTTTTACTGCAGGAGCTGGCTGTGGTTGAACTTCTTCAACAAGTTGTCTACGTTCCAACTGTTCTAACCGTTGCCTTAACTCAGCATTTGCCCTCATTTGTTCTTCTAAAAGGGCTTGTATTTCGTCAACCCTTTCTGAAAGGATAGGATGCCCTCTCTTATTCCTTAGGTTTTGCGTACTTACCATATTCTCTTATTTGCCTATTGTTGCATGAAAACCACTCGTTAGACTTTCTCCAAACACATTTTCACAATATAAGTAAAAATAGATTTCAAACATTACATAATGTTAACACCTCATCATTTTTAACATATCATAATTTCATGACATAATACAGTGTTTATGTACATATAAACATTTATATACATATCACTTTAAGGCTCTTTTTTAAAATGGCATTTCAACACGGTCATACATGTACATATATAGATATATATACACTTTTATACATTTTTATATGTTTTACATTCTAATCCCCTGGTTGATCCGAAACTATCAGAAATTCTTTCGGATCTTCCTCTTCCTCATCTGAACCATTTTCTGGTCCCAGATGATGTTCCCCTATTGGGACTCATCTCAACGTGTCACCTAGATGGGCCAGCCTCATGGTCATTAGTTATAGGTCGTGCTCCATAAAGACGATCTAACATTGCCTCTTGCAATAATTGCTCTTGTCTAATGCGCACCATCTGAAGCTCTTCTTCAACTTTGGCTATTGTAACAATGAACTCTCTTAGAGTAAGGGAATGAGGTGGAGTTACCCTTGGTCGAAGCTCCAATGTAAGTCCCTTCCAAAACATATCACAGAAATCCTCGTTAGTGGTATTGGGGAGAGGACATTTTCTCATGATGTTCTCCTTGATTCGTATCGTGTACGTAAACGCCGTATCACTGAGCAACATCTAAAGCCTCTCTGCCAGAAGAATGAACTCTCTAAGATCGACCAATTTGGGCCATGCAGGTGATGGTGTCACTATTCAGCTCTCTGGAGGATCTGGGACGGGTGTTGGACTCTTAGGCAGAAATTATTCTGTCATAATATGTCTAAACTCAACCCAGCCAAGTCTTAGCAGTATGTCCTGGTCACAATACTCCCAGAACATTCGTGCGTCTCCACGGAACGTGTCGACTGCCAACATAACCCAGTAGTCCTCGTCAATGTCACATTGATGCATGATCGTCTCCACATTATGTAGCCAATCTTTAGTAGCAATCCCCTATTGGCCTCCCTCGAAGGTGGATGGATGACTACCTCAGAATATGTGTACAGCGCGAACTGATACTCTGGCTCTTATATGTGGATGCCCTCCTAAAACTGGAATGTCTATCTCGACTAGTGGATTAAGTATCAATCGAGGAGGTGGTGCTTGAATCGACGATGGTACCCTAGCCCGTGGCACTAGTGGTTCAGGCATCGGTGGTCTATATATAGGACGTTGGGACATGGATGGCCTAATCACAGACCTTGTCCACACCCTGATCAATCGTCTCATTCTATATGGCTGAGGTCGAACATATGGTGGCCTCGTCCTCTTATATCCTACAAAATATTTAACCTTATATAAACAAAAGGTAACTAACTTAAGGAAAACTAACTTACTTAGATTGACGAGCAGACTGCGCTTTGTGCCAGTAGGGATATGGTCAACTGCTTAGATACCAACCTGTGGTGACCCGATTTTGGCCACGCATAACTATTCCAATCAGACTCCATAGCTGATTGAAACAGCCCGTGAACCTCATCGGATCGCCAAAAACTTTGTTTCGTTCTTTTTTTTTTTTACTCTTCGTATTTTGGAGCCTTTTTTTTTTTCCTTATATGAAAGCCATGCAAAATTTAAAACTATACTTTAGTTGTCTTGTTGTAATACAACATAGTTTACATAAATACATTTTCTCAACTTTGTATCTCAAAATATATTTTCTTCAAATCCTCTTTTCCAAAGCTCAACGGAAGACTGGTAGTAGGACCATAATCCACAGTGGAATTCCCTATCCTAATGTCATCGCATATCCTGCCACCATTTAAGTATCTACTGGATAGGTTTCTTACCTGTAACATGAACATACTGGTGAGCTAACAGGCTCAGTAAGTTCAAACATACACACTAGGAATCATGTAGATTCAAAAACATAAATAATAATAGTACCATTCATCCATGAATAGTAGTTTTGACTTTGATTAGTGAATAGTAACTTTAACTTTGACCAGGTACTGTTCACATCAACTATGACGGAAACTACTAAACATACTATTAGTGCATATCGTATCCGATTATGCTTACTTATGGCGTTTATTTTAGTTTTGAGTCATTATCTTTCATTATGTTCTGGTTTTGGATCCATAGTGGCCGTAGCATTATGCACGCTCCTGTGAAGGACCTGGGGAGCTATACTTTCAGGCCAATCCTCCACAGTCTATCATTGCCCGAAGCGATTATTATATTGCCAAAGGACTTGTGAACCCCCACTGTACTGGAGGCTGGTACGCCAAAGGTGGTTTCATTACCATCTTTCTTATAGTTCCGACCGGGTGGCATTAATCATCACCTCAAAGTCAGGAACCTTTAATGCCCGTAGGTCTTTACATATTCTTTTATTTATGGGTGTGTCTTAAATTTAATCACACTCTAGGGCAATGGCACCTCCTTCCTTAGTATCTACAATACACCTTTCAGACTTATCAATTATCAGGTGAGTTAGTTTAATTACACCCTAGTGTCTGTAGGACTTTTCATCTAACATACAAATAGTACATAATTAAACATTACAATATATCATATTGCAGACAATTAAATGTTTGAACTTACCAGTATTCGGCTATCATTGTCTTTCCACAATCCACAGATGTTCTCCCGTTCCGTCTAGATTGGGTCTCTACGGATAAAATATTATCTATTAATTATCATCATCATTTATTACTTTGCATGTATTCATTTTTCTCTAATCGTCACAATACATTTCGTCCCTCTTTATGCTACATGGCCTGATACACGGCCTGGTACACGGATGTGTCTGAAGACGTGTACCCCTCAGTCCTTCACTACATGGCCGTGTAATTCCTTTTCTACCCATGTAACTGTACACGGCTTGGTTCACACCCATGTTCAAGCCCATGTACTTCTCTGTCTTTCTCTCCTACATGGCCGTGTAACCCCTATTTGCTTGTGTAACAATACATGGCTTGGTACACGCCCGTATCCAAGACCGCGTACCTCTCAGGTTACTAAATTTCTTCCATACATGGCCGTGTACCTATCTACATGCCCGTATTCTTCATAAATTTTGGATTTTTGGCCTTAAAAATCTTATTTTAATTATTCTAAGTCCTTCGTGGTCCTTTTTGAGTCTTTCAGACATTTTTGGTCAAATAACCATTTCATCCTTGGTGAGTCTCGAAACTGTTCTTTTCCACTCTATCATTTTTTTCTGGGATTTTCTAAGCCCAAATATCATAAAATAATATTTCTTAGGCTTCGTTTCATCTTTGTAGTAGTCATTGCTACCACATACACCACTATTGGTTATTCGACTCCCGGTTGGCACTATTTTAATACCTAAGGTCGTTTCTCGTTTTTCTAACGTTTTAGAGTCTCAAACAAGTATTTCACTACTCCTAAAACATTTGTTATTCTAATCCTAAGCCTTGGTTCCCGAGGAGTTTGGGTTTTCTATCCCGTCTATAATTTACCCCTCGTTTCTTAAAATACCCTTGTTGTCATTTTCAAAATTTCGGTAGTATTTTTGTTTAAATTTTTAGGTTTTCTTGGCATTGAGTACGCCTCAGAAAATGGCCAGAATTTGGCTAAGTTTTCCGATTTTTTTCCAATGCCATTTTCACTTGTATTTATAGGCAAAATTAGGAAGGACTAAGTTGCAAAGGTTTCGATTAATTTGGCCTAAATTTAGGGACCTTTTGGCAACTTTTGGTGAATTAATTAGCAAGATTTTGGCTGGTTTTTCCAGCCTTTCCTCCGCCTCTTTACAACCCATAATCCCAAAAAGTTTGCTAAATTTTTGTTGTATTTTTGGCCTAATCTTAGTCCTTCATTCAAGATTATAATAAATGCTAGCCTTTAGATCTACCTATCACCTTAATTACTCATTAGTTTCTCATTTATTGCATCTTTAATTGATGTCGTCAATGACATCACCCAATTAATTCAACATATTAATTCGTGGTCAAAGTTTGACCAAAAGTCAAACCGAACGGGAATCGACTGAAATCGTGTGGGCGAGTTTCTGACGCCTCCTATGCGATCGATCTGCCTTATTTTGTTTTCATTTGACCAGAAATTACTACTGTAAGTTATTCGTCTTTTAGTGCATTCGGTGCACTCTCCAAGGCTTTTGGCTCCAATTTGAAATCGTTTCACTCGTTTTGATTCGGGAAAATTTTCCATCTCTGAAATCATATTCCCTAACACTGTTAGAATATTTTATCGCACTCTAAATAGTATTAAAACATAACTTTTTCATATTTTATACATTAAAATTGTCATATACATACAATTTTACATTTCTTCTGAGAACCTTGAAATTCCCAGCTATCACATGTAACCGAATTTTTTATGGATAATTTCAAAAGATAGAATTCAATTTTAGTGGATAAGGGAGAGGAAGATCTTGTTTGAATCATACTTGAATTTTAAATTCTAAATCTATCAAGAATGGCCAAATTTGTTGAAGGGATTTATCCCTAGAAGAATTCATATTTTATTTGGATAAAGATGAGTGAAAAATTCAAGTTTCAATCATATTTGAATTTTGATTCTCTCCCTCCTAAAAGTAGCCAAAAATCTTAGTGGATAAGGCTAAGGAGAATCGGTTTTTTTGTAGGTAAGGCTGAGATAAAATTCAAGCTAGAAAATCCTATTTGAATTTTGATTCTCCTCACACTTGGAAGGCTAAATCTGGACATGCCACTTGGCACAAGGGAGAATCGATTTTAGTGGATAATGATGAGATAAAATTCAAGTTAAAATCCTGTTTGAATTTTGAATGTAAAATCCCCTAGGGTGGCCGAATCTTCCCTTGATTATGGCCTATAGGAAATTCAGATTTTGTGTGGATGGAAGGGAAAAAATCTTTTCCTAGTCCAATTCAAATTCAAGGGATCATCTCATGCAAATCTATAAATAGGGGTCTTGTCACTCCAGTTCTCTCAGACCACAGACTCTCAAGTGAGCAGGCTTATTGTTGCATAACTCATCATGACAATAAGTTCTTTAGAGTTTTGAGTGGTCAGAAGGAGACTAGCAGGGCTAGCATACCGGTCGAGGATCCAAGTGCCTACACACTCTGCCATTCGAGAATTGGAAAATAGTAGAGAAGACTAGTTGATTAAAGCCCTCTGGTTATTCTCCTCTTGTAGTTTGGCGTCCTCTAAAGATATGAGTTTTATTGTTGATAGTTTATTGTATATGGCATCACGAGATATTTAACGATCATAAAATTTTTTTGTAATTCTGCTACGCCACTCTGATGCATTTTTACCGATTTCTTCCTACAGTGGTACTGTGAAATGAGTTAAGTGTTGCATCAAAGGAGAGTTTACCTTAATTGTGTGCATTCATCAATTCATCATCATGAACCAATGAGATATATTCACTGTTGATATTCATTTTCTCTATGTTGGACATAATAAATCTGGTTATGCCATACGGGTGTGCAAGTCTTACTACATCTCTATCTAAGGTCTTTTTTCTCAATTGTTCTTATTCTTTTGCAAAGAACCACATGATATCTGACACTTTTGAAGAGCTTTTTTTTTTTTTTAAACAGTCCGGATTACATTCTTCTTTGGTGGTTAAGTCGTTCTTTTTGTGACTTCTTCCTGTAGTTTAAGTCTGTAATTTGTGCAAACTATTGTAGATCAAATATCACTTTTTCTCTAACAAAATTGAATGCAAAAACTGACTCATCATCATGTTTGTGTTGTCTATAAATCAGTTACCATGTTACCTTCACTGTAGATATTGTTAATTTCTAATAGAATAAATTCCCAAACGGCCCATCTCTAAATATTTTCAATTGAGTTTCTATCAATAATTCTCTTATTGTGTCAATCGTCTCGATTTTGCAGTGATTGTGACTTCTTCCTATAGTTTAAGTCTGTAATTTGTGCAAACTATTGTAGATCAAATATCACTTTTTTCCTAGCAAAATTGAATGCAAAAACTAACTCATCATCATGTTTGTATTGTCTGTAAATCAGTTACCATGTTAGCTTCACTGTAGATGTTGTTAATTTCTAATAGAATAAATTCCCAAACGGCCCATCTCTAAATATTTTCAATTGAGTTTCTGTCAATAATTCTCTTATTGTGTCAATCGTCTCGATTTTGCAGTGATTGTTAATTCTTTTATTAGGATCCCAATTTAATTGATTTTGTAAGTAATCATAATCTTGTATTTACAGTTAAAACAAAACACAGTTTATATAAATCAACATTTTTCTAAGTATATCAAGAATTTATCATTTGTCATAAAAGATGAATAGTCAAAAGGAAAGATTTAAATACCCATTTAAAAGTAGATGAAATAGTTTTTTGTAACCTACCAAATTGTATTAATGTTTTTTTTTTTTTTTTTTGCTTTGTCCTTAGTTTTCTTGCTCCTAGATCCATCATTTGTAGGATTTTTGTTTTTCTTTATTCCTTCCCGTTCTATGTTGGTCTTTTTTCTAATAATCTAATCCTTCATTTTTAGTTTTTTTGATATTAATTCTTCATCTAGCTTACTCAATTTTTTTTGTTGGTGTAGTCATTTTTGTTCTGTAAATCATATATTATAATTAGCATTTACAATTCAAACTATAATATAAATACAATAGTAAAAGCATATAATGCAAATGATTAAATGATTATAAAAACCTTAGCTTTTCAAATTTTGATCAAATAGCTGAATAACTTAATTTGCTTGACCAAAAAACGATAGTAAATCAAGTAGATAAAACATAAAAAAGCAAAAAGAAGACAAACAATATGCTATTTGTCTAACCACATAAATGTCTAAAAAATAGAAATCATGCAGAACTTCTAATGAAAAAAAATTCAATAAATAAATCAAGACACAAAAATATTAGAATAATCTAACTTAAATGACACAAAATGAAGGAAAATAAAGTTTGATAACAAATATTGTAATATCATAACCACAAGAAGTAGATTAAATATAGTACAGCAAAAACAATTCAAAATATATGTTTTTAGGTTTAACCCTATAAATGACCAAAAAATAAAAATCTAATAAAATAAAGACTTTCTATTAGTGAAAAATTTAAACTAAGAAAATAGAGAACACAAATTAGGGAAACTTTTAGTCAAGTGTACTAGTAAATCAAATTTACTATCGATAACCCTAAAAATTTTTGTGAACCATAATCGAAGATTTTTTTTACCTGATTTTTTTTTTATCAAAGTCTTTTTGTATTAATGAGAAATTGCTAATAATCATGATTTTTGAAGGTTTACCTTTGAATTTGGAGATTTGGATTTCAGGATTTTTGGACTTATTATCTGATTTTATCAGGAAACTGACTCTAAAATTGTTGATGGAGTAATCACTGACTGCAAGTAAATTTTCTCAAGAAACTAACTTTCAAATCGTTGATGTTGTAATTGCGAAACTAGAAGGAGAAAAACTCTGAAATCATTGATGTCATAATCACATGACTGGAAGGAGATTTTCTTAAGGAACTGACTTTGAAATCATTGATGGAGTAGTCGTTGATTGGAAGGAGTTTCTCAGCTTTTCTCAAAAAGGATCACCGATTTCTTGTGTTTTTCTTCTTGGAGTAACTCGAATGGTGAAAGAAACAATGGAATTGGGGAAATAGTTTAGAAATTAGGGTTTGTTGAATTAATAGTATTTTTGGAATTTCAATTATTTGAATGTCATGATTAACCAAATTTATGCTATTTACTAACCACTTAATTCTTTTTTGCAATTAATTTTTATTGAAGTTAAGATTTCGCCTATTTACCTCCTTCTCCTATGTAATATATATATATATATATATATATCTTTTAAACCACGCTACGGTTGACTTCATTGGAGAAGTAAAATTTACGTTCTTTTGTTGTATTACCAGTGAAGACACGTGCTTGCACATGTGGTGTTATAACGTGATAATTTATGACATAAGATTTATAGATGATAATGATTTTTTTTCAATATTTATGTGTAAGTGGAAAAAAAATTAAAATGTAAAACTAAAATACATTAATAAAAATCCTAAAAAAAACCACACATCAATGAAATTCATTTTTAGTTTCATCATTATTATTATATTTATTGCTGAAAATTACAGTATTAAATGGTTGAGAAAAGTTTTGCATTAAGAAAATTAATCAAATGTCTTTATGATGTTCATATTGACAAAGTAATATATTAGAGGTTTATAACAAAAATATATTAATAAGAACACATTGTAAAAAAAAAAAAAACAATTTGTAAAAAAGATTCGTTAAAAAATAAATAAATAAAAAGTAAAAGAAAACAGAAAAAATGATAAAAGAGAAAGTGAAAGTTAAAAGGGAGAAAAGGGGAAAAAAAAAACATAAGTTGAATAGGATATTAAAATATTGTAATAAATGCATTTAAGAAAAACCTATTTAAAAAATAATTTTGATGGAGACAAATTAGAAATTAAAAAAATACATTTAGAAATATTATTTAGTTAAAAAAAGGTTAAAAAAATATAAGAAATTCAAAAAAAATATAAAAATAAGAAAATAGTAAAATAGTAAAAGCAATGAGAAAGCGGGAAAAAAAGGGTTCTAAAATAGGGAAAATAATGAAAATTAAAAAAAATGGAAAAAAAAAAGGAGAAAAAAGAAAAAGATAAAAAGTAAAATGAGGATCATTAAGAGAGAGAGAGAGAGAGAGAGAGAGAGAGAGAGACAGAGAGGGAGAGTTTATTGAAGCAAAATTGCAGATGGTGGGAAGCCCACTCACACTCCCAACAAATACAAGTTATACAACCTTAAACCAGTATTGATGCAGCGCTGTTGCAAAACGACGTACAAAAAGCAACGAGAACAAAGATTTTAAAACGACAACACAAAAAAACTGTTTTAAACGACCCATATGCGAATATTGTAAGGTGAGCATGCTCTTTTAATATAGTTAGGGTTATTAACTAAGAAAAATATATAAAACATCAAGTGGCTATTTGGTATCTGTTCGATATCCTTAATTTCCAAGCGAATTAGAATCCTCTACTATTGTTTTTTCTCTTTGCTAAGGGCGAGTTCTGCAAAGACGTGCAATTTTTTTATCTATAGGAAAACTAGCATGGCCATGTGCCTACGCATGTGTTCCCTGTGTACTTATATCTTTTTATTGATAATATTTAGAACAAACTTTTACAATACATATATAATAATGATGAAAGCTTTAATTTAAAACTTTTTTTATTAGATTCCATTAAATATCGACCTTTTTAATTCAGTTTAATTTTAATTATCACAAAGTTTTATTATTTTGTGAGAAAATCAACTTTCTTGATTGAATGAAAAGTTGAAAAACATATTTCTTGATTATAATAAACTTCATTAGATTACTTTAATTGACCATATCTTTAATTCCATCTTACTTTGACTGTTAGAAAGTTTTAATATTTTATGGGGAGATTAGCAAACCAAAAAAGTTGCATAATTGCCTATTCCACATGTAGCATAGATTTACATTTTTTCACAACTTATTCTCAACAAAGTAATTGTGGGATTTCTCAAATAATAAGGAATTCATAGCTTTTACATTACAGTCAAGGCTGAACAAAAAATCTAAAAAATTTAATGCAAATATTTACCAGCTGAAATATTTATGAAAATAACAAATTAAAAACCATGTTTATTAGAATTATATGATAAAATGAGATTTTACAAAATAAAACGTGCGTTTTGTCAAAAAAAAAATAATAATTATACAATTTTAAATATGGAGACATTTAAAAAAATTATATTTGAGTGCAATAATGAAAGAAAAAGTTTGTATTATAGTCATAAAAGAGAAAATAATATTTTTAGAAACTGCGTGAAAATATTTAAGTAAGATTATATTTGAGAAATACGATTTTAAATAAAAGTAATCAATAAGAATCAGTTAAAAATACAATAATTTTTATCAAGAAAAATTTGAAGTGAAAGAGGTTTTGTACTTTTATTAGAACACGAAAAAAAAAAAAACACACACACACACACACAATATATATAAGATTAAAACAAAACGTTAAACTCATCTAAGAAATATTATTTTAGTGTGATAGATAAAAATAATAATATAACTGTTAATCATAATTTATTAAATAATATTTTATAAGATTGTGTGAAAGAATAATATATTCTATCTAAATACGAAACGTAGTGTAAAAAAAGTTGGCTTTAAATGGCAAATTATAGATAAAAGCATTTTGATTAAACTATTAAAAAATACATGATTGAAAAAAAAATAACGAGAGCAAAATAAAAACAAACATATGGGCTGAATTTATTCATAAAAGGAGAAAACAGTAGTGAAAGTGCAAAAATATAAAGAAATGAATTGCCATTATAGATATATAGATATATTTCATTTACAAAAAAAAAATATTGTGTTTGTATGCATTGACTGTGAGGTGTGAAAACATTGACAAGTCAAGTGGATGTTTTATAAACCATTTGATCTAAATTAAGTCAAAAAAAAAAGGGTAGTTCGAACCATTAGATTGGAAGGTTGACTCTCATCATCACTTCCATGTATAGTTAATAAACATAAAATTATTTGTGTATGTAAGGCCATAATTTCCTAGCTTAAGCTTGAGTCAGTTATAACTTGTATTTTAATTTATATGATGCAAAGTCACATGAGGTGTTATTTATTTTTATATGATTTTATGAGATTCATTGAGTAATGATGTAAGTGACAATGTCAAAAAATCAGATATACTTAGTCATTCATGTCAAAAGTTGAGTTTATAATAAATTTAGTAGCTTTTGGTGGATCTCAGTGTACTTTTGAGTAATTTTGAGTCTAATATTTATTTATGGGACTTAGAAATGACACTACAATAATTAGGGTTTTTTGTAAGAATGAAATGTCATCGCAAAAAATCAAAAGTCGTCACAAATAACCCTTTTACGACGATATGTCGTCACATTCAAGTCGACATTAATACCCCTTTATAAATGATTTTATCGCAATAACATTTGCGACAACATAGAGTTATCGCAATAACATTTGCGACGACAGTCGTTGGTAAAATATCGTCGCAATTAAGTTGACAAAATATTAGTCAGTCTCACATGATAACTATTTTTTACGACAACAAAATTTAAAACTGTTGTTGCAAATATGGTGGATTTGACTACATTATTTGCGACACAAATTTTAATTGTCATTGCTAATGATACATTTTTTGCGACGATTTTTTGTCGTCGCAAAATACATTTTATCATCGCAAATATTGCTCAATTTGTATATTTTTGGCGACAAAGTTTTGTTGTTGCAAATAACTTTTTTTTTTTATTTTTAATAATTTATTATTATATATTAATTTGATAATTTTATTGATATATATTACTATTTTATACTTAAATTCAAAATTAAGTTGAAATATGCGAATTATATTAATGAAAATAAATAATAATATTAAAAATATTAAATCAAAATCATACATTTATTTAAAAAAAGACCAAATAAATAAAGTAAAATATATTCAATTGTACAAAAATATACATAAATAATAAATACTGATTCATTCTCTTAAATTTATAGCAGCATCACTAGCATCGTCATCGTCGTCGTTGTCTATAGTAGTTGTAGGAGGTGAATAATCTGGAGGGACATATGGCTCTGGCGGGGGGATAGTTGAGAACTGAACATTTGGATAGATTTCAGTCAACATCCGCTGCATAATCTTATGGCTATCGTACTACTCTATATTTTGCTCATACTTTCATTGCAAGTACTGTTGCACGTACGGGTCAACATGAACTGATGATCTACCGTCAGATTGTGAACCAGAAGATAAATAAGCGCTAGTGCCAGAAACAATCCTGTGTGGGAGTGTAGGGTCTACACCAATCTTATGTTCTCTGCGTGTATCCAAGACATGCTCCATAATGCCTTCTTCATCTATGGATGTTGGAGTAGATGATCCAGATGCCGACTTTTTCTTTTGGGATTCCCTCTCCTCCTTCATTGTATGCTACACATAAAAAAGTAAATACATGTTATAACTACATGATTTAATTTAAATAAGAAATTATAATATTAAAAAAAAAGAACTTACAAATGTCTGCTCGACTTGGGGTTTAACCCAAGTATCTTGATGACAATGTATGTCACCCCAATTGTCTATGGCAGACATCAGCTATTGAGCCCTCATGATAGCTTGTCCAACCACTTACACGCGTTAGTATAGTATTATTCTATTACCAAACTTAAGTTTACATAGAATAGACAATTAACTTGGGCAATTGATATGCAACCATATAAGCTGGACCACTTTTGGTTGCTGCGATTGCCTTTATTTGTCTCTAACTTTATATGTTTATAATTATAGTCAGCATTAGTAAAAATAAAATGATTATATATAACTAATTTCAACCTTAGTAGTTGTACAATTACTTGAAATTTATTAGACATGAACCGATCACAACTGGGATCCCAGTGATCTTGATTCCTGAGGTTAGTGGGAGGAGGGGTGGCTCTAATTACCTTTTCATTTGCTGCCCCACCAAGAGCTTTAAAGTCACTGTGGAGGTTGCTCTTCTAATATTTATAACATTTGGAAGCATCCCTATCAACTACAAAACAGAGGATACCATCCTTGTAGTTGTAATCGAGATTAAACCAATTCTGCAATACAATAAAAACACCTTAGTTGATTTTATTATGAAAAAGTTTTGGAAAAAGATAATAACAATGAAGTGAAATAAAACTAACATGCACTCTTGAAGTTTTGTCTTGTGATGGGGGTCAACATCTTTCCAAGCATTGTGATATGGTTCACATATATCCTTAGTGTGAATACCAACTGCACTATCAAACCAAGGAGCATACTCACCAAGTGCCTTCCAAGTACCTTCATGCTCGTCAAACTTTACAGTGATCTTTCCATCCCTCGCCACCTTAGCTGCGATCTTATGACATTTTGCCTTCCTTCGACCTCTACGTCATCGAGGTGTGGTGTTTGTAGTTGTGAATACAAATCATAAGCAATTTTAGTATAATGTCCACTAATTATACAATAATGATATGATGATTTTAACAAACTTGTAATTATGTAATTGTAATATACCCGACTCGCAGTGTGATGGTAATCTAGAAGGGTCAGGTGGAGGCTGCACTCCCCTTGAAGAGCTAGCAGACATCACAACTAGATTAGATATATTAGCCTATTAACAAATTAAATTTAGTTAAATAACAAACTTGAATCTATACTTTGTGTATATTAATGTTTGTTTGTAAGACTAAAAAGAAGTATTAAGAAAAGTAATAATCAACTATCGCAATATATATTTTCTATTCATTGTCACTGCTTATGTTGTGAACATTGTCACCCTTACTGATGTCATCATCATCTTCAGAATCGATGAATTCCTCTTTTTCATACTCTTCTAAAGTTTCATCATCTTTTCCCAACATATCAAAGTTAGTCTCTAAAGTAGGGGAGTTGTCTTTAAAGATTACCTCAATGTCAGATGTGACAACATTAGATGTTACATCTGGTTGATTCCACGCTAATGTGTCAATATCAGGTAGTTCCATAACTAAGTCAACATTTGAAGAGTCAGTATGTTGAACAACTGTCATATCGTCTACATCCACTTCTGGGATATCTCATATATGCTGATGTCCAAAGTGTTCAATAACTTTCCAATTTGGCCCGTTAAACAAATCATTCACATAAAAACCTTGTTCTGCTTGAGATGCAAGTATAAATGGTTCATTCTCGTACCACGAATAAAAATGCTTGTTTTGTTATTGTATTGATGAACTCTCTTTTTTTCTAAACGAGTGTCAAACCACTTACACTTAAAAAGAATAACGGAATTGTGGTTTATGTAGGATAACTCATAAATCTCCTCCAAGACTCTGTAGTATATTTGGTCCTCTGGTCCACGAACAAAAAATACCACCATTCTGCGTAATTCGATTGATATCTCGATTGTATATTAAATACTTGACTTCATTCTCCACGCACCTCAAATAGCTTTTAATAAATATGCTTGACCCAGAAGATAATGAAACCAATTAGGTGATCACCTCTTGTACATTATGATCTTTCAGATTTGATACCTAGTTGAAGAACAAAAAAAAGTATTAGAAAAAAAGGTTAGTTAGACTATCTGGATTTTTAATTTGTTATGTGCAAAATTGTAAGATAAGGGTATACCTTATTCCAAAACTATCTTGGAAATTCTCTAGATTGAATTTCGACCATTGATCCGATACAACTGCTTTCCTCTAGCTCTTTCTTGTGCTCACTATTTATTAGGAATTTTAATGAGTGATACAATTATATTTAAGACAGCTATGTATTGAAATTTAGAGTAACACTTACTTGATGTATTATTGAATTTTAGAACAATTCTATAATACGTACTACTTGGTTTTATTCCGTAAATTATTGTCTAATGTGATCGGGGTCATCCTCCCAATTGGACGATACTGATTTTTGAAGATAGAAATCTTGTTGACGTTACCCTCTTGGTCCTCTACCCAGTTTCTCTCTAGTCTGTTAAATCTTGTCTCAATACTACTAAAATACATTGAACAAAACGTCAGAGCTTCATTGACAATATATGCCTCGGTAATTGATCCCTCTGGGTGTGCACGATTCTTGACATATTTCTTCAATGACCTAAGGAAGCGTTCAAATGATACATTCACCTCAAATATATAGGTCCTCCGTGAATGGCTTCTTCTGGCAAGTGCATGACTAAATAGACCATAATATCAAAAAATACTTGAGGTAAAATTGTTTCTAACTTGCATAAAATTAGTACAATATCCCTTTGAGCTTTCTTTAAATCACTTATTCTCAATGTCCTCGAACATATTAACTGAAAAAATTATTTAATTCTGTTATTACATCGACGATCTCTTTTTTCATGAATGGTCGAATACCAGTTGGTAATAATTATTGCATAATGACATAATAGTTATGTGATTTTAACCCAGTAATCTGATTGGTCCCCTCAATGATGTTTTTCTTAAGATTTGAAGCAAACCCATCTAAAAACCGTACTGAATTTAAAAACACACAAAATTTATCATCCAAGGTTAATGTATACACCGCATGTGGTTTCATCTAACACTCACCTTTCTTATACAAATGCAGCTCCTTACGTACCCCTATGTTTTGTAAGTCGATCCTCGCCTTGTCAATATCCTTACTTTTTCTGTCAATGTTCAAGATTTTTCCCAACAAGCTGTCACACACATTTTTCTCAATGTACATTACATCTAAATGGTGGCGTACTGACAACGAGGTCTGGTGAGGTAATTCCCAAAAGATATTCTTCTTCATCCAATTAAGCTTTGTCAGATTTCTCTTTCGTTTGTTACCTCCATATTTTTTTTTTATGTTTACTAGGTAATCTGAACCCAACCTGAGCTAACTGAGTCAATATTTGTTGGATAGATTTCCAAAGCGGAGGAGGTCATCATTCAACATTACCATCAATTTTTTTGTTGTTTCTCAATCTATGATTAAGTAGAAGCCATTGTTGATGCCCAACAAAACAAGTTTTACTTGTAATTCGCTTAGATGGGGTTCCATCGTTACAGGGTGGACATGTTAAATACCCTTGACCATTCCAGCTAGATAAACTACGATGGGCAGGGAAGTCATTCACTGTCATCAACAATGCAGTCTGCATCCGAAATGATGTATTTGAAGCAGCATCTCGCACAATAACCCCTTCATCCCAAATTTCTTTTAACTCATCCATAAGAGGCCTCAAGAATATGTCCATGTCCTTTCTAGGAGCATTTGGACCAGGTATCACGATGTTAACATCTTGTACGGGTCTTTGGTGCATAACCACGAAGGTAAATTGTAAGCAATCATAACCACTAACCACATACTATACGATAAACTCATATTTTCGAATGGATTAAACCCATCAGCAGCTAACCCTAATCAGATATTTCTTGGTTCACGTGCAAAGTTAAGATGCTTTTCATCTAGCTCTTTCCATTTTTTACCATTAACTAGATGATGCATTACGTCCTTATCCTTTGATCGCCCGTGTACGTGCCAGGTCATCTCTTTAGCAGCATGCCAAGAAGCATACAAACGCTTCAATTGATCCTTTAAAGGAAAATAACAAAGTACTTTCCACAGTACTTTCTTTCCTTTTTACTCTTTCATCGACTTGTACTACAAACTGAACATGATTGCCAATCAGCATTCTCCTTCCAAAACAGGGCACAGTCATACTTACAAGCATGAAATGTTTTGTAGCTCTGTTTACTCAGTAGTTTCTTCGACTCGTAATAAGAAGTAAGTAACTTGTTCCCATCCAGAAAAGCATCTTTCAAAAGTTTCAACATTGTATCCATACACTCATTAGGCCACTTGTGCAACACCTTTAAATGCATCAGCTTCACTAAGAAATTCAAAGATGAATATTTAGTACAACCCAGATACAATCCCACTTATAGCTTAGCTAATAGATCCTCGAAATCATCAGACTGCTTATGTTCTATACCTACTTCTGTTTCACCTAACATATCATCATCTTTATCAATCCCAACAATATCATTTATTACTACAAACATCTTGTCAACTGATTCACTAACAATTGAGTCAGTATGTGATATCGGGTCAACTTCACCATAGTGAATCCATTTAGTGTATGTCGTATCAAAGCCAAATCGATGTATGTGCGCCCTGACTATTTCTACTGGCATCATCTCATGATTTCTATACCTGATGTAAGGACAACTGATATACCCGATGGAATTTGTATAGTTCTTTGCAATTTCGATAAAAGAAGACAAGCTATCTCAAAACTCATCAGACAATCAGTTCCTTATATATATCCAACTCTTATCCATTGGCATTTCAACTATAGACACAATAATATACACAATCATTAAATTCAAGTATATAATGTACGTATGCATGCATATGCAATTCAACATACCACCTTTACTCCAAACCTACTGTGGCGGCCCGCCCTGCTGTGGAGGCTCTACAGTGCTATTACAGTCAACTCTGTAGTTAACCGCAATAGTATGTAGGCCTCTAGGGTCACCGGCAATCATGCTGAAGTTGAAAACTGTAGGAAAATAAATCGGTAAAAACGTATCAGAGTGGCGCAGCGGAACAATAAAAATTTTTTAGATCGTTAAATATCTCATGATGCCATATACAATAAACCATCAACAATTAAAACTCATACCTCAAGGACGCCAATCTTGCAGGAGGAGAATGACCGGAGGCTTCAACCAACTAGGCTTCTATACTATTCTCCAAAAATTAATTTAGATCCCAATTAAATTGAAATTTTCCGTACAATCAAAATTTCAACCTTTAAATCAAATTTAACTTTTGGGAAAAAATAAATTACGGTCTTCAATCTTCAATCTCCTCCAAGAATAATTACATAAAATTTCCTAAACCGTTTCCGGTGTACAAAAAATTCTAATCATAAAAATTCTAAGAGACAAAAAATTAAAATCCATGGGAAAATTACAGTGTTAATAAACTGCTCCCATGGTTACATAAAAATTCCTAGATACAATTTTTCTAAATTCTAAGGAACCATAACCAGTATAAACAAGCATGCTTATAATAATTCAAAAAATTAAAATAACCACATACTTTATACATAATCCATGATAACAACATAAAGGAACCCTAGAATGCCACTCTCTAAATATCAAATCCATACATAAATAAAAAGACTAAGTAATTGTCTAATTTATGTACATGGCATAGTCATGAGATGGCTCTCATACCAATTGTAGGAAAATAAATCGGTAAAAACGTATCAGAGTAGCGCAGCGGAACAATAAAAATTTTTTAGATCGTTAAATATCTCATGATGCCATATACAATAAACCATCAACAATTAAAACTCATACCTCAAGGACGCCAATCTTGCAGGAGGAGAATGATCGGAGGCTTCAACCAACTAGCCTTTTCTACTATTCTCCAATTTCCGAATGGCTGAGTGTGTGGGCACTCTGAACCTCGATCGGTATGCTAGCACTGCTAGTCTTCTTCTGACCACCCAGAGCTCTAAAGAACTTTATTGTCACGATGAGCTGTGCAACAATAAGCCTGCTCACCTGAGAGTCTGTGGTCTAAGAGAACTGGAGTGGCAGGACCTCTATTTATAGACCTACATGAGGTGATTCTCTGAATTTGAATTGGACTAGGAAAAGATATTCTCCCTTATCCATAACCATAAAAATCCGAATTTTTCATGGGAAAATCCCAACAATAAAATTCGGTTTTTTAAGGATAAAACCAATCCAAATCTAAACAAGATTTTAACTAGAATTTTATCTCCCTTTTTTAACCAAAAAATCCGAAATTTCCTAGGAGATTTTTCTCCAAATATTCGGCCACATTTAGGATAAGGGAGAATCAAAATTCCACTAGGATTTTCAAGCTTGAATCTTATCTCAACCTTATCCAAAACAACCGAATTTTCCTAGGAGATTTCCTCCATAATTTCGGCCACCTTTCAGGGAAGGAGAGAATCCAAATTCAACTAGGATTGAAACTTGAATCTTCCCTTGAACCTTATCCACAAAAACCGAAATTCCATTGAGGATTATCCTCAAAAATTTCGTCCACTTTTGTTAGGATTTAGATTCAAAATTCAAGTAGGATTCTAACAAGATTATCCTCTCCAAATCCAACTCAAATTCGAATTTCAAACCTTGTGAATTTTTCACAACAAATTCGAATCCCACTTGGACTGTGATTCAAAATTTGAATTTCAAATTTCAAATTCGAATTTCAAATTCGAATTTCAAATTCGAATTTCAAATTCAAATTTCAAATTCAAAATTCAAATTTCAAATTTCAAATTTCAAATTTCAAAATCCACAAAACAGTTGTGTTTCAAATTCTTGTTCTCATGGATAATTTTCTACAACTCCAATCTAATCTCAAATAAAATCATGGTAACTTTATTTGGAATTCGAATAATTGTGTACTCTATTATCCAAAACAAAATCTGAATCCAACCGGAGAGAATCTTGTCTACCATCCTAATCCTGTGTCATCACCATCCATGCATAATAAACCAGCCAATAGCATACACAAATCAATTTGTCAAATGTTAAGGAATTATGTGGAGCTAGTAGAGGGACTGATTGGACATATAGAATCGGGCTCCTGTGATTCCATATGATCATCATTCTGTACCGAACAACTCAATCATATGATCACTAATTTCAGAGTCACACCACTATAAACCTGAAACTGAACTCCCAATTATATACCGTATTACGTAAGCCTGTGACGAGCTACTATCCAATGACCTTGTCATATATGCAAAACCCTCATATGATATTCATGATCAGCCTTAGGTCAAAGTCCGTTTAATCCTACTGATCAGGCTATCTTAAAGTTCCATTATAATACCGAATTAAGAAAATGATTATTCACCATATGTGAATAAGAAGTCATCCGCCCAGCAGATGACCCAAGGCCTTGTCCATTTTCACATTTAGTATAATGCCTTTAAGAGGATACCTTTAACTCCTTAGAGCTATGATTCCGATATCTGCAAACAAACCCTTCATCGTATACAAGTCATGCACCCAACGAACCAGTCTATAAGCTTACTACCTCTGAGACGCTTTAGCCATTGGAACATCAAAGTACACAAGTCATATACATGAAGTAGTTCATTGACTCAGGATTAAGGTTATTGCACAATGAACGTCAAAAGCAGATTGATCCACTCATAGCGTACTACGTAGATCAATCATGCTTTAGTCCCGGTCTAATATGTCACCACCAAGCAACATATCTATGTCTCTACTTGGGAGTCCAGCTCCAGACAATCAAGACAAACCGTCCCCTCTAAGGCTTTAGACAACATAATAGTCTTAACATGAGTTAGATGCTCAGTCTAACCCCATAGACTACAGACCATAGTTTAGACCGCTAACTTTAGAACATTGTCTTCTCGCATACAAAAGTCCATTGCGTGCAACGTTCTAACAGTTTTAACACAAGCAGTCAGTGAGCCATATTTGCTTACATTTACTTTAACATGTAAATAAGACGAGGACAGATAGAATGTAATGAATAACCTCTATATATAATTTTATTATCCAGTTCAAAATGAATACATCAAAATGTCTCTAATACTTAGGGCATTTCCTAACAAAAACTAGCTTGCTGATTTGCGGAATAAAATTTTTTTTTTTAATATCATGAACTGTTTGAAAATGTGATAAGGAAATCATGTTAACAAAATAACATGCACATGGATCATGATTCTCCTATCACATAATCTTAACTTGAAAACTTGTTCTTTTAGAAATTACATTTCAAAACTGTACAGCGGAAGGTTAAAGCTGACCACAATCCCTCACCCAATCCTCCCTGGCATGCATCTACCCTATTTGTCATCCACCACATACTACTGGTGAACAGGTCTCTTACCTGCAACATGTAAACAAACTTATGAGCTATGGGCTCAGTAAGTTCAAGCATAAAAACATGAAACATGACATGCCGTACTGTTGTGCTCATGCATGAAACTGGACTCTGTAAAACATGCTCGTGGCTGAAAGATTAGTCTTAGGACATTATCTGATATTTTAGTTCTGGTTTTGGACCCCTGATTGGTCGTACCGACATGTTAGCACAACTGGGAGCAGTACTTTAGTGCTGACCTCCTCAGTCTTAACTGGAGCTAAACATGAAAACCTCTCCGTGGGTCGAGAGGCCGATACGCTAATAACTAGTTTAATTACCATCTTGCTGGTGTTCCAACTGGGTAGCATACTGATTGCCGACACAGTCGGAACCTGTTACATGAATTACTGGGGTGTGAGTTATTATAAATACACTAAGGTGCCTTATGTACCTACCTGTTTTCATGTACCTGACACCTGTCTGACATGTGTACTAAAACATGAAATTCTACATGCATGACATGAACTGACCTGAGTATCGTGATGCAGACAATCAATGTCTAACATACACGTCATACCACAAACATAACATCATAATATAACAAGATTGTCCACTTTGCAGTCAGGACAATGCTTGAACTTACAGAAAGACGGCTAGTGTGAGCCTCTATTGCTCTAAGACTGCTGTATCGGGGTCTCTGGCTTGAACTCCTATAAAAGAAGTAATCACTGATTATTTCCAATATTCATCTTATACTGGAAACATGGCAAAACATGTAATTTCTATTTCCAGACTCTTTTTTTTTTTTTTTTACTCTTTGGCTTCGAACACGCCCTCCTACACGGGCGTGTCTCTGGCCGTGTACTCCTCTGGACTTATGTGCCTGGCCATGTACTTCGTGGAACATGGCCGTGTATACTTACACGGGTAGATACACGGTCGTGTTTCTGGCCGTGTACTCCTACTGTCTAACATGGTCTGCTACACGCCCTTCTCTTGACCGTGTGCCCCTTGACACAGCCTGATACACGGCCATGTTCTTGGCCGTGTACCTCTCGGGTCTGAATTTTCTTGCAACACGATCGTGCACGTGGGCATGTTCGGGGCCGTGTACTGAACACACCCTTGTACACGCCCGTGTTCATACCAGAATCAAGATTTTGGGTCCGAATTGCTCTGCTCTAATTTTCTAAGGCTTTTATGGCCTTTGTTCTACTTCTTACACTCAAAATCGATCTCCCTAAGATCATTTCAAGGTATTGACTACATTTCTACTATCACAAATCCATGGTTTCATAAGCAAAATCTCACATTTTACTTATGAACATCTCTTGACTCAACTTTTGAAAAATCTATATTTTCTTGAAGAAAACTCACTAAACTTGGTTTTCTACACCATCAACTCATGGATTCGTGTTTGAAAACATCTAGACTCGAACCATGTTTCGATTTTAACAGAAAACCTCAACATGATTCACTCACATTCTCTTTTTTTTTCACTCGAAACCCCAGATTTTCCCCCAAGGAAAACGTGAGAAAATGAGGGTTTACCTTGCTTGAATCTTGAGAGCTTCTTGTTATTGATTCCTGACTAAAAACTCGATCGATCTGTTGCTTGAAGAGGAAAATCCAAACTTGAAAAGGGTTTCCCTTTCTTCTCTCTCTCTCTCTCGGTCTCTTTCTCTCTTTCTCTTTCTCTTTCTCTCTTTCTCTTTCTCTTTCTCTTTCTCTTTCTTTCTTTCTCTTTCTTTCTCTCTCTGCTGGCTGCTTATTTTTGGCAGCTTAAACTCAAGTGAATTAATTCACTTGAATTAACTTGGGTTTGAGGTCCCTCTCCCTCACGTGCCTCTCCTTCTCTCATTTTCTTTTATTTTTTTTTTAAATTTGCAAGGGCTTGTTTGGCTAATCTTGGCCATTGATCAATGTGGCTAACTTGTGTGCCATTGATCTATTAATATGTATTTTTCACATACTTTTCTATTAATTTTTAAACATCATAATTTGAATTAATGCTTAGCTTTTAACTATATTCATTAATTCATTGTCCAATTTTGATTAAAACTCAGTTAATCAATATTTTCTTTTGCTCTGTATTCTGTAACATATTTCACTATAAATGTACATTTATTTACATATCTTGTACAAAATTTTCCGAGAGTATAGATTTCTCAGTTATCACATTTATCCCTCCTTATAAGATTTTCGTCCTTGAAAATTTAGAACAAGTGAGGGTATGAAAGTCTTATCTCATCTTCTCTTTCCCATGTAGCTTCTTCAATGTTGTGATTTCTCCACAATACCTTGACTAGTGGGATGGTCTTGTTTCTCAGCACCTTTTCTTCTCTAGCCAGTATCTGAACTGGCTGCTCTTCATAGGTCAAATCCTCTTGGACTTGGACTGGTTCGTCTTGTAGCACATGAGATAGATCTGACATGTACATTCTGAGCATGGAGACATGAAATACACTGTGCACTACTGATAGCTCAGGAGGTAATGCCAACTTGTAGGCAACCTTCCCAATACGTTTGATAATCTCATAGGGTCCAATATACCTTGGACTCAGTTTTCCCTTTTTACCAAATCGCATAATCCCCTTCATGGGTGACATTTTCAGAAATACGAAGTCCCCTTCCTTGAATTCTAGGGATCTCCGTCTTCTGTCTGCATAGCTCTTCTGTCTGCTCTGAGCACTTTTCATTCTTTGCTGGATCTTGGTAACTGTATCGCAAGTTTCCTGCATGAAATCTGTTTTATGTAGTTGTTTTTCCTTCAGATCGTACCAGTGGATGGGTGATCTGCACTTTCATCCATACAAGGCCTCATACGGTGCCATCTTAATGGAAGCTTGGTAACTGTTGTTATATGAGAATTCCACTAGTGGCAGCTTCTCATTCCAAGCTCCTGGAAAATCCATGACACATGCTCGGAGCATATCCTCTAAAGTCTGGATAGTCCGTTCTGATTGTCCGTCTGTCCGAGGATGGAAGGCTATACTGAACCTCAGTTCTGTGCCCATGGCTCTTTGCACACACTCCTAAAAGTTTAAAGTGAATCGTGCATCTCTGTCAGATACTATGGATTTTGGCACTCCATGTAACCTGACAACATGATCTACATAAAGATGTGCCAGCTTCTCCAATGAGTAAGTGATCTTTATTGGTATGAATCTGGCTATCTTCGTCAACCTGTCCACGATTACCCAAATGGCATCGTGTCCTCCTCTTGTTTTGGGTAGTCCTACCACAAAATCCATGGTAACATTCTCTCATTTCCATTCTGGAATCTCCAGAGGTTCTAACTTTCCTCCAGGATGCTGATGCTCAGCCTTGACTTTCTGATAAGTAAGGCACTTACTCACGAATCTTGCAATATCTTCTTTCATCCCTTTCCACCAAAACTACAGTTTTAAGTCTTGGTACATCTTGGTGGCTCCAGGATAGACTGAATATGGCTTTTCATGAGCTTCTGACATGATTCACCTTCGTAGTTCTTCATCTGTTGGAACGCGAATTCTCCCCTGATACATGATTAATCCGTCTTTGGAAACCTCTTCCTGGGAGTCTGTCAGACTTGAATCTTGCTTTTGAGCTTCCTTGATATCATCAAACAATGATGACTTCAGGTGCAGTGCTGAAATTTTCCTGATATCAGCTCTAGCTTGAGTGAATGAATCTCTTACTGCAATGGTCTTGATAACCTATCAATAGGCAACTACTGCGGAACTGTCGCTTTTCTGCTTAAAGCGTCTGCTACTCGGTTGGCTTTTCCTGGATGATAAAGGATCTCATAGTCATAATCCTTCACCAACTCCAACCATCTTCTTTGCCTCATGTTCAACTCTTTCTGTGTGAAGAAGTATTTTAAGCTCTGATGATCTGTGTAAATCTAGCACTGTGCTCCATACAGATAGTGTCGCCAAATTTTGAGTGCAAACACTACTGCAGTGAGTTCTAGGTTGTGGGTGGGGTAATTCTTCTCGTGCTCTTTTAATTGACGTGAAGCATAGGCAATTACTTTGCCATCTTGCATTAATACTGCTCCCAAATCTACTTTTGAAGCATCACTGTAGATTTCATACTTCTCCCCTTCAGTAGGGAGTGTGAGGATCGGCGTGCTTGTTAGCCGTCTCTTCAGCTCTTGGAAGCTTCTGTCATACTCATCTGTCCATATATACTTCTTTTCCTTACGTGTGAGGGTGGTGAGAAGTGCTGCCAATCTTGCAAACCCTTCCACAAATCTCCTATAATAGCCAGCTAACCCTAAGAAACGGCATATCTCTATCACGCTCTTAGGTGCAAGCCATTTGTTGATTGCATCCACTTTAATTAGATCCACTGCAATTCCCTCCTTGGATACTACATGTCCGAGGAAATGTACTCTGTCTAGCCAAAATTCACATTTTGAAAATTTGGCATAAAGTTGATGCTCTCTCAGCTTCTAAAAAACAACTCTTAATTGTGCTTCATGCTCTGTATGAGTCTTTGAATGTATAAGGATGTCATCGATGAACACAATGACAAACTTATCAAGATACTCCTTGAAGACTCTGTTCATCAGGTCCATGAAAGCGGCTGGTGCATTCGTTAACCTAAACGGCATTACTAGGAATTCATAATGCCCATAACGGGTTCTGAAAACTATCTTGGGAACGTCATCTTCCTTGATTCTTAGCTGATGGTATCCTGATCTCAAATCAATCTTTGAGAACACTGCTGCACCCTTGAGTTGATCGAACAGGTCATCAATCCTAGGCAATGGATACCTATTCTTGATTGTAACCTTGTTCAATTCTCGATAATCTATACACATGCGGAACGTCCCGTCTTTCTTCTTGACAAACAGTACGGGAGCACCCCATGGGGCATAGCTTGGTCTGATGAATTCCTTGTCAAGCAGATCTTTCAACTGCACTTGTAACTCTTTCAGCTCCACCGGTGCCATGCGATACGGCGCCTTGGAGATCGGTGCTGTTCTAGGTAGGAGCTTTATCTCAAATGAGATTTCCCACTCTGGAGGTATTCTTGGTAGTTCCTCGGGAAAGACTTCGAGAAATTCTCTGACAACAGGAATATCTTCTGGCTATAACGTCTTCTATTCTGTTGTATCTGTGACATAAGCTAAATATCCAGTACAACCACTGGCTAATAGCTTCTTGGCTTTCAATGAACTAATCATCATCTTGCTGCATCTTCTTGAAGAATCGACATATTCAAAGCATTCTTCATCTTCTGGCTTGAACACTATTCTTTTGTTTCTACAATCTATCGTAACTTGATATTTTCCTAGGAAATCCATTCTCAAGATTACATCATAGTCTACGATCTTCATCATAATCAATTCTGCATACAGCTCTCTATTTGCCACGATTACCGGTACATGAGGTAACCAGTACTCTGACAACATGATTTCTCCTGATGGAAGAGCAGTTCTAAAAGTTCTTCCCATGTGATCTCTAGGGTATTCTAACTTATCAGCAAATGCATATGATATGAAAGAATGGGTGGCCCCAGAGTCAAATAGAACAGATGCCAAGTGGTTAGCGATAGAAATCTGACCTGTCACCACGTTGGACGTCCCTGCCTCTGCCTCTTCTCTGGTGTAGGCCATCACCCTAGCATCTGCCTGTAGAACTCTTTCTTGTCTTTCTAGCACTGCTGGAGGCACTTCTGATGGGCTTTCATAACTCAACCTGAGTACATGTACTTGTGACTGCTGTGGACGTGAAGAGTTTGCTCCTGATACTGACGGCGGTTCATAGGGCAATTCTTGATGAAATGGCCTTCTTTTCCGCACTGAAAACATGCAGTCGTGCCAACTCTGCATTGACCCACATGTTTCCTCCCACAATTTGGATAGGTGGGGTTACTTGGAACTGTAGTGGTGCTAGTCCTCCGTGACTGGCTTTTATTTTCTTGACCTTAGTTTCCCTGGAAATTGCCCTTTCTCTTCTATTGGAACTGAGGGCCTGGATTGCTGGACTGTTCTGGTCATGTACTCTGACTGCCCTTGCTGTGTTGTCTAGGTTGAGAGGCCTTAGCCAAGATCTTTTCTTTCTTCTGGCTTCCCAGACCTTTTCTCTCTCTTCTTTTTGTCGGGCTAGGTGATACTCTGCCCTCAAAGCACGACTAACACAGTCGGCTACTGAGATTGACGGGATTGGACCAATGTCAATCAAAGTAGAAATCTCAGACCTGAACATGCCTATCATCTTCTGTATCTTCTCTCTTTCTGTGGGCACTACATACGGACATAGGCCGGAGAACTGATCAAATCTCCTGTAAACCTCACTGACTGACATGTCACCCTGCTATAACTTTGAAAATTCTTTTGGCTGGGGTCAGAGTGATGCAGGATCATAATATTTATGGTTGAACTCCTCCAGGAACTCCGCCCATGACATTGTGGTCACGTTCCTCCTCATGCTAACTGTGTCCCACCAAAATCTTGCGTCCTTCCTTAGAACAAAGGATGCGTACAAGACTTTCTCTTCATCCGTGAGTCTTATAAACTCCATAATCATCTGGATTGAAGAAAGCCAATCTTCTACTTCTAGAGGATTTGTTGAACCCTCAAATTTCGGAGGCCTCATCTTCCGAAATCTCTCATATAATGGCTCTGGATTCACCATGACCAGTGGTTCCTGAATCACTTCTGGTGCCGCTGGTGGCACTACCTATTCTGCCTCTGTTGCTGGTTGTGCAGGAGTCCCTACTGATCCCTGCCCTTATTCTAGTTGTTCTAATCTTTGTCTCAGTTCTACATTTTCTCTCATTTGATTTTCTAGAAGAGCTTGCATTTCTTCTAATCGCTGAGTCAGAGATGGGCGTCCCGTTCTCCTTCTTTGGCCTTGGCCGTGGTTTTCCATCGTGCTACCTTATATCCTATAATCACACGATGAACTTATATTAGATCCTCTACAAGAGTTCTCACATGATTTCTTGCATTAACATATCATCACATACTTACTACAAAGTATAGGTCTCTACAGACCTTTACTTTTATGCATAACTAGCTATTGATCTTAACATAAACTGAACTTACTTGGATCGGCAAATAGGACATGCACGGAGTCAAGCGGGATATGGTCTACCAACTTTTCTGATAATACCAACTGTGACTACAGTAAGTATTCTAAACTAGACCCATTTTAAAACTTGGGCTCTGATACCAAATGTGGCTACGTTTGGTATCCTAAACTGAACCCATCGTAACTGCTCTGATACTAGCTGTGGCAGCCTGCCCTACTATGGAGACTCTACAGTGCTATTACAGTCAACTCTGTAGTTAACCGCAATAGTATGCAGGCCTCTAGGGTCGCCGGCAATCATGCTGGACTTGAAAACTTGCTTACTGATTTGCAGAATAAATTTTTTTTTTTTAATATCATGAACTGTTCGAAAATGTGATAAGGAAATCATGTTAACAAAATAACATGCACATAGATCGTGATTCCACTATCACATAATCTTAACTTGAAAACTTGTTCTTTTTGAAATTACATTTCAAAACTGTATAGCAGAAGGTTAAAGGTGACCACAATCCCTCACCCAATCCTCCCTGGCATGCATCTACCATGTTCGTCGTCCACTATATACTACTGGTGAACAGGTCTCTTACCTGCAACATGTGAACAAACTTATGAGCTATGGGCTCAGTAAGTTCAAACATAAAAACATGAAACATGACATGCTGTATACTGTGCTCATGCATGAAACTGGACTCTGTAAAATATGCTCGTGGCTGAAAGATTAGTCTTAGGACATTATCTGATATTTTAGTTCTGGTTTTGGACTCCTGATTGGTCGTACCGACATGTTAGCACAACTAGGAGTGGCACTTTAGTGCTGACCTCCTCAGTCTTAACTGGAGCTAAACATGAAAACCTCCCCGTGGGTCGAGAGGCCGATATGCCAATAACTGGTTTAATTACCATTTTACTGGTGTTCCAACTGGGTAACATACTGATTGCCCCCACAGTCGGAACCTGTTACATGAATTACTGGGGTGTGAGTTATTATAAACACACTAAGGTGCCTTGTGCACCTACCTATTTTCGTGTACCTGACACCTATCTGACATGTGTACTGAAACATGAAATTCTACATGCATGACATGAACTGACCTGAGTATCATGATGCAGACAATCAATGTCTAACATACACGTCATACAACATACATAACATCATAATATAACAAGATGGTCCACGTTGCAGTCAGGACAATGCTTGAACTTACAGAAAGTCGGCTAGCGTGAGCCTCTGTTGCTCTAGGACTGCTGTATCGGGGTCTCTGGCTTGAACTCCTATAAAAGAAATAATCACTGATTATTTCCAATATTCATCTTATACTGGAAACATGGCAAAACATGTAATTTCTATTTCCAGACTTTTTTTTTTTTTTACTCTTTGGCTTCGAACACGCCCTCCTACACGAGCGTGTCTCTGACCGTGTACTCCTCTGGACTTACGTGCCTGGCCGTGTACTTCATGGAACATGGCCGTGTATACTTACACGGGTAGATACACGGTCGTGTTTCTGGCCATGTACTCCTGCTGTCTAACATGGTCTGCTACACGCCCTTCTCTTGACCGTGTGCCCCTTGACATGGCCCGATACACGGCCATGTTCTTGGCCGTATACCTCTCGGGTCTGAATTTTCTTGCAACACGTTCGTGCATGTGGGCATGTTCGGGGCCGTGTACTGAACACGCCCTCGTACACGCCCGTGTTCATACCAGAATCAAGATTCTATGTCCGAACTACTTTACTCTAATTTTCTAAGACTTTTATGGCCTTTGTTCTACTTCTTACACTCAAAATCGATCTCCCTAAGATCGTTTGAAGGTATTGACTACATTTTCACTATCACAAATCCATGGTTTCATAAGCAAAATCTCACATTTTGCTTATGAACATCTCTTGACTTAACTTTTGAAAAATCTGTATTTTCTTGAAGAAAACTCACTAAACTTGGTTTTCTACACCATCAACTCATGGATTTGTGTTTGAAAACATCTAGACTCGAATCATGTTTTGATTTTAACTGAAAACCTCAACATGATTCACTCACATTCTCTTTTTTTTTTTCACTCAAAACCCTAGATTTTTCCCCAAGGAAAATGTGAGAAAACGAGGGTTTATCTTGCTTGAATCTTGAGAGCTTCTTGTTGCTGATTCCTGACCGAAAACTCGATCGATCTGTTGCTTGAAGAGGAAAATCCGAACTTGAAAAAGGTTTCCCTTTCTTCTCTCTCTCTCTCTCGGTCTCTTTCTCTCTTTCTCTTTCTCTTTCTCTTTCTTTCTTTCTCTTTCTTTCTCTCTCTGCCGGCTGCTTATTTTTTGTAGCTTAAACTCAAGTGAATTAATTCACTTGAATTAACTTGGGTTTGAGGTCCCTCTTCCTCACGTGCCTCTCTTTCTCTCATTTTCTTTTATTTTTTTTTTTTAAATTTGCAAGGGCTTGTTTGGCTAATCTTGGCCATTGATAAATGTGGTTCACTTGTGTGCCATTGATATCTTAATATGTATTTTCCACATACTTTTCTATTAATTTTTAAACATCATAACTTGAATTAATGCTTAGCTTTTAACTATATTCATTAATTCATTGTCAAATTTTGATTAAAAGTCAGTTAATCAAAATTTTTCTCTGCTCTGTATTCTATAACATGTCTCACTATAAATGTACATTTATTTACATATCTTGTACAAAATTTTCCGAGAGTATAGATTTCTCGGTTATCACACCTACAAGGTAAGGCCCTATCTCATTTAGCATTGTAATATACACATTATATCACTCATCCCACAATGTCCTTTTTTTATAGAAATTTCGGCAGCATCTCCCCGTAGTTTTTATAAGTGTGCTATTATACGTACACCAGAAGAACAAGTGAAGACGTAACGAAACATCTACAAAAGGCGCAAGTGAAATATAATGACAAATACGTAAACTATGATACTAAACTACCCAAATGGGACAATTCAAGCATCGATCATTACATACCGATCCTTGAACGGGTCTAAAAGTTATTCATGAATGCAAATGCAAAATGCAAATCAACAAATCATACCCACCTATGAAATTTGTATTTTTTTATTTTTGTAACTATAAAGTTACAAATCATAACATAGATAACAAAAAACTATATATGTAATTCTATATAAATTTGCGATGTTTTACAAAAATTTATTAATTTTTTTATTCTAAATACATTTTTAGTTTTACACTTTTTTTTTTCCTTTAAACATATTTCAAGATTAATATTGAATTTTTTATTATATCATCAAGTTTTTTATAAATGCTTATTATTCATTTATTTAAATTTTTATTAACAAGTTTTTTCTAATATTTATTATAAAATTTCACGATCGTACTTTTTTTACATTATATTAATTTATTAATTATATTTTATTAAATTATATATTATTATAATTAAGTATGCATTTATAATTGTTTGTATGTTTACTTATGTGATTTTACATAATTATTATTATAACAAAGGTATATATATCATTAAATTTTTATTTATAATGTGTATATTATGATCAAAATATTATTAATTTTAAGTTATTATTAATTTTTATTATTTACCTAAAAATTTCAAATTTGTATTTATAATTATAAATTATGATCAAAATTTTTTTGTTTTACTAATTTTTATTTTTATTATTTTATCTAACCAAATTTAACATCAATTTAACAAATTAATTTTTCAATATATACTCTCTAATAACAATTTAATCAATCTTAATATACATCAATTTAACATTAACAAACAAGTAAACCAAAATCCAACAACACACTACAATAATATACTATCACAACCTACGTATTAATCTTTATATATCCAACTACAATAATTAATTCAATATCAATATCAACAAAACATAATTTTATTAAAAAACAAAAGAATAAAACTTACAAAAATCCGAACCCATTAACAACGGGGGTTGGAAGCGACGGTGACAGGAAATGCTTGGAAGGAGGCGGCAGCAACTGGCAGCAGTTGTGAGGAGGCGACGGTGGTTGTAAGGCGCAGTCAAACAAGAGAAAAAGGAGGAAAAATGCGAGAAAGGATAGAAGATATGAGGGAGAGAGGTTGGGAGAGACAGTTTTGGGTTGGAGAAAGAGAAAGACCATTTTTTTGGCCAGAAACTACAGAGATGGCGACGAAAGGCAGAGAAACATGCGAAACTAGAGGAAGAAAACCAATGAAAATGAGGAAGAAAGCTCGGACAGAAAATTTATAACCAGTATTTTTTATCGTCGCAAATGTTAAAAAATGTCGTCGCAAATAATGGTCAAAACGATGACATTTTGTGCGGTTTATTAAATTTACAGAAGAAATATGCCATGAATGTTCTGGAACATCTAAGGAAAAAATTTTTGTGATGAATTTTTCTAAATGTCATTGAAAATACTGTCGAAAAATCGTCAAAAATTCTGCCAATTTTTCATCAAAATTTGAATTCCCACTTTTTTGCGATGACAAGTTGTCACAAAAAAGAAACAATAAATTCTCAATGGTTAGTTAATTACAGCTGTAAACGATTAGTATTTATGTCGACAAGTCATCATAAAAAATCAAAATGTCGTCGCAAATAATTGTCATAAACGATGTCGTTTTGTGCAGTTTATTAAATGTGCAAAAGGAATATTCTACGAATGTTCTGGAACAATTAAGGAAAAATTTTTTGCGATGACTTTTTCTAAATGTCGTTGCAAATACAGTAGAAAAACTGCCAAAATTACGACTAATTTTTCATTAAAATTTGAATTCCCTTTTTTTTTTTTTACAACAATAATAAACAATAAATTCCCAATGGTTGGTTGAAAACACCTATAAATCGATTGGTATTTGCGATGACAGTTGTCGCAAATGTTATCAATATGTCATCACAAAAAGTAAATTAATAAATTCCCATATGTATGTTTCTGACAACAGTAATCCATTTATATTTGTGACGACTTGTCGTCGCAAATATCCCATTTATTTTTGTCAAAATTTACTATCTTTTTTATTTGCGACAACATGCCATCGCAAATAAATTTTAATTGGAGAGAAATATTTCGCGTCATTAATTTTTTGCCGAGAAACTTTTTGAACTTATCTGCGGTGACATGTCATTGCATTGACTTATAGCGATGACATGTTGTTTTTTATTTATTTGCTACGACATGTCATCACTAAATATGAATTATTAACGAGGATAAATGTCGTCGCAAATACTGTCGTTATAAAAAATCCTAATTGTTGTAGTGTGGTTAGAATAGCACTTTGGGGCTTAATTTAGAATTTTAGGGACCTGAAATCTTAACAGAGTGCGATTTTAGGTCTCCAAAGACCAAAATTATAGAGCCACAGCTAGGGGGTGCCACTAAGGCACGCGGGTGCCCCAGGGCCCTCTCTCAGCCAAAAAGGCTGCGGGTGTGGTATGGCCACGCTTATAGGGGCAGGCGGTTGTGTGATAGGTTAGTGTCAGTTTGAACAAAAAAAATAAAGGATTTTTTTCGTAATGTTTGGGATTTTTAAACCCGGTCACCCTATTATGAGCCTAGAATCATCCTAGACCCTTAGATTAAAATAGGTTGAACTAATCCTAGCCATAGATTATATTATAATCTAATTATATAAGGATAGGAGCCTTAACCACCTTTATTCTCTGCCTTTTTCAGAAAAACTACTCTCCCTTCAGTTTCTCTTGAATTTCTTCATTCTCTGCACTTAAAGCCATTCCATAGTCAAATTAGAAGAGGTTTTTGGGAATACTACCTACCTAAGATTAAGGAGATTGTTGGTTAAGTGTTATTCATCTCAATTTTTTATTGAATTGAATTTAATTTAGGGTTTTCATGATGAAAATTGGCGATTTTCATGAGATTGATTTTATAATTGATTATTGGCTTAGTGGTTGGTGTTTTTGATAATTTTTAGCATGTGAACTAGACGGTTCAACAATGGGATGAGATTATGAAAGGTGAAATTTGTGTAAATTGAACCATTGTAATTGTAGAGAAATTGATTATAAGTGTTAATGGTTTATTGGCATGAAATCATCTCAACATGCAAATACATCAAGAATCCAAAATGTCTGGTCACCAAAACATTAAATGGTTTGTTCAAAATTAAATGTGTTTTGAGATATATTTAATATAGATGAGATTTTCATAGTATATTATATGAATAGCTTTTTATATTATGAGTTAAATAATAGTTATTATATATGTGCAATGATGTTAGTTATTAGATATTATATTTGTATGATTCGCCTTTCAGTTTAGATTGATAGATATATGTTAGTTGCATATTTCAGTTATATTAACTTAGATATTTGTGATATGTAATCGGGTTCAATCAGTTATTATTTTGAGATTGTATATCTCTCAGTTCAGCTTTAGTTTTAATTCTACTAGAAGAACCTTTTTGTTACATATGCATAACAGATATAATTACATGATGGTAATTAGGTAACGTGTACCGGGGATCAATCTTCCCTAACTTTTTGGGATCAGTCCTCTCATAGCTTGCTTTGTTGGGTTTGGTGGTCGCTCCTTCACTCCTACCAAAGTTACGTGTATCAGTTTGGTACATTGCCTAATTGGTTGTGTTTGTAGTTGGCTTTTACTTATGTATTTCATGGTAGACTTATTCTATCAAATTAGTATTTGTATACCTACAAGTTTTAATATGTTTTGTGAGATAGGTAATGTACTTATTAAGCATTCACTTATTAGTTCAATTCGTATGTTATAGGTAAGAACAAAAGAGTAGTTATAACATAGATAAAGGAAGGTTGGTGCGGATATGAAGGTATTGCGGACATGAGTCATTGGAAAGTCTGGGAGAACTATTTCAGTTATAAATACTTAAATTTTTATTATGCTATTTTAAGATATTTACTTTTCAGTATTTCGTATTTCAGTTTCAGTTTTGGTTTTTTTTTTTTTTTTGGCAAAACATAGTTTATTTGATTATAAATTTTTAAGTGAGACCGCCATATTTGTTTAGGAAGTAGTATTTAGTTTTTTTTTTAATTTATTCCATATTTTCATCAAGAATAAATTGTTTATAAAAATTTGTTTTAAAATAAGAGTTTAGTAAGTGATATTGTTCCATCCATAAGGGGGTGTTACGGTATAGTATATATTAAATCAACAAATTTACATAAGTATATAAAATTAAGTGTATATATATGTTACATGTATAAAGAGCAAGATTATATGCACGTGTGTGTGATTTTTCCTTAATAAAATCCAAAAAGAAAATATTGGAGTCATCCATGACCCAAGTTGAATATTAAGGGAAAAAAAAGTTGTTATAGACCATTTGTATAATTACATATAAAGTAAAATTAAAATATTAAAAAAAGAAAACCTTAAAAGGAAAAAGGCTAGCAAAAATATTGATGTGTAAGGTGTAAGAGGCCAAACAAGCCATATAAATAAAAACTAATTCATTGGATCTAAATTAAGTGAAAAAGAAAGAATATGAACCATTGGATCAAAAGGTTAAAGTACAAAAAAAATTACGTTTTATTCTCTTTTCTAGTATTATTATAATAGATATTCCTTTGTATTTTGGTTTAGAGTTTAAGTACATTTTTGTCATTGTTTCAAACTCAAATTTTTAATTTTAATTTTATTTTTTTTAAGTTAATAAAAATTTTAACTAATTTTTGAAAAATCGACTCATTTTAACTTAAAAATTCAATTACAAAATAATGCATAAAAAAACCATGTATTTTAATAGAGAAAACGCTTGAATGATATAAATCTAAAGACTATTGTGTCAATATAATACAAAATTTTACACTAGACCATATTACATAAATAAGACACTAATTAAAAAAAAAATATGTATCATATTTGTCAAGCAAAAGGAACTATATCATATTAGTCCATGAATGAAAAAAAAGGTGGTTATTTAGATTGTTTTATCTATGTTTAAATTTTTTTAAAAGAAATCTTATCTTAGTTGAATAAAAGCATAAAATCTTGCGTCCTAAGTTCAAATAAAATAAAATGAAATGAAATGAAAGCAATATCCTATAATACACATGTTTTAAAGCAATATGGTTTTTCCGAGGCAGAAGTGGCCGGAAAAGAGATAATGTAGGTGGCCGTTTCGGTGGGCGGGTAGAGCATGGTGGCCGGGGAAAATTTGGGAAAAGGTTCAGATCCGATAATCGGGGGCTTGCTCAAGGGTTTGCTCCTGGTAATCAAGACGCGACGAATTCGTATTCATTTCTGGAGTCAATCCTTGATTTGCAGGGTTGGGAGAAGGCGCTAATGATGAGGAGTCTTTAGCTAGACGTAAGTTGACATGTGCTGATCACGTGGAACCAATTCGGTGTCTGGAAATGACACATTTTCAACTAGAAATCCGAAAACGACATCTGTTCAGCCATCTACATCCACGATGTCGTTTTCAATATCAATGGAGTCAGAAGTCCCAAGTATTGGAGAATCAGATTCTAAATCTGATTTAATTTGAATGTTGTAATTGTAAATATTTAATATTCTAGATATAGGTAGTTTTAGTTTTTAAAATATCCCTAGAATAGATTTAGTTACTCGATTTGTTTTTTAAATTTTGATTCAGTCTTGTACTATTTATTCTCTCTCTTAAATGGAAAAGTTATGAAGCAATTTTCCCAATTCTGATAACTTCTATATGGTATCAGAGCAGAGATCCAGACCTCCCTCTTTTCTCACCACTTCTTCTCCTATTCCACCGGCATTATGGCTCAAGAACAGCAGCAAATTACTGTTCCCAATCCCACCGACCCTGCTTCACCCCTTATCCTCATCAACATATCCCATCAAAATATAGTCCACAAATTACCTATCCTGGAAGCTCCAAATTGAGGCTATTCTCATAGGATATGATCTTTATAAATTTATTGATGGAACTCACCCTTGTCCACCGGCCATGATTCACTCTGCTAACAAGGACACCATGAATCCAGATTTTCTACCTTGAATTCAGCAAGACAAATTGCTATTTGGGGCGCTTGTTGGTTCGATTTCTGCTTCCTTGATTCCTTTGATTCAACAATCTGCAACCTCTCGTGATGCATGGCTCACACTTGCGAACACTTATGCCCGTCCCTCTCGTGGGCATATTAAGCAAATAAAGGATCAACTCAATAATGCAACCAAGGGCTCTCAGATGATTACCGAATATATGCAATTTGTTAAGTGCCGTGCTGATTAACTAGCTGCTCTCAGGAAACCTCTTGACCACGAGGACCTTATTGATAAAATTTTGGACGGCTTGGATGAGGATTATAAATCAATTGCAGATATTGTCCAAGCTCGCGAGACTCCAATTCCCTTTGATGAATTACACGAAAAATTAATTAATCGGGAATTGGCACTTAAACAATCACATTCTGTTCACTCCTCATTCCCGATCACAGCCAACATGGCCTCTGGGCGCTCAGCAAACAACCATCGCCCGTCGAATTCCAGCTTCTCCGGTGGTCATCCAACTCCAGGCCCCCCAGCCTCCTTCCCACCCCCGGCATCAACTCCCTCACAACGCCAATCTCGTCCGTACCTTGGCAGGTGTCAAGGATGCCGTACTGTTGGTCACTCGGTCAATCGGTGCCCGCTCTACCAATTGGTACCGATCTCCACTGCCTCACCAAACCATGCTCGGTCTCCTGACAATCCACCCATGCGGCCTTCCTCTACTTCTCACAACCGACAGTGGCAACCCAAGGCTCATGTTGCAATATCTTCACCTTCGGATACCCCTGCATGGTTGTTAGACAGCGGCGCTTCTCATCACATCACAACCGACCTCAACAATCTGTCGCTTCATGCTCCATATGATGGTCCAGATGACATTGTCATCGGTGATGGTACTGGGTTACATATTACTCATTCCGGGTCCACTTCCTTATCTCACTCCCCTCATTCATTTACCTTACAGAATGTTTTATGTGTTCCTAACATGAAAAGAAATCTTATTTCTATATCTCAATTTTGCAAAACAAATAAAACTTCTGTTGAGTTCTTACCCAATTCTTTTCATGTGAAGGATCTGCAGACGGGGGCAATTCTACTTCACGGTCGAACTAAAGATGGCGTTTATGAGTGGCCGACCAAACCTTCCAACTCTATCATTGCGTTTTCCAGTGTCAAGGCCTCTCCTTCTGATTGGCATCAACATTTAGGGCATCCCTCTGAGTCTATTCTTAAGCATTTAGTTTCAAAATACAAGTTACGTCTTGAGTCTGCATTATCATCATCGTTTCATTGTACTGATTGTTATTGCAATAAAAGTCATAAATTACCATTCTCTCAATCCACACTTGTCTCTTCCGCTCCTTTGCAAATTATATTTTCTGATGTATGGACGTCTCCAGTTCTGTCGTCTGACAACTTCAAATATTATGTCATTTTTGTCGATCATTTCACCCACTACATATGGCTTTACCCACTCAAACGCAAATCGGATGTTAGCTTGATTTTTCCCAAATTCAAAACACTAGTTGAGAATTTCTTCAAACAAAAAATCATTACATTGTTCTCGGATAATGGGGGTGAATACACGGGTTTGTCATCCTTCTTAGCCACTCATGGAATTTCTCATCATACATCACCACCACACACCCCGGAACACAATGGTTTTTCTGAGCGTCGCCACCGTCACATAGTTGAAACCGGTTTAGCACTTTTCTCCCACGTCTCTCTCCCACTCACCTTTTGGTCATATGCTTTCCTTACGGCTGCATATCTCATTAATCGTCTTCCCACCCCTACACTTCAGATGTCCTCTCCATATCACAAATTATTCGGGTGTGCTCCTAATTACTCAAAACTTCGTGTCTTTAGTTGCTTGTGTTACCCATGGCTTCGTCCTTACTCGTTGCATAAACTAGCTCCTCGTTCCATCCCATGTGTCTTTCTTGGCTACTCACTTACTCAAAGTGCATACATTTGTTTTGATCCTTCCACCACTAAAATCTACCACTCCCGTCATGTCCGTTTTGTTGAGTCAATCTTTCCTGTGTCTGGTGTTAACCTCTCTCTTCCACGCGTTGATGAGTCCACTGTTTCCTCTTGGTTTTCGGTCACTCTTGTAAACTCGGCCACTCCTGCCACGCCTCCAGCACCCCCAGCTGCGGATCCAACTCCCAACTCTGCGCCCCCTCTGTCCCCAACTACCACTCTCTCGGCCTCTCGAAACATGATAGAACTGGCCCAACCTCAAGAACCCGAACCTTCACTGCCCCACCCTACTGACCATACCTCCCTGATTGTCACTCGTTCCCGCAACAACATCCACAAACCTCTTCAAAAACTCACTCTCTCTGCCCAATTAGCCCAGGAAATTGAACCCACCTCTGTAACCCAGGCTATCAAAGACCCCAAATGGCGCAAAGCGATGTCTGAGGAGTTTGATGCTCTTGTATGGAACGGCACTTGGGAATTAGTTCCACCTGATTCAGCTCAAAACATTGTCGGTTGTAAATGGATTTTTAGAATCAAACGCTTACCTGATGGTTCTGTTGACAGGTACAAAGCACGCCTGGTTGCCAAGGGCTTTCATCAGAGACCTAGCATTGATTACCATGATACATTCAGTCCGGTGGTGAAGCCAACCACTATCCGTTTGGTTCTGTCTCTTGCCACTAGCCACGGGTGGTGCCTCCGTTAGTTAGATGTCAATAATGCATTCCTACAGGGTACTCTAACAGAAGACGTTTTCATGGCTTAACCACAGGGGTTCAGTGACACTGATCATCCCAACCATGTGTGCCGACTGCGCAAAGCTATTTATGGGCTCAAGCAAGCCCCTCGTGCATGGTACACTGAGCTCAAACAGTTTTTACTCACCTCTGGTTTTTTGAACTCCACTGCAGATACTTCTCTATTTATCTTACACAGTGATGATGTTCTTATTTATCTACTGGTGTATGTTGATGACATTATCATCACTGGCAACAATGAGTCTGCTGTTCAGCGCTTCATCACATTGCTCCCTCACCGGTTTTCACTCAAGGACTTGGGTGCCTTGACTTACTTTCTTGGTGTTGAAGTACTTCCTCATCCACTCGGCCTCATCCTCTCTCAGCGGCGGTACATAGCCGATCTTCTCGCCCGAACTTCGATGACGGATGCTCAACCGATCTCCACCCCTCTGCCGACCACACCTACCTTGTCTCTTCAGTTTGGTGCTGCACTTTCTGATCCTTCTGAGTTTCGTACCATTGTCGGCAGTCTTCAGTATTTGTCGCTGACCTGGCCGGACATTGCCTATGCGGTCAACAAGCTCTCCCAATTCATGCATCGTCCGACGAGTGATCATTGGAATGCGGCAAAGCGTATTCTATGCTATCTATGTGGTACTATCGATCATGGGATTGTTCTCCATCGTCGGTCGCCTCTTCAGCTACATGCATACTCAGATGCTGACTGGGCTGGAAATAAAGATGATTTTACTTCTACCAGCGCGTTTATTGTCTATCTTGGCCGCAACCCAGTCTCTTGGAGTTCTAAGAAACAACGCACAGTTGCCCGTTCCTCCACTGAAGCCGAATATCGATCTGTTGCTGCAACTGCTGCTGAACTGCGTTGGATCATAAATCTGCTTGGTGAGCTCGGTTTCACCTCCACTCAGCAACCGGTTATCTATTGTGACAATGTTGGTGCCACTAATCTCTGCTCTAATCCGGTGTTTCACTCACGTATGAAACATGTTGCACTTGATTACCACTTCATTCGTGAACAAGTACAGAATGGTGATTTTCGTGTTACACATGTTGCTTCTGCGGATCAGCTTGCAGACGCTCTCACCAAGCCTCTACCACGCATACGGTTTCATCAATTACTACTCAAGATTGGCCTCTCCTCTCAGAGCTCCAACTTGCGGGGGCATATTGGAGAATCAGATTCTAAATCTGATTTAATTTGAATGTTGTAATTGTAAATATTTAATATTCTAGATATAGGTAGTTTTAGTTTTTAAAATATCCCTAGAATAGATTTAGTTACTCGATTTGTTTTTTAAATTTTGATTCAGTCTTGTACTATTTATTCTCTCTCTTCAATGGAAAAGTTGTGAAGCAATTTTCCCAATTCTGATAACTTCTATACCAAGCGTCAATTTGGCGAGTTCTTTTGGGGGAAAGGAGAAAACTCCTTTGGCTGATGAGGCTATTCGGTGGTGGTGAATAGACCCCAAGCTAGTTCAGAGGCTTTTGCAAAGGCGCCAGGTGATGGGAGGCCAGCCCTACTATCTGAAGCTATGAACGAGGCTCGGTTGGAGAAGTTAGGAAGGGAAAGGACTGGAAGTGCCTGGATAGGGAAATGGGTTCCACTGGTGTCAAAGACCAAGTCAGCCTGGGTGGTGAAGGTTCAAAGAAAAAGCATGAGGTGGCTGATGGTAGAGGTAAGGAAAAGAAATCTCATCCTATTTTGTCAAGCAACCTCACCAGATGCCAGGAGTTGCATTAGCTGGAACGTCTGTGGATTGTGTAGTCCCCAGGCATTCAGGAGGCTCTGCAGCACTACCCCAGACTTAGTCTTCTTAATGGAAATCAAACTATGGGGTAGAAGGGCAGAAACGTTGAAAGTTATTACAGGCTTTAAACAAGGTTTTCATGTTTGTGAAGGTCGTCGTTGAGGCTTAATGCTTTGATGGAGGAAGGATTGGGATGTGACTATACTAAGCTACTATCGTTTTCGTGTTGATGCTAGAGTGGCTTCGAATGAAGGCGTAGCGTGGCGTTTAACAAGGTTTTATGGTAATCCTGCAAGGGCTCAACGACATCTCTCGTGGGAGTTGCTTCAGCGTCTTTCCACGGCTAGTTTACTATTGTGGATTTGCATTGGTGATTTTAATGAAATATTGAGTTTTACAGAGAAGAAAGGAGATAATGATCGTTGTGAAGAGGGGGTTCAAAGTTTCCACGAAGCTCTTGATGACTGCTTATTAAGAGTCTGGGGAAGTGTTGTGTCAACTCAGGAGCTTGGAAAGAGATTTGGATAATTTGCTTAGCCTGGAAAAGCATTACTAACTGCAACGTTCACGATTGGACTGGCTCAAACATAATGACCGTAACACTGCCTTTTTTCATAAGAAGGTGTCTCAGCGGAAGGATAAAAAGGAGCTTAAAGGCCTAGAAGATGCGAGTGGTTGCTGGAAAAACACAGAGGAGGAAATTGTAAATACTATTGAGCAACATTTCCGTTCAATTTTTACTTCCTAACATCCTGACTTGGCGTTTATAGATGACAGGCTTGCTTGCTTGCCAAAAAGAGTGGATATTTCTAAGAACGCTTCCCTAGAATGGCCTTTTGAAGCAAAGGAGATCAAGCAAGCTCTCTCTGAGATAGGGCCATGCAAGGCCCTTGGTCCAGACCGGTTCCACGCACTTTTTGATTAAAAGATTGGAATTTAGTGGGTCCAACAGTAACGGAGCTATGTTTGAAAATTCTGAATGATGGAGTTTCGGTGAGGTACCTTAATAGGGCACGTATCACTTTGATCCCCAAGACCAAAGCACCAAAGTAGATTACAGAATACTGACCTATTAGTCTCTGCAATGTTATATACAATATTTTGACAAGGCTTTGGCAAACAGGCTGAAGAAAATACTTCGACAAGCTATAAGCGAGACTCAGAGTGCCTTTGTTCCCTGTAGGCTTATTACTGATAATGTCATTACTACTTTTGAGCTTATGCGTACTCTCATTAAATGGCATAATGGGGTTAAACGGTGGATGGCGTTAAAATTGGATATGAGCAAAGCTTACGACCGGGTAGAATGGTGTTTCCTGGAGAGAGTTATGGATAGATAGGGGTTTGGGCTGTTATGGATAAAACTAATTATGGAAGCCATTGCCACCCCAAACTTTGGTTTTATGGTAAATGGTGTCCCTTAGGGAGAAGTGGTGCCGTCTAGGGGTATTCGCCAGGGCTGCCCATTTTTGCCGTGTCTCTTTTTACTTTATGCAGAAGGACTTTCAGCGATGATCAATAAGGAAGAGGAATTGGGTACACTAACAGGTTTTTCTTGTTGTCGTGGTGCTCCCAGAATTAGCCACTTGTTTTTCACCGATTGCAACCTAATATTTTGTCGGCCTGATATGGTTGATTGTGTGATTTTGAAAAAGGTTCTTGCGGATTCTGAGAACATGTCCGAGCAAGCTGTTCATATGGAAAAATCTTCCATAACTTACAGTCCTAATGTTCAGGATGGAGTCCAAACAGATACTGAAAATTTATTTGGCATTCGGCACGCTTAAACACATGAAAGGTATCTGGGGTTGCCGACACTTTCAGGAGGGAGCAAGCAGAGCGATTAAGGATTGTGTTTGGAAAAAACTGTAGATTTGGAAGACAAAGTTGTTTTCTGTGGGTGCTAAAGGAGTCCTTATTAAAGCAATAGTACAATTTATTCCGGCTTATTCGAAAAACTCGAAAGAAAAATTGAGAGAAGGGAAGATACAATAATATACTAGAAAAAAGTGTTTATCACTCCGCATGTGAGAGTTTGGTTCTTATTTAAAAGACCATTATGCCTTACAACAAATTTTATCATCAAACACCACACTGATTTTAGTCCAATTACTGCTCAGCTCCTAAATCGAGTCATCTATGTGCTCGTAAATCAAAGTGCCATATTAAAGTTTTATATGTGGTAATTTATAGGCCACATATGAATGATGAGATCTAGTAATAAATCCATAGATAGTCATTAATGAATACCCTCACCTTGGCCTTTTATATTCATAAGCGTGCGTTAGTCACAACCTTAACATCAAGAAAGCTCAATAAGTCTCAGATATACATGCTTGTTCCCTAAGTGATGGATATCACCAAACAAGATGCAGATTAAATTATTTTCACGCACTATTTGTGTTATTTTCTTCCCAAAATTGCCAATCTATTATAACACAGTCTAATTGCACAATTGAATACGACATACGGGTGCTTTTTAAAGAACTGATCGGTACGCATTATCAATTACATCAAACATATCAATTTAAGTTGCCTTTCTATGTAGTGAAGTAAAATGACCCAACCTTTCTTCGAATAAGCTGCCATAAATTTTTTTCGTACAAATATACATAATTGTGACCTCGTTCTCTTACTTTGCGTAATATGCAACATACATTGATATGATATAATTGATATTAAACTTCCATGATGAAATGTAAATTCACAAATAATCATTATTAAGTGAGAGTGATTAATAGCAACATTATATACAGTACTTTATAAAATCAATGCCTAACAAAAAGGGTACATAACTAATCTTTTATAATAAAATCAAAATTTAGTGTGTCATAAATATCTGCAAATATGAGAATTACGTATGCTTTACGAAATACTATATCTGACCACAAATCATAGTCTATATTCATTATGAATTAGTTATTAAATAATTTTCTAAAACATCCATAACACTACTAACGTTAAATGAAATAATCAAGAATTAAATATCGCTACAATAAAAAGGAGATTACACATCCCTCTTCGATCAGTTGGGTGATTATTTACGTTGACTGACAAACCACCGACGTGAAAAGACATGCAGTGCGGCTTTTAACGTCTGTTGACTGTCAACTAACTTGAAAAGTACGCTTTTCACTTCGATTAGCTAAAGAACGATATTAAAAGAGCGAAAATGCCAACGTTCACGTCGGTTGTTTACGTTGAAAATGCAAAACTAATATTTTAAATCCTAAAATTTCTTTTTTTTTTTCACTATTTTTTCTATATTCTACGGACTGAACAGACTACACCCAATCACTTTCCCATTTTCCTAAAAATTTCATCACCATCTCTGTCAATTCTCAAAATTTAAAAATTAAAATAATAATTTTTCACTTTTTTTCTACACATTTTTCGACCTTTTTCGACGTGCTTTTAACTGTTACCTAATATAGTAACGGCGTTGAACGCATTGCATTTTGATTGTATTTGAATGAAATTTATTTTTTAAATATTGTATTTGGTTGAAAAATATTTGTTTTGTATTTGAATGAAATGTGTGTTTGGATGAAAAGTATTTTAAAGTTGAAAAGTTGATGTGATTGATAAAAGTAAAAATAAATAGTAAAGTTGAAAAGTTAATATGATTGTTTTAAAAATGTTTTGAATATTAATTATTTTCGTAACACTGTTATAAAATTTGTATTTGGTGTAAAATTATATTATATTTAAATGAAGTTAAAATAAAATATTTTTATTAAATGTCCGCCCGAGTCTTTTCAATTCTCCACCCTACTTATCTCCACTAGTTTTTTAACAGCCTATGCTCTGTGCTCTGTATCTTTTTTTTTTTTTTTTTTTTTTGGTTTTTGCTGAAGTCCCATTCTCTTTCTTCAAATAAAAACATAGTCCCACTAGTCTCTCTCTAATAAAACAATATCCCCTTCTCTTTCTTCAAGTTCTCTCCCTATATTGTGTTTAAAAAATAATGTTCTTTCTCTTCAAACTTTCTCTCTGTACATTTTTTTCCTCCAGGGATCACATGTGGCGGTTGATGGAGGCAAGAAAATAGCGTTTCTTGGCGGCGCGGATGGCAGAGATTTTTGGGCTTGCAAGTTGCAGCAATGGTTAGTGAATGGAGTTGCAGCAGAAGGTAGCGCGATTCGGCGAAGGGATGTCGCGAGCATAGGCGGCGGCGATCTAGCAAGTGAAGGTTTTGCGAGCGGCAGCGGCATGATTTCGTTAGGATGTCACGATTCTAACTAAAACTTGGATTTCGATGGTTGGGGCTTAATATTTGTTAAAATGATTTTTATTATTTCTTTGATATTTGTTATTTTTTTTAATTCATGAGCCTTGATGTGTTGCCGTCTCAGTTTTGGTTTTATCTTTTTGTTTGGTTGAATTCAGTTTTGGTTTTATCTTCTTGTTTGTTGAAATTGAGATTTGCAGATTAATGAATTTCAAAAAAAATAAAAAAAAGAGACCCGCATATTAAAATGCGGAGAAATTTTTTTTTTTAATTTTTCTTGACGTTTCACATCGGCAATTTTGCACTTTTCTTTTCAACTGACGTGAATACTCTTCTAGGTCGCTCTCCGACCGACGTAAAAACCCTTCAACATCAGTTTATAACCGATGTTGAAGCCGTGGACATTCCACGTTGCCAGGTACCACGTCGGTCAAGCAAACGACGTGACGTCCTTTCCATGTCAACCCGTGGGCGACGTGAAAAAGGCGGTTTTTGTCAGAATTGTTTAATTATAAATGTAAAAAAAAAAAAAAAAACTAAATTCTGTAAAAAGAAGATAAAAGAACCATGATTTTTAATAAAAGAACGACTTTTTAGGGAGTGACATGAAAAGTAAAGGAATATACTTATATAATTCACACACGCATTTGTGGCATATATAATGAGGATATAAAGTTGCTTATTAGGTGCATTGACGTGACATGTATTATGAAGAGGTTAAATATTATATTTAATATTTATTTATTTATTATTTTTTATAAAAAATAAACAAAAATAAAATAAAATTATTTAAATTTTAAATTTTGAACCTTTTAAAAAGACATGATTTTTTAGATATAATATTAATTAAAATGATTGTTTATAACAATAATTATATATGACGATGAATGGATGTTATTAAGTTTATAATAAGGAAAAATCAAAAAAAATTTTACACAGTTTTTTGTTTTCAAATTTTTTTTGGGATAACGAGGAAAATAGCATATTTTGGAGGTAGAGTGGAAAATAATAGCATAATTTTCTAAGAGTGAAAATAATAACATATTTTTTGTTTTATTATTCAAATATACAAAAACTATCTCTACTCCTCCTTCACTCTCTCCGATCTTCACTTGCATTGCCAATAACAGAGATGCCATCCTTCTTTAGTGTAGCAACTCTGATGTTTTCACAAGCAACATAGATAACAGACCACTCCCATAGCGTTGGAGAATTATCGTAGACATCATCACTGTAGTTATTACTGAAGAAAAAAAAACAGTGATAGATATCGCTTGTTCCGGAAAAAGAAATTGTGTGGCTTGCTGGTGGAATCTCATGTACTATTGCGAAGGAGATTCGTGGTGATGCAATAGATTGTGACCACTCGTCAACTTAAACTACATCATCGTTGGAAAGAGCTCTATGATGACAACTGGAAAACATCTTGACCACACCGACGATAGATGATGTAGGCCGGCAACAGCAATCTTTCATAAAAAAATTAAAGCTTAAAGAAAAGATGAGGGCAAAGCTGAAATTTTAAAATTTTTATCCCCATATATGCTATTATTTACCAAATCTTATAAAATGTGTTTCTAACTTCAAATTGCTTCATCAAATATGCTATTTGATGCATTTTTCCTTTTTTTTTTTTTTTCTCTTTCAGATATTCAAATAGTGTTCTTATTTTTTTCTGTAAATTTTTAATTTTGCTTGTTGGAAATTTATATCAGATTTGTCATATCCTAAGAGTGATTTGCTATTAAAACCCAAAGTAATAGAAGAGAAAAATAACGTTTTAAAAAAAGCATATTTTATTATATGTTTCAAGTCTCAAACATTTTCTCAATAGTTTTGTTGTAGTGTATAATTACATAAACCTATTGGGTACAATATCTACTGTCTTCTTATAGTCCTCACCGTTTAGCAATAGAACTCAAACTTTTATATAGCTGGCAAATCACAATGGTATCTTATGCTCCGTTTGGTGAACGCATTGCATTTGAATACAATGCATTAAATGCAATTTGTATTTAGAGGAAAATTATTAGCATTGCATTTAAATACAATGTGTGTTTGGATGAAAAGTATTTAAATTATATTTTAATAATAAATATGTGATGTGGTGAGTAAAAATAGAAAAAAACAAAGGAGAGAGAGAATATATGATGTAATTAATAAAAGTAATAGAAAAAGTGAAATAATGAATAGTGATTGTATTGGATTTAAAATGTAATGTGATTGATATTTGAATAAAATACTTTTGTATTTGGGAGAAAATTGCATTGCATTTAAATGCAATGTATAAAAAAAGCGTGTACCAAACACGTTATTAATGTTTCATAACTAGTTATACTATAAGCAACATTTTGGCTCCCAAGACAACATTTTGGCTAATATGGCTTAGCTCACTACCCTAACATCATAAACTCAATATGTCTCCTATTTACTCACTTTCTAAGAGCCAAATATGATCGCTTATGTGATTAAGTCGATCTATACCTGTAGACGTACCTAATTATATATGCTTATTTAAGCATCACTAGCAATACTATCTAACAAGGTGTAGATTATAATGATTTCCTTCGTTGTGTTAAGTTCTTTTCTTAACATGTGAAAATAGTATTTGTTTATATATATCTAATTAACTAAATAATTTAAGTACCGCATAATAAATATAACAAATATCCTTAGTTAAGTGAGATTCCTCAATTAGTAGATTATTCGAGATATCCATAACTATAAGAGTCCTTTAAATAAATATCATATCTACAGGTACATAGAGATGAAGATTAAGTCACTTTTCTACGTGATATTTTTTGCTCTCTCCCACTCGTACCATCCCTCCCACTTTTACGTTTTCTCAACATGGGGCTCTTTAACTATAAAATATTGTAGGTATTCTTGTAACACTCACACACCGTGAGCGTATATGGTTGTGATGGGCATACCTTAGGCTTATCGTAGAGAGATTCTATAATTGATATTGTTCATTGTTAGTGTTCGACACTATAAGGCACACTTCTGTTATTGGTATCAAAGCCAACATCGATAATCTCCATAATCCCTGTAAGAATAATCACGCAGAGGTAAATGAAAATTACTGGTTTTTGACTATTTGGGTGTAATTTTAGTTTTGATTATTCTGCTCATTGATTGGATCTTATTTTTGGATATATGGTATGCTATTGTGTGATTATTCTCCAATAAAAATTTCATATTTTTTCCATAAGTATTTCGAGAGAAAATTTGAGTCAAAATTTTGAAACTTTACACTTTGACCGTAAATTATTATGCAATTTTATTTAGAGGTGAAATCACATATTATTTATAAATAGATATATATATATATATGACGATGTATAAGTAAGTAGATTCTCTTCTAATGGCACCAGGCTTTCGGTGAATTATGATTTTGTTCGACTTAACTATTTTACTAAAATTTTTGTTAAAAAAATATTTTAAAAAAGGGATAATTAATCTTACTAAACCCAATATGTTAGGATTTACATTAAAAATTAAAAAAAAATCAGATAATTGCACTTAACTTATTTTTTCATTTGTTTTTAATTGAAATTATACTCGAATGGGTTAAGTGGAGACTAATTCAAAATTTAAGAGGCTCGGTAAGTTTTTAAAATCTTGGAGGTAAAGTTATATTGATTATACTAGGGGCATAAAACATGAGATTAATCTTTAATTAAAAGAATGAAGAAAAGAGAAAAGAAAGAAAAAAGTCAACACCTGTAGAAAAAGAGCGAGAGAGAGAGAGAGAGAGAAAGAGAGATGATTGAAGAGGCTGAAAGAAAATTATTAGTATTGGGTAATTTTGAAATCAAAAGTAGTAGGTATAAAAGCAATATCTAAATAATTAATTTAGGTAACGCACCAGGTATATATTTAGATAAATTTCCCTTATAGAAAATTTGAAAGTAAATAGATTGAGAGGTGGAAGAGAGCCACTTCCAGAAATCATTGGTATCGTCCTTTAAAGAAAAAGGAAATTGTTTCTTCATTGCCTAGCATTCAGATTGGGCAAGAGCTGAAAATCATTTACTTCAGCCAAAAGCCATTATACACAATAAGTATTGCTAAATAATAGTACTAATAATTACATCAGTTTTAAGACTCTTATTTCTTAATATATTGTACATATGTATGCAACTCCAAGTCAACTTGAAAAGCCAAGAGACGAACTTGAAAAGTCAATTTCAACAAGAGAAGCCTCTTAGTATGTTTAGTTCTAACTTTTGATATTATAAAAATATTATAATCACCCAATAAACAAAGCATGTTGAATATGTCTCATGATCATTTAATACATAGGTGTATATGTACTACATATACATGTATATATATATATGCTTATATCATATTTCTGGAATTGGTGCGAGTAGTTATGGCTGAAATTGTAGGAAAATCTATAGTGATCATGATTATGGCGATAATGTTGTTTTTTGTACCAATTAACGGAGTGCAAGTAGAGAATAATTATCCTCATCTTCCTTACCCATTTAACAAAGTTGATGGACTTTTTAAGATGCCTGGTAAAATAGGTCTCAACAACAATATTGATGGTTGTCTTTACTGTTGCATTGTAAGGAATTGCTTGCAGTCCAGAACAACTTCAGAATTAGATTCTTGTTCATCTCGTTGTGAAGAGTCTTGTCGTGAGATGCGAACTTGATATGTGTATCCCTACACTAGGTTAATTCCGAGTGCAATTTCTTCGATTTTCTTTTTACCTAAAAGAGAGCGAATTCTTCTATTTGCTACTACAAATTTTGGTTGTTCATGATATAGGTGTGATGTAGGGATAATGTCTGTTAACCATCAGAACATGGGCCTTATATGTGAGTACCCACTATTTCCTGTCAACCGAAGTTTTAGAGAATGTATGCTACCTATATTATTTGGTATCAGAGTGAGAATTAACTCACTTACTCTCATCCGTAATAGGAGTTTAACCTATTGGGCCTGAGTTGTCTCATATGATGGGATATTTTCTCTCAGTTGATTCTTAGTTCTACTCGTTGGGATATTAGATTTTTGAGTGAAAATGACTGAGATAGAGATGACGTCCCACATTGTTGTTAAATATTAAAACTTGAGCCTTATATGTGGGTGGTCATTACCCCCTATCAATCTAGATTTTTGGGAGTGTATACTACCTACATAAGTTCATTTGTTCCCCTACCCCAATATTTTAAGTATATTTATCGGGAAAATAAATTTTATACTTCGATAAACATTTAGATCAAGAATTAATGACAATATTTTCATTTGTCTTGATCTCAAATTAGATTGAGGATTGGAATTTTCTCACTGAAGGTTTTGAGAATCTTCACCTAAATTTGCTTTTGATAGCTTGGTGCTCAACATCGTCATAGGACTCGAATTGAATAAATCCTTCTCTATTTGTTGCGGGTCTAGGACTACTGCTCTTTCCCCTTGACCTCCTAAGTCCCAGCCAATCTCAACTTATTTGAATCTCAAGAAGGCCAGCAGTTGGCCTTGGCTCGCTCCACCGGCCTCCTAGAGAAAGATAGGCGAGAAAATATCTTATTGACCACCAGAGATGAGTAAACTTTGCATACAGATATCCACTTTTTATCTAAAATAGTAACTATCTATTGTTTTGATTAAAAAAAATCATCATATATGATTTATTGACCGGTAAGAAATTCAATTATCAATATTTGCGATTTTGGTTCTACTATTTGTTTTATTTTTTATTTTTTTATTTAAAATCTTCATACATGCATACCCCAAAGAATTCACGATAATTCGCGTGCGGAGATGTTGATTTGTTTATTAAGATATATTCTTATACTTGTTTTTTGTTTTCTCTCTCTCTCTCTCTCTGTTAGAGATATGGACGGAATTTGAACTGGGGCAATCACCCTTGGAAGTATTATATATTTGATAATATATATATATATATATGTTCCAGACAGACGAAGTGTTCGACTTTTTGGAGGTAATGATCACTTTTTCTATAATTTAATAAAATGAGTAATGTTGTTCTCTTTATCTGTAAAAATTACAGGCTGAGGTACTAAGTACTAATGTAGCTATAATGTTAAGAGGCGATTTATCACCTTGTTCATGTGACTCTACATTAAACTCTAAATTAATGTGTACGCGTATGAGATTAACTGCATGCGCATGAATATCAACTAAAAAAAGCTTAATTTCCACAAAAAAAAAAAAAGAAGAAAAAAAAATTACAAAAGGCTTAAGCCAAAATGTACTTCAAAATGCTATTTAACTCTTTTTTTTTTTGGTGTAAATTTGATCATGCTGCAATGGCTTACCAAACCATAACCACAAAGGTTCTTGTAATGTAGTTCGGGGACACGTATGCGTCAAATCTGGACATCAACACTCTGTTTTCTCTCCATTGCTCTTGTTTAATGTCCAACAGGTTTTAAAGCTTTTTCTAAGAAAAAAAAATGTTGCCTAAAAAACCCAAAGAGTTCTATACCATTTTGTTAGTTTTGCAAAACAAATAAAACTAGAACATTCTAAAAATAATTTACCTTAAAACAAAGCAGAAAAAATAAGGATCATTTATACCCATGAATTATACATGAAATCTCATGTTAGTCTCCAACTTTTGTTTTAACACATCAAACTCACTAAACTTTGCTGCTTTGATGCCGATGGTCCCTCAAAAAATAGTATATTCAGCAGGAAAGTACAGAGCGGGGTTGTAAAGCTTTGAGCCCAACACATTTAAGAAGAAAATGGGATTATGTACTCATTCACCCTACCTTCTAAAAATGAGTTGAATTCCATATAATATTGAAGAAAAAAAGGGGTTGTAATTAGAGAAGAGCAGTAAATTTGTCAATTGATGCAGTCTTCCTTGGAGACCAATTGAACTTGGAGGTTTGGAGGTCTTTAGAAATACCACAAGCTTTAGCTAGTGCCTAGTGATTTTCATATCTTTTCTTTCCATTTCTTCCCCCTAAGCTTGTGCTTTTCTTATACAGTTAATAAATTTACAACTCTAATCTAACAAATGGCAAAGCTCCACCTGCCAAAACGTCACCCAAAAGAAAGAAAAAAAAAGTTCTTTATCACATGTGCCATGCATACTAGTCTCACCTCAAAATGGAGTCCTAAGAAGTTTGTGAAAAAATGACAGCTTTTCCTTCCTTATTTAGCTGATGTATTTGTGCTGTAAAATATATTCTATATTAGCTTAGTTTTTCCAGATTTGATTAGGCCTATTATTACTGTAAATTAGATGTCAATCTTTCTCTTTTATTAGCTGTTAATTTTTTCCTTATTTGGGGAAGTAATTAGGCTGTATAATGTGTATATGTATCGGCCAAATTGGCCCTGTAAAGCAGAGAAAAGATTTGTCCCTTTTTCTCACAATTATCCTATTTCTTCACAATTATTTATTTTCTTCATGGTATCAGAGGGTTTTTCTCTGGACCCGAAACCATAGAAAAACACAAAACCCATGTCAACTGAAGGAGCTTCATCGATGGAGGTCATCCCAAGTTTGTCCAGTCAACCAAGAGCCATCAACAGCCTGCCCTTTACCATCACCGGCCACAAATTGAATGGCCAGAATTATCTCCAATGGTCCCAATCAGTCTGAATTTTTATCTCTGGCAAAGGAAAAGATGAATATCTCATCGGAGAAGCAGTCCAGCCTAGCAAAAAAGACAAGGCATTCCAAATATGGAAGACGGAGAACAACATGGTAACGTCATGGCTTCTCAATTCCATGACTAATGAAATAGGAGAAAATTTTCTCCTATATAAGACAGCAGCGGAGATTTGAGAAGCAGCAAAGGAGGCATATTCTTATTTTGAAAACACATCAGAGTTGTTTGATATTGAGTGTGTTCTTCATGATCAAAGGCAAGGAGAACTCAGCATAACTCAGTATTTCAGTATTCTCAACCGATTTTGGTAGTAGTTGGACATGTTTGAAGAACATTATTGGAAGTGTACGGATTATGCTCTTTATTACAAGAAAGTTGTGGAGCAAAAACGCTTGTATAAGTTCTTAATTGGCCTCAACAAAAATCTGGATGAAGTATATGGAAGAATTCTCTCAAAGCAACCTATTCCTAGTCTGCGTGAAGCATTTGCTGAGGTGAGAAGAGAAGAAATTCGCAAGAAGGTCATGTTGGGTGTTCAAAACACATCCAGCCATATTGAAGGTATTGCTCTTACTGCAAGGAGCGGACAGCAACGTATCACAAGTGGGGAGCTAAGGAAGGAGAGACCAAAATGTGACTATTGTCACAAACTTGGCCATACAACAGACAAGTGTTGGGCCCTTTACGGAAAACCAAATGATTTGAAGTTCAACAGCCAGAAAGATAGCAAAGGACATGCTGTTGCCACGGAAGAAAAGTCTGAAAGCACTGGGTCTACACTATTTAGCAAGGAATAGTTGGAATTGCTTCAACAACTGTTTGTTCAACAAAACAGTAGCTCCTCCCCCAACATATCCTCTAGTGCCGTGGCTCATAAAGGTAAAATCCACCATGTTTTTAATGTTAAAATAGAAAAATGTGGTGTTTGGATAGTTGACTAAGAAGCCTCGGATCATATGACTAGAGATAAACAATTGTTTACTCATATGAACTCGTGTAAGGAGAAATGGTGTATTCAAATTGCTAATGGCACACGTTCACAAGTGGTTGGAATTGGAACAGTGGAGATAATGAAGGATTTAATCCTTCATTCTGTGCTATATGTTCCAAAATTGAACTATAATTTGTTGTCTATTAGTAAACTCACTCAGAGCCACAATTATGTCACTAAATTTTCAAAAAACTCATGTGATTTTTAGGATATGGATTCGGTGCAGACGATTGGCAATGCCACGGAGTGTTCGGGGTTATACCTTCTCACCAACAACAAGAAGTCTCCAAGTGGACAAGCTCTAAATGTTGGAAGTCTAGGTTCTTGCAATGCTTCTCTTAATATCTCTAGTATAAATAATGATGTTATGCTTTGGCATTATTGTTTAGGACATCCAAATTTTGTATGTCTAGAGATGCTATTTCCAACTTTATTCAAAAATAAAAGTTCAAAGTTATATCAATGTGAAATTTGTCAACTTTCAAAACATACCTGAACTGTATTCCCAAAACAAAATTACAAACCATCTTGTCCATTTACAATGTTTCACAGTGATGTGTAGGGACCCTCTCATGTACAACATGTTCTAGGGTTTCGTTGGTTTGTGTCCTATGTTAATGATCGCACTCGGTTAACTTGGGTTTTTCTCCTTAAACAAAAGTTTGAGGTCAAAACGGTCTTCAAAAATTTCAACACAATGATCTAAACCCAATTTCAAACAAAAATCCAAATCCTTAGAAAAGATAATGCAAAAGAATTCTTTAAAACATTCTTGGGGGAATATATGTTAGAACAAGGGATCATTTACCAAAGTTCATGTATTGATACGCCTCAACAAAATGGCATCGCAGAACGCAAAAATAGGCACCTTCTGGAAGTTGCTCGTTCACCAATGTTTACTTCTAATGTCTCAAAACAATTCTGAGGGGATGCTATTCTCACTTCTACATATCTCATAAACTGGATGCCATCTCGGGTTCTCAATTTCCAAACTCCAGTCCAGGTCCTTCTCAAGCATTACCCATCTTTATGTCTCATGTCATCTACTCCAATCAAAGTCTTCGAGTGTTCTGCCTTTATTCATGTCCATGTTCATAATCATGGAAAAATTGATCCTCGGGCCATAAAGTGTATTTTCCTTGGATACTCTGCAAGTCAAAAGGGTTATAAGTGTTATTCACCAACAACAAGAAGATATTATCATTCTATGGATGTCATTTTCTTTGAAAATCGACCCTTTTATCCCAACACTGCCATTCAGGGGGAGAAAGAGTACAACAAGGAACGTCAATCCTGGGATAAGGACTTAGACAATCTTCCCATTACAGAAAGTTCCCCGTCAGATAGCACTCCTTCAGCTGTTCCTGTTGGTTCCTTTACTGAGTCTGAAATCCAGTGTGTAAATCCTTCTGAGTCACCTTCTGAGTCTCTTCCTGTGTCTAACTTACCAACAAATAAGGAGCTTCATGTCTACTCTAGAAGAAGAACCATTCAACCAGAAGGGGAACCTCGAGTGCCACCTAGACTTGTCCAAGAGTCCAACCTGAACTCATTGAATGAAAGCGAGTCACTGGACGATGTGGATGGAGGTAATTCTATGTTTGAAAATCATACTGGTGAATTTCCTATAGTGGATGATTTGGATGTGCTTATCGCTCAATGAAAGGGAGTCAGATCTTGCACCCAACACCCATTACACACTTATATATCTTACTTAAGTTTCTCACCAAAGTTTCAAGCTTTTATGGCAAATCTCGAGATTGTGCAGGTACCAGTTAATATCCAAGAGGCATTGAAAAATCCTTCCTAGAAAGCAGCTGTCTTTGATGAGATTCAAGATCTACAAAAGAATCAAACTTGGGAAATTACAGATCTACCTCCAGGAAAGAATCCAGTAGGATGCAAGTGGATATTTACAGTGAAATACAAGGAAGATGGAGGTATTGATAGAGACAAAGCTCGATTGGTGGCAAGAGGTTTTACTCAATCATATGGTATTGACTACCAAGAGACATTCCCTCTAGTAGCAAAGCTCAACACGATTCGTGTATTTTTGTCCCTTGCAGCAAACTTAGACTGACCTTTGTTACAACTAGATATGAAGAATGCTTTCTTGAATAGGGAATTAGCACAAGAAGTTTATATGAAGATCCCTTCAGATTTTGAAACTCCTAACACAAGAAACCGAGTTTGTAGACTTAAAAGATCTCTATATGGTCTTAAACACTCTCCAAGAGCTTGGTTTAAGAGATTTACACGAGTAGTGACATCACACAGCTATTCACAGCACCAGTCTGATCACACATTGTTCGTCAAGAGATCTCAAGAAGGGACGTTGTCTATCCTCATTGTATATGTGGATGACATCATCATTACAAGAGATTTCCTAGAAGAAGTGACTAGCTTGAAGGTGATTTTGGCTAGAGAATTCGAGATCAAGGTTCTAGGAAATATGAGGTATTTTCTTGGAATGGAGGTAGCAAGAACAAGGGAAGGCATTTCAGTAACTCAGAGAAAATATATTCTGGATTTATTAACAAAATATGGAATGCTTGGGTGCAAACCTGCAGATACTCTGATGGAAGCAACACACAAGTTGGGTAGAATTGAGAAAGGCACACCAGTTGATAAAGGTCGGTACTAGAGATTGGTAGGAAAATTGATCTATCTTTCACACACTAGACCTGACATTGGCTTTTCAGTAGGTGTTGTGAGTCAGTTCATGAATGAACCACAAGAGAAGCACATGGAGGCAATTTTCAGGATACTAAGATATTTGAAACTAACACCTGGAAAAGGACTCTACTTCAAGAAGAGCACCAACCATGATCTAAAAGTGTACAACGATGCATATTGGGCTGGTTCAGTAATAGATTGGAGATCAACTTCAGGCTATTGCACTTTTGTGTGAGGAAATTTAACTACTTGGAGAAGTAAGAAACAGTCTGTTGTTTCTAGGAGTAGCGCAGAAGCTGAATTTTGGGCTTTAGCTAACGGAATTTGCGAAGGCATTTGGATCAGAAGACTTCTTCATGAACTTGGTATTGAGCTTGATAAACCCGTGAAGCTTTTGTGTGACAATCAATCAGCGTTTAGTATTGCGAAGAATCCTGTGCATCATGACAGGACCAAACATGTAGAGATTGATCGTCACTTTATAAAGGAGAAAATCGAAGATAATGTAATTCAGCTAATCTATACACCAACTAGCCAGCCGATTGCCGACATCCTAACCAAGGCATTGCCTAGGAAAAGCTTTGATGATCTAAGTTCCAAGCTTGGGATGAACAACATTTTCAACCAAGCTTGAGGGGGAGTGTGGAAAAATGATAGCTTTTCCTTCCTTATTTAACTGATATATTTGTGCTGTAAAATATATTTTATATTAATTTAGTTTTTCCAAATTTGATTAGACCTATTATTACTGTAAATTAACTATTAATCTTTTCCTTTTATTAGCTGTTAATTTTTTCCTTATTTGGGGAAATAATTAGACTGTATAATATGTATATATACTGGCCAAATTGACCCTGTAAAGCAGAGAAAAGATTTGTCCCTTTTCCTCACAATTATCCTATTTCTTCACAATTATTTATTTTCTTCAAAGTTTACTTGGGGTTAAGAAGAAGAAGAAGAAGAAACAGGGAATGCAAGAAAGAAATAAAGAAGTGCAAGGCAAACAAACCTCCTGACAACCAAATATCTAAGCCGAAAGTGAAGCTCACCTAGCAATCGTTATACCCAATCTAATGCTGCCAACGGGTAAAACAAGATGATTCTTTACATTTGAGACCTGACATAAGTCGTCGCCAAAATGAAATATGCAAATAAATGCACAGCAACCAAGACAAAAACATATACATACATACAAACGTAACATTTCATCAGTGATTTGTTATATCTCTGGAGGAATATCTCTGTCCATTCTACACAGAAGCAGCTAATTTTAATTAGTTATAATCTGTGACAGTTCTGGGGTTCTTCTTTCTCCAGTTCCATGGCTTCTCTGGATTTGGTAAAGCCCACAATCCCACTCTTTTCGCCCGAGCCTCTTTCTCCCACTACATTGAGAATGTTGGGAGGAAAAAAAAGATCATTTAAAAGTTTAAACAATCATGTAACACTACAAATAGGGCGTGCTTACTTGTCATGAATCGAAAAGAAAACAGGATTAATATTTCCATTTTCCTACCAATTCAGAATGCGAATTTAGTGGGATTCATATGATGTATCAAATGAGAAAAAGGAAAAGCCAATGTAAATATACATATCAGTTTTTTGCCCTTTCAAATTGGACTAAACCTAAAAATAGTTTTTGTAGCCTCATTAAGTTTAACCAATATGGCAACAACCATATGTACAAGAAGATTTTAGTACTAGCTATATGTTCCTATCCCTAAAGTTAACAAACACTAGGAAGAGATGCAATGTGACCCTTTCTTATATCTTTCTTTTATTTCAAAAACCATTTCATTACCGTTAGAGGTTATAAAAAAGAGAATTTAGGATAATCCATTTTAGTACGAACCCTTGCCAATTGAGGACGTTTATCATAGTAAGCATAATGCCATGCACACCCTTTCTTGAGCAATACTCCCTGGTTTACCATGCAAAGAAATATAAAGGTCAACACTTTTAACATGCTAATCAAATATTCAATTGAAAAAAGCAAAACAGTCGGATTGTTAGAACATGATTCCACGGATACCTGCACAAAGGTACCATCGCAATAAATGTCACCAACAGAACGGCCGTATTGGTCTTCGCCATAGACAAGAATTCTCAAGCATTTTCCCCGCACAAGCATCGTGAGTTCATCCTTAGCTTCAGCCCCATAAGGCATTTTATTTTCAGGTGCATCTATTCCCCTGTAACACGCCTATTGTAAAACTGCTAATCTTTTGTAAAACTAAGCTGCTTATTGAATAAAATTTTTATACTGTATCTTTGTGAACCTCAGTCTAACTCGGCACTTTCGAGCAAGAATCTCTTCACCCTGAATCTTCAATACCCTAATAATAATAACAAAGTCTTTTCAGTGTATTTGCATTTGATGCAGCAGGAGTAAGATGTAAAGAAAACGTGATACGCAACCTGTAACCAGCACTGATAATTTTCTCATGAAGCGCATTTGCCTTATGATAGTTTTTCCTGATGCGCGCTTTTGATCTTTCAACTGCAGCTAAGCTCACTTGCGGGGGAACATTCAATGATTCCCGGGGATCTGCCGTGCTGACATAAACTATCAATGAGTCCCCATCTTGAACACATTTTGCATTGACCTGTAAAGGTTCAGTTTTGTACTCAACCAAATCTTGATCATACAGTTTTCCGAGCAAGAGTGTTGATATATGCTGCTATGTACGTGGTTTTCAATTCATATTTTGGGAAATAAAGTATTCCCTGTAATTGTTGGCATAAACTAAGTTACAATTGAACAAAGGACCGAAAACGGCCAACTCCTATCTCTGTGATTGTGAACATGACCTAATAAATAAGTAAGTTTATCTCCACAAGTGTTACAATCCTCGTACACATGAAAAAATAAAAAATAAAAAAAATAAACCAAGTAAAAGTCCATAAGTTCCTGAGGTCTTGAAAAGAGTTCATTAATAGGGGTGTTAGTATTCAATTTACCGGTAGTGTCTGAAGTTCAAACTCCACTCCTTCGGGCAATGTAGTTGGTACCTCGGCAGAATGTTCCAAAAGAGTATCAGGAAGCGGAAGACTATAGAAACCCAATAAGCCCTATTCACAACATTTTCACACAGAAAACAAAAACTGTAAATAATTGATGTTCTAGTATTATTCTAGTTAATTCAACAAGCACAATTTGTCCCAGTTCAAATCTTAGTAAGTAACCTCAAGATCTTGCTTTGGGATCCTCTTCAAGGTCTCGATTGTAAGTCGAGCTACTTCTTCAGCTGTTTTTGAAGGTGGTTTTGCTGCTCTCCATGCATCTAGGAGTCTTCTATACCTTCATATATACACACAAATATATATATAGTTTTGAAATTATGTAAGCCTTGCAGAAAATTAGTATATCAATGCTCCTAATAGAGATTAATTAGATTAATTAATTAAGTACCAGTTAGCTTGGGCCTTCTTGGAGGAACTAACATGGTTACTAAGTCCTTCTGGGACCTGAAATCACCAATCACAAGACAAAAGGGATATTCAGTTGGTATTAATCAATCACTAATTAACCCAATTGTCTTTTGTTTTCTTCGATGAGAAGTCAAACTAATCAATGATGATTAAATGTTTAAGAACCCTGCAATCTCTAGTCTACCTCAGTAATTTGGTTACTCTACCAATTACCCTTTTTGCCACTTGTTACAATAATCAATAACTTCCTGATTACAGGTATAGCTTATCCGTAATTCCATACCACCAACAATGATTAGTGGAACACTACACTGTCTAAACAATTAAAAAAAAAAAAAAAACACACACACACACAACTAGAGTTTTGGTTGATGAACATATATATATATATATAAATATATAGGAAGATTTGCATTTATGATGAAAAATAGAAACCTGAGAAGTGTTATCAAAGTGGAATAGATCATGGGCAAGAGCGGAGACGCCATGAGGAACGAGTGATGGATGAGGACTCGCAGCAGTCTCACTTGTGCTTGATTTGCAGCACAAGAACCTCAGCACATTTCCCATTCTGCCTTTCCTTCTTCTTCCTTTCTTTTTCCTTATTTTTTAAAGATTTGTCACTTAGACTATAGCTTCAGGAGATACTAGAAAGAGAAAGGAAGCTGGAAAAAGCAAAGGGTAAAGGGGTAAACAAGGAGAAGAGAGAGCAAGAGTCAAAATCCGCACACTGTAATTGTTATGGTGATTCTTTTTTTTTGGTTTTGTTACGTGGATTTTTCTCTTTTTTTATATTTACATTTTTATATCCTATATTTTACTTATATTAAAAAAAAGGTGCATCATATATTTTGAATATTTAAATTTTTATATCATAGGATTACGTTTAAATTTTAGTGTGCAAATTAATATCCATTTATGGTAAACACTTAATTTTAATTTCAAAATACCTAAATTACTCTTAAAAAGAAAAGCTAAAACTAAATATAGTTTACATTTTTTATATCTTGCATTTTCAAACGATATATCATGTTTTTTAAAATTTTACATTTTTTATATTATTAGGGCCATTTATAAGTTACATTTCATTTAAATATAATAAAATTTTTATTCAAATGTAAAAATATTACATTTAAATATTAAGTACATCACAATTAAAATTCAATACAATCATTATGTATCATTTCATTTTTTCTATTATTTTTACGAATCACATCACATATTTTCTTTGTCTTTACTTGTACTAATCATATCACATGTTTAATATTTAAATACAATAAAAATATTTTTCATGTAAACAAATATTGTATTTGAATGCAATGTAAATACTCTTTATCCAAATGTATATTACATTTAAATGTAATACGAACGCAATGCAATATCCAAACGCCCTTTAATTTACAATTAGTATATAAATATATGCGTTTCCTTAATTAACACTTAGTTTTAATATTTTAAATATCCAAAATACCCTTGAAATTAAAAAATAATTGAAAATTTTATAATTTCAATTAAAAACTAATAAAGGGGTTGAGGTAGGGTAAAAAAGTGTGTATGATGGCAAAGTAAGGGTAGGTGGTTACAAGGTTAGGTTAAAAAATCTAAATTTTTTATTAAAAAAATTAAAGGTTTTGTCGCATTTTTTTTTTAAAGAGTATTTTGGGTATTTTCTAGTCAAATAAGCTGTTCATCAAGAAAAAGAATATTAATTAATATATTATATAATATAATTACATAAAATGCATGGCTTTGAATACATGATATAATTCTCTATATAAAAGTATGTACAAAGTATTAATTATATAAAAGTATGTACAAAGTATAAAAAGGTCAATGATCTAAATTTTAGTTTTTATTTTAAGAGTATTTTGGATAATTTTAAGTCAAATAGTTTATAGACTTGTATAGTTGTTGACTAAGAAAATGTATAGACTTATATATTAAATGTAATATGAAGATATAAAAATATGAAAAATATAAAATACGGGATATATATATTTTAAATAAAGACAAAATGTAAGATATACTTCTTAATGACAATTCTACCAACCTCTAATATATATATATTTTGAACTAGTCTGCACGATACAATTACTTTATTTTCATATTTATTTTTTAAAAGACAAATATAATTAATTTAAATTTTAAATATTATATTCTAAAATAAATATTCACTTAAATTAAATATTTATTTCATTTATTGTATAATACAAAATTATAATTTTGTCCTTAGCACCTAGAGAAAAATGCCTACATTCGGAAGTAGGTGATTCAAATTTTCTTTTCACTAAATACAAGAATACAAGTAATAAAAAATATCTCGATCAATTATTATTTGTTAAGAAATTATACAGACGTAGTAAATGGATTGATTAGACATATATAATATAGGCTCTAATAATCAATATAACTATTATTCTATACTGAATAAACCCAATTATTAGTTTTAGAATCACACCACTATAAACCTGAAAATGCACTCTCAGTTATATATTGTATTATGTAAGCCGGTGATAAGCTATCATCAAATGACCTTATCATGTATGCAACACCCTTATATGATATTCATGACCAGTCTTAGGTCAAATGCTAATCGACCTATTGATCGTGCTATTTTAAAGATCCATTATACACCCGATTAAGAAAATAATTATTTACCGTATGTGAATAAGAAGTCATCTACCTAGCAAACAACCCAAGGCCTTGTCCATTTTCACATCCAGTATAATGCCTTCAAAAAGATAACCTTTACTCTTCATTAGAGTTATGATTCCAAAATCTATAAACAAATCTTCCATCGTATACAAGTCATGTACCCAACGAATTGGTCTATAAGCTTATTACCTCCGAGACACTTTAGCCATTGGAATATCAAAGTACACAAATTATACATATGAAGCGATTCACCTACTTAGGATTAAGGTTATTGCATAATGAATGCCAAAAGTGAATCGATCCACTCAAGGGAACTACATAGATCAATTGCACTTTGGTCCAAGTCTAATACATCACCACCAAGCAATATATCTATGTCTCTATTCAGGAGTTAAAGCTCCAAACAGTAAAAAAAAAAAAAAAAATCAACTCCCTAATTGGCTTAAGATAACATAATAGTCTTAAAATCAATTAGATGCTTGGTTTAACCCAATAGACAACAGATAATGATTTAGACTACTTATTTTAGAACATTGTCTTCTTGCATACAAAAGTTCATTATATACAACATTCTAATAGTTTAATAACAAGTAGTTAGTAAGTTATATTTACTTACATTTACTTTAATATATAAATACGATGAGGACATATAACAATGTAATGTATTGTTCTAATATATTTATATTTATCAGTTCAAAATAAATGAAATACATCAAAAATATTTTTCCTACTTAAGGTATTCCTAAAAATCTCCCACTTACCTTAAGCTAGTAAATATGCCATATTACGCATCCCCATCACGTCTACGTGTCTTTTAAAGCTTCTACCCACCAAAGTCTGAGTAAAAGGATCAGCAATGTTATCCTCGGACGCGATCTTACATACATCTAGTAGACTTGCCTCCACGTGCCTTCTAATTATATGGTATTTCCAATCGACGTGCTTAGTCCTCTTTTTGTGCCTAGATTCCCTTATGTTAGCAATCATCGCACTATTATCACAGTAGACTATGATAGGCTTGTCAATATTCAGAACCTTAAGGTCCCTAAAGAACTTGCAGAGTCAAACCACTTTTTTAGATGCCTCAACCGCAACCACATATTTAGCTTCCATCATAGAGTCAGCTATACAACCTTGTTTCACACTCCTCTACACAAAAGCACCTCCTTTAAGTAAAAACACTGATCCCGAAGTCGATTCCTCGAATCTTTACAAGTTTGAAAGTTTGAGTCTATGTATCCTATAGGTGTTAGGTCCCCTACAAATACACCAGCATATAATCTCTCATTTTCTTAAGATATTTGAGTATATTTTACACAACTTGCCAATACTTGATTTCAAGGTTCACTTGATATCGACTCACTATACCAATCAAAAAACAAATATCTAGGCGAGTACAAAGCATAGCGTACATAAGGCTACCCATAGTGGATGCATAAGAGACCTTATGCATACGCTCTCTTTCTTCTGATGTCTTGGGATAGTTTGTGATGCCCCCGACCTCGGCCATGAATAACCGTCCCGATCTGACTCTATAGTCGACCAAGACATCCCGTGCACCTCATCGGGTCGCCATTAAAAACACTTTTATTTTGAATCTCTCATTTTACAGGGCCCAAAATTTTCAACCATATATATTTTTTTTCTTTTCCAAATACTTTTCTTGTATAATAGTATTATGTGAAAGCCATATAAAGTTTAGAACTATACGTAGTTGCCTATTTATAATACAACATAATTTACAAAGATACACTATTTGTACTTTGTTTTTCAAAAATACATTCTCTTCAATTCACTCTTTTGACGCTCAACAGAAGACTGGTAGCAGGACCATAATCCACAGTGAATTCCCTATCCCATTGACATTGGGTATTCTACCGCCATCCAAGTAATTTATTGGATATGTTTCTTACCTGCAACATGAACAAACCGGTGAGCTAACAGGCTCAGTAAGTTCAAATATGCATAATATGAATAACATAGATTCAAAAACATCAATAATAAAATTTTCTATGAATAGTACTATTTATCCATGAATAGTACTATTCACATATGAACAGTATTTTTAACTTTTGATTGATGAATAGTAACTTTGACTCTAACAGGTTACTATTCACGTCACCATAACTGAGTCCACTACACTTAACGTTAGTGTCGGTTATGTTCAATTATGGCTTTCATCACATTTTTGGTCATTATCTTTGTTTATGTTCTGAATTCGAGCTCATTTTGATCTTGTACCTTTTTCATGTGTGCACTGACTGTGAGGGGCCTTGGGAGCGATCCTGATGCTAATCCTCCCTAGTTGATCATCACCTGAAGCGGTTTTTGTGTCCTGGAAGGACTTGTAAACCTCCACCCTATTATTAGAGGTTGGTACACCAAACATGATTTCATTACTGTCTTTCAATTTCAGTTCCGACTGGGTGGCATTAATCATCACCTCAAAGCCAAGAACCTTTGTTGCCCGTAGGTCTTACACATTCTTTCTTTTAAGGGTGTGTCTTAAATTAATTCACACTCTTTCTGTAGTGTACCCACAGTACGCCTCTCAATTTATCATCTCTCTGGGTGTGTTAGTCTATTTACACCCTAGTGCCCGTAGGACTTAACAGCTACTGTACAATTTGTACATAATTAAATATGACAGTATTTCATATTTTAGACATGAAAATGCTTGAACTTATCACAACTGCGATAATGTTCACCTTCGAAAATCTTCCACAGTTTTGTTACTTTCTCTAGTTTGGGTCCCTATAGACAGAATATTGTCTGTTAATACCCATCATCAATTGTCACTTTAGATATATTCGTTTTGTTATTTACTTTACAACACATTTCATCTCTTTATGTGGTACACGGCTTGCAACACGCCCATGTCCAAGCCCGTGTACCTCTCGGGTTTACACTACACGCCCGTGTTCCAAAGTACACGCCCGTGTACTTTATAAATTTTAGATTTTCAGTTTTAAAATCTTAGTTATGGCCTCTAGAATCTTATTTAAAGCATTCTAGATCCTTTACGGTCCTTTCCGAGCCTTTCAAAAAATTTTGATCAAAATGACCATTTTACCCCTGACGGGTCTCGGGACCGTAACAATTCCGTTCTATTATTTTTTCAGGATTTTGTAAGCCCAAATATCATAAAATAATATTTCTTAGACTTCGATATATTTTTACAGCATATTTGCTACAAATTTGATAACTATTCCTCACCCGACCCTCGGGTACTATTCATTTGACACTTAGGGTCGTTTCTCGTTTTTGTAGCATTTCGGAGCCTCAAATGGGTATTTCACTACTCTTGAAATATTTCTCATCTCGTTCCCGAGGGGCTCAGATTTTCTATCTCGTTCATAAATTTTCCCTTGTTTCTTAAAATACCTCTAATGTCAATTTTTCCCGTTCCCGGCATTTTAGACACTAGAGGGTCGTTTTATTATTCCTTTTCGGTTTAGGTTTTCCATTATCAATTCTAACCTACTAAGGGGTCTTGGTTTTATTTTTGAACCTACATTTTTACCCCTCGTTTCCTGAAATGCCCTTGTGCCGTTTTAGAAATTTCGACAGCATTTCCGTTTATGTTTTTAGGTTTCCCCAGTGTTAAGTACGTCTCAGAACCTTAGTACCTGTCACGTGCTATACCAGAGGCCTATTTTATGCAAAGTTACCAAACTTTATATAAAAATTTTCACATTATCCATCATTCAACTTACAATACAAAATTCATCAATTTTTCCCAATTATAGCCACGGTTTCTCATGGTATTCAACACCAAGAAATTTTTATCACAATGCTCAATTATCACATTCCATTCTTAAGGTTTCTAATGTACATTTCAACATTAAAACCTAAGAAATTTTCATTCCAACCTAGCCTTTACAAGCCACGGTTTTCATGCTCAAAACCTTAGGAAAATTTTTTCCTCATTCCTAGGGTTCTTATTACACATTTCCTCAACATTTTTCATCACAAAATTTTCCATTTCTTCACACCAAAGCCCACGGATTTTACAAAGAAGCATGCACAATTTTTGCTTGTTTCAAGGTTCTAAAACATGCTTTGATCCAAATATCACCAAACCAACATAAACACTAAAACAAATCATCAAATTTTCAACATTTTTCCACTCAACATGCCACAGTTTTTCTTGAAGAAATCATTAAGAAATGCTTCAAAATGTGGCTCACCTTATCAATTCGATCCCTTGCAACTTGGACTAGGATTGAAAGCTAGTTTGGTGTAAAATTTTTGCTAAAATTTTAGCTAAGGGGGGAAGGAAGCTCACGTATTCAAAGGGGCATAATTTGGCTGCTTTTCTTCATTTTTTTCAAGTGAATTTCATAACCTATTTATAGGCAAAAGGGTAGAGGACCTCTTAGCAAATTTTTCTAACAATTTGTTAATTGTCTAGGGACTTTTTAGTAATATTTTTGGGGTAAAAATGAAATTTTTGACTGATTTTTTCTTCCTTTGGCCGAACCCCTTTTCTCCCATTTTCCTAATTTTTTTTCAAGCCATTTTGGCTTAATCTTGGTCGTTGATCCAAGATTCCATTAATCCTAGCCATTAATGCTACCTAACTTCTTTAATGAGCCTTAATTTCCATTTATTACATCACATTTATGATGTCACATATGGCATCATCTAATTAATTCATATATTAATTCATGGTCAAAGTTTGATCAAGAGTCAAACTGAACAGAAATTTACCGAAATCGCGTAGACGAGTTTTTGGCACCTCCAGTGTGATCGGTCTGCCTTATTTTGCTTCCGTTTGACCAGAATTTATTACCGTAAAATTTTCGTCTTTTAGCGCACTCCAAAAAGTCATTTTCACTGCTATAAATCTTGCTATTTTTGTTAATCTGTCAACAATAACCTAAACGGTATCGTAGCCTTCTCGGGTTTTTGGTAGTCCTACCACAAAGTCTGTCGTAATATGTTCTCATTTTCATTCAGGAATTTATAACGATTCTAACTTTCTGCTTGATGCCGATGTTCAGCCTTAATTTTTTAACACGTCATACATCGACTCACGAATTTAGTAATGTCCTTCTTCATCCCTTTCCACCAGAATTACAGTTTCAAATCCTGGTACATCTTACTAGCTCTAAGATGTATTGAATATGGCGTTTCATGGGCTTCTGCCAAAATCTGCCTTCTTAATCCTTTATCATCGGGAACATGAATTCTTCCCTAATATAGGATTAATCCATCTTTGGACACTCCTTCCTGAGGACTTGCTAGATTGGAATCTCGCTTTTGAGCCTCTCTAATGTCCTCATATAATGATGATTTCAATTGAAGTGCAGCCAATCTTCCTGATATAAGCTCTATCTTCAATGCATTAATCTCCTGCTATAATGGCCTTGAAAATTTTTCAATCGGTAGTTGCTGTAAAATAGTAGATTTTCTACTTAATGCATCTGCAATGTGATTGGCTTTTCTAGGATGGTAGAGGATCTCGCAATCATAATCCTTTACCAGCTCCAACCATCTCCTCTGCCGCATATTCAACTCCTTTTGTGTGAAGAAGTACTTTAAACTCTGATGGTCAGTATAGATCTGACACTGAGCTCCATATAAATAGTATCACCAGATCTTAAGCGCAAACAATACTGCGGCAAGTTTCAAATCATGCGTGAGATAATTTTTCTCATGGTCTTTTAATTGACGTGAGGCATATGCTATTACTTTGTTGCCTTGCATTAGGACAGCTCTTAATCCCATCTTTGACATGTCACTATAAATCACGAACATCTCCCCTTCAGTAGGAAGTGTAAGAATTGGCGCGCTCGTTAATCGCTTCTTCAACTCTCGGAAGGTCCTTTTGCACTCTTCAGTCCACTCGTACCTCCTCTCTTTACGTGTAAGAGTCGTGAGAGGTTAGCGAGGCATGCGAATCCCTCTACAAATCTTCTATAATAGCCGGCTAGACCTAAGAAACTTCTTATTTCAATTACACTCTTAGGTGTGGGCCATTCATTGATCGCCTCTACTTTAGTAGGGTCCACAGCGATTCCTTCCTTGGAAACCATGTGTTCGAGGAAATATACTCTATCTAGCCAAAATTCACACTTAGAGAATTTTGCATAGAGTTGGTGCTTCCTTATCGTCAGCAGAATGATTCACAGGTGTTCTTCATGTTCCTCATGAGTCTTTGAATATATAAGTATGTCATCAATAAACACAATGACAAACTTGTCTAAAAACTCTTTGAAGACTCGATTCATCAAATCTATGAATGCAGCTGGCGTATTTGTTAACCCAAACAGCATCACCAAAAATTCGTAATGACCGTAACGGGTCCTAAACGCTGTCTTGGGAATGTCGCTCTCCTTGATCCGTAGCTGATGATATCCTGATCGCAGATCGATCTTGGAAAATACTGCTGCACCTTTTAGTTAATCGAACAAATCATCAATTCTAGACAATAGATACCTATTCTTGACAGTGACCTTGTTCAATTCCCGGTAATCGATGCACATACGAAATGTGCCATCCTTCTTTTTGACAAACAACACAAGAGCACCCCATGGTGAATAGCTCGGACGTATGAATCCCTTATCAAGAAGCTCTTTCAATTGTTCTTATAACTTTTTCAACTCCATCGGTGCCTTCTGGTACGGCACCTTTGAGATAGGTGCAGTTCCTGGCATCAATTCGATCTCAAAAGAGATTTCTCGTTCTGACGGCAATCCTAGTAATTCTTCTGGGAAGACATTGAGGAACTCGTTCACAATAGGAATATTTTCAGGTTGAAGTTTCTGTTCCTTCGTCACATCCATTATGTACACTAAGTATCCAGCACCACCGCTAGATATTAGCCTTCTTGCTTTTATCGAGTTAATCATCATATTCCTCGATTTATGTGACAAGTCAACATATTCGAAGCGTCTTCCTGGTTGGGTTGAAACACTAGCTTCCGCTTTCGACAATCGATCATGGCTTGATACTTTCTTAGGAAATCCATTTCTAATATTACGTTATAATTAGCAAGCTCCATCACGATCAATTCTATATACAACTCCCTATTTGCTACAATTATTAGTATATGAGGTAACCAGTAATTGGACATCAATACTTCGCTTGAGAGTGAGCCGTTTTAAAGGTCATACCCATATTATCTTTAAGATATCCTATCTTGTTCACAAATTCGTATGAAATAAACGAATGCGTAGCTCCAGAATCAAATAAAATAGACGCGAAGTGATTAGCGATAGAAAGCTGACCTGTCATTACGTTGGATGTTCTGGCTTCCGCATTTTCCTTTGTGTAGACCATAACTCGAGCATCTGTATGAGGCAAGCGTTCTGGTCTTTCTAGCATCTTGGAAGATGAAGGGCCTTCAATCTTTACCTATAGTGCATGAGCTTGAGAATGTTGCTACTATGCCTGAAACGTTCCCTGCACATTTTGCCAATTCTCAGGACAATTCTTAGCAAAATGGCCTTCCTTTCCACAATGAAAACAGGCATTTGGAGCAAGTCTGCTTCTGCCTGAATGTCTTCTTCTGCATACAACATAGTCATGAACAACAACTAGGGCATTATTGTTTAGTTTTTGCTGTTGATTCCTATTCCTGGAATTATTCCTTTTCCTCTTTTCTTGAGGTTGTTGGCCAGAAGTACTTGATTGTCTGGCCTTAGCGTTTTGATTCGGCTTGTTTCCTTATTCGACTTAAGATCTAGCTTAAGCAGTTTTTGCCAAAACTTTCTCCTTCTTTTGGGCATCCCAGATCTTCTCTTTCTCTTCCTTCTATCGAGCTAGGTGATACTCAGCTCTCAAAGCTCGACTGACACAATTTACTACAGTAGTGGGTGGTGTTAACCCACTATTTATTAAAGCTGCTGTGACACCCCGTGCCCTTAGTGGCCCGGACCATCATCCAAAACTACTTTCTTAACTGATACTTATATTTTCTTGCAAACTGATACTTTAAGTTACTTAATCAGATACCCTAATTCTAGGAATTTTTTTTGATGCGTAGGTATTTACTATTCACATACACATACTTTAAATGTGCATCGTCTAAACATAAGAAGTTTAATTACTCATACACATATATAATACTGTCTAACTATTTACTATTTAAAAATACCATTTACTGTTACTATTTAAAAATACTATTTAATAGTTACTATTCATAAATACTGGTTAACGGTTACTATTCAAAAACACTATTTAATGGTTACTATTCATAAATACTGTTTAACGATTACTATTCAAAAATATTATTTAACGATTACTATTCATAAATACTATTTACTCAAAAATTATGTGGAAGAATACTCGCGGTGTATCCATAACCTCGCCTCACATTCGCCTTTGCTGCCGTCATCCCCCGTTGTAGTTTAAGCCATAGGACACTTACCTACAGCATGAACACACTCCGTGAGCTTTATGCCCAGTAAGTACAACATGTTAACCGCAAAACATGTTTAAAACATAGTATATACTTAAAATCTTATAAGCATGCAAGGTATCAACATATGCCACATATCACATTTTCACACAGGATATGAAAACATATCATCTAGCATCTTAGAATGCATATCATGTGGGCATGTCCTATCATGCAACTAGGAAGCTAACTCTAACTGTATCTAGGGCATAACATGTATACTATAGGAACCATTTATGCTTCGATTATGCTTCATTATTCATTATCATTTTGTATTGGAAAAAAGGGCACAGTGAGCCTTGCACTCAAGAACTATGCGCCTGTTTTATTTATGAACAAAATATAGACCTTGCGCCCGTTTTATTTAAAAACATAACGTGGACCTTGTGCCTGTTTTCTTTAAAAATATAACGTGGATCTTGTGCCTGTTTTTTTTTTAAAACATAACGTGGACCTTGAGCCCGTTTTCTTTAAAAATATAACGTGGACCTTGCGCCAGTTTTCTTTAAAAACATAATGTGGACCTTGCGCCCGTTTTACCGTCTCCTTAATTTAATCACCCAATTCTTTATCTGATCTAGCCGAAAGCTTTGCTAAGCTATCCCTAATCTTACATGATAGGGATGTATGGTATCTAACCTGGAATCAATTTATGCGATTGTGAACTATATGCTCTTATACATGCTGTGCATCAACGTGTGCATGCTATGTATATTTAACATATTGTGAAAACCATCATTTCAACTCATTTTATTCAGGCTATAGGCGGGGTTGTACTTACCTAGATTGTAAGCAAAAATACGTACTCTCCCCTTATCAGGTTACAGGTAACCACCTGTCAATATAATGCACTCCATTAACACTTTTGTTGTGTCACTAATTCTGTTAGTGGCTAACGTAGATAAATTGTTTAGTACCGATTGCCTGTCGGTACTAACTCGCTCTCTTACAGAGTTGGATACTCTAGGTGTGGTTAATTAATTTATTGTCCATAAATTAATTATCATCATTCCTAGGTCACTATTACCGTTAGTGACCATAACTTGTATTTCTATGTGGTACCGAGGCCTATCGGTACCCTATTAGTTTACTTTGGAGATTTTGTGTCTATCTTCTTATCGTGTCTGATTAATTTGTCTACTTGACAGATTAATCGTTGTTCCTCACTTTATCATTCAAAACACAGTCCTTGACTAGTTACCGACCAGTCAACTAACAGGTTACCTCACGCGTTGTTTACTTGCTAATCTACCGGGTTACTATCGATTGTTTGGTGTGGTATCCTACCAGGCTACCAACACTGTTTATGATCATTTTTGAAAAAACGTTTGGTTGTCTTATAAAATCCTTGGTAAATAATGTGTTTGGAAACTATCCCCTCATTACCCCGTTGGAAGGTGGGGGACATTTTTACGAAAGCCATTTTTATTTTTAAAGTGTATAAAACATGTTTTGGTCTTGTATTTTAAGGGTGGTTTTTGAACCACGTATCAAAACTGTTTTAAAACTTATATGAAATGACTTTGTTTGCAAATTCGGTAAACATAATATTTTTCATCCTCAACGAGATGAACAATTCTCGTGTTCACCCCGGAGCTCAAATCTAAATCTAATGGCTCCTAAATTTATTGAACCCGTGGGATATGGTGCTTAGTTTTTTTTTACAAAATTCCAGTTTTACGTTACTTTAAAAATGGCTCTGTTTGAGGTCCAAAATGGCCAAATTTTTAAAACACGCATGGGTTATCTTAAAGGTTTTGATGTGTTCTACAACTTTTGATGTTGTGCCCGAAGCTTAATTCGGACTCTAAGTGGTCCATTTTTAATAAAACCAAGACTAAGTCTAGGCTCAGATTTTTGGTCCCAATTTTGGACATCGAGTGAATACCACTCTACAACATTTGATGTTGGGCCCGAAGCTCAATTCGGACTCTAAGTGGTCCATTTTTAAAAAACCAAGACTAAGTCTAGGCTCAGATTTTTGGTCCCAGTTTTGGACACCAAGTGAATACCACTCTAAAAACCTTTATTAGTGTCGTTTTTGACTAAGGGCTATTTGATTCAAAAATGACCGGATCGAAATTTCCTTAAAATACTTTGTTTTACCAAATCCTAAATTTAGACCCGAAGGAGGTCAAAATGGCCAAAATCCGTGGCTTTTCCGTGGCGATAGATTTGTGTCCAGCCACATTTCTAAACGTTCATCACATCACACATACTAACAACCATTCGTAAAAATAGTAAACAAAACCACAACCATATAAATTTAAAAATGGAAAGCTAAAGGCTTAAAATAAAATTATTACAAACCATTTGCATAAACAAATACGCATAAATGGCCTTGATCAAACTTAGAAATAACTAGTCACTAGAAGGGTTCAGTTTTTTACCTCTTGTGCTATGAACCAAGCACAAATCCAAACTATAAGCTTGAGGAACCAAAAATGGCCATGTGGACTCAAGGGGATTAAAGGTCGGTTTTGATAGCAAAGCACCAAAATAATTTTTCTTAATACCAACTCCAAACAAAAACTAAAACCACAAAGATTGGATTCTAAAACTTACCCTTGATCACGTTGGAATGGCTTGGAAATGAAACCTCTTATCACAAGCTAGAAAGGCTGGATTTTTGGTTAACTTTTTAGTGGGATTTTGGCTTGAAAATGGGGGTTTTTGGCTGAAGGGGTGGTCGGCTGCAACAGAAAGAAAGAGAAGAAAAAGTGTTGTATTTTTGAGGTGCCAAATGAAGAAAGGAACCCTTATTATCATATATGCCTTTTATAGGCAAAAGTAACCCATCTTGCTTAAGCCTAAACCAACTTAATTATCTACCATTTTAGCCTAATCAAGGGACAAATTTCTACCCATTTCAGCCCCATAAATGGGCATGGGCTACTGCATGGAAGGGGGAGAAATAAACAACAATTTCCTTGGCCATGCGCTTAAAAGTTTGGGTATTTTATTCAAAAATTGTCCAATACATCCCTAACTTTAGGGAAAACTTTTCCCACCTATTAGGGTTGTGTTTGGGGCCTTCCTAGCTGATTGCACATCGTTTTCTAGGGAGAAATTTCATCTGCAAAGTCTTCTCTTCGTAGTCTAATTTCTACCGTTCGGCATCCGACCTTTTTTCAGCAGTGTTCTAGTTTTCACCTAAAATTAGTTTTTTTGAATTTGATTTTTGTCCTGATCATTCCTAGTTGGTTTATACCGTCTAAGAGCCCATTATCCATCTATTTTACTACTTATTCCTTATACTGTGGTTGTGTCTACACTGTGTTGTCCTTTCGCACGCAAACCAAGGCGTTCCCTTGGCAAATTTTTGAACACAGTCTGTCTTGACTCAATTGGATGTGTTGATTCCATTTTTATCAGTTTTACGTCCATCGGAGGTCGTTTGGACCAGTTTTCAAGATCTGTGTGACCTCATCTCGAAAAACGTGTCAGGTGCCCGTTTGACTAATTTGGGTGTCCTGAGTCTAAATATATCAGTTTCTGGGTGAGATAAGGTCGTCTTGACCTCCTTCCTGATACTGCATATCTCCCAAACTAAAATTCTCGTTTTATGCTCAATCGACTAGATTGAGCCTATTGACCGTTAATATATTAGTTCTAAGTCAAATTAAGGCTGTCTTGGCCAATAACTTGACACTGCGTTCTTTACTATTCATCGTTTTCAACTTAACTGACTAGTCTGAGTGCTCTGACTCCAATTTTGTCAGTCTCTAGGTGAGAAGAGGTCATTTGGACCCTTTTCTCGATATCGTACCGTTGCTAGGGTTTTTCATCGTTGTTGTGCTCAGAGGAATGGTCCGAGCGTTATCGTGATCTGTTCACCAGTCTAGTGTCAAGAAATGGTCGTCCGGACCAGTTTTCTGACACTGTGTGTCTCCTACACTCATCCACATAATAGGATGGATCGGGTTCACTGTCGGTCGCCTCTTTCACTGCATGAATAGCATTTAAACAGTACTGTACCTGTTTAATCTATTTGACTGGAAAATATACTGTATTTTCCAAAATTAATTACTCATTACATAGCAATTAGGTTTCATACATTTTGATAGTCTGTATACCGTCTCTTTGCTCATTACACGGCCCTCTACACAGGCTCTTACACTGGCGTGTTCCTGACCGTGCAGTTAATATTGTATTAAAAGGAATCAATTTAATCCAAATTCATTCCTCGATTTATCATTATTTAGAATTTAGGTTACATGAGTATGGGGGTCCTTACAACCTACCCCTTACAAAATTTTAATCCTCGAAAATTAGAATAGTTCTGAGAAGTTTCTTTTCATATACTCTTCCCGTCCCCATATGGCTTCTTCTATGTTGTGGTTCCCTCACAACATTTTTACAAGTGGTATAACCTTATTCTTAAATACTTTTCTTCTTTGGCTAGGATTCGCACGGTTTCTCCTTGTATGTTAGATTGGCATGCACTCCATGCAGTCTCATTAGCTGAGCTTCATAAATTTCTACTAGTCTTCCTACTAAGTAGCTCACTTTCATGGTTAAAAATCGAGCTGATTTTGTCGATCGGTCCACAATTTCCCAATTTGTGCCATTGCCGCTTGACGTTCTTGGAAATCTGTCTACGAAATCCATCGTAATCTGCTCCTATTTCCACTCGGGTAGCTTGATTTTCCATAATTCTCCAGCCGACTGTTGATGTTCCACTTTAATCCTCTGGCATGCAAGGCATTTAGCAACGAACTCGGCAATGTTACCTTTCATTATAGGCCACTAAAAATCTTCATTTAGACCCTTGTACATCTTATTCGCCCTTGAGTGTACGGAATATAGCATTTCGTGTGCCTCTGAAAGGATTCGTTTCCTAGGTTCTTTATTTTTTGAAATGCATACTCTATCTCTGTAATAGAGTATGCCGTCCTTAGAGACTCGAAACTCTAAGCTTCGGTCCTCCATAGCTTCCTTTTTGAGCTTGTTTAGGGACGAATCGAGGTCCCGACTGGCCTTAATTTCTTCTAGAAGTGTCGATTTGAGGGTCATTTCAGATGACCTCCCCATCAAAATCTCAACCTCGCTGCTGCGTAGCTCTTTTGATGGCACTTCTGACAAGGCACTATTAGTCATAAGTAACGAAGAATGCTTCTGACTCAGCACATCGAGCACCTTGCTGGCTTTTCCTAGATGTTATAGGATCTTGCAATCGTAATCCTTCGCCACTTTTAGCCATCTTTATTACCTCGTGTTAAGCTCCTCCTACGTGGAGATGTGCTTGAGGCTCTGGTGGTCTGTGTAAATCTCGCACTTGATTCTGTATAGGTAGTACCTCCATGTTTTTGGCACGAAAACTATTGCTGTTAGCTCCAGATCATGTGTAAGGTAGTTCTTCTCGTGGTCCTTGGGTTGTCGTGAAGTGTGCGTGACCACTTTACCCTTTCGTATCAACATGGCTCGGGTTCTTCCATGGGTTCCCTTGATGTCCTTTAGTGCTTCTGGCTAGTGCTCGGCCTTGGTTTCGTCATAAGCCTCCTTCAACATGTGTTGTAGAAGTCCATATCGGTTTCCTCATGGCACACAGCCTACTTTAGAATTGCATCACTGGACATCAACTGTAGTCTCTTAGTCTGATGAGCACATCCTCCTATATTCGTTACTCTAGGGAACTTAGGCGATTTCACTTCCCTGCTTGCCCATAGAGAAAAATGGGGCTAATACTGGACTCCTCTCAGTGATTTGCTCGATGATGGTATGGCAAAACTTGACCCAGTTAAGAGCTCATCTTGGTCATAAGAATCTCAATACACACGAGAGTATCTTCCTAAAAGATATCGACAGCCAACAGGACTCAGTTATTTTGATCAATAGAGTACAATCGGGGAGTCAACTTGATAACGTGAAACTAGTCCTAACCTTCACATGGAGTGCAGGAGTGTTACTTGCCACTTGAAACTTAGTGGATAACTAGCCTTGAAATCAGTGCAACTCGGGCAGTAATCCATTATCTTACTCTAAGTAGTTATTCAGTATTACACAGTCGTAATTTTACATGTAGTGATCTCAATATCTCTTCTGACTCTTTCTTTTTCAGTCACACTCTAGTCACGTATGAAAATATTATATCTAAGCCTTTAGACAAAATTACACTGCTTTTCATACTGTTTTAAAAGTACATAATTTTAGTCTATTGAGAGTGGTAAACACTTCCAGTACATACTCTCAAAAAGACATGCTAGGTTAGATCCAGCGGGGGTAAGCTACTGCTTCCCATTATACATATATATACGTGCCTAAGAAAAAATTCTGCCTTAGTTGTTTGGGGCTTCCAGCCTACCTTGTACGATTGAATGGCCTTCAATTTTGGTCTGGATAGCATAGAGTTGATTATTTGTGGGGCAAGCTGGGTACTGTTGATTCTGCGGGTTGGAATAATAGTCCCTCACATAGTGGCCTTCCTTGCCACAGATGAAACAGCCACTTGCACCCCATCTACACTCTCTTGGGTGACTCTTTTTGCATTTCAGGCACGTTGGGAGTTTGTTGTCATTTCCTCCCTAGTCGTTTCTCTTTTAGGAGAAGTCCTTATGTGAATCTTGGTTTCCCTGATTACCCTTCCTCTTGTTGCTACTGTAGGATTGCCTGCTGCTCTGGCTGGTTCCCACGTTTTGCCCTTTATGCTGCGAGTCTGGGTTCTGTCTTCCTTTAGTCTGCTTAGCTTATGTCTCCTCCTTTCTTCGAGCCTTGAAGATTTGAGCTCGTCTCTCTTTGTCCTGAGCCAGCCAATACTCCGCTCGGATGGCTCGGCTGACACATTCAGCCATTGTTGCGGGCCCATGGCTACCACTGTAGACTTGGACGGCGATGTCCATCCTGAACATCTTTAGCATCCTCCTTATCTTCTCCTTCTCTATCGGCACTATGTCTCAGCAGAGTCAAGCCAGCTACTCGAACTTTCTCACTGCTTCCATTACAGTCATGCTTCCCTGGCGTAGATTATTGAACTCGTCTTGTTGCACTGCCAGGGCCTCCTTATTAAAATACATCTCTTTGAATTCGCCAACGAATTCTGCCTAGTTCATTTCATTGATGTTTCTTCTAATGGCCACGATCTTCCACCATTGCCGTGCTCCCTTGTGGAGGGCTAGGGATGCGTATAGTACTTTCTCTCTTTCTGTCAGTCCCACGAGGTCTAAGATGACTTGGACATCAGTCAGCCAGTCATCGGTTTCGATGGGGTTCGTAGTCCCTTCAAATTCCGGCACCTTCATGCACCTGAATCGCTCATATAGGTCACCCTCTCTATGGGCTGGCACAAGAACGTTGGCTGCTGTGGGAGCAACCACAGCCGATGGTACTGGTATTATCTGGGTTGGTGGGGCCGCTTGTTCTCTAGGGATATCAGGGCTATTGGTGCCGCTGAGACTGGCACTTCTATTGGTTGTGATGCTTGAGGATATTGGTCCAGCCGTTCCCTGAGTTAAACAAGCTGTTGTTGTTGATTTAGCATCATTTCTTGCATGGTTGCGAGCCGTGCCATCAGTTCGTCTTCTCGGACGGCTTGATTCGAACGAGCTCTCGTTCTTGCCATATTGTCCTTTGGAACCCTCGTCTTCTGGTGGGGCTCTACTGGTGTAATCTTTACTGGTACAGCCATGGTTACACGTAATAACTTACGTTAACTTACATACCAATATTGTCAAATAAACACTAACTTACTTGGACAGATGAGGCAAGCGTACAACGATGTAAGGTAGGGTGGCAGGAAACTGTTCTGATACCAATTGTGACGTCCCGTACTCTTAGTGGCCCGGACCGTCACCCAAAACTGCTTTCTTAACTGATACTTATACTTTCTTGCAAACTGATACTTTAAGTTACTTAATTAGATACCCTAATTTAAGGGAAATTTTTTTTGATGCGTAGGTATTTACTATTCATGTATGCATACTTTAAATGTGCATCATCTAAACATAGGAAGTTCAATTACTCATATATATTTATAATACTGTCTAACTATTTACTATTAAAAAATACCGTTTACTGTTACTATTTAACAATTACTATTCATAAATACTGTTTAACGGTTACTATTTAAAAATACTATTTAACTGTTACTATTTATAAATACTGTTTAACAGTTACTATTCAAAAATACTATTAACAATTACTATTCATAAATACTATTTACTCAAAAATTATATGGAATAATACTCGCGGTGTATCCATAACCTTGCCTCACATCCGCCTTCGCCGTCGTCATCGCCCATTGTGGTTTAAGCCGTAGGAAACTTACCTATAGCATGAACACACTCCGTGAGCTTTACGCGCAGTAAGTACAACATGTTAACCATAAAACATGTTTAAAACATAGTATATACTTAAAATCTTATAAGCATGCAAGGTATCAACATATACCACATATCATATTTTCACATAGAACATAGAAAGATATCATCTAGCATCTCGAAATGCATATCATGTGGGCATGTCCTATCATGCAACTAGGAAACTGACTCTAATTGTATCTAGAGCATAACGTGTACACTATAGGAACCGTTTATGCTTAGATTACACTTCATTATTCGTTATCGTTTCGTATTGAAAAAAAGGGCATAGTGAACCTTGCACTCGAGAACTATGCATCTGTTTTATTTATGAACAAAATGTGGACCTTGCGCCTGTTTTATTTTAAAAAATAACATGGACCTTGCGCCCATTTTCTTTAAAAATATAACGTGGACCTTGTGCCCGTTTTCTTTAAAAACATAACGTGGACCTTGCGCCAATTTTCTTTAAAAACATAATGTGGACCTTGCGCCCGTTCTACCGTTTCCTTAATTTAATTACTGGATTCTTTATCTGATCTGGCCGAAAGCTTTGCTAAGCTATCCACAATCTTACGCGATAGGGACGTATGGTATCTAACTTGGGATCAATCTATGCGATTGTCAACTATATGCTCTTATACACGCTGTGCATCAACGTGTGCATGTTATGTATATTTAACATATTGTGAAAACCATCATTTCAACTCATTTTTATTCATGCTCAACTCATTTTATTCAGCAAAATTTGAAAACACACACGGATCATCTTAAAGGTTTCGACGTGTTCTACAACTTTTGATGTTGAGCTTGAAGCCCAATTCGGACTCTAAGTGGTCCATTTTTAATAAAACGAGAGACTAATTCTAAACTCAGATTTTTGGTCCCAGTTTTGGGCACCTAGTGAATACCACTCTAAAAGCCTATCTTCGTGTCATTTTTGGCCAAGGGCTACACAAAAATGACTGTATCGAAATTTTCTTAAAACACTGTATTTTACCAAATCCCAAATTCGGACCCTAAGGGGGTCAAAATGGCCAAAATCCGTGACCTTTCCCTGGGGACAGATTTGTGTCCAACCACATTTCTAAATGTTCATCGCATCATAGATACTAACAACCATTCGTAAAAATCGTAAACACAACCACGACCATAAAAACTTAAAAATAGAAAGCTAAAGGCTCAAAATAAAATTATTACAAACCATTTGCATAAACAAATACACATAAATGGCCTTGATCAAACTTAGAAATAACTAGTCACTAGAAGGGTTCAGTTTTTTACCTCTTGTACTATGAACCAAGCACAAATCCAAATTATAAGCTTAAGGAACCAAAAATGGCCATGTGGACTCAAGGGGATTAAAGGTCGGTTTTGCTAGCAAAGCACCAAAATAATTTTTCTTAATACCAACTCAAAACAAAAACTAAAACCACAAAGATTGGATTCTAAAACTTACCCTTGATCACGTTGGAATGGCTTGGAAATGAAACCTCTTATCACAAGCTAGAAAGGCTGGATTTTTGATTAACTTTTTAGTAGGATTTTAGCTTGAAAATGGGGGTTTTTGGCTGAAGGGGTGGTCGGCTGCAACAGAAAGAAAGAGAAGAAAAAGTGTTGTATTTTTGAGGTGCCAAATGGAGAAGGAACCCTTGTTATCATATATGCCTTTTATAGGCAAAAGTAACCCATCTTGCTTAAGCCTAAACCAACTTAATTATCTACCATTTTAGCCTAATCAAGGGACAAATTTGCTACCCATTTCAGCCCCATAAATGGGCATGGGCTACTACATGGAAGGGGGAGAAATAAACAACAATTTCCTTGGCCATACGCTTGAAAGTTTGGGTATTTTATTCAAAAATTGTCCAATACATCCCTAACTTTAGGGAAAACTTTTCCCACCTGTTAGGGCTGTGTTTGGGGCCTTCCTAGCTGATTGCACACGGTTTTCTAGGGAGAAATTTCATCTGTAAAGTCTTCCCTTCGCAGTCTAATTTCTACCGTTCGGCATCCGATCTTTTTTCGGTAGTCTTCTAGTTTTCACCTAAAATTAGATTTTCTGAATTCGATTTTCATCCTGATCATTCCTAGTTGGTTTATATTATCTAAGAGCCCATTATCCATCTATTTTACTATTCATTCCCTATACTGTGGTTGTGTCTACACTGTGTTGTCCTTTTACACGCAAACCAAGGCGTTCCCCTGGTGAATTTTCGGACACAGTCTCTCTTGACTCAATTGGATGTGTTGATTTCATTTTTATTAGTTTTACATCCATCAGAGGTCGTTTGGACCAGTTTTCAAGATCTGTGTGACCTCATCTTGAAAAATGTGTCAGGTGCCCGTTTGACTAATTTGGGTATCCTGAGTCTAAATATATCAGTTTCGGGGTGAGATAAGGTCGTCTTGACCTCCTTCCCGATACTGCATATCTCCCAAACTAAAATTCTTATTTTATGCTCAATCGACCAGATTGAGCCTATTGACCGTTAATATATTAGTTCTAAGTTAAATTAAGGCCGTCTTGGTCAATAACTTGACACTGCGTTCTTTACTATTCATCATTTTCAACTTAACTGACTAGTCTGAGTGCTCTGACTCCGATTTTATCAGTCTCTAGGTGAGAAGAGGTCATTTGGACCCTTTTCTCGATATCGTACCCTTGGTAGGTTTTTTCATCGTTGTTGTGCTCAGACGAACGGTCTGAGCGTTCTGGTGATCTGTTCACCAGTCTAGTGTCAAGAAATGGTCGTCCGAACCAGTTTTTTGACACTGTGTGTCTCCTACACTCATCCACATAATAGGGTGGACCGGGTTCACTGTCAGTCGCCCCTTTTACTGCATGAATAGAACTTAAACAATACCATACCTATTTAATCTATTTGACTGGAAAATATACTGTATTTTCCAAACTTAATTACTCATTACATAGCAATTAGGTTTCATACATTTTGAAAGTCTGTATACCGGTTCTCTGCTCATTACATAGTTCTCTACACAAGCTCTTACACCGGCGTGTTTCTGACCGTGCAATTAATATTGTATTAAAAGGAATTAATTTAACCCAAATTCATTCCTCAATTTATCATTATTTAGAATTTAGGTTACATGAGTATAAGGGTCCTTACAACTTACCTCCCTTGCAAAATTTTCATCCTCGAATTAGAATAGTTATGGGAAGTTTCTTTTCATATACTCTTTCGGTCCCCATATGGCTTCTTCTATGTTGTGGTTCCTTCACAACATTTTTACAAATGGTATAACCTTATTCCTATGTACTTTATCTTCTTTGGCTAGGATTCGCACGGTTTCTCCTTATATGTCAGATCAGCATGCACTCCATGCAGTTTCACTAGTTGAGTTTTATAAATTTCTACTAGTCTTCCTACTGAATAGCTCACTTTCATGGTTAAAAATCGAGCTGATTTGTTGATCGGTCCGTAATTTCCCAATTTGTGCCGTTGCTGCTTGACATTCTTGGAAATCTGTCTACGAAATCCATTGTAATCTACTCTCATTTCCACTCGGGTAGCTTGATTTTCCATAATTCTCCAGCCGACCGTTAATGTTCCACTTTAATCCTTTGGCATGCAAGGCATTTAGCAACGAACTCGGCAATGTTATCCTTCATTACAGGCTACTATAAATCTTCATTTAGATCCTTATACATCTTGTTCGCCCCTGAGTATACGGAATATAGCGTCTCGTGAGCCTCTGAAAGGATTCGTTTCTTAGGTTCTTCATTTTTTAGAATGCATACTCTATCTCTATAATAGAGTATGCCGTCCTTAGAGACTCGAAACTCTGAGCTCCGGTCCTCCGTAGCTTCTTTTTTGAGCTTGTTTAGGGATAAATCGAGGTCCTGACTGGTCTTAATTTCCTCTAGGAGTGTCGATTTGAGGGTTATTTCAGACGATGTCATTGTCAAAATCTCGACCTCGCTGCTGCATAACTCCTTTGATGGCGCTTCTGACAAGGCACTATTAGTCATAAGTAACACAAAATGCTTCGACTCAGCACATCGGCCACCTTGCTGGCTCTTCCTAGATGGTACAGGATCTTGTAATCATAATCCTTCACCACTTCTAGCCATCTTTGTTGCCTCATGTTAAGCTCCTCCTGCGTGGAGATGTGCTTGAGGCTCTGGTGGTTGGTGTGAATCTCGCACTTGATTCTGTATAGGTAGTACCTCCACGTTTTTGGTGCAAAAACTACCGCTGTTAGCTCCAGATCATGCGTAAGGTAGATTTTCTAATGGTCTTTGAGTTGTCGTGAAGCGTGTTTGACCACTTTACCCTTTCATATCAACATGGCTTGGGTTCTTCCATGGGTTCCCTTGATGTCCTTAAGCGCTTCTGGTGGGTGCTCAGCCTTAGTTTCATCATGACCTTCCTTCAACATGTGTTGTAGAAGTCCATATCAGTTTCCTCGTGGCGCATAGCATACTTTAGAATTACATCACTGGACATCAACTGTAGTCTCTCAATCCGATGAGCACATCCTCGTATGTCTGCTACTCTAGGAAACTTAGGCGGTTTCACTTCCCCATTTGCCCATAGATAAAAACTGGGGCTGATACTGGACTTCTCTCGGTGATTTGCTCTATCATGGTATGGTGAAACTTGACCCAGTTAAGAGCTCATCCTGGTCATAAGAATCCCAATACACACGAGAGTATCTTCCTGAAAGATATCGATAGTCAACAGAAGTCAGTTATTCTGATTAATGGAGTACAATCGGGGCGTCACAGCTACGATGTCAGGTCTGAACATCCCTAACATCTTTTAGATTTTCTCCCTCTCAGTAGGGACGACGTATGGACTTAGTCAAGACAGTTGGTTAAACTTTTGGCAGACCTTACTTAATGTCATATTTCCCTATCTCAATTATGCAAATTCCCTCTGTTGGGGTCGCAGTAATGCGGGACCATAATACTTCTGATTAAATTCCTCTAAGAAGTCTACCCATGACATCGTAGCCATGTTTATTCTTAGTTTGACAGTGTCCCACCAAAATCTTACATCCTTCTTCAATATAAAAGGAACACACATGATCCTTTCTTAGTCATTCAGATCATAAATTCTAGGATCATGTAGAGTGAAGATAGCCACTCCTCTACTTCTAGCGGGTTTATGGAACCCTCGAATTCTGACGGCTTAATCCATCGAAATCATTCATAGAGTGGTTCCTGATTGACTCAGGGTTGCGGTTGGGGTTCTACTACTATTTCAGGTACAACTGGTAGCACTTCTTATTCAGGTGCAGCCATTTGAGGGGTTTGGCCTTCATCTTGGCCTTGCCTTTGTTCCATCTGTTCTAATCTCTGCTTTAGCTCAGCATTTTCTTTCATCTGAGCTTCTATCAAGGCTTGTAATTCATCTACTCTTTCTGAAAAGACGGGATGCCCTATCACATTTCGTAGGTTTTGCTGGTTCACCATCTTTTTCTACTTCCTACGGTCATATGAAAATCAATCGTTAGATTTTCAACAAACATATTTTTACAATATAAGTAAAAATAGTTTCGATCATCATATAATTTCAAACATCTCATCATTTTGACATATCAAAATTTCATGTCATTTCATTTCAAAAATTTCATATACACATAAGCTCGAAGGCTTTTTCTCAAAACAGCCTTTCGATACAGTCATACATATACATATACATTTATACATCTTATATGTTTTTATATCTAGTCCCCTGGTTGAGGTTGGTCCGTAACTATTGGAAATTCCTTTGGATCCTCATCATCCTCATCCGAACCATTCCTAGTCCCGGATGGTGTCGATCCTCTGGTAGGACTCATACCCTCTCATTGCCTCAATGGGCTAGCCTCATGGTCATTTGCCATAGGTCATGCACCATACAGGCGATCTAGCATTGCATCTTGCAATAACTATTCATGTCTCTTGTGCACCATGGGCTCCATCATTAGCTCTTCCTCTACTTTAGCTACCGTAACTATAAACTCTTGTAGCGTAGTATGATAGAGAGGGGTTATCCTTTGACATAAGTCTATCGTAAGGCCTTTCTAGAATATGTCACAAAAATCCTCGTCAGTGAGGTTGGACATGGGACATCTCCTCACAACGTTCTCCTCAAATCGTACTGCATAAGTAAAAACAGTATCACTCAGCAGCATCTGCAGCCTTTCTACCCGAAGAACAAACTCTCTAACATCAATGTATTTGGGTAAAGTAGGTGGCGGTGTCACTACCCTGCTCTCTGGAGGGTCTGGAACCGGTGCTGGACAATTTGGCGGGAACTGCTGTATCATAATGTGTCGGAACTCAGCCCAGTCAAGCCCTATCAGCATGTCCTGGTCGCAATACTCCCAGAATATCCAAGCATCCTCATGAAATGTACCGACTGCTAACGTGACCTAGTAGTCCTCATCAATGTCACACTGGTGCATAATCGTCTCCACATCATGCAGCCAATCTCGGGTAGAAATCCCCTGTTGACCTCCCTCGAAGGTGGGTGGATGACTACCTCAGAAAGCGTGTACCACTCGTACTGACACTCTAGCTCCTACGTGGCTCGTCCTCCAACAACTGGAATATCGATGGCGATTGGTGGATTAACTACCGGTCAAGGAGGTGGTGCTTAGATCGGTGCTGGTGTACTAGCCCGTGGCACTGGCGGCTCAGGCGTTGGCAGTTGATGTACTAGTCGTTGAATCATGGACGGCCTAATCACAGACCTGGTCTATACCCTGATAGGTCCTTTCAGTCTGTATGGCTAAGGTCGCACGTATGGTGGCCTAGTCATCATATGTCCTACAAAATACATAACCTCGTATAAACGAAAAGTTAACTAACTTAAAGGAAGCTAACTTACTTGGATTGACGAGCAGGCTGCATTTTATGTCAATAGGGATATGGTCAAGTACTCTGATAACAACTTGTGATGCCCCCAACCTCAGCCACGCATAACTGTCTCGATCTGACTCCGTAGTCGACTGAGACAGCCCGTGCACCTCATCGGGTTGCCACTAAACACTTTTATTTTGAATCTCTCATTTTACAGGGCCTAAAATTTTCACCCATATATATTTTTTTCTTTTCAAAATACTTTTCTTGCATAATAGCATTATGTAAAAGCCATATAAAGTTTAGAATTGCACGTAGTTGCCTTTTTACAATACAACATAATTTACAAAAATACACTATCTATATTTTGTTTTTCAAAAATACATTCTCTTCAATGCACTCTTTTTGTAAGGACCACCTCGATCATGTACTTTAATTTTCAATTTAATGAGAAATTGAAGAATAATTTGATGCATTTTAGTACAATTTTTAAAGTATACGGTCAGGTACACGGCTGTGTAAGTGGCTGTGTACCACTCAGACTGTGTACGTGTGTGTAGCCGTGTAAGTATACATGGCCGTGTAGTAGAACACGGTCAGGTACATGGAAGGCTGTGTACCGCTTGGGTTAATGAACGTGTAAAAGGCCGTGTTTTCAAACATGGCCGTGTTAAAGAAATTCAGCTAGTACACACCTGTGTCCGGTATATACACGCCCGTGTTACATTATACACGCCCATGTTAGAAGCCGTGTTGAAGGCCGTGTAATGAGCAGAAAGCCGTTACACAGGCCCTCAAATTGCATGAAATCTAATTACTATGCAATGAGTAATTAAGTTGGAAAATATAGTATATTTCCCCATTGAATAGACTAAATAGATGCGGTACTGTTTAAGTACTATTCATGCAGTGAAAGGGGTGACTGACAGTGAACCCGGTCCACCCTATTATGTGTATATATGAATGAGACATGCAGTGTCGGGAAACTAATCTGGATGACTATTTCTTGACACAAGACTGGTAAATAGATCACCAGATCACTCGGACTGAACATCTAAGCACAATAGCGAGAGATAGCCCTAGCAAGGGTACGATATCGAGAAAATAGTCCAGATGACGTCCTCTCAACTAGAGACTGATAAAATCAGAGTCGGAGCACTCATACCAGTAGTTAAGTAGAAAACAGTGGATGATGAATAGAGAGAAACACAGTGTCAAGTTACTGGCCAAGACGGCCTTATTTTGACCTAAAACTGATAATGAACGGTTAGTAGACTCGATCTGGTTGATTGAGTACAAAACGAGATTTTTAGTTTGAGAGATATACAGTACCAGGGTGAGGGTCAAGATGACCTTTACTCGCCCCGAAACTGATATATTTGGGCTTAGAACGCCCAAATTAGTCAATCGGGCACCTGACACGTTTTTCGAGGTGGGGTCACACAGACCCCAAAAACTAGTTTAGATGACGTCCGATGGACATAAAGCTGATAAAAGTGGAATCAACACGTCCAAATTAGTCAAGAGAGACTGTGTTTGAAATTTCACCTGGGAACACCTTGGTTTGCATGCGAAAGGACAATACATTGTAGACACAACCACAGTTAGGATGTAAACAGTAATTTGGACTGATAATGGGCTCTTAGATAGTAGAAAACAACCAGGAATTTATAGTACAAAAATCGGATTTAGAAAACCAATTTTCTGATGAAAATTGGAACACTACCGAGAAAGGACCGAACACCGCAGTATAAAATTAGACTGCGATGAGAAGCCAACACAGATAAAATTGGCCTTAAATTTTCGTACCCCTTAGCTACAAAAGCAGCTGTAATCTGCAGCACACATAGCCCAAAAGGTGGCCATTAAAATAATTCCCTAGCCATGACACACTTGAATATTTTATTTAAGGGTTTTCAAAAAGCTAGTCAACAACAATTGTTTATTCCTCCCTCCTTCCAATGAGCAGCCCCATGCCCCTTTGGTTTGAAATTGGGCAACATATTTGTCCCAAGATTTGGCTAATTTGGTAGATAATTAAGTAGGATTAAGCCTAAGTAGTTTGATCAATTTTGCCTATAAAAGGCACCCTTTACACAAGGGATTTGTTTCCTTTCTTTTTGGCTTCCAAGACACTTTTCATTCCCCTTCTTCTCCTAGCTGTAGCCGAACCCTTGAGCCTCCCAAACCCTCACTTTTTCAAGCTTTAAATCATACCACAAACTTACCAAAAATCAAACCTTACAAGCTTGCACTAGGAGGATTCGAATCCAAGTCGTTCTAAGGCACCAAGGGTAAGTCTTCCAAAAACCAATCCTTGTAGTTTTAGTTTCTGTTTTGATTTGGTTTTTTAAGAGAAATTTTTGGTATTTGTTCTAGAAAATTAGATCCCATTCTCTTGGATTTCCACGACCATTTTTGCTTCCTCAAGCCTAGTTGAAACCATGCTTGGTTCAAGGCACGAAGGTAAACCTGATCTTGTGTTAGTTGGTTTTAAGTTTTAATCAAGGCCATTTATGTATATTTATTTATGCAAATGGTTTGTAATAAGTTTATGTTAAGCCCTTAGATTATCATCTTTAAGTTCATGTGGTTGTGGTTGTGTTTACGTTATATTTTTATGAATGGTTATGTGCGAATGAGAGCATGAATGTTTTAGTGGCTGGACACAAATCTGTCCTTAGGGAAAGGTCACGGATTTTGGCCATTTCGACCCCCTTAGGTTCCGAATTTGGGATTTGGTAAAACATAATATTTTAAGGAAATTTCGATACGGTCATTTTTGGGTCAAATAGGCCTCGGTAAAAAATGAGCCTAAGATAGGTTTTTAGAGTGTTTTTCACTCGGTGTCCAAAACTGGGAACAAAATCCGAACCCAGTGTTTAGTCTCGGGTTTTGCTAGAAATGAACCATTTAGAGTCCGAACCAGTTCTTGGACTCTACACAAAAATTGTAGATCTCGTCGAGACCTTGAGAACAACTTGTGTGTGTCAAAAATTTGGTCGTTTTGGGCCTCAAACTGAGCCGTTTTTACAGAGATGTAAAACTGGGATTTTTACAAAAAACTGGGCACCAAGCCCACGGGTTTAATGAAATTACGAGCCGTTAGAGTTAGATTTAGGCTCTGAGATGAACATGACATTTGTTCATCTTGTCGAGACGAAAACTTTCATGTTCGACAAAATTTCAAACAAAGTAGTTTAGACCAAGTTTCAAAATTGTTTTCAAAAGTGGTTCAAAAACCACCTTTAAAATGCAAGCTTTAAAAATATAATTTATACACTTCAAAATAAAAATGTGATTTTAACACTTTAAAATATGAACAAGGTTTTCATAAAAATGTCCCCCACCTTCCAACGGGTTGATAAGGGGGCGGTTTCAAAATAAGGAATTTTTCCAAGATTTTTACAAGTCAACCCAAACAATTTTTCAAAATAAAATAGTGTGTGTAGCCCGGTAGCTATCACACCAAACAAGCCTTAGTAGCCCTGTAGGCTACTACCCAAACAAGCCATAGTGGCCTGGTGGGCCATTACACCAAACAAGCCTTAGTAGCCCGGTAGGCTACTACACCCCAACAAGTGAAGTAACCCGGTCGGTTACTACACTAAGTTCACGTATAGTAACTCGATAGACTACTTAGTTACCAACACGCGAGTTAACCGGTCAGTTGACTGAGCGGTAAACTAGTCAACGGCCGCGTTTCAAACAGTATAGTGAGGAATGATGATTAATCTGTCAAGTAGACAATTAATCGGACACGATACGAGTTAGACACCAAATCCCCATAATAGGCCAATAGGGTACCGACGGGTCTCGGTACCCCATAGAAACGCAAGTTACACTAACATTAATAGTGACTCAATGAGAGTATTAATGAGAAACGTTATTGATGACAGGTGGTAACCTGTGAATTGATAAAGGCGTGTTTTCAAGTTGCTTGCAATTAGGTAAGTACAACTCCATCTATGGCATGAACGAAAATGCTTTTAAATGATATTTTACAGTATGTTAAAATATGTATGCCATGCACACTATGTTGCACCTCATGTTTAAGAGCATGTAGTTTCACAATCAAGTAGATTGATGAAAAAGCAAGATAGATGCCATATGTCCCTACCATATAGGATTTGGGACAGCTTAGAGAAGCATATGGCTAGAAAAGATAAACAAGACTGCAAGTAGTAAGCGTGTTGTACCGGCCTTTTCAAATGAAGGGGTTTTAAGTTAAAGCAGAAAGTTAAGCATCGGTTGATGACTCTCTGGCTATTTTATCACGGGCGTTACCGATGGTCTGTGCACGCACGGTACTGACACATGGGCCCTAAATAGACAAGAAAAAAAAAGAGAATTTTTGAAGCATAAATGAACATAACCGGATCATGCATTAGTTATAGTTCACCATGCTTCTAGACGCATTCAGTACATGATGTTTCTGTGATGCACATGTTATGTGAAGTTTTATAATCATTGATATGATATGTGATATGTTAAAGTGGTATATATGATATATGACTGCTTATATGTTTTTAAGTATGTACTATGTTTAAACATGTTTTGTGGTAAACATGTTGTACTTACTAGGCGTAAAGCTCACGTACTGTGTTTATGCTGTAGGTAAGCGTCCTACGGCTTAAACCCTAATGGGCAATGGTGGCGGCGGAGGCAGATGTGAGGGCAAGGTTATGGAGACACCGCGAGTTTATCTTCCGTAAACTTGAGTATCAGTATTTTGAATAGTAATGGTTAAATAGTACTTTGAATAGTAATTGTCAGATAGTATCTTTGAATAGTAATCGTTAAATAGTGTGTTTGAATAGTAACCGTTTAATGGTATTTTTGAATAGTAACCGTAAACCATATTTTTAAATAGTAATCGTTAAATAGTATTTTTAAATAGTAATTGTTAAATAGTATTTTTAAATAGTAATCGGTATACTTACGTATACAGTAAATACGTACATGTAAAAAAAATCCCTAATTTTATGATATCTAGTTAAGTATAAATTGCTAGAAAGTATAAGAAAAACAAGCAAATTTTAGTTTTCAGTGATGGTCCGGGCCACTGAGGGCACGGGGCATCACACTTTTGACGCTCAGTGGAGGACTGGTAATAGGACCATAATCCACAGTGGATTCCCTATCCCATTGACACCGCGTATCCTACCGCCATCCAGGTAATCTATTGGATAGGTTTCTTACCTACAATATAAACAAACCGGTGAGCTAATAGGCTCAATAAGTTCAAACATGCATAATATGAATCATATAGATTAAAAAATATCAATACCAAAATTTCCTACTATTCACTTATGAACAGTAACTTTGACTTTTGGTCGATAAATAGTAACTTTGACTCTAACTGGTTACTATTTATGTCACCCTAACCGAGTCCACTACACTTAATGTTAGTGTCGGTTATGCTAAATTATGCTCAATTATGGCTTTCATCACATTTTTGGTCATTATCTTTGTTTATGTTCTGGATTCGAGTTCATTTTGACCTTGTACCGTTTTCATGTATGCACTGACTGTGAGGGGTCTTGGGAGCGACCCTGAGGCTAATCCTTCCTAGTCTATCATCGCTCGAAGCAGTCATTGTGTCCCCGAAGGACTTGCAAACCTCCACCTTATTATTGGAGACCAGTACGCCAAACATGGTTTCATTACCGTCTTTCAATTTTAGTTCCGACTGGGTGGCATTAATTATCACCTCAAAGCCATGAACCTTTGTTACCCGTAAGTCTTACACATTCTTTCTTTTAAGGGTGTGTCTTAAATTTAGTCACACTCTTTCTGTAGTGTACCACAGTACACCTCTCAATTTATCATCTCTCTGGGTGTGTTAGTCTATTTACACCTTAGTGCCCGTAGGAATTAACAGCTAATGTTCAATTAGTACATAATTAAATATCACAGTATTTCATGTTGTAGACATGAAAATGCTTGAACTTACTACAATTGCGATAATGTCCACCTTCAGAAATCCTCCGCAGTTTTATTACTTTCTTTAGTTTAGGTCCCTACAGACAGAGTATTGCCCGTTAATACCCATTATCAATTATCACTTTAGATATATTCATTTTATTATTTATTTTACAACAAATTTCATCTCTTTATGTGGTACACGGCTTGCAACACGCTCGTGTCCAAACCCGTGTATCTCTCGGGTTTACACTACACGCCCGTGTTCCAAAGTACACGCCCGTGTACTTTATAAATTTTGGATTTTCAGTTTTAAAATTTTAGTTATGGCCTCTAGAATCTTATTTAAAGCATTCTAGATCCTTTACGGTCCCTTCCGAGCCTTTCAGAAATTTTTGGTCAAAATGACTATTTTGCCCCTGACGGGTTTCGGGACTGTAACAATTCCGTTCTATTATTTTTCTGAGATTTTCTAAACTCAAATATCATAAAATAATATTTCTTAGGTTTCAATATATTTTTACAACATTATTTGCTGCAAATTTGATAACTATTCTTCACCTAACCCTCGAGTACTATTCATCCGACACTTAGGGTCGTTTCTCGGTTTTCTAGCGTTTCAGAACCTCAAATGGGTATTTCACTACTCATGAAATGTTTCTTATCCCGTTCCCGAGCCTTGGTTCTTGAGGAGCTCGGGTTTTCTATCTCGTTCATAAATTTTCCCTCGTTTCCTAAAATACCCCTAACATCAATTTTTCTTGTTTCCGGCATTTTAGACACTAGAAGGTCGTTTTATTATTCTTTTTAGGTTTAGTTTTCAATTATCAATTCTAACCTACCGAGGGGTCTCGGTTTTATTTCCAAGCCTATATTTTTACCCCTCGTTTCCTGAAATGCCCTTATGCAGTTTTAGAAATTTCGGCAGCATTTCCACTTATGTTTTTAGGTTTCCCTGGCATTTGGTATGCCTTAGAACCTTAGTACCAGAGGCCTCTTTTACGCAAAGTTACCAAACTTTACATAAAAATTTTCACATTATCCATCATTCAATTTACAACACACAATTCATCAATTTTTCCCAATTATAGCCACGGTTTCTCATGGTATTCAACACCAAGAAATTTTCATCACAATGCTAAATTATCACATTCCATTCTTAAGGTTTCTAATGGTACATTTCAACATTAAAACCTAAGAAATTTTCATTCCAACCTAGCCTTTACATGCCACGGTTTTCATGCTTAAAACCTTAGGAAAATTTTTTCCTCATTCCTAGGGTTCTTATTACACATTTCCTCAACATTTTTCATCACAAAATTTTCCATTTCTTCACACCAAAGCCCATGGATTTCACAAAGAAACATGCACAATTTTTGCTTGTTTCAAGGTTCTAAAACATGCTTTGATCCAAATATCACCAAACCAACATAAACACTAAAATAAATCATCAAATTTTCAACATTTTCTACTCAATATGCCACGGTTTTTTTTGAAGAAATCACTAAGAAATGCTTCAAAATGTGGCTCACCTTATCAATTCGATCCCTTGCAACTTGGACTAGGATTGAAAGCTAGTTTGGTGTAAAATTTTTGCTAAAATTTTGGCTAAGGGGGGAAGGAAGCTCATGGATTCAAAGGGCTAGAATTTGGCTGGCTTTCTTCATTTTTTTCAAGTGAATTTCATCACCTATTTATAGGCAAAAGGGTGGAGGACCTCTTAGCAAATTTTCTCAACAATTTGTTAATTGTCTGGGGACTTTTTAGCAATATTTTTGGGGTAAAAATGAAAATTTTTGGCTGATTTTTTCTTCCTTTGGCTGAACCCCTTTTCTCCTATTTTCCTAAATTTTTTTTAAGCCATTTTGGCTTAATCTTGGCCATTGATCCAAAATTTCATTAATCCTAGCCATTAATGCTACCTAACTTCTTTAATAAGCTTTAATTTCCATTTATTACATCACATTTATGATGTCACATATAACATCATCTAATTAATTCATATATTAATTCGTGGTCAAAGTTTGACCAAAAGTCAAACTGAATGGAAATTTATTGAAATCGTGTAGGCGGTTTCTGGCGCCTCCGGTACGATCAGTCTGCCTTATTTTGCTTTCGTTTGACCAGAATTCATTACCGTAAAATTTTTGTTTTTTAGTGCACTTCGGTGCACTCTCCAAGGTTTTTGGCTCCGTTTTAGGGCCGGCTCACCCATTTCTGTCCAGAAATATTTTCCATCTCTGAACTCACTCTTTTTACCACTATTAAAACATTTTCATTGTATTCTCAATTGTATTAATACACAACTTTTTCACATTTTATGCATTAAAATTATTATATACATACAATTTTAAATTTCTCCGAGAATCTCAAAATTCCCGGTTATCACATAGTTATCCAATGAAAACGTTAGACTAGCAATGCAAGGTTGTGAACTTTTCTTTGCCTCTTACATTGCTTATTGTTTAATTATCTTATCTATATATGAAGTTTAGGATAATGCTATCATTTTGTTTTTTTGATATCTAAAGAGACGAATGTCTAGAACATAATTAATTTCTCCCAAGTCTTTCGTATCAAACTATTGGGATAACCAAAGTTTGACCGATGTTAAGTTCCTTATATCATTCCTAATGAGCAGTATGCCATTGATATAGAGTACTAGAAAGACTACTTTACCATCCTTTATACTTTTATAAACATAAGGTTTATCAACGTTCTGCTTAAAACTGAATGTTTTGATTGCCTGATCAAATCTTTGGTTACATAAGCGGGATGCTTGCTTTAATCCACAAATGGATGTAAAAAACTTGCAAACTTTCCTCTCTTGGCCTTTTGTCACAAACCCTTCAAGCTATACCATATAGATACCCTCATCAAGAGGACCATTCAAAAATGCCATCTTGACATTTGTTTTCCAGATCTAGAAATCGAGAGCTGAAACAATGGATAAAAGAATGTGAATATACTTTAGTATCGTAACAGAGGAAAAGGTTTGATCGTAATCAATTCTAGCATTTTCTGTGTACCCCTTTACCATAAGTCTAGCCTTAAAAGTTTCAACTTTCCCTTCCACATCTCTCTTTCTTTCGTAGACCCACTTGCACCTAATGGGTTTGATCTCATTTGGTAGGTCTACAAGTCCCCAAACAAAGTTGGATTCTATAGAATCCATCTCATTGTTCATGGTCTGTTTCCAAGATTTAGAATCAATATCATTTATGGCCTTCTCATAAGTAACCGGGTCATCATTATGCTTATGAGCTTTGGCCTGGTATACCTTAGCATCATAATAAAGAAATTAGGTTTCCTAAAAATCCTCCCACTACAACGAAGCACCCTAAACTATTGATTGTTTGTAGGTCTTTCATTAGAACTCAGACTTGCGTCCAAGATTGAAACCTATAGAGTAGTTTTACCACTCGATAACTCCTCTAACACCATTTTACTTTAAGGCTTAAAGTTATTCATGTACTTTCTTCTAAGAATGTCACATTGAGACAATGACCTTTTATTCCTTCAGGATATAGAACAGACCTCCTTTAGTTTCTTTTGGATACCCTATAAACATACACAATTCTAATCGTGATTCCAACTTCTTCGCATCCTCATCCAAATCATGTGCCAGGCAGCCTCATATTTTCATATGTCCAAGGGAAGGCTTCTTCTCATGCCATAATTCATATGGAGTCCTAGGAATTAATTTACTTGGTACTTAGTTCAAACTATAGCACATCGTTTAAAGTTCATATTCCCAAAATGATAATAGTAATGTTGAATAGCTCATTATGGACAGTACCATATCCAACAAGGTCTTGTTTCTTCTTTCAGTTACACCATTGTGTTATGGAGTACTAGGTGTAGTCAATTGGGATAAAATCCTGTTCTCTATAAGTTGTCCTGGAAATTCATTGGAGAAGTTACCACCTCAATCTGATCAAAGTGTTTTTATAGATTTACGTAATTGGTTTTCTACTTCCATAGATACTCTTTGAAATTGTCAAAGGTTTTGCTCTTGCAATGTATCAGGTACACATATCCATACCTCGAGTAAGTGTCTATAAAAGTGACATAATTCTTGTACCTTGTTCACCCCTCAACATTAATTGAGCCACATAAGTTGGTGTGCATAATTTTTAAGAGTTCATTAACCCTAATACCCTTAGCTCCAAAAGACCTCTTAGTCATTGTACCCTTAAGGCATGACTCATATTGGAGAACACGTATCTCCTTCAGAGTATTGAAAAGACCGTTTTTCACCAATCTTTAGATCCTCTCTTGATTTATATGACTAAGTCTTACATGTAAAAGGTATGCCTTATTAGAGCGTAAAACTTTTAACATTTTAGATTTATCAACTAGTTTAGTGTCAAGCAGTAGTACATCTTAGATTTGACCAAATAAAGATTTCCATCTATTCATCCAAAAAGATATCATACTTGTTTTTGTAAATATCAACTCTTTTATTAAAAGATACTGAATAAGAATCTCTTATCAAATAAGCTACCAATGTAAGGTTCTTCTTAAAATTAGGAATATAAAAATAGTTTTTTAAAACCTAAATTTATCAAAATAAAGATATATATCTCCCACTACTTTAGCCACTACTGAACTACCATCTCTAGACTACAATGAGAGGCCCCAATCATATAGACTTCTTGTTTCTACAAACCTCTATAAAGAAACACAAACATGATTAGTGGCTCTTGAATCAATGACCCAAGTGTTTTTTGATTTTTCCGTCAAATAAGCTTTCAAATAAAGAAGATCCTTACCTTCCTTGCCTTTAACAGCTAGAAATTCCTTGCAAGGCTTCTTAAAATGGCCTACATTCTCACAATGGAAGCACTGTACTTTTTATGGCCCTTAGGCTTCTTGTTCTTTTTCTTTTTCTTCCTATCTGTGATAAAAGAAATAGATGAACTAAAAGCCCCTTGCTTCTTCTTTGGCTTCTTCTTGTTCCTAGATGGTTTAGAAAACTCTGCTAAGTTGGCCTTTCCCTTTATATAGACCAGAACCCCATCATTGGTCATCAACTTATAAGCCTGAAGTTGCTTTATGAGCTCGGTAAATCCTAACTCTTTTATCGGCAGATTGTATATGGCTTTAAACCCCACAAAATCCTTAGGTAGAGTTTTGAACACTATCTCAATTTGGGTGTTGTAGTCTATCTTACCACCATTGTTAGTAGCCCTAGCAACATATCCTCCAAGTTTTCCATGATCTCTCTGGCAACTTGATAGGTTTCATATTACTTATGTAAAAAATTTATCATGCTAGCAAGGATGTAGCATCGAGCTATCTCGTTAGATTCTCTGCAATGAGTATACATGATAAGGACCCCCTCAAGTGGTACATCAGGTCGGGGCCCTAGTGGGCATGATTCATCTAGTATGAACTTGTGTTTCTTGCAGTTGAGAACTATTAGTAGATTTATTTATTTTATAATTATTGTCATTAAGTTTGTTTTTAGTTAGTATTGAGATTATAGGCGTTGTGGGCTTGACCCCTCTAGCTTGGATCGTCCACCTTATCTTGCTTGCTTGTCTTTATAACTCTTCTTTTTCTTTCGGGGTTTAAAAGATTTGTACTTGAAAAACTAGGAATATATATATATTTTTAAAACTTGACTGAATGAAACTATTAATTATTTGAAATCATGTATACATAAATATATGCGTACTACTTAATATATTTTTTTTTTCCAAAATATGTTTTGCGGTCTTGTTAATTTAAAGTACGTAAAAATAAAAACATACTTTCAAGCTTGTTTCACTACTTTACATACTACACTCTTGTCTTATGTTTATACATCACTATTACACTTTCTTTCTTTTTCACTTTAATTACAGCGGAACTCTGTGAAACGGAACCATAACCCGTCCATGACATCGCTGGGATCTGCCTGCCAGTCCGCTACTCTTGTTTCATATTGCTGGTGGCTTACCTTTATTACCTACATCACGAATCGACTAATGAGCTAAAGCTTAGTAAGTACAAACATACAAGTAAACAAGTTGAATATACCATACTTAGGGTTAGTCAACTTATGACCAATTATTTTCTCACTCCTATGCTTTACTTATTCTTTCTATTCTATTTCTTTCTTTTCTTTGCTTTACTTTATCTTGCTTAATCTTTCACTTGTGGGCCCGTGGTTGGACGTACCTAGTGCGCGCAGACCGATAGAGGATCAGGGGAGCGACCCACTAATCAACCCTAAGGTCATCTCTGGACTACTACCTGTAGGTAGCAAGTCAAGCCATCAACTACCTCATTATTAGCGAGGTAGCGCCACACAACTAGGGTGGAGGCTATCTTTGAACCTCAAAACTGGAGAGGCCGGTACGCTAACCTTAACTTTTAAGTCTTATTATTTGACTTATCTTATTCCTCTTTTCTTTATCTAATCTTGCTTAACTATTCTCGTGAACATGTTAGTATCATGTCACAAACTGAATAACTTAAATGTGTATATATATAATACAACTCTATGGCAAGTCAATTCGTGAGCAGACAATTAAATGTCTGTACTTACAGCACTTGTGCTAGTATAAACTTCTGTGGTCCGTCAAGCTCCTTTGTCCGCCTCTAGTTGAGTTTCTGAAAGACATAACGTCATCAGTCAATACATTTTCATTAACTGACTTTATTATACTAAAATCTGAACTTTAGCTTTTAAAATCTTAATTAAAGTCTTATAACGATATTTAAAGTCCTAATGACTCTATTTAGACTTTTCTAGCACTCTAGCAACCATTTTTGAGCATTTCAGAAATTTTGGTAAACTGGGTGAATAGTAATTTCTAAATGTAAATAATACTATTCACATGAATAGTGCCATGAACGTGAATAGTCTATGTATGTGAATAGTAACTGGGCCAGGGGACGTTTCTATTTTTTTTGTTTAGACCAGGTTCCCTAAGTCCGAGAACTATAAAATAGCTAACTGGAGGGTTTAACGCCCCTTTCTTGACTTTTCTAGACTTTTTGGTCAAAATGACCATTTTGCCTCTAACGGGTCTTGGGGTCGTAACATTCTCATTTTAGTGCTTAAACGGGATTTTCTGAGTCCCTGAAATCTTAAAACAATCTTTTCTAGGTCTCGGTAAATTTTTACAACTTAATTGTTGCGATTACACTATTTACTTATCACTCGTCCCTCAGGTGGTACTATTCCAACCCTTGGGGTCGTGGCTCGTTTTTCTAGTGTTTCGGAGCTTCAAACGAGCTTTTCACTAATCTTAAAAACGTTTCTTATTCTCTTCCCGACCTAGGTCTCCGAGGGGCTCGGGTTTTTTTCCATCCCGACCCTAAACTTTACCCTTGTTACCCAAAACGTCCTTGACGATATTTTTTTTCCGTCCTCTCGACATTTTAGATTTTTGCGGTCGGTTTACTATTCTGCTAGACTTGCTTTCTTACTTCAAACTCAAAGGTACCAAGGGATCTCGGTTTTCATTTCCGAGTATATTTTTATCTCTCGTTTTCAGAAATGCCCTTAATGCCGCTTTAAAAATTTCGGTAGCATTTCCGCTTAAATTTTAGGTTTCCAGCGTTTAGGAAACACCTCAAAACCATCTATCCTAATCTAAACCTGTCACGTACTATACCAGAGGCCTATTTCACGCAAAAGTTTCTAAACTTTTATGTAAAAACTTTCCACACTTTCATTGCACAATTCACACACAAAGTCTTTATTTTTCAATCACTTAGGCCACGGTTTTAGTTTAGGTTTCCAACACTAAAACTTTCTTTCTTTCAAGCATTCTTTCTCTAACTTTTCTTCTTGGTTTTTTAAGGCATATTCAATACAGAAACCAAATAAAATTCTTGTTGAAATATCACTTGGATGCCACGGATTTTATGCTAAATCCTAACCTAACTTTGGTTTTCAACTCAACCACTTACACAAGCTTATATTCTACATCATTCTAACTTACCACAACACTAAATCACATGATTTTTTTTTACATGTTCTTCACACTAGGTATACATGGTTCCTTTTTAGAAAACTTTTACAAAATTTTGTTTCAAACTTTTTAACTTTTCTTTCTAAACATTTTACACATCAAAACACATGTTTAAATCAACCAAAACCAACTCAAAATTCTTTCCAAACCCCAGTAACATACACGGTTTTTCTTGAAACAAACCGAATCCCACTTTGGTTTTAAGCTTTCAAATTTTCTTTCTAGTTGTTTTACATATCAAAGCACACTTTAAAACAACAATTTAATTAAATCAAACTTGAAATTCTTTGAACCCATACACTTAGCCACGGGTTCCTCTCAAAACTAACATGAAAAATTCTTGTTTCAAGCTTTTAAATTACTCTTTAACTATTATGCAAACTAATTAACCTTAAACAACAAGGTTTGAACTAAACTTTTCTCATTCCTTTCTACTCAACATAGCCACGGATTTTTGCTTCAAAATACCAAACAAAAGCTTGAAATTTGAAGCTTACCTTGCTATGTTACTCAACACTTGCTTAGGAAGAACTTTGCTTAAGATTTTGACACCAAACTTTGAAGAAACTCAAGCTCAATGGAGGGGAAGAGTCACGGCTTCAAAGGGCAGCAAAGGGGCTATAATTTCGAAAAAAATTCTGATTTCATGAAGCCAAAAACATTTTTATAAACGAAGGCCAAAAATGAGGGCTTTTTAGCAATTTTCTTTAGGGACTTTTTAGCAACCTTTTAAGGGTTTATTTGTAAACTTTTAGGGGTCAAATCATAATTATTTTGGCTGTCTTTCCAGCTGTAAAACCGACCTATTCAGCCCTTATCCGTGAAATTTTTTAAAAAAGTCAACTTTGTATTTTTGGCTTAATCTTAGCCCTTGATCTTACCTACCTTAATCTTAGCCATTCATCCTACCTACCACCCTTTTTCTTCTAATTTCTTATTCCTAATTATGACATCATCCATGATGTCATCTAATTAATCCATACGTCAAAGTTTGACCAAAAGTCAAATAGAACCAAATTTTACCGAAATCACGTAGACGGGTTTCTGACGCCTCCTGTGCTATCGGTTTACCTTATTCTACTGTCGTTGGGCTAAAAATCAATGACGAAGTTTTTCATCCTTTAGTAACCTTAGGTTTTACCTAGGGTAATCTCTTGGTTTTTTTGGCCCTAAAATGCTTCATCATTTTACCGAAGATGACGAAATTTCTGGGGTGACATACCGGAGGACTTGTCTAGCCATCCGTACTGTCAAATTATTCTAATACTTGTCTTAAAACTCTTAAAAACCCTAAATTACTTTTCTTACTGTGCTCTTACTTTAGCTTGCCATATTCTTATCTTTACACTGTTTAGATATCGAAACTACTCCTTTTTGACCGTTTTGGCCTGAAATCACTTTCTTACTCATATAGTTTATTCTCTACTTATTTTGGGAGATTTTAATTCCTCCAAAACATCTATTTATTACTATCAATACTATAATTTGTCTAATTACAAACATAGTGTTTCTTTACATTCTTGCTTACAGAACTCATAGAAAACCCTAGATTAAACTAAGTTACACTACTAGAATTCTCTGGTCGTCACATTCACCCCTCCTTAAAAATTTTCGTCCTAAAAAATCAAAACAGGTGGGGGTACTTGGCTCTCATCTCATCTTCTCTTTCCCACGTGGCCTCTTCTACGTTATGATTTTTCCATAGAACTTTGACCAGCGGGATGCTTTTATTTTTTGATATCTTCTCTTCTCGTGTAAGTATTTGCATCGGTTGCTCTTCGTAAGAGAGATCCTCTCAAACTTGGATTGGCTCATAATCTAGGACATGCGAAGGGTCCGAGATGTACTTTCTTAGCATAGATACATGGAAGACATTATGCACTGAAGATAATTCTGGTGGCAAAGCTATCTTATAGGCCACTTTCCCAATCCGACTAATAATTGGGAAAGGTCCTATGTATCTTGGACTCAACTTTCCTTTCTTTCCAAAACGCATGACACCTTTCATTGGTACTACTTTTAAAAATATGAAGTCTCCCTCGTTGAACTCTAGGAATCTTCGTCTTTTATCTGCGTAGCTTTTCTGACGACTTTGTGCAGTTTTCATTCTTTGTTGAATCTTTTGGATCACGTCTATCGTTTCTTGGATAAACTCAGTTTTATGAAGTTCTTTCTCCCTGAGTTCATACCAGTGAATGGGAGATCTACACTTTCGTCCATATAATGCCTCGTAAGGAGCCATCCTGATGGATGCTTGATAGATGTTGTTGTAGGAGAGTTCTATTAAAAGTAGCTTCTTGTTCCAGACTCCCTTGAAATCTAAAATACAAGCGTGAAGCATATCTTCTAGCGTTTGAATCGTATGCTCAGACTGTCCGTCAGTCTGAGGGTGAAATGCAGTGCTGAATCTTAGTTCTGAGCCCATTGCCTCTTGTACACTTTTCCAGAAATTGGATGTGAACCGACTGTCACGATCTGACACTATTGTTGTCGGTATTCCATGTAATCTCATAATGTTGGCAATGTACAATTCTGTGAATTTCTCCAATGTGTATGTCATCTTTACGGGTATAAACTGAGCGAACTTGGTCAATCGATCCACCACTACCCATATCATGTCAAATCCTTCACTTGTCTTGGGTAGCCCTACCACGAAATCCATGGTTACGTGCTCCCACTTCCACTCTAGAATCTCTAATGGCTATAGTTCTTCGGCTGGCCGCTGATCTCTACTTTGACTCTTTGACATGTTAAGCAGCTGTTGATGTGTTTAACAATGTCATTCTTCATCTTTTTCCACCAAAAGTGCTGCTTTAAATCTTGATACATTTTCGTACTGTCCGGATGCACTGAATATGGAGTGTCATGGGCCTCTATCAGAATTCTTTTCTTCAAATCTTCTTCATCTGGTACACAGATTCTTCCTTGGAAGAGTAAAGTTCCATCTTTGGAGAGGTGGAACTCTGACTTGTCATTCTTATAGGCTTCTTCTTTAAGCCTTTTGAGAGTAGCATCTAGCTCTTGAGCCTCTTTAATCTCCTCAAGAATTGTTGGTTTGAGTTGCATTGCCGCTAATTTTCCTGAAATTATCTCTACTCCCAACAAGGAGATCTCATGTTGAAGTGGCTTAGGCAGCTTATCGATGGCTATCTGCTCTAGCATCGTTGATGTACGACTCAATGCATCTGCTACTTTGTTTGCCTTACCGGGGTGATATAAGATCTCACAATCATAATCTTTCACTAACTCCAACCATCTTCTTTGTCTCATCTTAAGCTCTTTCTGAGTAAAGAAATACTTTAAGTTCTGGTGGTCGGTGAAGATTCTACATCGGACTCCATATAGGTAATGTCGCCATATCTTCAAAGCAAATACGACGGCTGCTAACTCCAAATCATGAGTCAGATAGTTCTTTTCGTGCTCTTTGAGTTGTCTTGATGCATAGGCTATTACTTTTCCATCCTGCATCAGTACAGCTCCTAGACCTGTCCTGGAGGCATCACTATAAATGTCGAAATCTCCTTCATCCTTTGGAGTTGTGAGAACTGGAGCACTGGTCAACCGGTTCTTCAGCTCTTGAAAGCTTTCTTCGCACTTCTTTGTCCACTTGAACTTCTTCTCCTTGTGTGTGAGAGCAGTGAGAGGGGCAGCTAATCTGGCAAATCCCTCTACAAATCTCCAGTAATAGCCCGCTAATCTAAGGAAACTCCGGATCTCGGTCACATTCTTTGGAGGAGACCACTTGCTTACCGCTTTGATCTTTGCTGGGTCTATTGAAATTCCGTCTTTAGAAACGACATGTCCTAAGAAGTGGACCTTATCCAGCCAAAATTCACATTTGGAGAACTTTGCATATAGCTACTGCTCCTTCAGAGTGCGTAACACAATCCGAAGATGCTCCTCGTGCTCCTTCCAATCTTTCGAGTATATAAGGATGTCATCGATAAACACAATGACAAACTGGTCTAAAAATTCCTTGAATACTCGATTCATCAGATTCATAAAAGCGGCTGGTGCATTCGTTAATCCAAAAGGCATAACGAGAAATTTGTAGTGCCCGTATCATGTTTAGAATGCGGTCTTTGGATGTCTCTTTCTTTAATTTTTAACTGGTGATAGCCGAATCGAAGGTCAATCTTCGAGAAGACAGTGGCTCCTTTTAGCTGATCGAATAAATCATCGATTCTTGGTAGAGGATGTTTATTCTTGATCGTGACTTTGTTGAGCTCACGATAATCTATGCACATTCAGAGGGTTCCGTCCTTTTTCTTCACGAAGAGAACTGGAGCTCCCCACGGCCAATAACTAGGCCATATAAAACCTTTCTCTAATAACTTCTTCAGCTGAACTTGTAATTCTTTAAGCTCGGCGGGTGCCATCCTGTAAGGGGCCTTAGAAATCGGAGACGTTCCTGGCAGCAGCTCGATCTCGAAGGTAATCTCTCGATCAGGAGGAAGTCCCGGTAATTCTTCTGGGAATACCTCCACAAACTCGTTGATCACTGGTACCTCGCTCGGCTGTAGTTCTACCTTCTTGGTGGTGTCCTTGACGTAAGCTAGATATCCGGTACAGCCACTAGATATCAGCTTTCTTGCCTGCAGGGGACTGATCAGCATTTTCAACTGCTTCTGAGAATGCCCTTTATACTCAAACTGGTCTTTTTCTCCAAACTGGAACACTACTTTTCGTCGTCGACAATCAATGGTCGCTCGATATTTTCCAAGGAAATCCATTCCAAGGATAATGTCATAATCGACTAACTTTAAGACGACTAAATTGACATACAACTCCCTATCAGCAACAATTACTGGCACATGACGTAACTAGTAATCGGACAATAATACCTCACCAGACGGCAAGGTGGTTTTAAACACTTGGCCAATTTTATCCTTGGCATGACAAACTCTTTCTACAAAGCTATGTGAGGTAAATGAATGTGATGCACCGGAGTCAAATAAAACAAGTGCAGAGCTTTGGGCAACAAGAAGCTGACTTGTCACCACATTAGAGGTGTCTGCCTCTACGTCGTCCCTGGTGTAGGCTAACAAATGTGCCTCGATCTTTGGTATAATCTCCTAACGCCCTGGCTGAATAGGCGGTCCTTGTATGGCATGGACCTGGCTCGTCTGTCGGGACTGAAAGGATCCCAACTAGTTCTGTCGGTTGGATGTGCAAGCCCCAGCATAATGGCCTTCTCTGCCACAAACATAGCATGCGGTACTCCCCAACTTGCACTCGCCCTTATGCAGTCTTCCACATTTTAGGCATGGTTGTCGGTTTTGTACTCCTTTTAAGCTTTGTCTCTGCTGGGTGTTGCGAGTATTTTGGCCCTAATTTTCATTCGGGTTTCCTTTTCGCTTATTGGCATTCTGCTGGTTCTGGTTATTTTTCTGACCAGGCTTTATTCCTTGACCAGATTTGCTACTTTGGCCAGCTTGGTTGTTCTTCTGAGTCTGCTTTGCTAGATCTCTTTCTTTCTTCTTCTCCTCCCAGACTTTTTTTCTTTCTTCCTTAGCTCTGCTCAGACGATGCTCAGCCCTCATGGCTCTGCTCACACAGTCTGCTACAGTGGTTGGCGGGGTCTCGCCACTCTCCACGTTTAGGGCTATATCTTGTCGGAACATATTGATTATCCTCTGTACCCACTCTTCTTTTGTGGGTACCAAATGCGGACACAGTCGAGCTAATCTGTCGAATTTACGGTAGGCTTCAGTCACTGTCATCTCGCCTTGCCTCAGCTCATCGAACTCTCTTTGTTGAGCTCGTAAGGTGTCAAGATTGAAATACTTCCTGTTAAATTCTCTGAGAAAGTCGTTGCAGGTCATCCTTCTAATATCCCTTCGGATCTTTATTGTCTCCCACCAATAATGAGCATCCTTTGTTAATATGCAGGAGGCGCAAAGGACCTTCTCTTGGTCTGTTAGATCCATGAACTCAAAAATGGTCTGCAGTGAAGCTAACCATTCTTCAGCCTCTAAGGGTTCTATAGATCCCTCAAACTCTTTTGGCTTCATCTTTCAGAACCATTCATACAATGATCCCTGATTGGCTCCAGCTCGGGCACCTATCGCTACTTCAGGCACCATTCGCACTGGTGGTGCTACTGGTTCAAGAGCTGGCTGTGGCTCCGGTATTGGTGCTTGAGGTGGAGGGAAATTCGCTTAGGCCCCATTCCTCTGTTCTAATAGCTCTTGTAGCCTCTGGTTCTGTCTTTCTTATGCCTCTAGCCGAGCTTGTATGTTGGCTAGGACAGCGGCTAAATCTGCTTCTTGAGCTTGCGCAGCTCGTGTGCGAACCATGTTGCTGTGTCTGACCTATAACAGTAGTGACATGGTTTAGTGCTAAATTAGATATTTATTATTTAAAATTAACTTACTTGGACTGAGTAGGTGCAGATACTGAAATGTCATGGAAGGTCGATAGTAGAACCGCTCGCTCTGATACGAACTCTTGTGGGCGCGACCCCTTTAGCTTGGGTCGTCCACCTTATCTTGCTTGCTTGTCTTTATAACTCTTCTTTTTCTTTCGGGGTTTAAAAGATTTGTACTTGAAAAACTAGGAATATATATATTTTTTTAAAACTTGACTGAATGAAACTATTAATTCTTTGAAATCGTGTATACATAAATATATACGTACTACTTAATATATTTTTTTTTTCCAAAATATATTTTGTGGTCTTGTTACTTTAAAATACATACAAATAAAAACATACTTTCAAGCTTGTTTCACTACTTTACATACTACACTCTTGTCTTATCTTTACACATCACTATTACACTTTCTTTCTTTTTCACTTTAATTACAGCGGAACTCTGTGAAACGGAACCATAACCCGTCCATGACATCGCTGGGATCTACCTGCCAGTCCGCTACTCTTGTTTCATATTGCTGGTGGCTTACCTTTATTACCTACATCACGAATCGACTAATGAGCTAAAGCTTAGTAAGTACAAACATACAAGTAAACAAGTTGAATATACCATACTTAGGGTTAGTCAACTTATGACCAATTATTTTCTTACTCCTATGCTTTACTTATTCTTTCTATTCTATTTCTTTCTTTTCTTTGCTTTACTTTATCTTGCTTAATCTTTCACTTGTGGGCCCGTGGTTGGACGTACCTAGTATGCGCAGACCAATAGAGGATCAGGGGAGCGACCCACCCATCAACCCTAAGGTCATCTCTGGACTACTACCTATAGGTAGCAAGTCAAGCCATCAACTACCTCATTATTAACGAGGCAGCGTCACACAACTGGGTTGGAGGCTATCTTTGAACCTCAAAACTGGAGAGGCCGGTATGCCAACCTTAACTTTTAAGTCTTATTATTTGACTTATCTTATTCCACTTTTCTTTATCTGATCTTGCTTAACTATTCTCGTGAACATGTTAGTATCATGTCACAAACTGAATAACTTAAATGTGTATATATATAATACAACTCTATGGCAAGTCAATTCGTGAGTAGACAATTAAATGTCTGTACTTACAGCACTTGTGCTAGTATAAACTTCTATGGTCTGTCGAGCTCCTTTGCCCGTCTCTAGTTGAGTTTCCTAAAGACATAATGTCATCAGTTAATACATTTTCATTAATTGACTTTATTATACAAAAATCTGAACTTTAGTTTTTAAAATCTTAATTAAAGTCTTATAACGACATTTAAAGTCCTAATGACTCTATTTAGACTTTTCTAGCTTTTTAGCAACCATTTCAGAGCATTTCAAAAATTTTGGTAAATTGGGTGAATAGTAATTTTTGACGGTGAATAGTACTATTTACGTAAATAGTGCCATGTACGTGAATAGTAACTGGGCCAGGGGACGTTTCTATTTTTCTGCTTAGACCGGGTTCCCTAAGTCCGAGAACCATAAAATAGCTAACTAGAGGGTTTAATGCCCCTTTCTTGACTTTTCTAGACTTTTTGGTCAAAATGACCATTTTGCCCCTAACGAGTCTTGGGGTCGTAACATTCTCATTTTGGTGCTTAAACGGGATTTTCTAAGTCCCTAAAATCTTAAAACAATCTTTTCTAGGTCTTGGTAAATTTTTACAACTTAATTATTGCGATTACACTATTTACTTATCACCCGTCCCTCGGGTGGTACTATTCCAACCCTTGGGGTGGTGACTCGTTTTTCTAGTGTTTCGGAGCTTCAAACGAGCTTTTCACTAATCTTAAAAACGTTTCGTATTCTCTTCCCGACCTAGGTCTCCTAGGGGCTCGGGTTTTTTTCCATCCCGACCCTAAACTTTACCCTTGTTACCCAAAACGCCCTTGACGATATTTTTTTCTGTCCTCTCGACATTTTAGATTTTTGGGGCCGGTTTACTATTCTGCTAAACTTGCTTTCTTACTTCAAACTCTAAGGTACTGAGGGATCTCGGTTTTCATTTCCGAGTATATTTTTATCGCTCGTTTCCTGAAATGCCCTTAATGCCGCTTTAAAAATTTCGGTAGCATTTCCGTTTAAATTTTAGGTTTCCGGCGTTTAGGAAATACCTCAAAATCATCTATCCTAATCTAAACCTACCACGTACTATACCAAAGGCCTATTTTACGCAAAAGTTTATAAACTTTTACGTAAAAACTTTCCACACTTTCATTGTATAATTCACACACAAAGTCTTTATTTTTCAATCACTTAGGCCATAGTTTTAGTTTAGGTTTCCAACACCAAAACTTTCTTTCTTTCAAGCATTCTTTTTCTAACTTTTCTTCTTGGTTTTATAAGGCATATTCAATACCAAAACCAAATAAATTCTTATTGAAATATCACTTGGATGCCACGGGTTTTATGCTAAATCCTAACCTAACTTTGGTTTTCAATTCAACCACTTACACAAGCTTATATTCTACATCATTCTAACTTACCACGACACTAAATCACATGATTTTTTTTTACATGTTCTTCACACTAGGTATACATTGTTCCTTTTTAGAAAACTTTTACAAAATTTTGTTTCAAACTTTTTAACTTTTCTTTCTAAACATTTTACACATCAAAACACATGTTTAAATCAACCAAAACCAACTCAAAATTCTTTCCAAACCCCAGTAACATACACGGTTTTTCTTGAAATAAACCGAATCCCACTTTGGTTTTAGGCTTTCAAATTTTCTTTCTAGTTGTTTTACATATCAAAGCACACTTTAAAACAACAATTTAATTAAATCAAACTTGAAATTCTTTGAACCCATACACTTAGCCACGGGTTCCTCTCAAAACTAACATGAAAAATTCTTGTTTCAAGCTTCTAAATTACTCTTTAACTATTGTGCAAACTAATTAACCTTAAACAATAAGGTTTGAACTAAACTTTTCTCATTCCTTTCTACTCAACATAGCCACGGATTTTTGCTTCAAAATACCAAAGAAAAGCTTGAAATTTCAAGCTTATCTTGCTATGTTACTCAACACTTGCTTAGGAAGAACTTTGCTTAAGATTTTGACACCAAACTTTGAAGAAACTCAAGCTCAATGGAGGGGAAGAGTCATGGCTTCAAAGGGCAGCAAAGGGGCTGTAATTTCAGGAAAAAATTTTGATTTCATGAAGCCAAAAACGTTTTTATAAAGGGAGGCCAAAAATGAGGGCTTTTTAGCAATTTTCTTTAGGGACTTTTTAGCAACTTTTTAAGGGTTTATTTGCAAACTTTTTGGGGTTAAAACATTATTGTTTTGGCTGTCTTTCCAGCTGTAAAACCGACCTATTCAGCCCTTATCCACAAAATTTTTTAAAAAAATCAACTTTGCATTTTTGGATTAATCTTAGCCCTTGATCTTACCTACCTTTAATCTTAGCCATTCATCCTACCTACCACCCTTTTTCTTCTAATTTCTTATTCCTAAATATGACATCATCCACGATGTCATCTAATTAATCCATAGGTCAAAGTTTGACCAAAATTCAAACCGAACCAAACTTTATCGAAATCGCGTAGGCGGGTTTCTGACGCCTCCTATGCTATCGGTTTACCTTATTCTACTGTCATTGGGCTAAAAATCAATGGCGAAGTTTTTCATCCTTTAGTAACCTTAGGTTTTACCTAGGGTAATCTCTTGGTTTCTTTGGCCCCAAAATGCTTCATCATTTTGCCTAAGATGAAGAAATTTCTGGGGTGACATACCGGAGGACTTATCTAGCCATCCGTACTGTTAAATTATTCTAATACTTGTCTTAAAACTCTTAAAAATCCTAAATTACTTTTCTTACTGTGCTCTTACTTTGACTTGCCATATTCTTATCTTCACACTGTTCAGATACCGAAACTACTCCTTTTTGAGCGTTTTGGCCTGAAATCATTTTCTTACTCATATACTTTATTCTCTACTTATTTTAGGAGATTTTAATTCCTTCAAAACATCTATTTATTACTATCAACACTATAATTTGTCTAATTACAAACATAGTGTTTCTTTACATTCTTGCTTACAGAACTCATAGAAAACCCTAGATTGAACTAAGTTATACTGCTAGAATTCTCTGGTCGTCACAGGCGTTGATAACATTCTGAGCTAAAATAAAATATAAAAGAACATCATCACAAAGTCTAAGCAAATGGAAAGAACATTTAGCAAATAAAACATACAAGTATGTTCCTATATGAAACTTTAAAAAAAACATGTAGTATTGCAATAGTAATTCTTAACATCTATTGCCTCAAGCCACTGAGGGGTGGACATGAGACAAATAGTTAGAACATAGACCCCGTCCAATTAATTTATGTTATCTTAAATCCTCCAAGGTTAAGACATATATAGATAATCGCTTATTTTGGCTACCAGTTTAACTAATAAAGCTTATGGGGAAGGTTATGTGATGCTCCGTGCCCTCAGTGGCCCAGACCGTCACTTAAAAACTTGCTTCTTTAAATAATACTTATACTTTCTTGTAATTAATACTTAAAGTTGCTTAATTAGATACCCTAAATTTTAGGGATTTTTTTTGATTGCATACGTATTTACTATTCATGTATGGGTACTATTAATGGTTACCATTCAAAAATACCGTTTAACGATTACTATTCAAAAATACTATTTAACGATTACTATTTATAAATACAATTTATCGGTTACTGTTCAAAAATACCATTTAGCGTTTACTATTCGAAAATACCATTTCACGATTACTATTCATAAATATTGTTTACTCAAAATTCTGCAGAAGAATACTCGCAGTGTGTCCACACCCTTCCCTACATCCGCCTCCACTGCCGTCATCGCCCATAGTTGATTAAGCCATAGGACACTTACCTACTGCATGAACACACTCCATGAGCTTTACGCTCAGTAAGTATAATATGTTTATCGCAAAACATGTTTAAAACATAATACATACTTAAAACCACATAGCAATTCATACAGCACTTATCATATCATATATCATAACATCACATAACATGTCATTGAATATCATACTTTACATAACATATGCATAACAGAATACATCGTGTATTGTAATGCATCTTTCTGTAACGGGAAGCATAATGAACTATAACTAATGCATGATCCGGTTATGTTCGTTTATGCTTCAGATTTCTCTTTTCTTTTCTTCTTCTCTATTTAGGGCCCATGTGTCAGTACCGTGTGCGTGCAGACCAATGGTAATGCTCGTGGTCACTAAAAAGCCAGAGAGCCATCAATGGATGCTTAACTTTCTACTTTGACTTAACTTAAGAACCTCTTCAACTGAAAAGGCCGATATGACACACCTATTTAATTCCATCTTGTTTATCTGTTCTAGCCACGTGCATCTCTAAGCTGTCCCTAATCCTACGCAGTAGGGACGTGTGGCTTCTAACATGATCTTTCACCAATCTACTTGATTGGGAAACTATATGCTCTTAAATATGTTGTGCATCAATGTATATATGGCATAATTACTTAACATACAGTAAAAAACATCATTTTAACATCATTTTCATTCATACTGTAGGTGGAGTTATACTTACCTATATGCAAGCAAATACATACTCGTACTTGCACCTTTATCAGCTTACAGGTTTCCACCTGTCATCAATAACGTATATTATTAGCATCTTCGCCAAGTCACTAATATTGTTAGTGACTATTACTTGTGTTTCTATGTGGTACCGAGGCTCGTCGGTACCCTATTGGCCTACTTTGGGGATTTGGCATCTTACTCCTATCGTTGTTTGATTAACTGTCTTCTTGACAGATTAATCATCATTTCCTCATAGTGTTGTTCAAAACTCGGTCCTTGACTGGTTACCGACCAGTCAACTAACTAGTTACCTCGCACGTTGGTAACCAGGTGGCCTACTGGGTTACTATGCGTAAACTTGGTGGAGTAACCGGTAGGATTACTTGCCTGTTCAGGTGTGGTAGCCTACCAGGCTACTATTCCTTATTGTAGTGGCCTACCGGGCTACTATGGCTTATTTAGTGTAGTAGCCTATCGGGCTACTACGGCTTGTTTGGAGTGGTAGCTTACCAGGCTACACATACTGTTTTGTTTATTTAAGAAAATCATTTTGGTTTACTTATAAAAATTCTTGGAAAAATTATGTGTTTGGAACCCGTCCCCTTATCACCCCTTTGGAAGGTAGGGGATGTTTTTATGAAAACTATGTTTATAATTTAATGTGTTAAAAATAAATTTTTATTTGAAGTATGTAAAACACATTTTTGATGCTTGCATTTTAAAGGTGGTTTTGAACCACTTTTGAAAATGATTTTGAAACTTAACCGAAACGACTTTGTCTGCAATTTTGGCAAACATGAAAGTTTTCATCCTCAACGAGACGAACAAATCTTGCGTTCACCTCAGAGCTTAATTCTAAATCTAACCAGCTCTAATCTTACTAAACCCGTGCCCTATGTACCCAGTTTTTACAGAAACTTCCAATTTTATTTTGTTTTAAAAACTACTCTGTTTAAGGCCCGAAATAGCCAAAATTTTAAAACACACGCAAGTCGTTCTCAAGGTCTTGACAAGATCTACAACTTTTGTGTTCATCCCAAAGTCTGGTTCGGATTCTAAGTGGTCTATTTTTAATAAAATCTGAGACTACTGTCTGGGTTCAGATCTTATTCCCAGTTTTGTTCCTAATTTTGGGCACCAAGTGAAAACCACTCTAAAAACCTATCGTATTGTCATTTTTGGCCAAGGCTATTTGACTCAAAAACGACCGTATCAAAATTTCTTTAAAACATCATGTTTTACCAAATCCCAAATTTGGACTCTAATTGGGCCAAAATGGCCAAAATTTATGGCTTTTCCTAGGGATAGATTTATGTCCAGCCATATTCCTAAACGTTTGTAGCATCACACATATAATAGCCATTCATAGAAATTGTAAACACAACCACAACCACAACCACATAAACTTAAAAATGGAAACTTAAGAGTTTAAAATAAAATTATAAAAAACCATTTGCATGAATAAATACACATAAATGGTCTTGATCAAAAAGCTTAAAATCACTAAATCACCAAGGAGGAAGGTTTCGGTTTTTACCTCTTGTGCTATGGTTCAGGCATAAATCCAAACTAGGCTTGAGGAACCAAATGGTCATGGGAAACCAAGCGGAATGAGGTCAGTTTTTGCTAGAAACAATACCAAAATTTTCTCTTAAAAAACAAAAAAAAAAAAAAAAAAACTAAAAACTACAAGGATTAGATTTTGAAAACTTACCCTTGGTGCCTTAGAACAACTTGGATCGCATCCTCCTAACACAAGCTTAAAGATGTTTGCTTTTGATAGAATTTTGGTAAGGTTTTGGACTTAAGAAATGGGGGTTTTGGGGCTTGGAATTTTCGACAGTAGCTAGAGAAAAAGAGAGAATGAATGTGTGTTTTTTGGAGGTGTGAAAAGAAAGGGAACACATTAAGGCTAGGTTCACCCCTTTTATAGACAATTCCTAACCAAACCTAACCACTTTAAACTTGATTAGTTCAAGCTATTTTTAAGTAAATTTGGGGACAAATTTCTGTCCCTTTTCAGCCATTCCCACCGAATGTGCTGCTGCAATTTAAGGGAAAAGATAAAAAATTTGCTTGATGTAAGGTGATGGAATGGTGATGGAAAAAGGAATTGTAATTTAATGGGTTTTTGTGTCCTCTTTCCCCATTTTTTTTATTCATGCTTTTTGGGTTTTTCATTAGCCCAAAACCAGTTGGTTTTCCAGCTAGCATCCATGGTTTTTGGGGCTGAAAATTTTCATCTGTGTCGCTCTCTTCGCAGTTCAGTTTTCTACTGTGGTTTTCGGTCCTTTCTCGGCAGTATCCTTGTTTTCATCTGGAAATCGGATTTTCTAAATCTAATTTTTATACTAATGATTTCTAGTTGGTTTATACTGTCTAAGAGCCCATTCTACACTAATTTACTATTTATTTTCTATATTGTGGTTATGTCTACACTGTGTTGTTCTTTCACACGTAAACCGACGCGTTTCCAAGTGAAATTTCAGACACAGTCTCTCTTAACTAATTTGGATGTATTGATTTCAATTTTATCAGTCTTATGTCCATCCGGGGTCCTCTGGACTAGTTTTCGGGATCTGTGTGGTCCCGTCTCGAAAAATATGTTAGGTGCCCGATTGACTAAATTGGGTCTGCTGACTTTGGATCTAACAGTTTTAAGTCAAATTAAGGCCGTCTTGGCTAGTAACTTGACACTACATTTTTTACTATTCACTATTCATCGCTTTCTGTTCTAACTGACTAGTCTGAGTGTTCTGACTCTGATTTTGTCAGTTTCTAGACGAGATAAGGTCATCTGGACTATTTTCTTGGTATTGTACCCTACTAGGGTTTCTATCACTGTTATGCTCAGACCTTCGGTCTGAGTGTTCTGGTGACCTGTTCACCAGTCTTGTGTCAGGAAATGGTCGTCTGGACCAGTTTCCTGATACTGCGTATTTCATACATTTATACACATAATAGGGTGAACTAGATCCACTATCGGTTACCCCCTTTCACTTTATGAATAGAAATAAACAGTACCGTATCTGTTTAATCTATTCACTTGGAAATTATATTGTATTTTTTTAACTTAATCACTCCTTACATAGTAATTAGGTTTCATGCATTCTAAGGGTTTGCACAGTAACTTTTTGCTCATTATACGGCCTCTTACATGGCCTCCTACACTGGCGTGTACCAATTGAGGCTTACTCAACACGGCTGTGTCTTGGAACAGACTCATTTTATCAATTGGTACACGGTCATGTACTTGGGCGTATCACACTACATGCCCATGTACACCTACACGGCCTCTAACATTCCAATAACTCGATCAGTACACGATCACTTACACAGCCGTGTACTTGACTGTGTTCACCTACACGGCCATGTTTACTCACACGGCCTCACGCACGTGCATAGTACCGATGATACATGACTATGTACACAGCCGTGTCCATGATCGTGTTCACCTATGTGGCCATGTACAGTTGCACGGCCATTTTCACGCGCACAATCTGGGTAGTACACGGCCGCTTACACGGCCGTGTACATGCCCGTGTTCTTTAATTTTGCACTAAAATGCATCAAATTATTTCTCAATTTCTCATTAAATGAAAATTAAGTTACAGGAATGGGACGGTCCTTACAACCTACCCCCTTACAAAATTTTCATCCTTGAAAATTAGAATAAGTCCGGGAAGTCTCTTCTCATATCCTCTTCCCATTCTTATATGGCTTCTTCTAGGTATGGTTTCGCCACAACACCTTTACGAGTGGGATGACTTTATTCCTGAGGACTTTATCTTTCTTAGCTAGAATTCGCACGGGTCTTTCTTCGTAGGTCAGATCATCGTGTACTTCCACCGGTTCTTAGCTTAAAATGTGGGAGCTGTCAGGTACATACTTTTTTCAACTTTCGCTTGATGTCCTCGGTAATCCGACCACGAAATCCATGGTAATCTGCTCCTATTTTCACTCGGGTAGTTCGATCTTCTACAGTTCTCCTCCCAGTCGCTGATGCTCTACTTTGATTCTTTGGCATGTGAGGCACTTTATTACGAATTCAGCAACGTCGTTCTTCATTCCTGGCCACCAAAAGCTTGCTTTTAGGTCTTGGTACATCTTATTTGCTCCTGGATGTACTGAGTATGGCATGTCATGAGATTTGGATAGGATCCGTTTCCTAAGTTCTTTACTATTCGGAATACACACTCTATCTCTGAAATAAAGCATGCCATCCTTAGAGACTTGAAACTCCGAACTCTGTCCCTCTATTATCTCCTTTTTGAGCTTATGTAGGGTTGAATCGAGGTCTTGGCTGGCCTTGATTTCCTCTAAGAGCATTGATTGGAGGGTCATTTCAGACAACTTCCCTGTCAAAACTTCAATCTCGCTGCTCCGTAGCTCTTGTTGTAGTGCTTCCGGTAAGGCATGGATAGCTATAAGCGACGAGGTATGCTTTCTGCTCAGTGCATCAGCCACCTTATTAGCTTTCCCTGAATGATAAAGGATTTCACAGTCGTAATCCTTTACCAGTTCTAGCCATCTTTTCTGCCTCATGTTGAGCTCTTTCTATGTAAAGATATACTTGTGGCTTTGGTGGTCCGTGTAGATCTCATACTTAACACCATATAGATAGTGCCTCCATATTTTGAGGGTGAAAACGACCGCGGCAAGCTCCAGGTCATGCATCAGGTAATTCCGTTTATGGTTATTGAGTTGTCGCAAAGCATATGCGACCACTTTACTACTCTGCATTAGTACAGCTTCTAACTCAGTCTTAGACACGTCGCTGTAAATCACAAAATTTCCTTGTTCAGCATCCGGTATTGTCAGGATCAGAGCGCTCGTGAGTCTGCTTTTTAACTCCTGGAAGGTTTTCTCATACTTGTTAGTCCACTCATACTTTTTTTCCTTCTTGGTCAGTGCTGTGAGTGGTGCGGCTAGCTTTGAGAATCCTTCAAAGAAATGTCGGTAATATCCCACTAATCTTAAGAAGCTACAGATTTCTGTTATGTTCCTTGGAGTCGGCCAGTCACTAACTGTTTCATCTTTTGTCGGGTCTACTGATACCCCTTCTTTGGAGACCACATGACTAAGAAAATGGATCTTCTCCAGCCAAAATTTGCATTTGAAAAATTTGGCATACAACTAATGCTCCTTTAACTTGAGTAGAACAGCTCGTAGATGTTCCTTGTGCTCTTCTTTTGTCTTAGAATATACAAGTATGTCATCGATGAATATAAAGACAAACTTGTCTAAGAACTCCTTGAAGACACGGTTCATTAGGTCCATGAAAGCTACAAGTGCATTGGTCAGCCTGAACGACATAACAAGGAACTCGTAATGTCCATATCCTGTTTGGAATGCTATCTTTGGTATGTCCATATCTTTGATCCACAATTGGTGATACCCGAAACATAGGTCAATTTTTGAAAATAATATAGCACTTCAGAGCTAGTCGAACAGATCGTCGATCCGTGGTAACGGATACTTGTTCTTTATGGTGATCTTTTTCAGCTCCCAGTAGTCTATGCACATTCATAACGTTCTATCCTTTTTCTTCATGAATAATACAGGCACTCCCCACAGTGGGTAGCTTTGTCAGATGAAGCCTTTGTTTATCAGATCCTTCAGTTGAGTCTGTAGCTCCTTTAGCTCTGTCGACACCATTTTATATGGGGCCTTGGATATAGGGGCTGATCTTGGTAACAGCTCTATCTCAAATGAAATCTCTGGCTCTGGTGGAAGTCCTGGAAGATCTTCAGGGAACACTTCTATAAACTCTCAAACTAATGGTACGTTGTCTGGTCCTGTCTCTGCCTCCTGAGACTTGTCTATGATATGTGCAAGGAGTCTGGTGCATCCACTGGATAGAAGCTTGTGAGCCTTCATGGCCGATATCATCATCTTGGGTTGTTTTAGCGATAAACCCTCGTAGACAAACTTCTCGTATCTCACCAGCTTGAAGGTAACCTCTCGTCTCTGACAGTTTATGACGGCGTGGTACTTAGTGACGAAATCTATCCCTACTATCACATCATAATCGTGCATGTCGAGGATGATCAGGTTGATACTTAGCTCCCGTCCGTAGATAATTACTGGTACGTGGCATAGCCAATAATTAGACAACAAAACTTCCCCAGAGGGAAGAGCAGTTTGAAAAGTTTGGTTCATTCTATCTACGTTCTGGCCTATCTTCCTAGCAAACTCTGACAATGTGAATGAATGTGTTGCTCCAGAATCAAATAAAACTAGTGTAGTGGAGTTGGTGATAGAAAGTTGACCTATCACCACAGTCGAGGTTCCGGCTTCTGCGTCCTCTCTAATGAAAACATAGATCATCCCCTGCATCTCTAGAGCTTCCAATCTACCTTGGTTGATTGATGGGCCTTTAATTCTTCCTTGAGTAGCATGCAGTTGACCTCCTATGGCATGGACTTGGCCCTGTTGATTTTACGGGTTAGATCGGTAGTGCTTAGCGAAGTGGCCCTCCTTGCCACAAATGTAGTAATCGCTAGTCCCTAGGCGGCATTCTCCTGGGTGATTCTTCTCACACTTTGGGCATGGTGGGTGTTGATTGCCATTTCCCCCATGATTGTTCTTTTTCTGGGGGAAATTCCTCTGTTGCCCCTAATTGCTCTGGTTCCCTTTTCTTTTGTTGTTGTTGTGATTAGATTGTCTGTGGTGTTGGCTGGCCCCTATGTTCTACCCCTTGTACTGTAAGTCAGAATTCGACCTTCCCTTGATCTGCTTGTGACGCCTTAAATTTTATTTAAGGGTCAATATGTAATTTAAATAAAATTAGTGTGCCAAAAATTAATTAAAAATCCTTTTGGAAACCCTAGGTTGGTTTCCTAGTCAAATTCCGCTCAAAAAGTCAACAATTTGAACTTCAAAAAGAAACCCTAAAATATTCGGCCATCACTTGGGATTTAATTTAAAATTTAAATTCCACAAATCCAAGGAGGATTCAAATTCAAATTTCATTCCTTAGATATAAAGAAGAAATTTGGCCATAAAGTGTAGGAAATAAAGGAGATTTTATTGAATTAAAAGCTAAGTCAAAACTCAATCAAAATTCAAATTATTTTTCCTTAAAAACTAAGAGATAATTTTGGCCACTTAAGGAGAAATAAGAGAGAAAACCCTAGCCTCAAAACAGCACAAAAACTTTCCCTTTTGCCCCTTACAATTTTCGGCCAAACAAGGAAGAGAAAGGGAAAGAAAAACCTAGTATAAAAAAAAAACCCCCTTTTAACTCTCATTCACCCTTCCTTTCACCCTCAAAAATTCGGCCAGCTTTCCCCTCTCTCCTCTCTGAATTTTCTCTCCCAAAACACACCCAAAACAGCAAACAAAACTTACCAAAAGGTAGCTCAAAAATTCAACAACCTTTGAGACAAAAACAAGGTGAGAAATCAAATTTTTTTTCCTTCCTTTTCCTTTTGATTTCAAATCCGAAATTTTATATGGTTTTCTCCACTGTTTCCCTACTGTTTTGAAGACTCCAACACTCACACAAATTCAGCCAAAAGGGAGACCAAACATCAAAAATAGTGCAGCACAAACAAGGTGTGATTTCTCTCTCAAACCCTAAAATTTTGCCTCATTGATCCCCTTTTCAAAAACCCTATTATCATATGTGCAAGATTTTATGATTTTGTCAATTTGATTCCTGGGTTGTGTTAATGACATATAAATACGGTTTTCCACAAAATTTCGTGATCATTGGATGAAAATTGAATTGGTTTGAGGCTAATCGAAATTCGGACACAGAAAAACGGAAATCTGAAAAATTACCATATGAATAGTAAATTGTGTCGGCCATAACTGGTGTTTTAAAAACGATTTTTGAGTGATTCTTGAGCCTAAAATTAAATTCAAGATGTCCCCTAAATTTTTACAAAATTTCAGAACCAAACTCATCCGTTTGCTTGGTCAAAATATTTTTCTAAAATAGGCGGACAGAACTGCCAGGTTTTGAACCGAAACTGAAACCCAGATTTTTATGCCTGAAAACAACCCTCGGTTTTTGGCCTAGTTGAATGACCAAATGATGTCCAAAAATTATATGGAATTAAAGCTACGGATGTCTAGTTTAACATATTAAAAATTTAGAATTTTTCGGATTAAAAATGAATTAATACTGATTTTACAATCAGCCTAGGTCAGTCTGCCCATGTCCAGTAATATCCTAACTTAGAGTTTTTCATAAATTTTAAATCCCAAATGTTTATTAAATGTTTTAAAATCTTTTGAGGCACACTAAAATGATTGGATGATTATGTCTAGACCTAGACTGATCATATATTGTGATTATAGGATTTATTTGACGTTCTTGCTGGATTTGTGGATCACCTTATCGTAACGCTTGTGCGATAATCGAGGTAGGACGTTCTAGCCTTTTCTAGGAGTAGTCAAGTGTTTTAAATTTCCCTGTTTTATCGATGGCATGCTGTTTTCAGTTTATGAAATTATTATATTGTTTTGATGAAATAAACGCATGCAACGTATTTGGTAATTAAATGTGTATTTTAAAACGTGTTTTGATTTATGGCATAACATAACTTGGTAAATACCATCTTTTGAATAATTCGGTGAACATAATTGAGCTCTAGTTCACGATCATTGTAAATGATGCGTGCGTCCCAGAGTTGACGTCATGGGAGAAGGTCCCTAAACCTGCGCAGGGCCGTTCGGCCTATTTAGACCGTAACGAGATGATCTAGGATAATTCAAATTCGAGGCACGTATATTATAGCTACGACAAGTCCTCACTCATAATAAGATGGTTGTTTTAATGATTTATTATTTTAATATTGAGGCACGTATAACTTGCATTAAAAATGTTTTTTTCACGAAATTGTTGATTATTTTTTGTTATGATTATTATGTCATGTATTTTTTTTTTAAATTGTTGATTATTTTTGGAAACGAATATTATGTCATATTTTTAAATGTTATCTGTTAACCCACCTTTGTTTCTGTCCTACTGAGCCAGCGCTCACGTCCCTTTTTCTTTGTGATTTCGAAATGACTACTTCCAGGTGCGGGAGGTAGCAGTTCTGAAAATCGTTGAGCCATTCCGTTTCTATCGAGGATGATGCTATCCGTTTTCTCCATCTTCTTCTTTCTGTTTCTCGTTCTGATGTAATGAGACATTAAGTTTGGACTTTATTCCACGTTATTTAAATTCTATGCTTGGGAATATTTATGGTTGGTAATTTCTTTTGAAAACCGATTTTGTGTTTGATTTCCGCATTAAAAGGTATTTATTTTCTACTTTATTTTGTTTTGTGGTTATGATGCTACTTTATAAATAATTAGGCTTAGCTAAATTATAATGTTGACCCGTTTTTCGTAATAAATGTTTTCCTTAAATCTCGGGTTGATATTATGATTTGGCTGCCGTGTCACGTGTCTAAATTTTGGGCCGTGACACTGCTTTGGCTAATTCTTTTCTTCTGTCTTTGCCTTAAAGATCTGGGCCCTTCTCTCTTTGTCTTAAGCTAGCCAATACTTAGCCCAGATGGCCCTGCTGGTACATTCAGCCACGGTCGCGGGTCCATGGCTGCCGCTACAGACTTGGACTGCAATGTCTGTCTGGAACATCTTTAACATCTTCCAGACCTTTTCTTTCTCGATCGGTACTAGGTCGGGGCAAAGTCGAGCTAGTTGCTCTAACTTCCTTACGGCCTCGATACCCGTCATGCCTCCTTGGTGCAAATTGTTGAATTCATCCTGTTGGACTGCTAGGGCTTCGTCGTTGAAGTACATTTTCCTGAACTTGGCGATGAAGTCTACCTAGTTTATTCCATTGATGTCCCTCCTGATAGCCACGGTCTTCCACCATTGGCGTGCTCCTTTATGTAGGACTAGGGATGCATATAGTACTTTCTCTTTCTATGAGTCCTACTAGGTCTAGGATGACCTGGATGTCAGTCAACCAATCATCTGCTTCAATAGGGTTTGTCGTCCCTTCAAATTCCAGCACCTTCATCCACCTATATCGTTCGTATAAGTCACCATCTCTCGAAGTTGGCACAAGAACGCTGGCTACTGTGGGAGCAGCCATAGCCAGTGGTGCTGGCATTGTCTGGACTGGTGGGGCCACTTGTTCTCTAGGGGTGTCAGGGGCTACTGGAGCCGCTTAGACTAGCACCTCCACCGGTTGTGGTGCCTGTTGTTGTCGGTTCACTTGCTCTCTGAGTTGAACGAGCTCTTGTTGTTGATTCATCATCATCTCCTGCATGGTTACGAGACGCAACATTACCTCATCTTCTCTGGTGGCTTGGTTAGATTGGGATCTTGTTCTCGCCATTGTCTCCTATGTAACCGTATCACATAGTGGGAAAAAAGAACATAAGTTCCTTAAATTTTGTACTTGGAATTCGCATTACATATCATTTTCTTTCTTACTTAACAGTTCTATTTAAACATCATGGATAAAATTATACATATCATATCTTTCCTTTCTCCTCTTACTTTTGTGATGTTCAATATGATTATCGCATCGTATTGGGACATCATCTGGGTGCCAGGAACCGTCTTGCACTCTTATTATACTTGATCATTCTTGTAAAAATCATATTTAGGGCTTAAGGCAAAATGACACTTCTTTTTATAAAATACTCAAAATATATGTACATGCTTTTAGTTTGGCGAGAGTGACACACACTTCCCAAAATACGATCCCATAAAGTACAACTACTTAAGTCAGATAGGGGAGCTACTGTTCCCCCTCTATATTTACAATATAAAATTCTCGTGAAAAGGGTTACTGCTACTCGAAAGATATCCTAGACTCGACGTCTGACATCAGCTTGTCCTCATGGTTACTAAAAGGGAACTCCTCGGGGTCTTCATCTTTGTCACCCCAGACGATACTGCCCTCGTCATCACTAAAATGATCGGGGAGTTCATCCCCCTCATCATCTGGTTAGGCATCGAGGATAGCCTCGTCATCATCTGCCTCCTCGTGATGCTCGAGAGACTGAGGGACTGGCTCGGGTTCTTCCATTGGATTCTCATGGTCTTCAGGTGCTTTAGGTACTGCCGGCTGAGGTTCGACTACAAACTCCTCGTCGGTCGGTTGGGGTATTACGTCTGCTAGGTTAGGGTTGAGGGCTACTCACTCGGCATCCACTATGCCTTGGACAAGGTGTCTTAAGTTTTCATGCGGTGGAGGATAGGGAACGAGGTTCCTCACATACTCTGGTATCTCTCCCTATAGCAGGTGAAAAGGTATATCCTGAGGGATATGAGGCAACATGGCATCCAGGAATCTCTGGCAATAGTATACTATGGTCTCTCCCTCGTAAATATCCCAAGTGTTAGAGAGAATATGGTATCGTCGCTCAGACATATCCTCTCATATGTATATGTTTCTGGCTGGTGGAGTACTCTCACGGAGGTCACCATAAAATTCGACCCACTACATTGGGTGTCCTATCCTACGGCGTCTGTTCCACCAGGTCAGCACTGCTCTTTCTAGTCTGTTACTGACCAGAATCACCTGTAGGTGTGGTGGAATATGGCACGCTTCGAAGATAACCCCTATATGATGGATCCAGTATGGGAGTTCGTGTGGGTGGTTGTCATCATAGATGTCTGGCTGCATGGTGGCGAAAGCTAGACTTGCCTGTCGGTCCTTTTACACTTATTAAGGGTCTCGTGGTATAGCCATAATCTCCTATTATAAATTAAACGTCAACTTATGTACTAAACTTTGAAAAACAAAAGCTAACTTACTTAGATAGATGAGGCAGGCGTACGACGATGTGAGGTAGGGTGGTAGGAAACCGCTCTGATACCAACTGCAACGTCCCATGCCCTTAGTGGCTCAAATCGTCACTTAAAAACTTGCTTTTTTAAATAATACTTATACTTTCTTGTAATTGATACTTAAAGTTACTTAATTAGATACCCTAAATTTTAGGGATTTTTTTTGACTGCGTATGTATTTACTATTCATGTACGGGTACTATTAATGGCTACTATTCAAAAATACTACTTAATGATTACTATTCAAAAATACTATTTAATGATTACTATTCATAAATACTATTTATTAGTTAGTGTTCAAAAATACCATTTAGCGTTTACTATTTGAAAATACCATTTCACTGTTACTATTCATAAACACTGTTTACTCAAAATTATGTAGAAGAATACTCGCTGTGTGTCCATAACCTCCCCTCACATCTGCCTCCGTCACCGTCATCGCCTATAGTTGATTAAGCCATAGGACGCTTATCTACAGTGTGAACACACTCTGTGAGCTTTACGCCTAGTAAGTACAATATGTTTACAGCAAAACATGTTTAAAACATAATACATACTTAAAATTACATAGCAGTTCATACAGCACTTATCATATCATATATCATAACATCGCATAACATGTCATTGAATATCATACTTTACATAACATATGCATAACAAAATACATCGTGTATTGTAATTCATCTTTCTGTAACGGGAAGCATAATGAACTATAACTAATGCATGATCTGGTTATGTTTATTTATGCTTTAGATTTCTCTTTTCTTTTCTTCTTGTCTATTTAGGGCCTATGTGTCAGTACCGTGTACGTGCAGACCAACGATAATGCCTGCGATCACTAAAAAGCCAGAGAGCCATCAACGGATGCTCAACTTTCTGCTTTGACTTAACTTAAGAACCTCTTCGATTGAAAAGGCCAGTACGACACACCTATTTAATTCCATCTTGTTTATCTGTTCTAGCCATGTGCATCTCTAAAATGTCACTAATCCTACGCGGTAGGGACGTGTGGCTTCTAACATGATCTTTCACCAATCTACTTGATTCGGAAACTATACGCTCTTAAATATGCTGTGCATCAATGTGTGCATGGCATAATTACTTAACATATTGTGAAAAACATAATTTTAACATCATTTTCATTCATACTGTAGGTGGAGTTGTATTTACCTATATGCAAGAAAATACGTATTCGTACTCATGCCTCTATCAGCTTACAGGTTACCACCTGTCATCAATAACATATCTTATCAGCACCTTCGCCGAGTCACTAATACTATTAGTGACTATTACTTGTGTTTCTATGTGGTACCGAGGCCCGTCGGTATCTATTTGCCTGCTTTGGGGATTTGGCATCTTACTCCTATCATTGTTTGATTAACTGTCTTCTTGATAGATTAATCATCATTTACTCACAGTGTTGTTCAAAACTGGGTCCTTGACTGATTGCCGACTAGTCAACTAACCGGTTACCTCGCGCGTTGGTAACTAGGTGGCCTACCGGGTTACTATGTGTAAACTTGGTATAGTAATCGGTCGGGTTACTTGCCTGTTCAGGTGTGGTAGCCTACCGGGCTACTATTCCTTGCTGTAGTGGCCTACTGGGCCACTATGGCTTGTTTGGTGTAGTAGCCTACCGGGCTACTACGGCTTGTTTGGAGTGGTAGCTTACTGGGCTACACACACTGTTTTATTTATTTAAGAAAATCGTTTTAGTTTACTTATAAAAATTCTTGGAAAAATTACGTGTTTAGAACCCGTCCCTTTATCACCCCTTTGGAAGGTGGGGGACATTTTTATGAAAACCATGTTTATAATTTAAAGTGTCAAAAATACATTTTTATTTGAAGTATGTAAAACACATTTTTGATGGTTGCATTTTAAAGGTGGTTTTGAACCACTTTTGAAAATGGTTTTAAAACTTGACCGAAACGACTTTGTCTATGATTTTGGCAAACATGAATGTTTTCATCCTCGACAAGATTAACAAATCTCATGTTCACCTCAGAGCTCAATTCTAACTCTAACCAGCCCTAATCTTACTAAACCTGTGGCCTATGTACCCAGTTTTTACAAAAACTCCCAGTTTTGCGTTGTTTTGAAAACGGCTCTGTTTAAGGCCCGAAATTGCCAAATTTTTAAAACACACATAAGTCGTTCTCAAGATCTTATGAGATCTACAACTTTCATGTTGAGCCTGAAGTCCGGTTCAGATTTTAAGTGGTCCATTTTTAATAAAATCCGAGACTACTGTCTGGGTTCAGATCTTGTTCCCAGTTTTGGGCATCGAGTGAAAACCACTCTAAAAAACTATCGTATTGTCGTTTTTGGCTAAGGGCCATTTGACTCGAAAACAACCATATCAAAATTTTCTTAAAACACCATGTTTTACTAAATCCCAAATTTGAACCCTAAGTGGGTCAAAATGGCCAAAATCCGTGGCCTTTCCTAGGGATAGATTTATGTCCAGCCACATTCCTAAATGTTTGTAGCATCACACATACAATAGCCATTCGTCGAAATTGGAAACATAACCATGACCACATAAACTTAAAAATGGAAACTTAAGGGCTCAAAATAAAATTATTACAAACCATTTGCATGAATAAATACACATAAATGGTCTTGATCAAAAAGCATAAAATCACTAAGTCACCAAAAGGGGAAGGTTTCGATTTTTACCTATTGTGCTATGGTTCAAGCACAAATCCGAATTAGGCTTAAGGAACCAAATGGTTGTGAGAAATCAAGGGGAATGTGACGCCCCGTGCCCTCAGCGGCCCGCACCGTCACTGTAAACTCTATTACTTGCTTCTTTAGCTTTTACTTATACTTCTTCTTTAAAACTGATACTTAAACTTGTTGAATTTAATACCATAAATTTAGAGGGAAAATTTTTTTTTATACGCGTACGTATTTACTATTCACATACGCATACTATTAAAATGCGGAATTTGAAAAATATAAGGATTTCAATTATACATACACAATTATATACTTGTTTATCTGATTACTATTCACCAGATACTATCTAAATATACTACTCATACATATACTGTTTACTGTTCTAAAATACCGCTTAACCTTTACTATTCAAAATACTATTTAACTGTCACCATTCAAAATATTATTTACTCATACTGTGCGGAAGAATACTCGCGGTGTATCCATAACCTCATCCTCACATCCACCTCCGCCACCATCATCGTCCCTTGATGTTTACGCTATAGGATGCTTACCTACAGCATGAACACACTCCGTGAGCTTTACGCCCAGTAAGTACAACATGTTAACCGCAAAACATGTTTACAACATAGCACATACGTAAAATCATAGGCATGACATATATCACTTAATAAATCACATACCATATAAGCATATCACATATTAGCTCACATATCATGTCATCACATAACATGTCATAACAGTGAATATAAAACTTCACATACTTTATGCATGACAGAAGCATCGTGTACTGTATGCACTCTACTGAAAAAGAAAGCATAGCGAACTATAACTAATGCATGGTCCGGTTATGTTCATTTATGCTTCAAACTTCTCTTTTCTTTTCTTGTCTATTTAGGGCCCATGTATCAGTACCGTGTGCGCGCAGACCAACGGTAACTCCCGAGGTCAACTAATGCCGAAGAGCCATCAACTGATGCTCAACTTTTGGCCTTAACTTTCTTTAACTGGAAACCCCTTCGACTGAAGGAGCCGGCACGACACACCTATTTATTTCCATCTTGTTTAACTATTCTAGCCATACGCTTCTCTAAGCTGTCCCCAATCCTACGCGGTAGGGATCTATGGCTTCTATCTTGTTCTTTCATCAATCTACTCGATTGTGAAACTATATGCTCTTATGTATGCTGTGCAGTATCGTGTGCAAGATACATACTTAAAATACTGGAAAAGCATCATTTTAAATTCATTTTATCCATACTATAGGCGGAGTTGTACTTACCTGTCAGCAGACAGTTTATACTCTCGCCTTTGTTACAATACAGGTACCTCCCTGTAATCATAATGCATTACATTAACATTCACTCTTAGGTCACCGTGGTCATTAGTGACTAATAAAAATTCTCGTTATATGGTACCGATCCTTATCGGTACTAATTGCCCTCTTCTTAAGAATTTGATTTTCTAATCATTGTTAATTAATTTATTTACCCAATAAATTAATTAACATCGCTCTTAGGTCACTCTATCGTTAGGAACTAATAAACTTATCGTTGTGTGGTACCGATGCTTATCGGTACCCAACTGCTGTACTTTGGGAAATTTGATATCTAATTTTTAATCGTGCTTGATTAATTTGTCTACTTGACAAATTAATCACTGTCTCTCACTATCCCATTCAGACTTGGTCCTTGACTGGCTAACCGACCAGTCAACTGACTAAATACCTCCCGTATGACCATTTAGCCTGTCGGGTTATCGTTACCGATGTAATCGCCCCAAATTTTATACTTCGATCGTACCCGTCCCTCGGGTGGTACTATTCTGACATAGGGGTCGTTTTCTTACATTACGAAATTTCTAATTGGGCGGTTCACTAATCCTGTAAATGTCCGTCCTTCTTTCCTGGACCTAGGTCACCGAGGGGGCTCGGGTTTCCATCCCGATCACATTTTCAGCCCTCGTTTCCTAAAATACCCCTTTGTGCCGTTTTAGAAATTTCGACAGCATTTCCGCTTAATTTTTGGGTTTCCGGCGTTTAGGAAACGCCTCAAAACCATCTAACCTATTCTAACCTGCCACGTACTAAACCAGAGGCCTAATTTTTACGTAAAAGCTTCGCTTTTTACGTAAAAATATTCACATTTCTTCACATTCTCTTTTTCGACATTTCATCCCTTTTTCTTACAATTCCTCAAGTCAGTAAACCATAATTCATACATAATTATTTCTAATAATAAATTGAGGAATCAAGGGATCAAAACCACTACCAAAATCGTTCCCGTTGGCGGTCGGACGAATCGTTCGGTCTCGACCGCACAATCTTTGAATCGACGTTCTCCACTTTTGAAACTCTGGTTTGCAAATCCGATGCCGCGGATGTGTCTGGAACGTCGAAAATAGGCCAATGGGCCATTCTTCAATTTTAGGCCAATGGGTCGCCATTGACCGGCGTTGACCACGGTGGCGATGGGAGTGGCGACCACCATCTTGAAGAGCTCGACGAGAGGAACCCATTGGTGGTGTCAATTTCATCAATCGAGGCTCCTATCACCGGAAATCGGCCCTCGAAAAGTCGGCGACTGCGGCGGTGTTGGATCCTCATTTTCTGGCGTTGTTGCCCAAAATTGATTTGGGGCTTTTGATCTACGTGTTGTTCTGAGCATTTTGATACCGACCTTGCAACTCAACTCCGCCGGAATAGCGAGATTCGAAACGGCGTCGATGGCGACGGCGACGGCGAACCTTGGGCGGTGCGATCCGGCGGCTGTTGACGTGAAATGAAGCCTGGGTTTTGTTCTACTCTTCACCACGAATCCATTAGGACCGGAATCATGGTATTTGGACGTCGGACGGCGGAGATACGGCGGTTTGAAAAATTCGGCCACCGGCGGCTTTGGGCGGCGCGTGCGGCGTGCTCCGGCGTCGGTTCGGTCGACTCGGCCCACCGTTGGAATCAGCTCGTCGAGAGCTTTCCAATGGTGCCGGCGATGTTGAAAATGGAGGTCGGATTCGACTGATGGTTACTGTTCACCTACGGGTGTTGTGGGGAGAAAAAGATAGGAAAAAAAAATAATGGGGGCCCTTTTTACAAAAATCTAAAAATTTCGACCCCTTTATACTAATTTTTTGAAAAATTTTAAGATAGGCTATACTGACTAATTTGGGCGTGCTGAACCCAAATATATCATTTTTATATCAAGAAAAGGTCATCTTGACCAATTTCTTGATACTGTGGTTAGGCCTACACTGTGTTGACACTACGCACGCATACCGAGGCGTTTTCGCGTGAAATTTCAAACACAGTCTCCCTTGACTAATTTGGACGTGCTGATTTCAAATTTATCAGTTTTACATCCATCTGAGGTCTTCTAGACCAGTTTTCGGGATCTGTATGATCCCGTCTCGAAAAACGTGTCAGGTGGCCGATTGACTAATTTAGGCATCCTGAGTCTAAATATATCAGTTTTAGGACGAGAAAAGGTCGTCTTGACCCTCATCCCGATACTGCGTATCTTTTAAACAAAATCTACATTTTGTGCTCAATTGACCAGATTGAGCCTGCTGACTATTAATATATCAGTTTTATGTCAGATTAAGGCCGTCTTGGCCACTAACCTGACACTGCGTATCACACTATTCACTAATCACTATTCATTATCTGACTGACTAATTTGAGCGTTCTGACTCCGATTTTGTCAGTCTCTGGGCGAGAAGAGGTCATTTAGACCACTTTTCTCCATACTGTACATCTATTAGGGCAATTATCACTGCTGCGCTCAGATGACCAGTCTGAGCGTACTGATGACTAGCTCATCAGTTCTGTATCATGAAATGGTCGTCTAGACCGGTTTCTTGATATTGCGTGTCTCAACGTATACTCACAAAATAGGGTGGACCGATTTCACTGTCGATTACCCCTTTCACTGCATGAATAGTAATTAAACGTTACTATTCCTGTTTAATTCATTCAACTGAAAAGCACACTGTGCTTGTTAACTTAATTACATCATTACATAGTAATTAAGTTTCATAATTCATGAGAGTCATTGCAGTGGCTCTCGGCTCATTACACAGCCTTCTATACGGACTCTTACACGTGCGTGTGCAACGCAACACGGGCGTGTACATTTCGAACACGGGCGTGTACTAGTTGAGACTACTCAACACGGCCATGTCTTTGAAGCACATTCATCTATTTGAGCGGTACACAGCCTCTTACACGGTCGTGTACTTGACCATGTTTCTTAAATTTGCTAAAAGACATTAAATTATGTCCATTTTATTCCTTAATGACTTATTACATGGTAAGTAGGTGCCATGAAAATGGCGGTCATTACAACCTACCCCCCTTACAAAATTTTCGTCCTCGAAAATTAGAATAATTCCGAGAAGTCTCTTCTCATGTCTTCTTCCCATTCTCATGTGGCTTCCTCAACACTATGATTCCACCACAACACTTTTACTAGCGGTATACTTCATTCCTAAGTACTTTCTCCTTTCTAACTAAGATCCGCACGGGTCTCTCCTCGTACGTCGGATCAGCGTATACTACAACGGATTCTTGGCTAAGAACATGGGAGCTGTCTGGCGCGTACTTTTTCAGCATCAAGACATGAAAGACGTTGTGCACTGTAACTAACTCGGGAGGAAGTGCTAGCCTATAAGCCACCTTCCCGGCTTTCTCTATTATCTCGAGGGTCCTATGTACCTAGGACTGAGCTTTTCTTTCTTTTCGAAATGCACCACCCCTTTCATAGGTGCCGCCTTGATAAAGACCAAGTCTCTTACTTGAAACTCAAGGGGTCTATAGCGCTTATCGTCAAAATTTTTCTGTCGACTGTGCGCTGTATCTAACGTTTCTCGTATCAGCTTCACGTCTGCCATGGTATTCTTGATGATGTCCGAGCTAACTAGTCGTTTCTCTCCAGACTCGTACTAATGAGCCAAAGATCTGCATTTCCTTCCACAAAGTGTCTCGTACAGTGCCAATACTATCGAGGAATGGTAGTTGTTGTTGTACGAGAACTCGCTCAATAGTAGCTTCTGATCCCAATTTCCTTTGAAGTCTAGGACGCAGGTCTCAACATGTCCTCTAACATCTGTATGGTCCTCTCAGACTAACTATCGGTCTGAGGATGAAATGCTATGTTGAACTCTCACTTGGACCGTAATGTAGCTTGAACACTTCGCCAAAATCTGGAGGTAAAGCGTCCACTACAATCTGAGACGATCGACTCTGATACTCCGTGCCGTTTCACGAACTGTGCCGCATAGATTTCTACTAGTCATTCCATCGAGTAGCTAACTTTCATTGCTAAAAATTTAGCGGATTTCGTCAGTCTATCTACAATCACCCAGATTGCGTCATTATCATTTGACGTCTTTGGCAGTCCGACTACGAAATTCATCGTAATCTGGTCCTATTTCCACTCGGGTGGCTTAATTTTCTACGATTATCCTGCTGGACGCTGGTGTTCTGCCTTAACCTTCTGGCACGTAAGGTATCTGGCAACGAACTCGACAATGTCATTCTTCATTCTAAGCCACCAAAAGCTTTCTTTCAGGTACTTGTACATCTTATTCGCCACCAGGTGTACGGAATATGACGTCTCGTAAGGTTCCAAAAGGATTTGCTTCGTGAGTTCTTCATCTTTCATAACACACACTCTATCTCTGTAGTAGAGTATGTCGTCCTGAGGAATCTCTGAACTTTGGTCCTCTATAGCCTCCTTTTTGAGCTTGTTCAGGGACAGTTAGAAGCTTTGACCGATCTTGATCTCTTCTTGGAGCGTCGATTGAAGGGTCATGTCAGAAAACCTCCCTGTCAAAATCTTGATCTCGCTGCTGCATAGCTCCCTTGTAGTGATCCTGACAAGGCACTGATAGCCATAAGCGTAGTAAAATACTTCTGACTCTGCGCATCGGCCACCTTATTGGCTTTCCCCAGATGGTATAAGATCTCACGGTCGTAATCCTTACCAACTCTAGCCATCTACGCTGCCTCATGTTGAGCCCTTTCTGCGTGAAGATACATTTGAGGCTCTAGTGGTCGATGTAAATCTCGCACGTGACTCCGTACAGGTAGTGCCTCCATGCTTTTATCGTAAAAACTATCGCTACTAGCTCCAGATCACGCGTTGGGTAGCTCTTCTCAAGGTTTTTGAGTTGTCGTGAAGCATACGCGACTACTCTACCACTCTGCATCAACACAGTTTCCTACTTGGTTTTAGATGCGGCACTTAAATCACAAAGCTTCCCTGACCAACATTTGAAATGGTCAGCATTGGAGTGCTTATGAGTCTTCATTTCAGCTCTTGAAAGCTTTCCTCACACTTGTCGATTCACTTATACCTCTTTCCCTTCTTGGTGAGCGCTGTGAGCGAAGCAGCTAACTTTGAGTAGTTTCAACTAAGTGTAGGTAACATCCTGTTAGTTTAAAGAAACTGTGAATTCCCGTTACGTTCCTCTGAGCTGGCCACGCGCTAACTGCATCAATTTTAGTCGGGTCCACAGATACTCCTTCCTTGGGGTCTACGTGACTAGGAAATGGACCTTCTCCAGTCAAAACTCGTACTTGGAGAATTTGGCGTATAGCTGATGGTCCTGTTACATACGCATAATGATCCTTAAGTGCTCTTCGTGCTCTTCCTTCGTCTTAGAGTGTATAAGTATGTCATCGATGAATACAATGACAAACTTATCCAAATAGCCCTTGAACATGCGGCTCATCCGGTTCATGAAAGCTGCTGGCGTGTCCGTCAATCTGAGCAACATGAACAGAAACTCATAATATCCGTACGGCGTTTGAAAGGCTATTTTGGGTACATCTTCATTCCTGATTCGTAGTTGATGGTACCCTGAACGTAGATCGATCTTCGAGGACATTGCAGCATCTCAGAGCTAATCAAATAGATCGTCAACTCGCGGCAACAGATGCTTGATCTTAATCGTAATCCTGTTCAACTATCTGTAGTCGATGCACATTCTCAGTGGTCCATCTTTCTTCTTCATGAATGGTATGGGTGCTCTCCAGGGTGAATAGCTCTGTCGAATGAATCCCTTATCTATTTAGTCCTTTAGCTGGGCTTGGAGCTCCTTTAGCTCTACAGGGCCCATTCCGTAGGGGGCCTCAAAGATGGGGCTGATTCTAGTAGACGTTCAGTCTCAAACGAGATCCCGCGCTCTGGTTGGAGTCTTGCAAGATCTTCTGGAAATATCTCCATGAATTCCCTGACTATCGATGCGTTATCGGGTCCTATCTCTATTCCTTGAGTCTTATCTGCTACGTATACTAGGAAGTCTGTGCATCCACTGGATAGCATCTCGCGAGCCTTCACTGCTGATATCATCGTCTTTGGTTGCTCTGGCGACAAACCCTTATAGATGAACTTTTCGCATCCGATTGGTTTGAAAACGATTTTCCACCTTCAACAGTTTATGATAACGTTGTGTCTTAAGCTTTTTAGTAGAATCTGATGATGCAATGAATGGGTGGCTCCAGAATCAAGTAGAACTAACACATCAAAGTTGGTGATAGAAAGCTGGCCTGTCACCATTGCAGAAGTTACAGCTTCAATGTTACCCCCCGTGTAAGCATAGATTCTCCCTTAGCTGTCTGAAGCTTTCAGTATACCTTGTGTGATTGAAAGGTCTTCGATCCTGGTCTGGTTGGTGTGAAGTTGATTATTCCCAATGCGGGGTTGATTCTGTCGATTCTGCAGGTTGGAGTGGCAATTTTTTGGCATAGTGGCCTTTCGTGCCACAGATGAAACAACCACTTACTCCTTGCTTACATTCTCCTAAGTGCCTCTTTCCGCATTTCGTGCACGTCGGATATTGGCTGTCATTCCTTTCTTGTCGTCTCTCTTCTGGGGAAATTCTCCTGTGAATCTTGGTTGCTCTAATTCCCCTTTTCTCTTGTTGTTGTTATGGGAATGCCTGCTATTCTAGCCGGTTCCCACATTCTGCCCTCTGTGTTGTGACTCAGGGTTCTGCTTCTCTTGAGCCTGCTCGGCTTGCGTTTTCTCCTCCATTCGTGCCTTAAAATTCTGCGCCTTTCGCTCCTTATCCTGAGCCGACCAGCACTCGGCTCAGATAGCCTTGCTGACACATTCTGCTAGCGTCGCTAGTCCGTGGCTTCCGCTACAGACCTAAACTGTGATTTCCGTTCTGAACATCTTCAACATTCGTCGGATTCTTTCCTTTTGGTCGGTAACAAATCTGGATAAAGTTGAGCCAACTGCTCAAATTTCTTGACTGCCTCCATAATAGTCATACTACCTTGTTGCAGGTTGTCGAACTCATCTTACTGCGCTACTAGTGCTTCCTCGTTAAAGTACATCTCCTTAAATTCCTCAATGAAATCACTCCAGCTCATCTCTCTAATGTTCCTCCTAATGGTTACCATCTTCCACCACTAACGAGCCTCATTGCGCAGGGTGAAGGATGTGCACATCACTTTCTTTCTCTATCTGTTAACCCTATAAAATCCAAGATTACTTGGATATCCGTTAGCCAATCATCAACCTCTATAGGGATGGTGATTCCTAAGAATTCTAACGCTTTCATGCGTCGGAATCTCTCATACAAGTCGCCTTCCCTAGGGATTGGCAAAAAAAAACAATTACTGCTATGAGAGTAGCCATTACTATGGGTGCTAGTGCCTCCTGGGCTGGAGGAGCTGCTTGCTCCCTCAGAGTTTCTAGGCTGCTAGAGCCTCCTGTGCTGGCATCTCTACTGACTGCGGTGCCTGGGGTTGCTGGCCCAGCTGTTCTCTAAGCTGGTTTAGCTCTCGCTGCTGGTTCTCCATCATCCCTCGTATGGCTGCGATCTGTGCTATCAACTCATCCTCTCGGGATGCTGGGTTTAACTAAGCTCTCGTTCTTGCCATGTTTTCCTATGTAACCCTATCGTATAGCGGGAAAGGAAAATATGTCTCTTAAATTCTGTACTTGGGACTCGTATCACATATCATTTTCTTTCTTACTTAACAATCTTACTTAAACATTATGGATATAAATATACACACTATATCCACCTTTCTTTCTCTCATACTGTGATGTTCAATACAATTACTGCATTATATTGGGACATCGTCTGAGTGCTAGGATTCGTCCTGCACTTCCTGTCATATCATACTCACACTGTGGAAAAAATTTATATCTGGTCCCTAGGGCAAAGCTTTACTACTTATCTCATAATATATTTCACATAATATATATACATATATTCAAGATTCTAGTTCAGCGAAGTGACACACACTTCCCCTATACGATCCCAACAAGTATATTATGCTATAACTGACGGGGTAGAGCTACTGCTTCCCTCTATATATTTTCATAGCTAACATTCCCGCAGAAGGGTTACTACTATTGGAAGGACAATCCTGATTCAGTATCAGGCATCTCCTCATCGTCACTATCGCTAAGTGAGTACTCCTCTGGGTTCTCCTCTCCCTCATCGTCGGGATGGGCGTCGGAAAGAGTCTCGTTATCTTCCTCCTTCATGGGGTGTTCGGGAGACATACGGGCTGGTTCGGGGTTCTCCATCAGCTCTCTATCGCCCTTGTGTACTTCTGGCTGGTGCTCGGCCATGAACTCTTCATCGGCCAGTTGGGGTGCTGGTTCTACTAGGTCACCCTCCATAATGGCGGCTGCTATAATGCCTTGGGCTTGTGTAGGGTTCCCGGGGTTGAGCACTTTTCTCTCGGCGTTCACTATCTCCTTGATAAGGCTTGCTAGTCCTGCTTGATCGCTCTTCTAATTCTGTTTGGCAAGGTCTCTTTCTCTCTTTGGGTCTTCTCCTGTCTTGATCCACTTTTGTCTCGGAATGTATTGTAGAAGTCCATATCGGTTCCTTGTAGCGAATAGCATACGTTAGAACTGTATCGCCGGACATCAGCTGCAGTCTTTCAGTCCGATGAACAATTTCTTGTATATCCATAACTCTAGAGAACTTGGGCGGTTTCACTCCCCGCTTGCCCATAGAGAAAAACTGGGGCTGATGCTGGACTGCTCTCAGAGATTGGCTCGATCGTGGTATGGCGAAACTCGACACAGTTAAGAGCTCATCCTGGTCATAAGGATCCCGATACACACGAGAGTATCTTCCTGAGAGATATCAACAGCTAACAGGACTCAGTTATCCTGGTCAATGGCGTACAATCAGGGAATCACTTTGATAACATGAAACCAGTCCTGACATTCTCATGGAGTGCAGGAGTACTGTTTGCCACTCGAAACTTAGTGGACAACTAGCCCTGAAGATCGGTACAACTCGGGCAGCAATCCATGTTCTTTCTCTGAGCAGTTCTCTAGCACTGTACGGTCGTGATTTTTCATATAATGATCTCAACATCTTTTCATCTTATCCTCGCCATCATAGATTTCGTCGTTTCATTACTATAAAATGTTATCTTCAATAGATAAACATTTACTGACTAAAAAATAAAACTAACTTACTTGGACAGATGAGGTAGGCATGCGGTGATGTGAGGTAGGATGGTAGGAAACCGCTCTGATACCAACTGTGACGCCCCGTGCCCTCAGCGGCCCGGACCGTCACTAAAAACTCTATTACTTGCTTCTTTAGCTTTTACTTATACTTCTTCTTTAAAACTGATACTTAAACTTGCTGAATTTAATACCATAAATTTAGAGGGAAATTTTTTTTATTTTTATACGCGTACGTATTTACTATTCACGTACGCATACTATTAAAATGCGGAATTTGAAAAACATAAGGATTTCAATTATACATACATAATTATATACTTGTTTATCTGATTACTATTCACCAGATACTATTTAAATATACTACTCATACATATACTGTTTACTGTTTTAAAATACCGCTTAACCTTTACTATTCAAAATACTATTTAACTGTCACCATTCAAAATATTATTTACTCATACTGTGCGGAAGAATACTCGCGGTGTATCCATAACCTCATCCTCACATCCACCTCCGCCACCATCATCGTCCCTTGATGTTTACGCTATAGGATGCTTACCTACAGCATGAACACACTTCGTGAGCTTTATGCCCAGTAAGTACAACATGTTAACCGCAAAACATGTTTACAGCATAGCACATACATAAAATCATAGGCATGACATATATCACTTAATAAATCACATACCATATAAGCATATCACATATCAGCTCACATATCATGTCATCACATAACATGTCATAACAGTGAATATAAAACTTCACATACTTTATGCATGACAGAAGCATCGTGTACTGTATGCACTCTACTGAAAAAGAAAGCATAGCGAACTATAACTAATGCATGGTCTGGTTATGTTCATTTATGCTTCAAACTTCTCTTTTCTTTTCTTGTCTATTTAGGGCCCATGTATCAGTACCGTGTGCGCGCAGACCAACGGTAACTCCCGAGGTCAACTAATGCCGAAGAGCCATCAACTGATGCTCAACTTTTGGCCTTAACTTTCTTTAACTGGAAACCCCTTCGACTGAAGGAGCCGGTACGACACACCTATTTATTTCCATCTTGTTTAACTATTCTAGCCATACGCTTCTCTAAGCTGTCCCCAATCCTACGCGGTAGGGATCTATGGCTTCTATCTTGTTCTTTCATCAATTTACTCGATTGTGAAACTATATGCTCTTATGTATGCTGTGCAGCATCGTGTGCAAGATACATACTTAAAATACTGGAAAAGCATCATTTTAAATTCATTTTATCCATACTGTATGCGGAGTTGTACTTACCTGTTAGCAGACAGTTTATACTCTCGCCTTCGTCACAATACCGGTACCTCCCTGTAATCATAATGCATTACATTAACATTCACTCTTAGGTCACCGTGGTCATTAGTGACTAATAAAAATTCTCGTTATGTGGTACCGATCCTTATCGGTACTAATTGCCCTCTTCTTAAGAATTTGATTTTCTAATCATTGTTAATTAATTTATTTACCCAATAAATTAATTAACATCGCTCTTAGGTCACTCTATCATTAGGAAATAATAAAATTATCGTTGTGTGGTACCGATGCCTATCGGTACCCAACTGCTCTACTTTGGGAAATTTGATATCTAATTTTTAATCGTGCTTGATTAATTTGTCTACTTGACAAATTAATCACTGTCTCTCACTATCCCATTCAGACTTGGTCCTTGACTGGCTAACCGACCAGTCAACTGACTGAATACCTCCCGTATGACCATTTAGCCTGTCGGGTTACCGTTACTGATGTAATCGCCCCAAATTTTATACTTCGATCGCACCCGTCCCTCGGGTGGTACTATTCTGACATAGGGGTCATTTTCTTACATTACGAAATTTCTAATTGGGTGGTTCACTAATCCTATAAACGTCCGTCCTTCTTTCCTGGACCTAGGTCATCGAGGGGGCTCGGGTTTCCATCCCGATCACATTTTCAGCCCTCGTTTCCTAAAATACCCCTTTGTGCCATTTTAGAAATTTCGGTAGCATTTCCGCTTAATTTTTGGGTTTCCGGCGTTTAGGAAATGCCTCAAAACCATCTAACCTATTCTAACCTACCACGTACTAAACCAGAGGCATAATTTTTACGTAAAAGCTCCGCTTTTTACGTAAAAATATTCACATTTCTTCACATTCTCTTTTTCGACATTTCATCCCTTTTTCTTACAATTCCTCAAGTCAGTAAACCATAATTCATACATAATTATTTCTAATAATAAATTGAGGAATCAAGGGATCAAAACCACTACCAAAATCATTCCCGTCGGCGGTCGGATGAACCGTTCGGTCTCGACCGCACAATCTTTTAATCGACGTTCTCCACTTTTGAAACTCCGGTTTGCAAATCCGATGCCGCGGATGTGTCCGGAACGTCGAAAATAGGCCAATGGGCCATTCTTCAATTTTCGGTCTCCGAATCGCCGTTGACCGGCGTTGACCACAGCGGCGATGGGAGTGACGACCACCATCTTGAAGAGCTCGACGAGAGGAACCCATTAGTGGTGTCAATTTCATCAATCGAGGCTCCTATCACCGGAAATCGGCCCTCGAAAAGTCGGCGACGGCGGCGGTGTTGGATCCTCATTTTCCGGCGTTGTTGCCCAAAATTGATTTGGGGCTTTTGATCTACGTGTTGTTCTGAGCATTTTGATACCGACCTTGCAACTCAACTCCGCCGGAATAGCGAGATTCGACGGCGGCGATGGCGACGGCGACGGCGAACCTTGGGCGGCTGTTGACGTGAAATGAAGCCTGGGTTTTGTTCTACTCTTCACCACGAATCCATTGGGACCGGAATCATGGCATTTGGACGTCGGACGGCGGAGATACGGTGGTTTGAAAAATTCGGCCACCGGCGGCTTTGGGCGGCGCGTGCGGCGTGCTCCGGCGTCGGTTCGGTCGACTCGGCCCACCGTTGGAATCAGCTCGTCGAGAGCTTTCCAATGGTGCCGGCGATGTTGAAAATGGAGGTCGGATTAGACTGATGGTTACTGTTCACCTACGGATGTTGTGGGGAGAAAAAGATAGGAAAAAAAAATAATGGGGGCCCTTTTTACAAAAATCTAAAAATTTCGACCCCTTTATACTAATTTTTTGAAAAATTTTAAGATAGGCTATACTGACTAATTTGGGCGTGCTGAACCCAAATATATCAGTTTTATATCAATAAAAGGTCATCTTGACCAATTTCTTGATACTGTGGTTAGGCCTACACTATGTTGACACTACGCACGCATAACGAGGCGTTTTCGCGTGAAATTTCAAACAGTCTACCTTGACTAATTTGGACGTGCTGATTTCAAATTTATCAGTTTTACATCCATCTGAGGTCTTCTAGACCAGTTTTCGGGATCTGTATGATCCCGTCTCGAAAAACGTGTCAGGTGCCCGATTGACTAATTTAGGCATCCTGAGTCTAAATATATCAGTTTTGGGGCGAGAAAAGGTCGTCTTGACCCTCATCCCGATACTGCGTATCTTTTAAACAAAATCTACATTTTGTGCTCAATTGACCAGATTGAGCCTGCTGACTATTAATATATCAGTTTTATGTCAGATTAAGGCCGGCTTGGCCACTAACCTGACACTGCGTATCACACTATTCACTAATCACTATTCACTATCTGACTGACTAATCTGAGCGTTCTGACTCCGATTTTGTCAGTATCTGGGCGAGAAGAGGTCATCTAGACCACTTTTCTCCATACTGTACATCTATTAGGGCAATTATCACTGCTGCGCTCAGATGACCAGTCTGAGCATACTGATGACTAACTCATCAGTTCTGTATCATGAAATGGTCGTCTAGACCGGTTTCTTGATATTGCGTGTCTCAATGCATACTCACACAATAGGGTGGACCGATTTCACTGTCGATTACCCCTTTCACTGCATGAATAGTAATTAAACGTTACTATTCCTGTTTAATTCATTCAATTGAAAAGCACACTGTGCTTATTAACTTAATTACATCATTACATAGTAATTAAGTTTCATAATTCATGAGAGTCATTACAGTGGCTCTCGGCTCATTACACAGCCTTCTATACGGACTCTTACACGTGCGTGTGCAACGCAACACGGGCGTGTACATTTCGAACACGGGCGTGTACTAGTTGAGACTACTCAACACGGCCATGTCTATGAAACACATTCATCTATCTGAGCGGTACACAGCCTCTTACACGGTCGTGTACTTGACCATGTTTCTTAAATTTGCTAAAAGACATTAAATTATGTCCATTTTATTCCTTAATGACTTATTACATGGTAAGTAGGTGCCATGAAAATGGCGGTCATTACAGGGAATGTGGTTGGTTTTTGCTACAAAGAATACTAAAATTTTCTCTTAAAAATCAAACCAAAACAAAAACTAAAAACTAGAAGGATTGGATTTTGAAAACTTACCCTTGGTGCCTTAGAACGACTTGGATCGAATCCTCCTAACAAAAGTTTGAAGAGGTTTTCTTTTGGTAAAATTTTGGTAAGGTTTTGGACTTAAGAAATGGGGGTTTTGGGGCTTGGAATTTTTGGTAGCAGCTAGAGAGAAAGAGAGAATGAATGTGTGTTTTTTGGAGGTGTGAAAAGAAAGGAAACACACTAAGGCTATGTTCACCCCTTTTATAGGCAATTCCTAACCAAACTTAACCACTTTAAACTTAATTAATTCAAGCCATTTTTAAGTAAATTTGGGGACAAATTTCTATCCCTTTCTAGCCATTCCCACCAATTGTGCTGCTACAATTTAAGGGAAAAGATAAAAAATTTGCTTGATGTAAGGTGATGGAATGGTGATGGAAAAGGAATTGTAATTTAATGGGTCCTCTTTCCCCATTTTTTTATTCATGCTTTTTAGGGTTTTCATAAGCCCAAAACTAGCTGGTTTTTCAGCTAGCATCCACGGTTTTTGGGGCTGAAAATTTTCATCTGTGTTGCTCTCTTCGCAGTCCAGTTTTCTATTGCTGTTTTCGGTCCTTTCTCAGTAGTATCCTAGTTTTCATCCGGAAATCAGATTTTCTGAATCTGATTTTTATACTGATGATTTCTAGTTGGTTTATACTGTCTAAGAGCCCATTCTACACTAATTTGCTATTTATTTTCTAAACTGTGGTTGTGTCTACACTGTGTTGTCCTTTCGCACACAAACCGACGCGTTTCCGGGTGAAATTTCAGACACAGTCTATCTTGACTAATTTGGACATGCTGATTTCAATTTTATCAGTCTTATGTTCGTTCGTGGTCCTCTGGACTAGCTTTTGAGATCTATGTGATCTCATCTCGAAAAACGTGTCAGGTACCTGATTGACTAAATTGGGTCTACTGACTTTGGATCTAACAGTTTTAAGTTAAATTAAGGCCATCTTGGCCAGTAACTTGACATTGCATTTTTCATTTTTCACTATTCACCACTTTCTATTCTAATTGACTAGTCTGAGTGTTGTGACTCTGATTTTGTCAGTTTGTAGACGAGATACGGTCATCTAGACCATTTTCTCGGTATTATACCCTGCTAGGGTTTCTATCGTTGTTGTGCTCAGATGTTCGGTCTGAGCGTTTTGGTGACCTGTTCATCAGTCTTCTGTTAGGAAATGGTCGTCTAGACCAGTTTCCTGATACTGCATATTTCACACATTTGTACACATAATAGGGTGAACCAGATCCACTGTCGGTTACCCCCTTTCACTTTATGAATAGAAATAAACAGTACCGTACCTGTTTAATCTATTCACTTAGAAATTATATTGTATTTTTTTCAACTTAATTACTCCTTGCATAGTAATTAGGTTTCATGCATTCTAAGGGTCTGCACAGCAACTTTTTATTCATTACACGGCTTCTTACATGGGCGTATACAGGGCTACACGGGAATGTACCAGTTGAGCCTTGCTCAATACGGTCGTGTCTTAGAACAGACTCATTTTACCGATTGGTACACGGCCTTTTATACAGCCATGTACTTGGGCGTGTCACACTACATGGCCATGTTTACTCACACGGCCTCACGTACGTGCACAGTACCAATGGTACACGGCCACTTACACGGCCGTGTATATGACCATGTTCACCTAAGCAGCTATATACAGTTGCACCACCATTTTTATGCGCACAGTCTGGGCAGTACACGACCACTTATACAGCCGTGTACATGCTCGTGTTTTTCAATTTTGCACTAAAATGCATCAAATTATTCCTTAATTTCTCATTAAATGAAAATTAAGTTACAGGAATGGGGCGGTCCTTACAGGTTAATACTTAAACAATTCTTAAGTATGTAACTATTATTTATGTAGTTCGATCCATGCCATATCCAAGCCATCGAGAGATGGTCATGGATAAAATCATGCCCAAACATGTTTTGCACATAAGAGATCCAACCTAGTATACTGGCAGTGATAAACACCTATTAAAGGGTATGGTCAGGGGAGAATTGACACGAAGCATTACCATACTTTATCATATAGATTAACAATGAAGGCCGTGGGTTTTGTTTGAAACCCTCTCCCATTCAATATGTTGAAAAACATACAAGTTTTTGAAGAATATGTATAATCAATACAGTATGAGCGATATTCTTCTATCCTATATGATATATTATCAAATATGCATATAAACTATCTATCAATACATATTTATCCCTCCATGACAGAACAAATAAAAAATAAATGATAAAAAATTAAATAACGTAGCCATGTTCCGTCCTAAAAAAAAAAAATTAAAGATTATAAAATAAAATCCAAAGCATCCTTTGAGTCTTGAATTTTATTCCATCTTCGCGTATCCATCTTTATATAATTCCTCCTTTTACTTTTCATCCCAAAAATTATTTAAAATTCAAATTTCCAAAATTCAAATTTTAAACAATTTCAAATTTCATGTATAATAATATGTAATTTTAAAATTTAAATTTACAATTATATAATTTTATACACAATTTAAAATTAAATATAAAATTTAAAAACTGAAAATATCAAACCTCAGCTCGTAGCCCCCATGAGCAACCTTGGTCCAAGGCTTGCAGCCCATTGCAGGCTGTTGTAGCCCTGGTAGGGGTTGCCTACAGCCCCTCTTGCCTGAAGGCAAGGGCTTTAACCCGATCAAGGACTACGATTGCCTCCCAGCATGCACCTTAAAGTACATGTCAGTTGGTGTATCGAACCTAGGGGTCAATTTTCATATTTTGTGCCATATTCCCAATTTATGATTAGGATCTCAAAAAAAAATTTAAATCATAATTAAATTGAGATTTTCAACACAAAAAAATTACAGTCATTAAATTAAATTTAATTCTTGAAAAAATATAAATAATGTCTTCAATCTTCATCTCCTCCATAAATAATTACATAAAATTTTTTATACCATTTTTAGTATACAAAAATTCTAAAAATTCAAAGAGACAAAATATATTAAAGTTCATAGAAAAATTACAATGACAATAAACCATTTCCATGGTTACATAAAAAATCCTAGATACAAATTTTCTAAATTCTAAAGAATCATGACTGGCAAAATTGAGCATACTTATAATAATTTTAAAAATTAAAATAACAACATACACAATACATAATACGTGACAACTGTTAGGAAATGCCCTAAGTATGAAAGATATTTTAATGTATTTCATTAATTTTGAACTGGATAATAAAATTATATTTAGAGGTTATTCATTATATTGCTGTATGTCCTTATTTTATTTATATATTAAAGTAAATATAAGCAAATATGGCTCATTGACTGCTTGTGTTAAACTATTAGAAGGTCGCATGTAATAGACTTTTGTATGTGAGAAGACAATGTTCTAAAGTAAACAGTCTAAATTATAGTCCATAGTCTATGGGGTTAGATCGAGCATCGAACTCACGTTAAGACTATTATGTTGTCTAAAACCATGGTGGGGACGGTGTGTCTTGACTGTCCGGAGCATAGACTCCCGAGTAGAGATATAGATATGCTGCTTGGTGGTGACATATTGGTTCGGGACTAAAGCATGATTGATCTGCGTAGTCCGCTATGAGTGGATCGATCTGCTTTTGACATTCATTATGCAATAACCTTAATTCTAAGTAAATAAACTACTACATGTATATGACTTGTGTACTTTGATGTTCTAATGGCTAAAGCGTCTTAGAGGTAGTAAGCTTATAGACCAGTTCGTTAGGTGCATAACTTGAATACGATGGAGGATTTGTTTACAGATATTGGAATCATAGCTCTAAAAAGGAGTTAAGGGTATCCTCTTAAAGGTATTATACTGGATGTGAAAATGGACAAGGCCTTAGGTCGTCTGCTAGGTGGATGACTTCTTATTCACATATGGTGAATAATCATTTTCTTATTCGGTAGTATAATGAAACTTTAAGATAGCTTGATCAGTAGGTTAAACAGACTTTGACCAAAGGTTGATCATAGATATCATATAAGGGTTTTGCATACATGACAAGGTCATTGGACAATAGCTAGTCACAAGCTTTCGTAATACGGTATGTGATTGGGAGTTTAGTTTCAGGTTTATAGTGGTATGACTCTGAAATTAGTGATCATATGATTGAGTTATTCAGTACAGAACGATGACCACATAGATTCATGAGAGCCTGATTATATATGTCCAAGTGGTCCCTCTACTAGCTCCACATAATTCCTTAATGGATGACAAATTGATCAAGGTATACTTATTAGCTTGATATCATGCATGGATATAGGTGGTGTCCTCAAAGGACAAAGGTAGAAGACAAGATTCCCTCCTAATTGAATTTGAATTTTGTTTTGGATAAGAGATTACAAAATTATTCGAATTCTAAATAAAATTGCCATGATTTTATTTGAATTGGAATTTGAATAATTATGTAATCTCTTATCCAAAACAAAATTCAAATTTCAATTAGGAGAGAATCTTGTCTTTCACCCTTATCCTTTAAGGACAACACTTATATCTATGCAAGATAACAAGCCAATAAGTATATCCTGATCAATTTTCCATTCGTTAAGGAATTATGTGGAGCTAGTAGAGGGACTATTTGGACATATATAATCAGGCTCCCACGAATCCCTATGGTCATCGTTCTATACTAAATAACTCAATTACATGATCACTAATTTCAGAGTCACACCACTATAAACCTGAAACTGAACTCCCAATTATATACCGTATTATGAAAGCCTATGACAAGCTATTGTCCAATGACCTTATCATGTATGCAAAACCTTCATATGATATCCACGATCAATCATAAGTCAAAGTCTATCTAACCTACTGATCAAACTATCTTAAAGTTCCATTATACTACCTAATAAGAAAATGATTATTCACCATATGTGAATAAGAAGTCATCTGCCTAGCAAATGACCTAAGGCCTTGTCCATTTTCACATCCAATATAATGCTTTTAAGAGGATACCCTTAACTCCTTATTAGAGCTATGATTCTAATATCTATGAATAAATCCTCAATCGTATACAAGTTATGCACCCAACGAATTGGTCTATAAGCTTACTACCTCTGAGACATTTTAGCCATTAGAACATCAAAGTACACAAGTCATATACATGAAGTAGTTCATCTACTCAGAATTAAGGTTATTGCATAATGAACGTCAAAAGCAGATTGATCCACTTATAGCAGACTACGCAGTCAATCATGGTTTAGTCTCAGTCTAATATGTCACCATCAAGCAACATATCTATGTCTCTACTCGGGAGTCTATGCTATGGACAATCAAGACAAACCGTCCCTACCATGACTTTTGACAACATAATAGTCTTAATATGAGTTAGATGCTCGGTCTAACCCGATAGACTATGGACCATAATTTAGACTGCTTACTTTAGAACATTGTCTTTGCACACAAAAGTCCATTGCATGCAACATTCTAATAGTTTAACACAAGCAGTTAGTGAGCCATATTTGCTTACGTTTACTTTAACATGTAAATAGAATGAGAGCACACAGTAATATAATGAATAACCTCTAAACGTAGTTTTATTATTCAGTTCAAAATTAATGAAATACATTAAAATGTCTTTCATGCTTAGGGCATTTCCTAACACACACTCCACTATTCGGGAATTGGAGAATAGTAGAGAAGACTAGTTGGTTCAAGCCCTTCAGTTACTTCCTCCAGTGTTTTTGGTATTTTCCTCCAAAGTTATATTAATTGTTGATAATTTATTGTATATGACAACATAAATTATTAACAATCTTTGAAATTTTTTTTTTAAATTTCGCTGTGTACTCTTACGATTTTTCCTATAATTGGTATCAGAGACAACTCGTGATTATATCATATACATAAATTAAACGATCGTTTTTTCTCCTTGATGTATGGATTTGATATTTAGAGAGTGGCATTCTAGGATTCCTTTATGCTGTTATCATGTATTATGTATGGTGTATGTGGTTATTTTAATTTTTAAAATTATTATAAGCATGCCCAATTTTGCGGTCATGATTCCTTAGAATTTAGAAACATTGTATCTAGGATTTTTCATGTAACCATGGAATAGTTTATCATCACCGTAATTTTCCTATGGGTTTTAATTTTTGTCTTTTTGATTTTTTTTTATTTTAGAATTTTCGTACACTGGAAACATTATAGGAAATTTTGTGTAATTATTCATGAAGGCGATTGAAGATTGAAGGCATAATTTATTTTTTCTTGAAGATTAAATTTAATTTAATAATAGAATTTTTTTTGTGTGGAAAATTCCAATTTAATTAGGATTCAAATTTTTTTTTTTGGAGATCTTAATGTGCAAATTGGGAATATGGTATGAAATTCAAAAACCAACCCTGGGGGGAAGGTATGTCATCCAACACATACTTTAAGGTGGGGCTATAGCCCCTGCCTTTGGGCAAAAGAGGCTACAGTTAGGCGGGCTGCGGCAGTCCCTCCTAGGGCTACAATCTATAGCTATAGGCTCTGCTTGTATCTTAGCAAGTTGTAGGCAATGATTGCAGCCTGAAAGGGCTGCAGTCATTGCCAAAGGCTAGGGCTACCCCGAGGGTTGTGAGCCTGAGGGCCAGTGACCCGAGGGTCTGAGGTTCGAAAATTTTTAATTTTTTAAATTTGAGAATTAATTTTAAATTGTGTGTAAAATTATGTAATTGTAAATTTAAAATTTGAAATTATATATCATGTAATTGTAAATTTAAATTTTAAAATTACATATTATTATGCATAAAATTTGAAATTGTTTATAATTTGAATTTTGGAAATTTGAATTTGAAATAATTTTTGGAATGAGAAATAAATGGAGCTACATGAATATGGATACACAAAGATTAAACAAAATTTCAAGACACAAAGAATGCTTTGTATGTAATTTTGTAATATTTAATTTTTTTTTCTAGGATGGGACCATGGTTAGGTTATTTAATTTTCCATCATTTATTTTTATTCTATATTTTGTCATGGATGAATGAATGTGTATTGATGAATGATTTATATGCATATTTAATAACATATCATATAGGATAGAAGAATGCCGCTAAGACTATATTGATTATACATATTTTTTCAAAAATTTGCATGTTTTTAAATTATTGAGTGGAAGAAGGTTTTAAGCAAAACCCATGGCCTCCATTGTTGATCTATATGTTAAAGTATGGTAATGCCTCGTATCAGTTTCAGCCTTACCATGTCCCTCGATAGGTGTTTTCTACTGATGGTATGCTAGGTTGGATCCCCTGTGTGGAAAATATGTTCGGGTATAATCATATTCATGACCATCCCTTGATGGCTTGGATAGGTGGATCAAACTAAGTAAACAATAGTTACATACTCAAGACTCGTTTAGCTATTAACCTTCCCTAAAAGCTTTGTTAGTTAAATTGGTGGTCAAAATAAGTGGCTAATAATGTATATCTTAACCTTGGAGGATTTAAGGTAACATATATTAATTAAACGGGGTCCATGTTCCAACTATTTGTCTCATGACCACACTTTGGTGGCTTGAGGCAATAGGTACTAAGAATTACCGTTACAATACTACATATTTTTTAAGTTTCATGTAGGAATATACTTGTACGTTTTATTTGCTAAACATCTTATATATTTGCTTGGGCTTTGTGATGATGTTCTTTTATATTTTATTTCAGTTCAAAATGTCATTGACACCTCTAATCTCAATGTTGACTGAAACAAACTTAACGGTGATAATTATAAAGACTGGAAAAGAAACCTGCTAATAGTTCTCAACTACGAGAGACACAAGTTTATACTAGACGAACCATGCTCACCAGGGCCCATATATAATGCACCACTTAAAGAGGTCCTTGCCATGTATACGCTTTGGAGAGAATCTCATGAAATAGCTTGATGCTACATCCTCACTAGTATGATGAGTGCTTTATAAAAGTAACATGAAACCTATCAAGTTATTAGTGAGATTATAGAAAACTTGGAGGACATGTTTAAAGGCCTATAAAACTTGGCTTGACAGTCCGCTATTATGAGTATTATGAACTCTAGGTAGAATGCAAGTACTCCAGTAAAGGACTGTATGCTTATGTTGATGGCACTCTTTGTTGAGACTATTGAAAATGATGTAGAGATGGACTACAACACCCAGGTTAAGATGGTGTTCAAGACTTTGTTTAAAGATTTTGTGGGTTTTTAAGCTGCATATAATTTAGTGACAAAAGAGTTAGAACTTACCAAGCTCATGAAGCAACTTTAAGCTTATGAGCAGATGATCAATGATGGGGTTCCAATCCAGACCAACGGAGAGATCAACTTGGCGGAATCTTCTAAACCCTATGGGAACAAAAAGAAGCCACAAAAGAAGCAAGTGATTTCTAGTTCATCTATTCCTATTGTCATAGATAGAAAGAATAAGAATAAGAATAAGAAGCCTAAGAACCATAAAAAGTCGAAGTGCTTTCATTGTGGGTACGAAGGCCATTTCAAGAAGTCTTGCAAGGAATTCCTAATCTTCCTTGCACTTGGTGGCTAGGAATTCCTTGCAAAACCTCTTGAAATGGCCTACCTTCCTACATTGGAAGCACTTGGACTTTTTAGGGTACTTAGGCTTCTTCTTCTTCTTCTTTTTCTTCTCATCCAAGATAGGAGAAATAAATGAACTAAAAGCCTTTTACTTCTTCTTTTGCTTCTTTTTGTTCTCAGAAGGTTTAGAAGATTCCATCAAGTTGGCCTCTCCCTTGGTCTAGACCGAAACCCCATCATTGATCATCAGCTCATAAGTCTAAATTTACTTCATGAGTTTGGTAAGTCCTAACTCCCTCGTCATTAGATTGTATGTGACTTTAAACCCCACAAAATCCTTAGATAGAGTTTTGAATACCATCTCAATCTAGGTATTTTAGTCCATGTCCACACCGTTATCAGCAACCTTAGTAAAGAGTGCCATCAGCATAAGTATATGGCTCTTCACCGAAGTATCTACCTTCTACCTCAAGTTTATAATACTTATAATAGTGGACTATCGAGCCAACTTTTCTTGGCCTCCAAATATATCCTCTAAGTTTTCCATGATCTATGTGGCAACTTGATAGGTTTTAGGTTGCTTTTGTAAAGCGCTTGTCATATTAGCGAGGATATAGCATCGAGTTATTTTGTTGAATTCTCTCCAATGAGTATACATGACAAGGACCTCTTCAAGTGGTGCTTAGGTCGGCGTCTTGGTAGGCATGATTCATCTAGTACAAACTTGTGTCTCTTGCAGCTAAGAAACATTAGCAGGTTTCTTTTCCAGCCTTTATAATTATTGCCGTTAAGTTTGTTTTCAGTTAATGTTAAAATTAGATGTGTAGGTGACCTTTTAAACTGAAATAAAATATAAAAGAACATCATAACAAAGCCCAAGCAAATATACATGAATTTGGCAAATAAAACATACAAATATGTTCCTACATGAAACTTGAAAAAAACATTTAGCATCGTAATGGTAATTCTTAACATCTATTGCATCAGGCCACCGAGGGGTGATCATGAGACAAATAGCCAAAACATGGAGCCCATCTAATTAATATATGTTGTCTTAAATCCTCCAAGGTTAAGACATACATTAATAACCGCTTATTTTGACTACTAGTTTAATTAATAGAGCTTCTATGAAAGGTTAATAGCCAAATGAGTCTTGAATGTATAACTATTATTTACGTAGTTCGATTCATGTCCTATTCAAGCGATCAAGGGATGGTAATAAATAGAATCATGCTTAAACATGTTTTCGACATAGGAGATCCAACCTAGTACACGGCAGCGGTAAACACCTACTGAGGGGTGTGGTTAGGGCAGAACTGATGGGAGATGTTACCATATTTTCACATATAGATAAACAATGGAGGTCGTGGGTTTTGTTTGAAACCCTATCCTACTCAATATTTTAAAAAACATGCAAGTTTTTAAAGAACATGTATGATCAATATAGTTTGAGCGGTATTCTTCTATCCTATATGATATGTTATCAAATATACATACAAATCATCTATCAATATATATTCATCAATCCATGACATAATATAAGAAAAATAAATAACAGAAAATTAAATAACCAAGTTATGGTTCCATCTTGGAAAAAGAAAAATTAAAGATTACAAAATTTCATCTTAAGCATTATTTGAGTCTCGAATTTTATTACATCTTCACGTTAATCTTCATGTAGCTCTTCCATTTATTTCTCATCCTAAAAATTATTTAAATTTCAAATTTCAAAAAATTCAAATTGTAAACAATTTCAAATTCATGTATAACAATATTTAAATTCAAAAATTAAATTTACAATTACATGATTTGTAATTTCAAAATTAAAATTTACAATTACATAATTTTATACATAATTTAGAATTAAATATCAAATTTAAAAATTGAAAAAATAACAAACCCCAATCTTATGGGCCACGGCAGCCCACGAGACCAAGCAAACACATGACCTGCTTGGCTGCCTGCTCAGGCTATCGTGGCTACCCCCTGGGCTGCTTGTCCGAGTTGCCTTCTGGTCCACCATTTTACCTGCTCGAAGATAGGGCCTATATTCCCAATTTGCCATTTAAGATCTCTAAAAAAAATTTGAATTCTAATTAAATCGGGATGTTCCATACATAATAAAATTTCAATTATTAAATTAATTTAATTCTTGGAAAAAATAAATTATGCCTTCAATCTTTATCTTCTCTATGAATAATTACATAAAATTTCCTATACTGTTTTTAATATACAAAAATTCTAAAAATTTAAAGGAAAAAAAAATCTTTGAGAAAATTACGGTGACAATAAACCACTTCCATGGTCACAAAAAAAAATCCTAAATACAATTTTTCAAAATTTCTAAGGAACCATGACTAGCAAAATTGGGCATGCTTGTAATGGTTTTAAAAATTAAAATAACCACATATACCATACATAATACGTGATAACAACATAAAAGAAATCTAGAAAGTTACTCTAAATATCAAAACCATACATCAAGGAGAAAAAATGATCATTTAATTTATATATATGACATAATCACGAGTTGGTTCTAATACCAATTGTAGGAAAAATAGCGAAAATGTGCAACAAAATTTTAAAAATTTTTCTAAGATCATTAAAAAATTGTGTTGTAATATATAATAAATTATACAACAAGCATTATACCTTTGGAGGAAATCACCAAGAACACCGAAAGATGTGACTAAGGGGCTTCAACTAACTAGCCTTCTCTATTATTCTCTGATTCCTAAACGGTAGAGTGTATGGGCAATCAGTTCCTCGATTGGTATTCTAACACGGTTTGTCTCCTTTCAACCACCCAGATCTTTGAGAATTTATTATTATTATTAGTAAGATGTATAATATATAATAAATTATACAACAATCATTATACTTTTAGAGGAAATCACTAAGAACACCGAAAGATGTGACCGAGGGGTTTCAACTAACTAACTTTCTCTACTATTCTCTAATTCTCAAATAGTGGAGTGTGTGGGCAATCGGTTCCTCGATTGGTATTTTAGCAAGACTTATCTCTTTCCAACACTCAGATATATGAGAATATATTATTATTAGTGAGTGTATAATAATAAATTTACTCATCTGAGAGTCTGTGGTCTAAAGATAATAAGAGTGCCAAAACTCCTATCTATAAATTTGTATTAGGTAACTTTCAAAATTTTGAATTGAATCAAGAAAAGATTTTTCTCTCTCCCCATACACTATAGCCAATTTTCCCAAGGGGAAAATCCCCTTAAAATGTCAGCCACTCTAGGTCAAAGGGATTCAAAATTCAAACAAGACTCAGACAAGATTTTTCTCTCTTTTATCATTGCTTAAAAAACCGATTTCTCCAGGGGATAATCCCTAGAAAATTTTTGGCCATGCTTGATATTTGTGATTCAAAATTTGATTCAAATTTCAAACTTCACAAATCATGTGATTTTGTCTACATAGATGATTTTCCATAACTTCAATTTAAATTCAAATACAATCATGGTAACTTTATTTGAAATTTAAATAATTGTGTAATCTCTTATCCAAAACAAAATTCAAATTCAAAATAAGAGAAAATCTTATCTTCCAATCCTAGAGGTAGACACCACCTTATGCGTGTGCTAGGACAAGATTTTATTCAATTCAAATTCAAAAAGGATAAATTTTTAAATTTCAAATATATATAAAAACAAGATTTTCAAAATTCAAATTAATCTTACATTTATCTTTTGAAAGATAATACAATTAATTCAAATTTCAAATCTTATCTTCCAAAATAAATATTCTCATAAATTAAATATTTATCTCATTTATTAAATAATACAAAATTATAATTTTCTCCGATACTTAGAGAAAATCGCTCCATACCCTAGAAAGGGTGATTAGGCTTTTCTCTTTACTAAATGCAAGAATACAAGCAACAAAAAATATCTCTAGCAATTACCATCCGTTAAGGAATTATACAGAACTAGTAAAAGGACCAATTGGACATGTATAATGTAGGCTCCAATAATCCATGTAACTATTATTCTATACCAGATAAACCCAATACAATTATTAGTTCTAGAGTCACACCATTATAAATCGAAACTACACTCCTAATTATATACCATATTATATAAGCCAGTAATAAGCTATCATCTAATGACCTTGTCATGTATGCAAAACCCTCATATAAATTCATATTCAGCCTTAGGTCAAAGTTCGTTTGACCTACTGATCATCCTATCTTAAAGATCCATTATATTCCCAAATAAGAAAATGATTATTTACCATATGTGAATAAAAAGTCATTCACCCAACAAACAACCCAAGGCCTTGTCCATTTTCACATCTAGTATAATGCCTTTAAAAGGATAACCTTTACTTCTCATTAGAGTTATAATTCCAATATCTGTAAAATAATCATCCATTGTATACAAGTCATGTACCCAACGATCCAGTATATAAGCTTACTACCTCTGAGATGCTTTAGCTATTGGAACATCAAAGTACACAAGTCATACATATGAAGCGATTTACCTGCACAGGATTATGGTTATTACATTATGAATGTCAAAAGTGAATTGATCCACTTAAGCAGACTATGCATATCAATTACACTTTAGTCCCAATTCAATATATCACCACTAAGCAACATATCTATGTCTTTACTTGGGAGTCAAAGCTCCAAACAGTCAAGACAAATTGTCTCCCCAATTAGCTTTAGACAACATAATAGTCTTAATATGAGTTATATGCTCAGTCTAATCCTATAGACTACGGACTATAGTTTAGACTGTTTACTTTAAAATATTGTCTCCTCACATACAAAAGTCTATTATATGCAACATTCTAACAGTTTAACAATAAGCAGTCAGTGAGCTATATTTGCTTACATTTACTTTAATATGTAAATAGGAAGATGATATATAGTAATGTAATGAATAACTTCCAATATATTATTAATCAATTCAAAATAAATGAAATACATTAGAAAAGTATTTCTTGTTTAGGGCATTCTTAACATTTGTTGTACTACTAGGATCCCAATTTGGAATCCAACTTCCACTAGGAGTACTACACAAAATCTTAATTGTCTCATAATCAGCTTTTAATCTTAATCAAAATTTAGGAAAAACAAATTAAAGTCTTCATTCTTCATCTCTTCTATAAGTAAATTACATAAAATTTCTATATCATTTCCAATGTACACAAATTCTAAATATTCAAAGAAATAAATCCATGTAGAAAATTACAGTAAAATAAAATGTTCCCATGGTTATATGAAAAATCCTAGATATAATTTTTCTAAATTTTAAATAATCATGACCCGTAAAGTTAAGCATGCTCATAATAATAATAAAATTAAAATAGCCACATACATCATACATAATACATGATGACAACATAAAAGGAAACTTAGAATATCACTCTCTAAATATTAAATCCTTTCAATAAAGGTAAACTAGATTGTTTAATTTATGTGCATAATATAATCACGAGTTGGTTCTAATACCACTTGTAGGAAAAATAGAAAACATGTGCATTGGAATTTTAAAAATTTTATAAAAAATTGTACTAGCTCATGTTACCATATACAATAAATTATACAATAATCTAAATACCTAGTGAAGGAAACACCAAGAATGCTAGAGGACGTGACTGAGAAAGTTTTAACTAACTAGCATTCTTTACTATTCTCTAATTCTCGAATAGTGGAGTGCTTAAGCACCTGGTTCCTCAATTGGTATTCATATAGCTTGTCTTATTCCAACCACCTAGAGCTCTAGTAATTTATTATTATGAGTAAGAGTTATAATAATAAATTCACTCATTTGAGAATATGTGATCAAAGTAAAATAGGAGCCCTATGGATCCTATTTATAATGAATGCATAGAATGGATTATAAATTTGAATATGATATTCAAAAAAGTTTTTTCTCTCACCCTGCTCATAGTTGGCATCTTTTACCTGCTTGGGAGGTTCACAATTTGCCCACTTCTAGGTCTCGGATACTCAAAATTTAATTCAAATTTCAATCTTCATTTATCTTGTGATTTTATTTGTATGGATAATATCCTATAAATTCAATTTAAATTCAAAATAAAGTAATGGCAACTTTATTTAAATTAAATATAATGATTATCTAAATAAAATCAATAATAAGAAAATTTTTTTCCATGCCTTATCTCAAAAAATGCACTTACCATAAGCACATAACGACAAGATTTTGTTTCAATTTAAATTCTAATAGGATAATTTTCATATTTAATTTAAAATATTTATTTAAATAAAATAATCTAAATATTTAAATAAGATTATCTAAATATTTAAATTTATTATTTAAATAATTAATTTAGCCATATCTTTTAAATTTAAATCAATCTTATATTTACCTCGAAAGAAAAATACAATTAGTTTAAATTTCAAATCTTATGTTCTAAATAAATATTTATCTAATTAATAAAATGAAACAAAATTCTTATTGTATCCTCAGCAAGAAAAACACCTACACTCATGCAGAGTGATTAGGATTTTTCTCTTCAATAAGTCCAAGAATTAAAGCCATAAAAAATATCCCAATTAAGTACCATCCGTTAAGGAATTATGTGGAGTTAGTAAAAGAACCGATTATATATATATAATATGGGTTCTAATAATCTATATAATTAATTATTCTATGTTAAATAGATCAATTATATAATTAGTAGTTTCAAAATCACATTACTATAAACCTGAAACTGCACTCCCAATTATACACCATATTACGTAAGCTAGTGAATAGCCGCAATCCAATGACCTTGTCATACATGCAGTACCCTCATATGATATCCATAATTAATTTAAAATAAAATTCGATTTAACCTTTTGATCACTCTATTGTAAAGATCCATTATACATCCAATAAGAAAATAATTATTCACCATATGTAAATAATAAATCATTTGCCAAGCAAAAAACCCTAGACCTTATCCATTTTCACATTCTGTATAATGTCATTAAGAGGATAACCTTTACTCCTTATTAGAGTTATAATTCCATATCTGTAAGTAAACCCTTCATAGAATATAAGTCATGTACCCAGCGAATTGGTCTAATAGTTTATTACTTCGAGACATCTTAGCCTTTGGAACATCAAAAAACACAAGTTATATACATAAAGTCATTTAGTTACTCAGGATTAATGTTATTTCATAATGAACATCAAGTGTGAATTAATCTACTCGAGTGAACTATATAGATTAATTACATTTTGGTCCAAATCTAATATGTCACTGCCACTAGACAACATATGTATGTCTCTACTTTGGAGTTGGCTCACTCTAGACGGTAAAGACAAACTATCTCCCTATTTAGCTTTAGATAACATAATAGTTTTAACATGAGTTATATGTTCACTTTAACCCCATAGACTACAAACTATAAATTTAGACTACTTACTTTAGAATTTTATCTTTTTGCATATAAAAGACCATTACATATAATATTTTAATAATTTGACTTCAAATAGTCAATAAATAATATTTGCTTATATTTTCTTTAATATGTAAATAAGATGAGAATATATAACAATGATGTAATAAATAACCTCTAATATATTATTAATTAGTTTAAAAATAAATAAAATACATTAAAATGTCTTTCCCACTTAAGGCATTCCTAACATCTAATTTACTGGCCATGAATTGGATGACTTTATATTTAGAATTTAGCACTCGATAGGGGGAATTTTAGCTATGTTTTGGGTAATACAACCTAGAATTTTATAATGTTCAAGAGGTCTATAAGTCTTTTAAAGTTATTAAATAGAATCTTTGATCATAATGAGTTCTTAATTTCTTGATTTTGATAGGGATATCAAAATAGGGTTTTAAGAATATTTTAGCTCGGCACTCAGAAGAGGGAGTTGAGTACATTGGGATTCCAGACTTATAAACTATTAAAAATTAATTGGCATGAAAAGACATAATTGACGGCTGACTAAAATCAAACCTCTAGATTATTTGCTTATTGATTTCTTCTCAATTATTTTTCAAATCATCTTTAGTTTTGTTTTTTTTTTAATTTTATTTTATCTTTGCTTTTTATAATTGTGATCAATTTCTCTGGATAAAATTAATATTGCTCAATTACCATACTTAGTAAAAATTTAATAACAATCTTTGTGGATACAATAATTTTTTCTCATTATTATACTATTAAAACTTAACACTATGCGCTTGCAGGATTTTTGTGAACAATCTCCTTAACACTGAGTGTTTCTAGCTTGTAGGTCCCTGGTTGAATAATCTTTCTAATTTTGTAATTGCTTTGTAGTCTTACCCTTAGGGCATTGTCTCTTGAAGCCATCATATTGATGGGGGTGGTGTTCTCCAAGTTCCCTTATTCTCTCCTATTCATCTTCCCATTATGTCTCTTGTTAGATTGGTCGACATTAGTCACATTCTTTGGAATTACTATTTTGCTGGCGTTGATGAAACCTTAAGCCCTCTCCAAGAGGTCTTGATATGTTCTCGATGACTTCTAGTTTAAGTCCTCACATAAAGGGATATCATGTCTTATGCTACTTAAGGCACCCATGAGTACCTCATTATCTATAATCGCCACAGTGTAAATTACCTCTACGTTGAACTGTGCGAGCCAATCTTTAATGGTTTTTTGTGGGCCTTATTACATGATGGTAAAATTTTGCTTGGGAATAGTAAACTTCTTTATTCCCAAGAATTGGTTAGAAAAAGCCCTTTTCAAGTCTTCCCAACTAGTTGTAAAGTTTGACCTCAACTTCATGAACCAATGTCGAGCAATCCCAAACAAGGTGTTCCTAAAAGGTCTACATATAATCTCCTCCAAATAGGCATGCAAGACCATGTGCCCAATGTACAATTCTAGATGGTCATTTGGATCAGTCTTCCCTTTGTAGATAGGAATTTAGGGAGCTTTAAATCTCTTAGGGAGAACGACTTCCAAAATCTTTGATGTGAACAAGTTATTGTAGGTATTTGAGACTATTCTCTCCATATATGCTGCTTCTTTTAGTTGGTCGAAGGGCTCTTTTATCTCTCTTGCCTTAGTTCCTTAGGAAACATTGGCTCTACGGGCTTGTAAGTAGTTTTGGAGATCTCCTTGGTTTTGCATCGAGGCTGATTCTCTGAGAGCAATATCTCTCTTTAGAGGCCCAGGAGGTAACCCCTCACATTCTTCACCTCTTTGTTGCTTAATTATTGTAGCCTCTCACTCTAGGGCTCTCCTTTATTTGGTTCCCATAAACTCTCATGTGTGAGTCCATGACTCTAAGGCTTCCTACTGACACCCAATAGTCTCCCTAATTCCCTCTATACATATCTCATGCTGCCAATTTACACCATTCTCACCACAAGGTCTACTAGGCTTCTTCACTAAGGTTGGTTTCCTCAGTTATTAGTCACCCAATTCTGGAATGTGTTGATAAGGTTGCCAATGACCTAGGTGAGTTAATCAATCCTTTACTCTACATGAGTTGGTGGTCTTCCTCTCCTAAGGGCGAGTAGCATCTTGACTTCCTTGTGCATTCTCCATAATAGGATGATAAATTCTTCAAAGTTGAAAATAAGGATCTTGAGACTCGGGCCCTCCTTATAGCGCTAATTATTGACTATCAAAACCTGTCAATAAGTTAGATCCTCACCACATAGAACTTAGCTCACCTCTCTTGTGAATCAAATCAATTAAAAAGAGTAAAAGAATATAAACACAAAGAGATTTATAAAGGTTTGCCTTAATACAAGCCATGTCCTCTTTGTGTTCTGGGGTTATTTTCATTATTGAGAAGAATGAGTATAAGGGATTTTTTTTTAGAGAGAATTGGAATCTTCCCTCTTTTGGGGCTTGTTTACATTATTTATTCCTTCTCTCATGATACATGACGGTTACTAAAATCAACACCTAGGCTAACCCACATCTTATTTGGACACATGTCATTAGACTCTACCACATTCTTCATCTCTCAACTACTATTTAGTGATTTTTTTTTGTGTTTCTCAGAGTAATGAGGTTGTGGTCTCTTTGTGAAGGCTTGACATACTCGACGTAGAGTTATGAGAAATATCTCTATTAACAAAGGTCTCTGAATCTATTTTTTAGTTGGTCTTGACGACTTTGGGTAATTCCTCAACATCAAGTAATTCTCTCATAAGTTGGAGTCGACTCTGCGCCTAGAGCTTGTTTTAGAGTCATCACGGTAGAGGATTCTTATACTTCTCATAGTAAAGAACTTTCTCATAGTAGAGAATCCTTTTGCCTCTATTAGGATGTAACAATGAGTATTAAGACTATGAGATATCCTCTCCCCTAGTCAATTAGTCCTTCAGAGATAGCGTTAACTCCTAGAAATCATTTAAAGACTCGTCAGAGTAGAACATCGCACACTCCTCGAGATAGAGGACATTAAGCATTCCTATACATAGAGGACTTTGGACATCTCACGGTAGAGGATACCGTGCATTCCTTGACGCAGAGGACTTTAGACACCTCACATGAAGGATACCGAGCACTTTATGCAATAGAGGGCTTCAGATACCTTGTAGTAGAGAATATTGAACACTCAACGTGGTAGAGGACTTCGAACATCTCGTTGTAGAGGATACCTAGCACTCCATGTGGTAGAGGACTTCAAACACCTCACAGTAGAGGATGTCATGCACTCCTCGACGTAGAGAACTTTGGATGCCTCAGAGTAGAGAATACCATGCACTACTTACAGTAGAGAAGTTCATACACCTCGCTATAGAGGACATTGAACACTTATCACTAAAGAGGAATTATAGCCTCTACTTAGGTGTCACAATAGCCATTCTCACTAATACAAGCTTTGTTGATTGTTCGGAGATGGCCATGCTCTCAACTATTAGCCATTACTAATGTGGTCTAATTCATCACATATTGTCACAACAAGAGTTGTGGGGCATTTCCTTTTAAAAATATGATATTATTTTTCTTTTTTGTAATTCCCTCATTCAGTTGTGTTATTTATATGGTTGGGAATTAGGGTTGCGAAACGATGATATGACATGAAATTATGAAATTTGAGTCTGTCATAAATTGGTTTGGGTTAATAATAATTGATACGATTAACCTGATTAATACATAAATAGTACATTTGGTACATCGATTACAAATGAAATTTTAGATTAGAATTGGTTGATTTTAAAAAAATTAGTTAAAATTTTTGTTAACTTTCTAGTAAAAGACAAAAATTACAATGGAATTTTTAGATCAAAACCTAAATGCCAAATGCATGCAAAATGTATTTAGACTAGAAATTTTTGTCACATTTGGGTTGATGGCTTACCTTTTTATTTTCCCTACAAATAGCCCTAAAACAAAACAACTTGTCTTATATTTGACCTCTGACTTTTTATTTTATATATTACACTTTCTTAAACTTTTTTATTATTATGCCAATGGCCACTTTGTTAGTATTCGGTAAAATAATCTGACAAAAATTGAACATGTTCAATTCCATTGAGGTATATTTACAAGTAAAGTTGTAATTAACTATTTTTTAGGTTGAAAGAGATAGTTTGAAAGTAAGTTGTACTTTCATCAAATATATATGACGTTATAAAAATATTTTGGATATATATTTTCTTCTAAAACTGGATAATTAATGCTTAATTAATCTGAAAATATTAATTCCGTTCTGTTGTAACGAAATACTAGCATAAAGATTTTTTGTGTAAGAGTAAAAAAGTTTGAGACACAGCGTCAAAAATTAAAATTCAATTAGTGACAAAGTGATTAACGCGCACGCCACTAGGCAACCGTGAGGACATAAAATTCCGCTACCAGACGGACCTGCAAATATAAAAATACCTTATCTTCTTTTGGGACATCTGTCACCCACATTGAATTTCCAGCGATTAATGCGCATGCCGGTGAGAACATAAAAACTACTAAAAAAATACCTCTTTTTTTTCTTAAAAAAAAAAAAGAGAATAAAATAGTATAAACTTAAGATGATAATACGATAATCCTATGATATAATGGATATAACTTTTGATTGAGGTCGGAATTGTGACAGTCGATACTTTTACGGTTCTCACACTGATGTAAAGTATTAATAAATAATATCTTTATATGAAAAAAGCCTATTAATTATATTTTTAATATTTAAATATAGTTTATAAATGCATGATAATAACTTTGAAATGAGAATACGATTACGGTAGTGAATTTCGAATCACAATGTATTAAATAGCACGTTTTGATACCGAAAAATTACCAAAACAGGAAATATGCGCATTGTTAACCCTAAATAGTTAAAAAAAAAAAAAACATTTTTTTCTAGAGTTTAGAAGGTGAATTAGAGAGTTTCATTGATCCAAGAGACCAAGTTGGCACTCTGCGAGCTAATCGCAAAATTTAACCGGTTTGACTTTTCGATCAAATTTTTGACAGACAAAGCTCGGACAGCCTTTAATCCAACTCAAGTTGTAATAATATATAAGATATGATATGTGTTCATCCATGTGGCGTCCCGCCTTGCTGTCGAGGCTCTACAGTGTTATTACAATCAACTCTGTAGTTAATCGCAATAGTATGCAGGCCTTTAGAGTCACCGGCAATCACGCTGAACTGAAAACTTGCTTGCTAATTTTGCAGAATAAAATTTTTTTTTTCTTAATATCATGAGCTGTTCGAGAATGTGATAAGGAAATCATGTTAACAAAATAACATGCACATGGATCATGATCCCCTATCACATAATCTTAACTTGAAAACTTGTTCTTTTTGAAATTACGTTTCAAAACTGTACAGCGGAAGATTTAAGGGTGACCAAATCCCTCGCCCAATCCTCCCTAGCATGCACCTACCCTGTCTATCGTCCACCGTAAACTACTGGTGAACAGGTCTCTTACCTGCAACATGTGAACAAACTGGTGAGCTTTGAGCTCAGTAAGTTCAAACATAAAAACATGAAACATGACATGCTGTACTGCTGTGCTCATACATGAAACTGGACTCTGTAAAACATACTTATGGCTGAAAGATTAGTCTTAGGACATTATCTGTTATTTTAGTTCTGGTTTTGGGCCCTAGATTGGTCGTACCGACATGTTAGCGCAACTGGGAGCGGTACTTTAGTGCTGACCTCCTCAGTCTTAACTAGAGCTAAACATGAAAACCTCCCCGTGGGTCGAGAGGCCGATACACCAATAACTGGTTTAATTACTATCTTGCTGGTGTTCCAACTGGGTAGCATACTGATTGCCCCCACAGTCAGAACTTGTTACATGAATTACTGAGGTGTGAGTTATTAATACACTAAGGTGCCTTGTACACCTACCTATTTTCGTGTTCTGGTACCTGTCTGACATGTGTACTGAAACATGAAACTAATATGAATATCGTGATGTAGACAATCAATGTCTATCATACACGCCATATAATAAAACATGACATCATAACATAACAAGATTGTCCACGTTGCAATCAGGACAATGCTTGAACTTACAGAAAGTCGGCTAGCGTGAGCCTCTGCTGCTCTGGGACTGCTGTATCGAGGTCTCTAGCTCGAACTCCTATAAAAGGAATAATCACTGATTATTTCCAATATTCATCTTATACTGGAAACATGGCAAAATATGAAATTTCTATTTCCAGACTCTTTTTTTTTTTTTTTTACTCTTTGGCTTCGGACACGCCCTTCTACACGTGTGTCTAACCGTGTACCTCTCTGGACTTACGTGCCTGGCCGTGTACTTTGTGGAACATGACTGTGTATACTTACACGGGTAGATACATGGCCGTGTTACTGGCCGTGTACTCCTCTGGACTATATGTGCATGCTTACACGGTTACTTACACGGCCGTGTTTCTGGCCGTATGTTCCCGCTGTCTAACATGGTCTGCTACACGCCCTTCCCTTGACCATGTGCCCCTTGACACGGTCCAATACACGGCCGTGTTCTTGGCCGTGTACCTCTCGAGTCTAAATTTTCTTGCAACACGGTCGTGCATATGGGCATGTTCAGGGCCGTGTACTGAACACACCCTTGTACACGCCTGTGTTCATACTAGAATCAAGATTCTGAGTCCAAACTGCTCTGCTCTAATTTTCTAAGGCTTTTATGGCCTTTGTTCTACTTCTTACACTCAAAATCGATCTCCATAAGATCATTTCAAGGTATTGAATACATATCTACTGTCACAAATCCATGGTTTCATAAGCAAAATCTCACATTTTGCTTATGAACATCTCTTGACTCAACTTTTGAAAAATCTGCATTGTCTTGAAGAAAACTCACTAAACTTGGTTTTCTACACCTTAACTCATGGATTCGTGTTTGAAAACATCTAGACTCGAGTCATGTTTCGATTTTAACAGAAAACCTCAACATGATTCACTCACATTCTCTCTTTTTCACTCAAAACCCCAGATTTTCCTCCAAGGAAAACATGAGAAAATGAGGGTTTACCTTGCTTGAATCTTGAGAGCTTCTTGTTGCTGATTCTTGATCGAAAACTCGATTGATCTGTTGCTTGAAGAGGAAAATCTGAACTTGAAAAGGGTTTCCCTTTCTTCTCTCTCTCTCTCGGTCTCTTTCTCTCTTTCTCTTTCTCTTTCTCTTTCTCTTTTTTTCTTTCTTTCTCTCTCGTCTGCTTCTCTTTACAGCTAAGACAAAAGTGAATTAATTCACTTTGCTGTTGTGGGATTTGAGGCCCCCCCGTCACACACGTGCCTCACTCCCTCTCTCATTTTCTTTTAATTTTTCTTTAAGAAAATGCTAGGGCTTGTTTGGCTAATCTTGGCCATTGATCAATGTGGCTTACTTATGTGCCATTGATCTCTTATTATGCATTTTCCACATACTTTTCTATTAATTTTAAAACATCATAATTTGAATTAATATTTAGCTTTTAACTATTTTCATTAATTCATTGTTAAATTTTGATTAAAACTCAGTTAATCAAAAATTTCCTCTGCTCTGTATTCTATAACATATCTCACTATAAATGTACATTTATTTACATATCTTATACAAAATTTTCCGAGAGTGTAGATTTTTCGGTTATTACATTCACCCCTCCTTATAAGATTTTCGTCCTCGAAAATTTAGATCAAGTGAGGGTATGAAAGTCTCATCTCGTCTTCTCTTTCCCACGTAGCTTCTTCAATGTTGTGATTCCTCCATAATACCTTGACTAGTGAGATGGTCTTGTTTCTCAGCACCTTTTCTTCTCTAGCTAGTATTTGAACTGGCTGCTCTTCATAGGTCAAATCCTCTTGGACTTGGACTGGTTCATGTTGTAGCACATGAAATGGATCTGACATGTACTTTCTGAGCATGGAGACATGAAATACATTGTGCACTGTTGATAGCTCAGGAGGTAATGCCAACTTGTAGACAACCTTCCCAATGCTTTTGATAATCTCATAGGGTCTAATATACCTTGGACTCAGTTTTCTCTTCTTACCAAAACGCATAATCCTCTTCATGGGTGACACTTTCAGAAATACAAAGTCCCCTTCCTTGAATTGTCGGGATCTCCGTCTTCTGTCTGCATAGCTCTTCTGTCTGCTCTGAGCACTCTTCATCCTTTGCTGGATTTTGGCAACTGCATCGCAAGTTTCCTGCATGAAATCTGTTTTATGCAGTTGTTTTTCCTTCAGATCATACCAGTGGATGGGTGATCTGCACTTTCATCCATACAGAGCCTCATACGGTGCCATCTTGATGGAAGCTTGGTAACTGTTATTATATGAGAATTCCACTAGTGGTAACTTCTCATTCCAAGCTCCTAGAAAATCCATTACACATGCACGGAGCATATCCTCTAAAGTCTGGATAGTCCGTTCTGATTGTTCTTCTGTCTGCGGATGGAAGGCTGTACTGAACCTCAGTTCTGTGCCCATGGCTCTTTGCACACACTCCTAAAAGTTTGAAGTGAACCGTACATCTCTGTCAGATACTATGGACTTTGGCACTCCATGTAACCTGACAACATGATCTACATAAAGATGTGCTAGCTTCTCCAATGAGTAAGTGATCTTCATTGGTACAAATCTGGCTGTTTTTGTCAATCTGTCCACGATTACCCAAATGGCATCGTGTCCTCTTCTTGTTTTGGGTAGCCCTACCACAAAATCATGGTAACATTCTCCCATTTCCATTCTGGAATCTCCAGAGGTTCTAACTTTTCTCCAGGATGCTGATGCTTAGCCTTGACTCTCTGACAAGTAAGGCACTTACTCACAAATCTTGCAATGTCCCCTTTCATCCCTTTCCACCAATACTGTAGCTTCAAATCTTGGTACATCTTGGTGGCTTCAGGATGGACTGAATATGGCGTTTCATGAGCTTCTGACATGATTCACCTTCGTAGTTCTTCATCTGCTGGAACATGAATTCTCCCCTGATACATGATTAATCCATCTATGGACATCTCTTCCTGGGAGTCTGTCAGACTTGAATATTGCTTCTGAGCTTCCTTGATATCATCAAACAATGATGACTTCACCTGCAGTGCTGACAATTTTTCTGATATCAGCTCCAGCTCGAACGAATGAATCTCTCGCTGCAATGGTCTTGACAACCTGTCAATAGGCAACTGCTGCAGAACTGTCGCTTTTCTGCTTAAAGCGTCTGCTACTCGGTTGGCTTTTCCTGGATGATAAAGGATCTCACAGTGATAATCCTTCACCAACTCCAACCATCTTCTTTGCCTAATGTTCAACTCCTTCTGTGTGAAGAAGTATTTTAAACTTTGATGATCTGTGTAAATCTGGCACTGTGCTCCATACAGATAGTGTCACCAAATTTTGAGTGCGAACACTACTGCAGCGAGTTCTAGGTCGTGGGTGGGATAATTCTTCTCGTGCTCTTTCAGTTAACGTGAAGCATAGGCAATTACTTTGCCATCTTGCATAAAAACTGCTCCCAATTCCACTCTTGAAGCATCACTGTAGATTTCATACTTCTCCCCTTCAGTAGGGAGTGTGAGGATCGGCGTACTTGTCAGCCATCTCTTCAGCTCTTGGAAGCTTCTGTCACACTCATCTGTCCATATATACTTCTTTTCCTTGCGTGTGAGGGTGGTGAGAGGTGCTACTAATCTTGCAAACCCTTCCACAAATCTCCTGCAATAGCCAGCTAACCCTAAGAAACTACGTATCTCTGTTAACCCTAGGATCGGCCATTTGTTGATTGCATCCACTTTGATTGGATCCACTACAATTCCCTCCTTGGATACTACATGTCCGAGGAAATGCACTTTGTCTAGCCAGAATTCACATTTTGAGAATTTGGCATAGAGTTGATGCTCTCTCAGCATCTGAAAAACAATTCTTAATTGGGCTTCATGCTCTGCGTGAGTCTTTTGAATATACAAGAATGCCATCGATGAACACAATGACAAACTTGTCAAGATACTCCTTGAAGACTTTGTTCATTAGGTCCATGAAAGCGGCTAGCGTGTTCGTTAACCCAAACGGCATTACTAGGAACTCATAATGCCCATAACGGGTTCTGAAAGCTGTCTTGGAAACGTCATCTTCCTTGATTCTTAGCTGATGGTATCCTAATCTCAAATCAATCTTTGAGAACACTGCTGCACCCTTAAGTTAATCGAACAGGTCATCAATCCTAGGCAATGGATACCTATTCTTGACTGCGACCTTGTTCAATTCTCTGTAATCTATGCACATGCGGAACGTCCCGTCTTTCTTCTTGACAAATAGTACGGGAGCACCCTATGGGGCATAGCTCGGTCTGATGAATCCCTTGTCAAGCAGATCCTTCAACTACACTTGTAACTCTTTCAAGTCCACTGGTGCCATGCGATACGGTGCCTTGGAGATCAGTGTTGTTCCAGGTAGGAGCTCTATCTCAAACAAGATTTCCTGCTCTAGAGGTATTCCTAGTAGTTCCTTAGGAAAGACTTCGAGAAATTCTCTGACAACAGGAACATCTTCTGGTTGTAACTTCTTCTCTTCTGCTGTATCTGTCACATAAGCTAAATATCCAGTACAACTACTGGCTATTAGCTTCTTGGCTTTCAATGAACTTATTATCATCTTGCTGCATCTTCTCGAAGAATCGACATATTCGAAACATTCTTCGTCTTCTGGCTTGAACATTATTCTTCTGTTTTTGCAATCTATCGTAGCTTGATATTTTCCTAGGAAATCCATTCCTAAGATTACATCATAGTCTACGATCCTCATTATGATCAATTTTGCATACAGCTCTCTATTTGCCACGATTACCGGTACATAAGGTAACCAGTACTCTGACAACATGATTTCTAATGATGGGAGAACAGTTCTAAAAGTTCTTCCCATGTGATCTCTAGGGTATTCTAACTTATCAGCAAATGCATATGATATGAAAGAATGGGTGGCCGCAGAGTCAAATAGAATAGATGCCAAGTGGTTAGCGACAGAAATCTGACCTGTCACCACGTTGGATGTCCCTACCTCTGCTTCCTCTCTGGTGTAGGCCATCACCCTAGCATCTACCTGTGGAGCTCTTTCTTGTCTTTCCAGCACTGCTGGAGGCACTTCTGATGGGCTTTCATAACTCAGTCTGAGTGCATGAACTTGTGACTGCTGCGGACGTGAAGAGTTTGCTCCTGATACAGACTGGCAGTTCATGGGGTAATTCTTGATGAAATGGCCTTCTTTTCCGCACTGAAAACATGCAGTCGTGCCAGCTCTGCATTGATCCACATGTTTCCTCCCACAATTTGGACAGGTGGGGTTACTTGGAACTATGGTAGTGTTAGTCCTCCGTGACTGGTTTCTATTATATTGTCCTTGGTTTCCCTGGAAATTACCCTTTCTCTTCTGTTGGAACTGAGGGCCTAGATTGCTGGACTGTTCTGGTCTTGTACTCTGACTGCCTTTGTGTGACGACCAGAGAATTCTAGCATTGTAACTTAGTTTAATCTAGGGTTTTATATGAGTTCTGTAAGCAAGAATGTAAAGAAACACTATGTTTGTAATTAGACAAATTATAGTGTTGATAGTAATAAATAGATGTTTTGGAGGAATTAAAATCTCTAAAAATAAGTAGAGAATAAAGTAAATGAGTAAGAAAGTGATTTCAGGCCAAAACGCTCAAAAAGGAGTAGTTTCGATATCCGAACAGTGTAAAGATAAGAATATGGCAAGTCAAAGTAAGAGCACAGTAAGAAAAGTAATTTAGGGTTTTTAAGAGTTTTATGACAGTATTAGAATAATTTGATAGTACGGATGGCTAGACAAGTCCTCCGGTATGTCACCCCAGAAATTTCGTCATCTTCGGTAAAATGATGAAGCATTTTGGGGCCAAAGAAACCAAGAGATTACCCTAGGTAAAACCTAAGGTTACTAAAGGACGAAAAACTTCGTCATTGATTTTTAGCCCAACGACAGTATGCAAAGTTGATTTTTTTAAAAAATTTTGTGGATAAGGGCTGAATAGGTCAGTTTTACAGCTGGAAAGACAGCCAAAATAATTATGTTTTGACCCCAAAAAGTTTACAAATAAACCCTTAAAAAGTTACTAAAAAGTCCCTAAAGAAAATTGCTAAAAAGCCGTCCTTTTTGGCCTCCCTTTATAAAAACGTTTTTGGCTTCATGAAATCAGAATTTTTTTTTTCTGAAATTACAGCTCCTTTGCTGCCCTTTGAAGCCATGACTCTTCCCCTCCATTGAGCTTGAGTTTCTTCAAAGTTTGGTGTCAAAATCTTAAGCAAAGTTCTTCCTAAGCAAGTGTTGGGTAACATAGCAAGGTAAGCTTGAAATTTCAAGCTTTTCTTTGGTATTTTGAAGCAAAAATCTGTGGCTATGTTGAGTAGAAAGGAATGAGAAAATTTTAGTTCAAACCTTGTTGTTTAAGGTTAATTAGTTTGCATAATAGTTAAAGAGTAATTTAAAAGCTAGAAACAATAATTTTTTATATTAGTTTTGTGAGAAACCCATGGCTAAGTGTATGGGTTCAAAGAATTTCAAGTTTGATTTAATTAAATTGTTGTTTTAAGGTGTGCTTTGATAAGTAAAACAACTAGAAAGAAAATTTGAAAGCTTAAAACCAAAGTGGGATTCGGTTTGTTTCAAGAAAAACTGTGTATGTTACTAGGGTTTGGAAAGATTTTTGAGTTGGTTTTGGTTGATTTAAACATGTGTTTTGATGTGTAAAATGTTTAGAAAGAAAAGTTAAAAAGTTTGAAACAAAATTTTGTAAAAGTTTTCTAAAAAGGAACCATGTATACTTAGTGTGAAGAACATGTAAAAAATCATGTGATTTTAGTGTTGTGGTAAGTTAGAATGATGTAGAAGATAAGCTTGTGTAAGTGGTTGAATTGAGAACCAAAGTTTGGTTAGGAGTTAGCATAAAACCCGTGGCTTTATAAAGAGATTTCAATAAGAATTTTATTTGGTTTTGGTATTGAATATGCCTTAAAAACCAAGAAGAAAAGTTAGAGAAAGAATGTTTGAAAGAAAGAAAGTTTTGGTGTTGGAAACTTAAACTAAAACTGTGGCTTAAGTGATTGAAAAATAAAGACTTTGTGTGTGAATTGTATAATGAAAGTGTGGAAAGTTTTTACGTAAAAGTTTAGAAACTTTTATGTAAAATAGGCCTCTGGTATAGTACGTGACAGGTTTAGATTAGGATAGATGGTTTTGAGGCGTTTCCTAAATGCCGGAAACCTAAAATTTAAGCGGAAATGCTGCCGAAATTTTTAAAGCGGCATTAAGGGCATTTCAGGAAACGAGCGATAAAAATATGCTCGGAAATGAAAATCGAGATCCCTCGGTACCTTAGAGTTTGAAGTAAGAAAGCAGGTCTAGCAGAATAGTAAACCGACCCCTAAAATCTAAAATGCCGAGAGGACGGGAAAAAATAACGTCAAGGGTGTTTTAGGTAACAAGGGTAAAGTTTAGGGTCGGGATGGAAAAACCCGAGCTGCTCTGAGACCTAGGTCGGGAAGAGAATAAGAAACGCTTTTAAGATCAGTGAAAAGCTCGTTTGAAGCTCCGAAACGCTAGAAAAACGAGCCACGACCCCAAGGGTCGGAATAGTACCACCCGAGGGACGGGTGATAAGTAAATAGTATAATCATAACAATGAAGTTGTAAAAATTTACCGAGACCTAGAAAAGATTGTTTTAAGATTTTAGGGACTCAGAAAATCCCGTTTAAGCACCAAATGAGAATGTTACGACCCTAAGACCCGTTAGGGGCAAAATGGTCATTTTGACCAAAAAGTCTAGAAAAGTCAAGAAAGGGGCGTTAAACCCTCCAGTTAGCTATTTTATGGTTCTTGGACTTAGGAAATCCAGTCTAAGCAGAAAAATAGAAACGTCCCCTAGCCCAAATACTATTCACGTATATGATACTATTCACGTGAATAGTACTATTCATCGTCAAAAAATTACTATTCACCCAGTTTATCAAAATTTCTGAAATGCTCGGAAATGGTTGCTAGAGCGCTAGAAAAGTCTAAACAGAGTCATTAGGACTTTAAATGTCGTTATAAGACTTTAATTAAGATTTTAAAAAGCTAAAGTTCAGATTTAGTATAATAAAGTCAGTTAATGAAAATATATTAACTGATGACATTGTGTCTTTAGGAAACTCAATTAGAAACGGGCAAAGGAGCTTGATGGACCACAGAAGTTTATACTAGCACAAGTGCTGTAAGTATAGACATTTAATTGTCTACTCACGAATTGACTTGCCATAGAGTTGTATTATATATATATACACATTTAAGTTATTCAGTTTGTGACATGATACTAACATGTTCACGAGAATAGTTAAGCAAGATCAGATAAAGAAAAGAGGAATAAGATAAGTCAAATAATAAGACTTAAAAGTTAAGGTTGGCGTACCGGCCTCTCCAGTTTTGAGGTTCAAAGATAGCCTCCACCCCAGTTGTGTGGCGCTGTCTCGTTAATAATGAGGTAGTTGATGGCTTGACTTGCTACGTATAGGTAGTAGTCCAGAGATGACCTTAGGGTTGATTGGTGGGTCACTCCCCTGATCCTCTATTGGTCTGCACGCACTAGGTACGTCCAACCACGGGCCCACAAGTGAAAGATTAAGCAAGATAAAGTAAAACAAAGAAAAGAAAGAAATAGAGTAGAAAGAATAAGTAAAGCATGGGAGTAAGAAAATAATTGGTCATAAGTTGACTAACCCTAAGTGTGGTGTATTTAGCTTATTTACTTGTATGTTTGTACTTATTGAGCTTTAGCTCATTAGTTTATTCGTGATGTAGGTAATAAAGGTCAGCAACCAGCAATATGAAACAAGAGTAGCGGACTGGCAGGCAGACCCCAACGATGTCATGGATAGGTTATGGTCCGTTTCGCAGAGTTCCGCTGTAATTAAAGTGTAAAAGAAAGAAAGTATAATAGTGATGTATATGTATAAAGATAAGACAAGGGTGTAGTAGGTAAAGTAGTGAAACAAGCTTAAAAGTATGTTTTATTTTTACGTACTTTAAAGTAACAAGACCGTAAAATATATTCTGGGAAGAAAAAATATTAAGTAGTACGTATATATTTATGTATACATGATTTCAAAGAACTAATAGTTTCATTCAGTCAAGTTTAAAAAAAAATGTTTCTAGTTTTTCAAGTACAAATCTTTTAAACCCCCAAGAAAAAGAAAGTTATAAAGACAAGCAAGCTAAGTAAGAATAAGCAAAGAATAAAGAAAGTAAGTAAGATAAGGTGGACGACCTAAGCTAGAGGGGTCGCCCACACCTTGCTGTGTTGTCCAGGTTAAGAGGCCTTATCCAAGATCTTTTCCTTCTTCCTGGCTTCCTAGACCTTTTTTCTCTCTTCTTTCTGTCGGGCTAGATGGTACTCTGCCCTCAAAGCACGACTAACACAGTCGGCTACTGAGATTGGCGTGATCAGACCAATGTCAATCAAGGTCGAAATCTCAGGCCTGAACATGCCTATCATCTTCTATATCTTCTCCCTCTCCGTAGGCACTACATACGGACATAGGCGGAAGAGCTGATCAAATCTCCTGCAAACCTCACTGACTGACATGTCACCCTGCTGTAACTCTGAAAATTCTTTCTGCTAGGGTCAGAGTGATGCAGGATCATAATATTTCTGGTTGAACTTCTCCAGGAACTCCGCCCATGACATTGTGGTCACGTCCTTCCTCATGCGGACTGTGTCCCACCAAAATCTTACGTCCCTCCTTAGAACAAAGGATGCACATAAGACTTTCTCTTCATCTATGAGTCTCATAAACTCCATAAATCATCTGTATTGAAGAAAGCCAATCTTCTGCTTCTAGAAGATTTGTTGAACCCTCCAATTCTGGAGGCCTCATCTTCCGAAATCTCTCATATAGTGGCTCTGGGTTCACCCTGCCCGGTGGTTCCTGAACCACTTCTGGTATCGCTAGTGGCACTACCTGTTCTGCCTCTACTGCTGGTTGTGCAGGAGTCCTTACTGATCCCTGTCCCTGTTCTAGCTGTTCTAGTCTTTGTCTCAGTTCTGCATTTTCTCTCATCTGGTTTTCTAGAAGAGCTTGCATTTCTTCTAGTCACTGAGTTAGAGATGGGCGTCCCCTTCTCCTTCTTTGGCCTTAGCCCTAGTTTTCCATCATGCTACTTTATATCCTATAATCACACGATGAACTTATATTAAATCCTGTATAAGAGGATCCACATGATTTCTTGTATTAACATATTATCACATACTTACTACAAAGTATAGGTCTCTACAGACCTTTACTTTCATGCATAACTAGCTATTAATCTTAACATAAACTGAACTTACTTGGATCGGCGAACAGGACATGCACGGAGTCAGGCGGGATGTGGTCTACCAACTTTTCTGATAATACTAACTGTGACAACAGTAAGTATTCTAAACTAGACCCATTTTAAAACTTGGGCTCTGATACCAACTGTGTCTATGTTTGGTATCCTAAACTGAACCCATCGTAACTGCTCTGATACCAAATGTGGCTTCTAGCCCTGCTGTCGAGGCTCTACAGTGCTATTACAGTCAACTCTGTAGTTAACTACAATAGTATGCAGGCCTCTAGGGTCACCGACACTCACGCTGAACTGAAAACTTGCTTGCTAATTCTGCGGAAATTTTTTTTTTCTTAATATCATGAACTGTTTGAGAATGTGATAAGGAAATCATGTTAACAAAATAACATGCACATGGATCATGATTCCCCTATCACATAATCTTAACTTGAAAACTTGTTCTTTTTGAAATTACGTTTCAAAACTGTACAGCAGAAGATTTAAGGGTGACCAAATCCCTCGTCCAATCCTCCCTGGCATGCATCTACCCTGTCCATCGTCCACCGTAAAATACTGGTGAACAGGTCTCTTACCTATAACATGTGAACAAACTGGTAAGCTATGGGCTCAGTAAGTTCAAACATAAAAACATGAAATATGACATGTTGTACTGCTGTGCTCATGCATGAAACTAGACTCTGTAAAACATACTTGTGGCTGAAACATAAGTTCAAACATATTTGTTATTTTAGTTCTGGTTTTGGGCCCCTGATTGATCGTACCGACAAGTTAGCATAACTGGGAGCGGTATTTTAGTGCTAACCTCCTCAGTCTTAACTAGAGCTAAACATGAAAACCACCCCGTGGGTCGAGAGGCCGATACGCCAATAACTGGTTTAATTACCATCTTACTGGTGTTCTAACTGGGTAGCATACTGATTGCCCCCACAGTCGGAACCTGTTACATGAATTACTAAGGTGTGAGTTATTAACACACTAAGGTGCCTTGTACACCTACCTGTTTTCATGTTCTGGTACTTGTCTGACATGTGTACTGAAACATGAAAATGACATGAATATCGTGATGTAGATAATCAATGTCTATCATACACGCCATACAATAAAACATGACATCATAACATAACAAGATTGTCCACGTTGCAGTCAGGACAATGCTTGAACTTACAGAAAGTTGGCTAGCGTGAGCCTCTGTTGCTCTGGGACTGCTGTATCGAGGTCTCTGGCTCGAACTCCTATAAAAGGAATAATCACTGATTATTTCCAATATTCATCTTATACTGGAAACATGGCAAAACATGAAATTTCTATTTCCAGACTCTTTTTTTTTTTTTTTACTCTTTGGCTTCGGACACGCCTTCCTACACGGGCGTGTCTCTGGCCGTGTACCTCTCTCGACTTACGTGCCTGGCCGTGTACTTCATGGAACATGGCCCTGTATACTTACACGGGTGGATACACGGCCGTGTTACTGGCCATGTACTCCTCTGGACTATACGTGTATGCTTACACGGTTACTTACACGGCCATATTTCTGGCTGTGTTTTGCTGCTGTCTAACATGGTCTGCTACACGCCCTTCCCTTGACCGTGTGCCCCTTGACACGGCCCGATACACGGTCGTGTTCTTGGCCGTGTACCTCTCGGATCTGAATTTTCTTGCAACACGATCGTGCATATGGGCATATTCGGGGCCGTGTACTGAACACGCCCTTGTACACACCCGTGTACACACCTGTGTTCATACCAGAATCAAGATTCTGGGTCCGAACTGCTCTGGTCTGATTTTCTAAGGCTTTTATGGCCTTTGTTCTACTTCTTACATTCAAAATCGATCTCCATAAGATTGTTTCAAGGTATTGACTACATATCTACTGTCACAAATCCATGGTTTCATAAGCAAAATCTCACATTTTTCTTATGAACATCTCTTGACTCAACTTTTGAAAAATCTGTATTTTCTTGAAGAAAACTCACTAAACTTGATTTTCTACACCATCAACTTATGGATTCGTGTTTGAAAACATCTAGACCCAAACCATGTTTCGATTTTAACCGAAAACCTCAACATGATTCACTCACATTCTCTTTTTTTACTTAAAACCCCAGATTTTCCCCCAAGGAAAACATGAAAAAATGAGGGTTTACCTTGCTTGAATCTTGAGAGCTTCTTGTTGCTGATTGTTGATCAAAAACTCGATCGATCTGTTGCTTGAAGAGGAAAATCCGAACTTGAAAAGGGTTTCCCTTTCTTCTCTCTCTCTCTCTCTCTCTCTCTCTCTCTCGGTCTCTTTCTCTCTTTCTCTTTCTCTTTCTCTTTCTTTCTTTCTTTCTTTCTTTCTCTCTCGTCTGCTTCTCTTTGCAACTAAGGCAAAAGTGAATTAATTCACTTTGCTGCTGTGGGATTTGAGGCCCCCCCCACACACGTGCCTCACTCCCTCTCTCATTTTCTTTTAATTTTTCTTTAAGAAAATGCTAGGGCTTGTTTGGCTAATCTTGGCCATTGATCAATGTGGCTTACTTGTGTGCCATTGATCTCTTAATATGCCTTTTCCACATACTTTTCTATTAATTTTAAAACATCATAATTTGAATTAATATTTAGCTTTTAACTATTTTCATTAATTCATTGTCAAATTTTGATTAAAACTCAGTTAATCAAAATTTTCCTCTGCTCTGTATTCTATAACATGTCTCACTATAAATGTACATTTATTTACATATCTTGTACAAACTTTTCCGAGAGTGTACATTTCTCGGTTATCACAATCCAAAATCAAGTGATGAGATGAAAGATGTATTAAATCAAGTGATTGTGATATTTTGGATTTTTAAAACAATTTTAACCAAAAGTCAAGATTAGAAAGAGTTGAGCAATAAATTTGCTTCCCTAGGATGCCATGCACGTGGATGAATGGTTCAAAACCAGCTGGAAATTAGCTGAAATTATCCCAAAAATTTTGCCAAAAAGTCCCTCAAAAATTTTGCCAAAGGTTCCCTTAAAAATTGATTTTACCCCTTAACTTTTATAAATTATACTTTTACCCTAAAGGATATTTACCGCATTTTCGATCTGATTTTACACGTTCATGGGAAGGAAAAAACAACAGAAAAATTGTGCTAAACCTCCATAAACATTTTCAAGCTCCCAAGTTTCAAAAAGTCATCCAAAATTATGAGAAAAAGTGGTTATACTTCAAAACCTAGTAGATTTTCACACAAACAATCAAGTAAACTTCTTAAGCTATGTTTTTATTTTGATTTTCATGCATTTGCATGAATATAGTTATGTGGAACAAAAATGAATTTGGGATGATTTTGATTATTTTGGCTAAAATCAAGTTGAAAATCAAATTTTAGCTTGATTTTAAAGTTGTTTATGATGCTAGAAGTTCAAACATGATTTTTGTTATTTTGTTCTCCATTTTTACGCAGGGTTTGGATTACCAAATCCTAAGGGAAATTTTCAATAGGTTAATGTTGACTTGTTTTGAGTGTTTCTGTTAAAAGAATAAATGATTTTAGGTAATTTTTATAAAGTGTAAGGTAAATTTTTGAGTAATTTGAATTCAAAATTTTGCCATTATGTAAAAGTGAATAATGAGACTTTTGTATTTGTACTAGGATTTTAGACAGGTATATAATAGAAATTTTGCCAAAAGATGCATTTTCTGTAGTTTTGGTACAATGGGAAAGTGAATTTTTAGGCCTTTATAATGTCGAAATTTTCAAGTTATAGTGGTATTTAGGATTTTTTTTTCAAGTGTTTTCAGTTGTATAAATTGATTATTACATAGAGTTTGAAAATTGGAAAGGAAAAAAAATTTAAGTAATTATCGAAGATGAAAATATTGAAGTAGATTTTGATTAAAGCTTTAATTTAAATATGAATATTGTTTTATTATAGGACAACTCTTGAGGAAAGAAGGAAAGGATCAAGAGAATACTAAGAAACTAAGAGGGTGTTTGATTTTGTTTCCAAAACTGATTTCACGATTCCCTAGGAAATCGATTTCAAAATCGGTGTGAAATTGTGTTTGGTTTGTATTGTTTTTGAAAACAGATTTCAAAACGAATCCAAAATCGCCTTTGCTCCCAATGTAAAATTGAAAACGATTAAAAGTCGTTTTCTCTGATTTCATTTTTCCCATTTCTCCCATTTCTTTGATTTAATTATTATGGTTAATTAAGATTTAATTGATATAGTAATTACTTAAATATTATGGTTATTAATTTTTAATTCATTTTTCAATTAAAAAATTTTATTAATTTTTAATTTTTGGTATTCATAATAAATTTTTTTTAAATCAAACATAAATATGTTTTTATAGAATGCTTATAAAATAACTGGTTTTCAAAAATATAACCAAACACAATTTCACTTTTTTGTTTCTCAAAACATACACTCAGAAAATAAAACCAAACACAATTTCAGAAACGTTCTCAGAATTGTTTTCAAAACGATCTCAAATTCAGAGAATTTGAAAACATAATAGATTTCAAAAACAATACCAAACGCTACCTAAGTTAGCATATTTCCAATAAGTTTAGGCATTTAAATTGTCTATATACGAACTAATTTATATTGTTTTTAAGTTTTTTTTTTTGAAATGTTTATTTTGATGTGTTTTAAAAAAAAAACCTATTTTTCATGAAATGGTAATATAATTTTTACCGTTGGGTTTTTAATTACACTTTTAAAAATATGATATTACTAAAGTCGCTATAGTTGGAAGTAAGTAAGATAGTAATATAAATATGTAATTTTGACGTACCAACTTCTTGTAGGTATGAGGTTATTTTATGATGAATCGACAAGGATAAGCTAGCGGGTCTCTCTCCGGCTCCTCTCAGTAGTGTGTATGGTACGACCAAACCGGCCCAAAAAGATGAAAGGCAAATAAGACTAGAAATGAATAGGAAGAACAAATAATTGTGCATAATAAATGTATGGCGTGATAGTATTTTTGTAAAGTATTATTTTTAAGACTTGAGTGTTATGTTTGAACTTAATAGGCATTAGCTCACTAGTTTATTCGTGTTCAGGTAATCAAGGTAAACAACCTATAACTTGAGCACTAATGAAGATACTGGACTAGTGAAATAGGGTGCTTGTGTTATAGAAACAGTTATGATCCTGTCATGACTTGTCCATCGCATAGAAAAAAAAAGGAAAAAGTTTTGTGTTGGCTGAATTTCATGTTTGACTATAAATATCAGTAAGACAGTATTTTATGATAATATATAAGTAAGTATGAAATGGTTTTAATACTGCAGTATAATAATTTTAAAATTTTACTAATATCTAAATGGTTATAGTTAAAATAAATTTTCGTAAATTATGGCAACATTAATTACTATTGAAGACATTAAAAAAGAATATTAAAAGGATGAAATGACATGTCGGTCCCCCATGCTAGGTGGGGCACCACAGTTGGTATCAGAGCCAGCAGTTCACCATAACTTATCATGACATTGCATGCATCTCTTCCACGCAGTTCAAGTATGTTAATATTTTTACTATTCTAATTTTAATTTAAGTAATACGTAGATATTAAGATTAGAGTATGGATTAGTGACTAGGGAGACGTATTTATCATTCGTCTGCATGAATGATTTGGACAAGACCAGTTATCCATCCATGGATGGCCCGAGCTCAAGTACCGCCAACAGTGGTACCAATAATACCTGCACCGTTGCCATCGCAATCATTGAGACCTATGCCTCTATCACTTCGACTGGTGAACCCTTCACCAGTAATTAGATATATCCACATGGTGGGAGCCACAACAATTTTTAAAGCATGTTTGTCTCTAAAATTTGATGGTCATCCATATCCTACTTGGATGAGGGATTGGCTGCATGAGTTAGAGATGCTGTTCAAGTTTTATGGTATCAACCAGGACAACTGGATCTTCTTAGGCACTATGATGCTAGAGGGTGATGCAGCTGTCTTTTGGCAAAACACTAACCAAATGATGATTTTGAGAGGTGATTGGGCAAAGTTTTGTGCATTGATGAGGACTTAGTTTCCATCTCAAGATGTAGCACCTCTAGTGCCATAGATTCAGCTAGATTTGATGTTGCCACCAGCTACTCTGAGTTTTAGGATACTCTAAGAGTTTGTCTTGAGAACTTAGGAGTTTAAGATGCTGCCACGTGACACTGTGATGTCTTATGCCACTCGCTTCATGGATGAGATTGTACTAAGCAGTCCATTACCACGACTTTTAGATAGAGAGTTATGTGTGATGTTTTGGAAGGGATTGACATATGAGCTTAGACTTTGCACTTTCCTAGCATACAACGACTCATTGCAGTAGTACACTGTCTCAGTTAAGGAATTGGAAAGAGTGATGCTAATGGAAAAGCATGAGTAAACAATGCGAGATCGTGATCCATAAGATGAAGCACTAGCGATACTTTTTCAACCTCATTAGATGGTGAATGATGACGAGGTAGGGTCGTTAAGAGGATCTCGAACTGTAGCCTCTAGACATCCACTCCGCGATCCAACTCTAGAGGGTGATGATGGGATAGAGAATTTAGAGGATGGGACTGATAATGATGAGGACCCAAAGGAGCTTCCTCTAGAAGATGATGGGGATGGAAATATCGACTGATATACTTATTAGTATAAAATATATATATATAAGTATATATATATGTATATAGTATGTATTGAAAAGTGTAAAAGGCCTTGTTTTGAGAACAATGAAAAAATATATATATATGATGTATGTAAATAATCTGTATATGAATAAAATATGATATTTAAAAAAAATATTTATGATGTGATAGAAGTTAAGAATTAAAATAACTATGTGATATGATGTATATATATAAAAAAGAATCAATGAAATTTTAACTATATCTATACTAAACCATGTTGCTCAGTGATGTTAGGTCTAGAAGAGCAATATGGCATGAAGATGGATACAACCTGTTAGGTGATATTGACCCCCTACCTTAACCGAACAAGTAATCGAATTAGAAGCTTTACTAGCTAATCAAATAAGAGAGAACCAAGAATTGAGTAACCAAATATACCAAATCACATCAAGCACCGGAGCCACCAATTGTGCCAGAACCTGAACCGATACCGGCTCTAATTAAGATACCGAATCCTCCACTAGTTCTTGTCAACCAAGAAAGAATTCATGAACCAATAAGAACTACTTTATGAAAGGTTTTGACAAATAAGGCCACCAGAGTTTTATGGTTCAACTAACCCATTAGAAGTTAAGGAATGGTTATCTTCTTTCTAACGTATCATTAACTTCATGAATCTGATTGACCAAGAAAAGGTTCTTTGTGTGTCTTACATGCCGAACAGAGATGCCTGCTACTAGTGGGAGACCGTCTGCATCAGAAGAGATGAAATTTAGATGATCTGGAATGACTTTTTAAAGGAGTTCAACCAGAAATATTATGATCTTGCTGCATTTGGACCGCAACAAAAAGAGTTTGAAAACCTGAAGCAAGGAAACATGATAGTGGCTGAAGCATACCACAAGTTCGATCGATTGTCGAGATTATGTCTATATCTGGTTCTTATTAAAAAGGATTGAATTAGGAACATGATCGGGATGTTTTGACCTAAGATTTCAGCTCTGGTTGATAATGGATCATCTCCACCAATCACAGTGGTTGACTGTGTCACCAAAGCGGTAAAAGTCAAGTTTCATTTAGCAAGAGTGAAAGAAGAACAGGCTTAAATATGGGAAGCTAAGGAAAATGAAAGACAGAGTTATAGGCAAACTTAATGAAGGGAATCAGGCCTCATAAGGAAGTCAATTTACCTAGCCTATGAGACTTGGATAGAGAGGCGGATCGAGATAGTAGAATCCCAACAAGAGAAAGGGTAATTTCATAGGGAACCGAAATCAGGACAATAGAAATCAACAACCAAAATAGTCTACCTATGTTGGTCTAAGTACACCCAATACTGTAAGCACTCCAAGTTGTCTGACTTGTAGGAAACGACATTTGGGTGTGGCGGCCCGCCCTGCTGTCGAGGCCCTACAGTGCTATTATAGTCAACTCTGTAGTTAACCACAATAGTATGTAGGCCTCTAGGGTCGTCGGTAATCATGCTGAACTTGAAAACTGCTTGTTAATTTGCGGAATAAATTTTTTTTTTTCTTAAATTCATAAATTGTTTGAAAATATGATAAGGAAATCATGTTAACAAAATAACATGTACATGGATTATGATTGCCCTATCACATAATCTTAACTTGAAAACGTGTTCTTGAAATTACATTTCAAAACTATACAGCGGAAGGCTAATGGTGACTACAATTCCTTGCCCAATCCATCTAGCATGCATCTACCCTGCCTGTCATCCACCCTATACTACTGGTGAACAGGTCTCTTACCTGCAACATGTGAACAAAGTGATGAGCTATGGGCTCAGTAAGTTCAAACATAAAAATATGAAACATAACATACTGTACTGCTGTGGTCATGTATGAAACTAGACTCTGTAAAACATACTCATGGCTGAAAGATTAGTCTTAGGACATTATCTGTTATTAAGTTCTGGTTTTGGGCCCCTGATTGGTCGTACTGACATGTTAGCATAACTGGGAGCGGTACTTTAGTGCTGACCTTCTCAGTCTTAACTGGAGCTAAACATGAAAACCTCCACATGGGTTGAAAGGCCGATACGCCAATAACTGGTTTAATTACCATCTTACTGGTGTCCCAACTAGGCAGCATACTGATTGCCCCCACAGTAGGAACCTGTTATATGATTTACTTGGGGTGCGAGTTATATCAACACACTAAGGTGCCTTGTGCACCTACATGCTTTCGTGTACCTACTACGTGTCTGATATGTGTACTGAAACATGAAATTCTACATGCATGACATGAACTGACTTGAGTATCGTGATGCAGACAATTAATGTCTAACATACACGTCATACAACATACATAACATTATAACATAACAAGATTGTCCATGTTGCAGTCAGGACAATGCTTGAACTTACAGAAAGTCGGCTAGCGTGAGCCTCTGCTGCTCTGGGACTGCTGTATCGGGGTCTTTGGCTTGAACTCCTATAAAAGAAATAATCATTGATTATTTCCCATATTCATCTTATATTGGAAACATGGCAAAATACGAAATTTCTATTTCCAGACACTTTTTTTTTTTTTTTTTTTTACTCTTTGGCTTCGAACATGCCCTCTTACACGGGCGTGTCTCTGGTCATGTACTCCTCTGGACTTACGTGCCTGGCCGTGTACTTCGTGGAACATGGCCGTGTATACTTGCACTGGTAGATACACGGTTGTGTTACTGGCCGTGTTTTCCTGCTGTCTAACATAGTCTGCTACATGCCCTTCCCATGACCGTGTGCCCCTTGACACGGCCCGATACACGACCGTGTTCTTGGCCGTGTACCTCTCGGGTCTAAATTTTCTTGCAACATGGTCGTGCATGTGGGCATGTTCGGGAACGTGTTCTGAACACGCCCTTGTACACGTAAGTGTACATGCCCTTGTGTTCATACCAGAATCAAGATTCTGGGTCCGAACTGCTCCGCTCTGTTTTTCTAAGGCTTTTATGGCCTTTGTTCTACTTCTTACACTCAAAATCGATCTCAATAAGATCGTTTTGAGGTATAGACTACATTTCTACTATCACAAATCCATGGTTACATAAGCAAAATTATACATTTTGCTTATGAACATCTCTTGACTCAACTTTTTGAAAAATCTATACTTTCTTGAAGAAAACTCACTAAACTTGGTTTTCTAAACCATCAACTCATGGATTTGTGTTTTATCACAACTAGACTCGAACCATATTTCGATTTTAACTGAAAATCTTAACACGATTTACTCACATTCTCTTTTTCCTCTCAAAACCCCAGATTTTCACCTGAAAAATGTGAGAAAACGAGAGTTTACCTTGCTTTGAAGCTTAAGAGCTTCTTGCTGCTGATTCTTGGCTGAATGCTTGATCGATCTGCTGCTTGAAGAGAAAAATCTGAGCTTGTTTAAGGGTTTCCTCTTCTGCTCTCTCTCTCTTTCTTGGACTCTCTCTCTCTCTTTCTCTTTCTTTCTTTCTCTTTCTTTCTCTTTCTCCGCTGCTTCTCTTTGCCATTGAATCAAGTGAATTAATTCACTTGAATTAACTTAGGCCATTTAACTTAAGGCCCTCCACATGCCTCTCCTCATCCCTCACATTTTCTTTAATTTTTTTGAAATTTACAAGGGCTTGTTTGGCTAATCTTGGCCATTGATCAATGTGGCTCACTTGTATGCCATTGATCAATGGCTCCACATACTTTTCTATTAATTTTTAAAGCATCATAATTTGAATTAATGCTTGGCTTTAACTATATTCATTCATTCATTATCAAATTTTGATTAAAACTCAATTAATCAAAATTTTTCTCTACTTTATATTCTGTAACATGTCTCACTATAAATGTACATTTATTTACATATCTTGTACAAAATTTTTTTGAAAGTGATTAGTTTCTCGGTTATCACATTGGGTGAATGCAGACTTGACACTAATGTCTGCTACCTTTAAGGAAAAGGACACTATACACAAAATTGAACAAATAGTCGATAAAGTCAGACCAGCACAATTCAATAGCATCTGTAGAATCCTCAAGTACATGCTATCCATGCAAAAAATTGAAGCACTATCGGTACAACAAGAGCATTTTGATAGTGTACCCCAAACAAATACACAAGTGATGACGAATACTAAAGAGGATGCTAAAGCAGGCACATTAACTGTTGTCATATGTCAATTCTCTATCACCTAACTTCAACATATGTGTTGTTTGATTCTAGTGCATCAAATTCATTTGCATTATAAGAATTTGTTGCAAAGTTAAAACATGTTAAGAATAGAATTGGAATAACATTTAGGACTGTATTACCTTTGGGTAAAGTATTGTTGTCTAATTACTAGTTACGACATGTATCAGTAAATGTGGCAGATAGGGAGTTATTCATTAATCTAATTATGCTAAAGATAGCCCATTATGACGTGATCCTAGAAATGGATTTCCTTGGAAAATATCAAGAAATAATTGATTGTTGACATTAGAAGATAGTCTTTTAGTCAGATAGAGAAGAGAGTTTTGAATGTGTCACTTTGTTTCGAAAGCCATCAACAATGATGATTAGTTCAATGAAGGCTCGAAAGCTAATATCCAGTGGGTACATCAGATATTTAGCTTTTGTGACTGATGCGACGAAAGAGGAAAAGCTGCGATCAGATGACATCCCCATAGTCAACGAGTTTACTGAAATGTTTCCGAATGAACAACCTGGATTTCCATTGGAACATGAGATTTCTTTTGATATTAAGTTGATATCAGGAACTACACCAATATCCAAGGCACCTTACCTTATGGCTTTAGCAGAGTTGATAGAGTTACAGATTCAGCTGAGAGAATTGCTTGACAAAGACTTATTTGACCGAGTTATTAGCCTTAGGAAGCTCCGGTTTTATTCATGAGGAAGAAAGATTGGAAGTTGTGCATTGATTACAGAGATTTAAATAAGGTCACCATTAAGAACAAATATCTACTACTCTGGATCGATGATCTTTTTGATCAACTAAAAGGAGCTTTAATATTCTCAAAGATAGATTCATGCTCTAGGTATCATCAACTGAGAATCAAGGACAGTGACATGACAAAGGTAGTGTTCAAAACTCAGTATGGATATTATGAGTTTCTAGTAATATGGTTTGGATTAACGAATGCCCCAACTACGTTTATGGACCTAATGAACCGAGTTTTCAAGGATTTTTTAGATAAGTTTGTCATTGTATTTATTGATGACATTCTTATTTATTCTAAGACTCGAAAAGAACATGAAGAGCATCTGTAGATCGTTTTGCATATGCTAAAGGATCACCAATTATATGTAAAATTCTCAAAATATGATTTTTGGCTTGATCAAGTCCATTTTCTAAGACAAGTGGTTTCTAGAGATGGAATCTTTGTAGATCCTACCAAGATTGAAGCTGTTAGTAAATGGCCAGTACCGAAGAGTGTAACTGAGATCCAAAGTTTTTTGGATTTAGTCGGATACTATGGATGATTTATTGAGGGATTCGCTAAAACCACTACATCCCTTACTGCATTAACAAGGAAGGATAAGAAGTACGAGTGGACGAGCACTTGTGAAGAAAGCTTCCTAGAACTAGAGAAAAGATTGACAAGTGCACTTGTTCTCACTATCCCTACTAAAGGGGGAAAGTTCAACATCTACAATGATGCATCAAAGATGGAACTAGGAGCAGTTTTAATGCAGAATGGCAAAGTTATAGCTTATTTATCACGACAATTAAAGGATGATGAGAACAATTACCCAACTGATGATCTAGAATTAGTTGCAGTCGTGTTTGCAATTAAGATCAAGAGACAATACTTGTATGGAGCTCAATGTCAAATTTTCATTAATCATCAGAGTCTAAAATACTTCTTCATTTAGAAGGAGCTAAACATGTGATAGAGATGATGGTTGGAATTAGTAAAGGATTACGATTGTAAAATTCTTTATCATCCAAGAAAAGTGAATCGAGTTGTTGATGCACTAAGCCGAAAGTCAGCATTGTCGCAACAATTGCCCATTGATAGATTGTCGAAACCATTGCAATGAGAAATTAATTCACTAGAACTAGAATTGATTTCCAAAAACTTGGCTGTGTCACAATTAAAGCCGACACTTTATGACAAGATCAAGGAAGCTCAAACACAGGATCTAAACCTAGAAAAGCTCAGAGAAAAAGTCACTAAAGGTGAAGAAACCAAGTTAAGCATCATCGAGGATGGAATGTTTTTGTGTCAAGAAAGAATCTATGTTCTAGTCGAAGAGGAACTTAGGAAGTGGATTTAGTCAGAAGCTCACAAGACTCCATATTCAGTACACCCGAGAGCCACCAAAATGAATCAAGATTTGAAGTTGCAATATTGGTAGAGAGGAATGAAGAATGATATCGTAGAATTTGTTAGTCGATGTTTAACATGCTAGAAAGTCAAAGCTGAGCACAAGCATTCGGGAAGAAAACAGGGACAATTAGAGATTCCATAGTGGAAATGGGAGCACATCACCATGGATTTCATGATAGGGCTACCTAAGACACGTGAGGGACATGATGCCGTGTGGGTTATAGTGGATAGATTGACGATGACAGCTCAATTTATAACCGTGAAAACAACATTCATATTGGAGAAACTAGCATATTTATTTGTCACTAATGTAATTAGACTATATGGTGTTCCAAAGTCCATTGTATCTGATCGAGATACCCATTTTGCCTCCAAATTTTGGAAGTGTATGCAAGAGGAAATGGTCATAGAATTAAAGTTTAGTGTCACGTTCCATCCCCAAACTGATGGCCAATCAGAACGAACCATCTAGACATTGGAGAATATTCTATGAGCTTATGTCATGGATTTTAAAGGAGTATGGAATGAGAAGCTGTCATTGATAGAATCCTCCTACAATAATAGTTACCAAGCCTTGATTGGAATAGCACCTTATGAAGCATTTTACGGAAGCAAGTGTAGATCCCCAATCCACTAGTATAATTTATAGGAAAAGCAACTACACAAAACTGATTACATTCAAGAGACATCATAAGCAGTCAAAAAGATCCAGAGATGAAAAATTGCACAAAGTCGACAGAAAAGCTACGTAGATAAATGACGAAAATTTCTTGAATTCAAGGTAGGTGACTTTGTATTCATCAAGGTTGCACCTATGAAAGGCGTTATGCACTTTAGGAAGAAAGGCAAACTCAGTCCAAGGTACATTAGACCATTTGAGGTGATCGAGCAGATTGGCAAGGTAGCCTCCAGATTGGTATTACCACCTTATCTGTCAGTTGTACATGACGTATTCCACATCTCCATGTTGAGGAAATATATACTCGACCATTCTCATGTTCTAGAATATTAATCGATACAAGTTCAAAGCAACTTATCTTACAAGTAGAAACCTGTTTAAATACTAGCATGACAAGATAAAGTGCTTAGAAATAAAAAGATCCCACTGGTCAAAGTACTGTAGCACAATCACGATGTAAAAGAGGCTACGTTGGAAAGAAAAGATGAATTGAAATTTTTGTATCCACACTTATTTTAAATCCTTGAGGATGAGAATTCTTTAAGGAGGGGTGACTATGACAGTCGAAACTTTTACGGTTCTCAAACTGATGTAAAGTATTAATAAATAATATCTTTATGCGAAAAAAAATGTGTTAATTATATTTCTAATATTTAAATAAAATTTATGAATGCTTTTTAATAACTTTGAAATGAGAATACGGTTACGGTAGCAAATTTCAGATCATAATGTATTAAATAACGTGTTTTTGATACCGAAAAATTACCAAAATAGAAAATGTATGCATTATTAACCCTAAATAGATAAATTTGTTTTTTTCTAGAGTTTAGAAAGTGATTTAGACAGTTTCAATGATCCAAGAGGCTAAGTTAGCACTCAGTGAGCTAATCGCAAAATTTGACTGGTTTGACTTTTTAGTCAAATTTTCGACATATAAAGCTCAGATTGCCTTCAGTCCAACTCCAGTTGTAATAATATATAATATATGATATGTGTTCATCTAAAATTATGGGATAAGATGAAAGATGCTTTAAATTAAGTGGCTGAGATATTTTGGATTTTAAAACAATTTTGACCAAAAGTCAAAATTAGAAAGAATTGAGCAATAAATTTGCTTCCCTAAGAAGCCATGCATGTAGATGAATGGTTCAAAACCAGTTAGAGATTAGCTGATATTATCTCAAAAATTTTGCCAAAAGGTCCCACAAAATTTATATTTTTACCCCTTAACTTTTAGATATTACACTTTTACCCTGAAGGATATTTACCACCTTTTAGGTCTGATTTTACACGTTCATGGGAATGGAAAAAAATTGTAGAAAAATTATGCTAAACCTCTATAAATGTTTTCAAGCTCTAAATTTGAAAAAGTCACCAAAAATTGTAAGAAAAATTTGTTAAACTTCAAAATCGAGTGAATTTTCACACAAGCAATCAAGTAAGCTTCTTAAATCATGTTTTTATTTTGATTTTCATGCATTTGTATGAATATGGTTATGTGGAACAAAAATGAATTTGGGATGATTTTGATTATTTTTGCTAAAATCAAGTTGAAAATCAAATTTTAGCTTAATTTTAGAGTTGTTTGTGATGCTAGAAGTTCAAACATAATTTTTGTTATTTTGTTCTTCATTTTTACATAGGGTTAGGATTACCAAATCCTAAGGGAAAATTTTGATAAGTTGATGTTGACTTGTTTTGAGTGTTTATGTTAAAAAAAGAAATGATTTTATGTAATTTTTATAAAGTTGAAGTTAAATTTTTGAGTAATTTGAATTCAAAATTTTACTATTCTATAAAAGTGAATAAAAATGATATTTTTGTATTTGTTCAAAGATTTTGGATAGGTATATAATAGAAATCGTGCTAAATGATGCATTTTATGTAGTTTTGGTGCAGTAGAAAAGTGAATTTTCAAGCTATTATAATGCCAAAATTTTTTAGATTATAGTGGTATTTAGGATTTTTTTTTTCAAGTGTTTTTAGTTGTATAAATTGATTATTACATAGAATTTGAAAATTGGAAAGGAAAAAAAATTTAAGCAATTATCAAAGACGAAAATTTTGAAGTAGATTTGATTAAAACTTTAATTAAATTATAAATATTGTTTTATTATAGGACAACTCTTGAGGAAGGAAGAAAAAGATCAAAAGGATACTAAGAAGCTAACGTTAGCGTAATTCCTATTGGTTCAGACATTTAAATTATCTGTACATGAACAAATTTATATTGTTTTTAAGTTTTTTTTGAAATGTATAATTTGATGTGTTTTAGAAAAATATATTTTTTTTCATGAAATGGTAATGCAATTTTGACCGACGGGTGTTTAAGTACACCTTTAAGAATATAACATTTCTAATGTCACTATGGTTGGAAGTAAGCAAGACAGTAATATAAATATGTAATTTTGACGTACCAACCTCCTAATAGTGTGAGTTATTTTATGATGAAACAACGAAAATAAGCAGTGAGTCGCTCCCCATCTCCTCTCAATAGTGCACATAGGACGACCAAACAGGCTTATAAATCAAAAAAGACAGATAAGATTAGAAATGAATAAGAAGAATAAATAATTGAGCATAATAAATGCGTGATGTGATTGTATTTTCGTAAAGTATTATTTTTAAAACTTGTGTTATGTTTGAACTTATTAGACATTAGCTCACTAGTTTGTTTGTGTTTTGATAATTAAGGTAAACAACCTGTAACTTGAGCACTAATGAAGATGCTGAACTGGTGGAATAGGGTGCTAGTATCATAGAAATAGTTATGATCCTGTCATAACTTGTCCACCACATAGAAAAGAAAGGAAAAAGTTTTGTGTTGATTAAATTTTATATTTGACTATAAATATAAGTAAGGTAATATTTTGTGATGATATGTAAATAAGTATGAAATAGTTTTGATATTGCAATATAATGGTTTTAAAGTTTTACTAGTATCAAAATGTTTTAGTTACAAAAAATTTATGTAAATTATGACTACGTTAATTACTATTAAAGGCATTAAAAATATATATTAAAAGGATGAACTGACGTATCGGTCTCCCGCATTAGGCGGGGTGCCATAGGATCTACCAATGAAATCTAATGACGTACAAAAGGAGAATCGTATGCTTGAGGCCATGCACTCTGCTAGAGAAACCGCATCGTTTCGCAAATTTGAAGCCCTAATACAACTTGACTCTGATGCCACCTCCAGACCAAATATAGACCAACCACTCCAAATAACCCACCTTCAGCTGCACCCAATCCATCCATGCTCTCATTATTTGACACCATCCCGACGAGTTGGTCAAGAGCCACAGCATGCAACACAATGATTAAGGCCTCCTGACCCTCACCGTGCCTACCTCCTCTACCCAACCTCTTTGTCAAAACAGAGCACCTCTAGCCTCGCACATCATCATGCCTCCAACACCTTCCCCAAAGCCCTAGTTTCTCTCTGTCGAAGCCGAGAGTCCGAGGCAAGCTAGACGCTACCAAAGAGTTCCAGCCCCCACCTACTATCTCACACAACAAACACTAGAGACACACGAGAGAAAGAATGAATTTATTAATTTTATGGCATTTATTAGGAAAATCAATTAACTGAGTTTTTAAAAAAATACCTCTTTTGTGTGTGTGTGTATCTCTTCTTTTGGGACATCTGTCACTCACATTGGATTTCCAGCGATTAATGCGCACGGCACTAGCCAAAACCAAATGGTGAGAACATAAGAACTACTAAAAAAATACCTCTTTAGTGTGTGTATTATTTTAAACTTTGTGGATAACACTAAAGTGATCCCACCATATACATACAAACATGCACATATACATTTATATGTCTATCCTGTCGTGTTTGTAGCTAATTATGCAAGCAATATGAAAAGAATCTGAACTTTACAATATGGAAAGTAAGGCTAAGTTGAGCTTGATTTGTCACTTTCTTTTACTTTTGTTTCTTTCATCTTCACATATACAGATTGTTAAGATCTGTTCAGGTCAAGATGATCTTATGAGAGGGAGATGCCTTGGAACTGAGAGAGAGGGACTTGTTTCTTTTAAGAACAGCGTCACTGATCCTTCAGGCAGACTGTCTTCATGGGTTGGTATGGAATGTTGCAATTGGGAAGGTGTTGAGTGCAACAACAAAACCGGACATGTCACGAAGCTCAACCTCAGAAATCCTTTCCACTTTGTTGATGATGATGATCCGATTGCTGCCTACAAAAGGTCTTGCTTAGGTGGTAAGATAAACCCTTCTCTGGCCACCTTGAAATACTTGAGCTATTTGGATCTAAGCATGAATTATTTTGAAGGAATCCCGATCCCTGAGTTCGTTGGCGAGATTTCGAGTTTGAGGTATCTGAATCTTTCTTTTGCATCTTTTTCTGGAGAGGTACCATCTAGTCTAGGTGAATTGTCAAGGCTGCAGTATCTTGACCTCTTTGCAGATTCATATCTTGGTGTTTCCAATGGGGAATTGAGAGCTGAGAGCCTTGATTGGCTTTCGGGTCTCTCTTCACTTACACATCTGAATTTGGGATTTGTGAAACTCAATGGAGTTGGAGAAACTTGGCTTGAAAAGGTCAATTTGCTTCCTTCACTTGTGGAGTTAAATTTGCATTGGTGTGAGCTTCAGGGCTTACCACTTTCACTTCCCTTTAGTATTATTAACTTCACCTCACTTTCGGTCCTCGATCTGTCGGAAAATTCGTTCAATTCTCGGATCCCTACCTGGTTGTTCAATCTCACCAACCTTAGAATGCTTCATCTGACTTGGAACTTTTTCCAGGGTCCAATTTCTAAGGATATTACAAATTTGAAACTCTTGGAAGACCTTGATTTATCTGATAATTTGTCTCTTGAAGGTCACATTCCAGGACTTTTCGGAAACCTCACCAACTTGAAGCGTTTAGACCTTTCGGCAAACGAATTCACTGGCGACATTCATGAATTTCTGAATGGTTTCTCAGCTTCTAGCTCGAATGGTGCTGGACTATTGTCTATGGATTTAAGTTCCAATTCTCTCGTTGGTGAGTTGCCCGAATCTTTGGGAAAGCTAAGAAATCTGCAACTTCTCATTCTTTCGGGAAATTCATTTTCTGGTTCGATTCCAGCGACTGTTGGAAGTCTCTCTTTCTTAAGAGTTTTAGACCTTTCATACAACAATATGAACGGGACAATTCCTGAAAGTTTCGGCCAGCTAACTCTACTTGTCGACGCCAACCTGTTAATGAATTCTTGGGAAGGTGTTCTTACAGAATCCCACTTGATGAATCTCAAAAGCTTGAAAAGTCTCAGAATTACGACAGAGTCAACCAAGTCCCTTGTTTTCGATGTTCCTATTGAGTGGCTTCCCCCTTTCAGGCTCAACTATATCCAATTCGAAAACTGCAGGGTTGGTCCCTTTCCTCTGTGGCTTCAGGTTCAAAGTGAACTCACCTTTGTCACTCTCAAAAATGCTGGAATCTCGGGTACAATACCGGATCACTGGCTCTCAAACTTATCCGGTCAAGTAATCAGACTAGACCTTTCCAAAAATCAAATAGAAGGGAAACTTCAGCCGCACCAATTGGCATTTCCAAAGCTGCAAGCTATTGATTTGAGCTCCAATCGCTTCAATGGCCCTCTCCCGCATTGGTCCATCAACGTCACCAAGCTATTTCTCGAGGACAATTCATTTTCCGGTACCATCCCTGAAAACCTTGCTCAATTAATGCCTAGATTACAAAATCTCCATCTTTCATGGAACCATCTTAGCGGTGGAATTCCTTCGTCCTTATGTGAGCTACAGAGCCTGCAAGTTCTCTCCCTAAGAGGCAATCACTTTTCCGGAGAACTTCCGAATTGTTGGCATACATTTGTCTTATGGGGTTTTGATGTAACAGACAACAACTTGTCTGGTGTCATTCCAAGCTCCCTAGGCTCCCTCCCTTCGCTCAGCGTGTTGATGTTAGGCAACAACAATTTCCACGGCGAGATTCCTTTGTCCTTACAAAACTGCTCCGGTTTGACCACCATTGATCTCAGCAGGAACAACTTCACTGGAAACCTACCGTCGTGGATAGGGGGAAGAGTCCTAGCTTCGCTTTTCATGCTACGCCTCGAGTCAAACAATTTCGCAGGCCACATTCCACAAGAGCTATGCAGTCTACGCAATCTCCATGGGCTTGATCTTTCAGAGAACAATTTCTCTGGTGTCATTCCCAAGTGTTTCGACATTTTGACAGCTTTGGTGTTCAGTAACAGCAGCGAGGTATTTGAAAATCTGTTATATGTTGTGCTAAGAGGAAGGGAGCCCGAATATGGCAGCATCTTGGCAGATGTCAACAGCATTAACCTTTCCGGAAATGACTTGAGAGGAGAAATCCCGGATGAGATTACGAGCATTTATGGCCTGCAGAAGCTGAATTTGTCAAGGAATCATCTAAGTGGAAGAATACCAAGCAAGATGGGGAACTTGGAAGGATTGGAAACGCTTGATCTGTCACATAATGGTCTTTCAGGGACAATCCCTCAGAGCTTGTTCCATATAACTGCTTTGAAACACTTGAACTTGTCATACAATAAGCTTGAAGGGAAAATTCCTCAGCTCCCACAGTTCAATGATGCTTCAATTTTCGAGGGAAATCCTTTGCTTTGTGGTGGTCCTCTTCCGGCTAAATGCAAGTCTAACACTTGATCATCATGTTTGGCAAATACAAACAAACAAACGTCAAATTATATGCTATATGTTGTTGTCTGTTGGCACCAAACAGGGAAAAAGAACTTATCCCTGGCTACTATGTTTGTAGGACAAGAATGAGAAATAAGCAATAAAATAATTGTCCAGGCTAAAGTAAATTAAATTACTTCTTAATTTACCTAGAGATCCATTTATTTTAGTTAAAAATAATCATTCCCATATAGCCAATAGAAAAAGAATTTGGAAGGGAAAAAAAAGATAAAATTACAATTTTTTCATACTTTTGGATCAATTGCCCTCCTCATTGATTTGAGCTGTCAATTTGGTTAATTGATCAGCACGCAATAATAATATAAAGATAAAAGGGTTATTTTTTTTAAGGCATAAACTCGCAATATAACTAAATTCTACGCATATACAAACATAAATATATGTAGAGTATTTGTGCTATGATTTGCATCAGTATGTGTGTGAGTAGTGTGTGATAAATATATATATTGATTTACAAAATTTTAAGCAAATGATCTATAACATTTACGAATTATTTTTCCTTACAAGATTATTGAATTACGATGATTACGATACAAACTTGGAGTTCTCAGTTCATGATTATAAACCTCTCTTAGTCCATGACTTGCTAAAAAGTTTGTAAGGTCATTTTCCTATATAATTAATTTTGCGGAATCATCTTTTTTCCGTAAAAGTTAGAATTTTAACATATGGTATTAATAAGTTTAAGTTAGGTACAACAATCTATTTTAGAGGTAGTTTGGGGGAGATGGTTGGAGATGTTTTTTCTAGGTTCAAAAAAAGTTGTTTTGGAAAATATATTTAGGGAAAAATACTATTTAGAGTAAAAAAATATAAAATTAAATTTTTTTTTTTAAATATCAATATGGATATTGTTTTGTTCTTATCGAAATTCTATGCAATATAAAAAAAATCATCTCATTTGGACTTATATACATAAAGTTATGAACTTTTAAAGTTTAGAGTTTACTGTAGTGTTTTGTGTTAGGAAATGGCCTAAGCATGAAAGAGATTTTAATATGTTTCATTTATTTTGAATTGGATAATGAAAATTATATTTAGAGTTTATTTATTACATTGTTGTATGTCCTCATTCTATTTACATGTTAAAGTAAATGTAAGCAAATATGACTCATTGACTACTTGTGTTAAACTGTTAGAATGTTGCATGCAATAGACTTTTATATGCGAGAAGACAATATTTTAAAGTAAGCAGTCTAAATTATAGTCCATGGTCTATAGGGTTAGACCGAACATTTAACTCATGTTAAAACTATCATATTGTCTAAAGCCATGGTGGGGACTGTTTGTCTTGACTGTCCGGAACATAAACTTCCAAGTAGAGACATAGATATGTTGCCTGGTAGTGACATATTGGATCGAGACTAAAGCGTGATTGATCTGCATAATCTGCTATGAGTAGATTAATCTACTTTTGACGTTCATTGTACAATAACCTTAATCCTGAGTAAATGAACTACTTCATGTATATGACTTGTGTACTTTGATATTCCAACGGCTAAAGTGTCTCAGAGGTAGTAAGCTTATAAACTGGTTCGTTGGGTACATAACTTGTATACGATGGAGGGTTTGTTAACAGATATTAGAATCATAACTCTAATAAGGAGTTAAGGGTATCCTCTTAAAGGCATTATACTAGATATGAAAATGGACAAGGCCTTGGGTCGTCTGCTCGGCGGATGACTTCTTATTCAAATATGGTGAATAATCATTTTCTTATTCGGTAGTATAATGGAACTTTAAGATAGCTTGATCAGGAGGTTGAATAGACTTTGACCTAAGACTGATCATGGATATCATATGAGGGTTTTGCATATATAACAAGGTCATTGGACAATCGCTTGTCATAGGCTTTCGTAATACGGTATATAATTAGGAGTTCAGTTTTAGATTTATAGTAGTATGACTCTGAAATTGGTGATCATATGATTGAGTTATTCGGTATAGAATGATGATCATATGGATTCCCGATTATATACGTCCAAATAGTCCTTCTACTAGCTCCGCATAATTCCTTAATAGATGGCAAATTGATTAGAGTATATTTATTAGCTTGTTGTCTTGCATGGTGGTCTCCTCAAAGAATAAAAGTAAAAGACAAGATTATTTCCTAATTGAATTTGAATTTTATTTTGAATAAGAGATTACACAATTAGTCGAATTCTAAATAAAGTTGTCATGATTTTATTTGAATTTGAATTGGAGTTGTGGAAAATTATCCATGAGGACAAAAAAAATTTGAAATTCAAGTTTTTTTTTTTTTGTGGAGTTTGAAATTTAAATTTGAAATTTGAATTTGAAATTTGTATTTGAAGTTTTAATTTTTGAAATTTGAACTTTGAAATTTGAATTCAAATTTGGAATCACAAACTAAGTGGTAACCGAATTTTGTTGTGGATAAATCCACATGACAAATTCAGTTTTCTTGTCGATAAGGGAGAGGAAGATCTTGTTTGAATCCTACTTGAATTTTGAATCCTCATCCCTCTAGATGTTGCCGAATTTGTTGAAAGGATCTCACCTTTGATGGATTCTGTTTTTATGGATAAGGATGAAGGAAAATTCAAGTTACAATCCTATTTGAATTTTGAATCTCTCCCTCACATGGTGTAATCGAATTTCCTCTATGGATAATGCCAAAGGGAGAATCGATTTTTGTGGATAAGAGTGAGATGAAATTTAAGTTTAAATCCTGTTTGAATTTTATATCTTACTTCCTCTTGGAGTGGCCGAATCTAACCATGATTTTGGCCTTAGAGAGAATCGGTTTTGGTTGAAAAAGGAAAACAAAAATTCAAGTGAAATCCTGTTTGAATTTTGAATAAAAGATCTCCTAGGTGTGGTCGAAAATTCAAGAGAGATTTTAGCCTAAGGGAGTTTGGATTTTTGTGTGGAGAAAGGGGAGAAAATCTTCTCTTTATCCAATTCAAAATTCAAGGGATCACCTCATGCAAAATTATAAATAGGGGTCCTACCACTCCAGTTCTCTCAGACCACAGGCTTTTAGTGAGCAGGCTTGTTATTACACAAATCACAGTAGCAATAAGTTCTTAAAGAGATCTGGGTGATTGGAAGAAGATTAGCAGTACTAGTATACTAATTGAGGATCCAAGCGTCCACACACTTTGCCGTCTAGGAATTGGAGAATAGTAGAGAAGGCTAGTTGGTTGAAGCCCTCTGGTTATTCTCCTCCTACATTCTTGGCATCCTCTAAAGATATAAAATTATTGTTTTTAATTTATTGTATATGACATCACGAGATATTTAATAATCTCAAAAAATTTTTGTAATTCCATTGTGCTATTCTGATCTATTTTTCCTACATTTTAGAGATGTAAATAGTGAAAAATGATGAAGTGTTGGAAAAAAGCTGGTTTTGGAGAAGGCAAAACTCGGCCCCAAACTACCCCTTAGTTTTATTTTTAGCCAAAAAAGAAAAAAGAAAAAAACTATAGTAGTTTTTTTCAAGGAAATCTACAATAATAAGGCTGATGTCCACTGTGCTATCAATAGAGTACACTTTTGTGCCATTCTGGTGAGATTTCATGGTGGACGATCCTTGACTTACACAATTCTTACTAAACTATCCATGGCTAATTGCTATTATCCTTTTTGTGATTTGGACTATATTTGCCCTCTTTGTATCAAAACGGGGAAGAAAAAGTGACCCTAAATCTATAGCTGTAATAACCTTTCATGAACCATTGTAGTAACTTATCTTTTCGACATCATCTCTTGTTAAACTTGTAGAACATAATAAGATTTGAGTAATATTCTTGACTTATTTAAAAAACTAAATAAAATTTTTTTTGAAAATTTTTAACTTTAAAATGTCATCATATATTGGGTCTGGCATTGTATCATCAGAGCGTGCTAGTCACGAATAAAGTATGGTAGCAAATCCTAAATCAACCATGACAATAAGTCAGCTTATCGGACAATAGACTGCTCACCAGTCAGCATCAACATCAAGGGTGTATAATACCATTTTAAAACATCAAAGGTGTACAATGCCATTTTAAAACACAAAAATATATATAGTTACTTTTTATCAAAACCTCATCATAAGAGAGGAGTTAAAAAATCATATCATCATCAACATCAAAAATATATATATACTTTTCAATCAATAAATTCATGTAACAAGTGAGAGTATACTTATAAAAACGTCTTATTTAACGTTTTAAATTGTTCAATAGTGACTTGACAATTGAAGCTATCAGATGCTCATCTCTAAAACAATTCATGCCATAAATAATAAATATAATAAATTATTAAAAAATTAATAATCCATCAACATATCTATCACATTAAAACAACACTTAAAAAAGGCCGATCTTATTATCCAATGACGTTGAACTATAAAAACAAAGCAATTTCACAGCGTAAAAAAACTAACAGCTAGACCTTCAATTATTTAAAAGTTCATACAAATTTGTACAAAATTTTAAATAACCTGAAAGGTCTCAAAAGAAAGTAAATGTCTAGAGCTTTCCAACAACATCTAATTTGTTGAAAACGGAGTTCGTTTGTACCCTTAAACCTATATTTGAAATTTGATAACAAAAATTTATTAAAACTAACAACTAGACTTGTGCCACTTTGAAAATTCATAACAAATCATATAGACCTCCAAACAATCTAAAATCAATCCAAAAAGAAAGTAGACATTCAGAGCTTTCTAACATACTAAATTTGTCAAAAACGGAGTCCATTTGTACTATTAAATAGAATGCTAAAAATTAAGCATAAAATCTACAAATTTCTAGTCATGACCAAATCCTAAAGTTATTTTTTAAAATATAAAATAAAATAAAATCATTAATGCATGATTCACATACATACAAAATACAACCCTAAAACATATTTCTAACCTATAAAATAAATAAATAAAACACCCACTCCAAACAATATCATGAAAAATCATATAATCATCTAGACAAAACAAAATGCATTCTCAAAGTAATAATAAGCCAGCATCAATCAATCATATATCATCCCTTAATCATCATCCCATAATTATCCTTCCTCACTCCCTCTACCTGCACAACCAACTCAAAAGAAAATCTTCCAAACTCTCATGGAAAAAATTAAAGGCAAATCATACCTTAAAATCTTCTTGATTATGACTTGGAAGAATTAAAGGTTTAAAAAAGCGATGGAATTGGATGGAGGGTGGTGGCTAATCTTGAAGGTTTTTTTTTTTTCTTATGTGGGAGAGAGAATGGGAGAGATATTAGGCATTAGTGAGGAGTAGGGCAAGGGTTTAGTTAAAAATATAGTTATAAAAGTTTTGAACAATTAATCCAAAATAAAATTTTTGAATCATTTTGAATAAATTTAAATATTAACGGGCTAAAATCATGTGATTTAGGTTTGTTATCAAATGCTTATTTGGGCAAGTAAAGTTGTCAAACAATTAAATAAAAACTAGAAAAAGTAAGTTTTCCCCTTTTTTTTTTCTTCCTCTTCTACACGTTTTATTTTTTTAGCTGCTAACCTACCTTTTACTTTTTTCTTCTTCTTCTTCATAGTTATATATATATATATATATATAATTCCTTAATTCCTTGTTGATATGTTTACACATTTTTTTTTCCTGCTGCTAACCTTAATTCCTCTGTCGATCTTTCTTTTCCTTTTTTTTTTTTTTGTTACACCAAATATAACTTTTACTATAAATATGTATATGTACACTCATAATTATAACATATAACATGCGGAAATCGTGTAAAAATATTTATAACCTATAACTAATATACTTTATATATATATAGACACATATATCTTAATGTAATATAATTATGTTATTGAATCATCACACATATCCATCAAGTAATCGTTATATAAAAACACCAATTTGACCTGAACATCATTCTAACATTCGAGTTCTCGTCACATCATTTAGAAAAATAATTCAATGTAACATTAGTAAATAATTAATTATTTTATTCTTATATCATCTATGTTAATCTCTAATGTTAATTTAATAGGTTATGGTTAGTTAAATTTTAAGCATTAGAATAGCACCTAAGTTAAGAATCCATGATATGTTTGCGAATGGGTGATCAAGTGGTCATAGCATGATGATTTTAACATATGTTTTATATGCACCGACAAAGGGGGAGATTGTTGGGACTTTTAATCCCATATTTTGTTAGTAGGTAATATTAAAACTTAATTACTCAAAATGCTATTTATTTGCAGTTTCTACTTTAGAGTTTCAGACTTTACCATGATAAATCATGCTAAGTCTCTTGAATCTAATTACTCAATTTTTATTCCTCTACTGCTAGCAAATTTCCCTAAAATCATTACTAATCTTTCTTAAGACTTAACAATTCATCTCAATAAGTAAATTCTTTACAACTACGTGACAATTTTAATTCACAAATATATCTGCAACAACGTGACAATTCTCTACAATAACTCATGGCATTCTAATATAATAAATTCAAATATCTCCTCTCAATCTCAAATTAAATATCTAAATTTCATGCAATAGTTAACGAGACAATCACACACATTAAGCACAAATTAAAATACTCAACATATACTAGAATAAACATCAATTTAATCAAATTAGGAAAATATTAAATATCATTATCCGGCTACATCATAGTTCTAGAAAAGAAACTTAGTTCATAAATAAAAATAAAAATCTACAATGCAAAGGTTCAAGCATTCTTAAATCACAAAAATAAAAGATAAGAAAATAGGAAGAAATCCACCTCTGTGGAGGTGTCACAAATCTTTAAGATTTCCTTCTAAATCTTCTTATCCTTCTCCTTTTGACGCTTCAGGATGCAATCTCTTAAAATTTTGTAGAAAACAAAACTGAAAAACTAAAACTAAAACCAAAATCCTAAAACCTAATTAATTCTAAATCCTAATATTTGTTTTTCGTTTTCTTTTCACCTCTAGTGTGATAACCAGGAATTTCAAGGTTCTCGGAAGAAATGTAAAATTGTATGTATATGACAATTTTGATGTATAAAATATGAAAATGTTATGTTTTAATACTGTTTAGAATGCGATAAAATGTTCTAATAGTATTAGAGAATGTGATTTCGGAGATGGAAAATTTTCCTGAACCAAAACAGGTGAAATGGTTTCAAATCAGAGCCCAAAGCCTTAGAGAGTGCATCGAATGCATTACAAGACAAACAACTTACGGTAGTGAATTCTGGTCAAGTAGAAGCAAAATAAGGCAGACCAATTACACAGGAGGCGTCAGAAACTCACCTACGCGATTTCGATATATTCCCGTTCGATTTGACTTTTGGTCAAACTTTGACCATGAATTAATATGTTGAATTAGTTAGATGATGTCATTGATGACATCAATTAATGATGCAATAAATGCGAAAGTAATGAGTAATTAAGGTGGTAGGTAGATCCAAAGGCTAGCATTTATTGTGATCTTTGATCAAGGGATAAGATTGGGCCAAAAATACAAAAAGAAAACTAGAAAATTTTGGATAATATGGGCTGGATTAGAGGCTGTGGAAGGTGGCAAAAATCAGCCAAAAAGTTTGCCAAAATGTCCCTAAATTTAGGCCAATTTGTTGGTAACTTTTGCCACTTAGTCCTCCCTTTGGTTGCCTATAAATAGAAGTGAAAATAGCCATTTAAAAATCAGAAAATCTAGCCAAATTCTGTCAAATTGAAACTGTGAACTCCCACCCCGTTCCAAGCCAAAAATTTAGCAAAACTCTTTACTAAACTTACACCAAAACAACCTCTAAGTATCAAGGAAGGTGAACCTTTATGTTGCTTGATTTCTTTGTATTTTTATTGAAAAATCCGTGCTTTGTATGGGGAAAAAGGATGAATAATTTTGGGTGTAAACTTGATGTTTAGGTTAATCATTAGTGTCATGATTGAAGTATATGTTGGAAACTTGAAACAAGCAAATCATATGCATGTTTTCATGAAAAATCTATGGCCTTTGTGGAATGAAAATTTTAAGGTTTTGATATGGAAAAAAACATTAGAAACCATAAGATTTAAATGCGATAAATGAACTTTACGGTGAAAAATTTTAGTGTTGTTCACCTATGAAAAGCATGGCCTATGTTAAAGAAAAATGATGAAAATTTTGTGGTAAATTGAATGATTGATCATGTGGAAAAGTTTTACATAAAGGTTTTGGTAACTTTACATAAAATAGGCCTTTGGTATAGTACGTGATAGGTACTAAGATTCTGAGGCATACCTAACGTCGGGAAAACCTAATAATTTAAGCAGAAATGCCGACGAAATTTTTAAAACAACAACAAGGGTATCTTAAGAAACGAGGGATAATTTTATAGATGGGATGAAAAAAAAAATCTGAGCCCCTCAGGAACCAAGGCTCGGGATTAAAATAACAAAGTAGTGAAATACTTGTTTGAGGCTGCGAAACGTTAGAAAAACAAGAAACGACCTTAGGTGTTGAAATAATGCCACCTGGGGGTCGAATAACCAATAGTGGTATATGTAGTAGCAATGACTACTACAAAGATGGAACGAAACCTAAGAAATATTATATTATGATATATGAGCTTAGAAAATCCCAGAAAAATGATAGAGTGGAAAAGAATGGTCCCAAGACTCACCAAGGATAAAATGGTTATTTGACCAAAAATATCCAAAAGACTCGAAAAAGACCGTAAAGGACTTAGAATAATAAAAAATAAGATTTTTAAGGCCAAAAATCAAAAATTTGTGAAGAAAACGGGCGTGTAGATGGGTACACGGTCGTGTATGGAAGAAATTAAGCAACTCGAGAGGTACGCGAGTTTGAACACAGGCGTGTACAGTTACACAGGTAGATAGTGAATTACACAACTGTGTGAGAGAAAAACAGGGAGGTACACCGGCTTAAACATGGGCGTGTATCAAGCTATGTACAGCTACACGGGTAAGTAGGGGTTACACGGCCATGTGGGAGAAAAAGACAGAGAAGTACATGGGCTTGAACACGGGCGTGTACCAAGTCGTGTACAGTTACACGGGTAGATAGTGAATTACACGACCATGTAAGAAGAATTGAGAGTTACATGGGCTGGGACACAGCTGTGTATTAGGCTATGTACCACCTAGAGAAATGAAATTCATTGAAGTTGAGAACAAAATGAATACATGTAAAGTGATAAATGATAATGGGAATTAACAGACAATATTTTATCTATAGGAACCCAATCTAGACGAAATGAGAGAACGTTTATGGATTGTGGAAAGACAACGTTAGCTGAATACTGGTAAGTTCAGATATTTAGTTATCTACAACGTGATATATTATTTAATTATGTACTATTTGTACATTTGATGAAAAGTCCTACGGGCACTAGGAGGTAGTTGAAACTAACTCACCTGATAATTGACAAGTCGAGAGGTGTACAGTAGATACACTAATGAAGGAGGTGCCATAGCACTAGAGGGTAACTAAATTTAAGATACACCCATAAATAAAAGAATGTATAAAGACCTACGAACGTTAAAGGTTTCTAACTTTGAGGTAATGATTAATGCTACCTGGTCGGAGTTATAAGAAAGATGGTAATGAAACCACTTTTGGCATACTAGCTTCCAGAAATAATTGGGGGTTTTTCAGATCTTACGAGGATAAGCCAAGAGGGCTTTATAGATTATAGAGGATTGGCCAGTGGATCGTTCCCCAAGTCCCTGCCAGTAGCGCGCACCATCGGTACGGCCAATATGGATCCAAAACCAGAACATAATGAAAGATAATGACCCAAAATTGAAATAAATACCATAATTGAGCATAATCGGAAGCGATAGGCACTAACAGTATGTTTAATAGTCTTGGTCATAGTTGATATGAACAATACCCGATCAAGGTTAAAGTTAATGTTCACTAGTCAAAGTCAAAGTTACTATTTATGGATGAATTTATGTTTTTGAATCTACATGATTCCTAGCATGTCTGTTTGAACTAACTGAGCCTGTTAGCTCACTAGTATATTCATGTTGCTAGTAAGAAAACTGTCTAGTAGTAGATTACACTAGATGACGGCAGGATATGCGGTGCTAATAGGATAGGGAATTCCACTGTAGATTATGGTCTTGCTACTAGTCTTCGGCTGAGCTTTAAAGAGAAGATTTGAAGAAAATATATTTTGAGATATAGAGTTAAACAATGTAATTTTTGTAAATTATATTGTTATACAAAGAACAACTAAAGTATAGTTTTAAGGTTTTATATGGCTTTCATATTTGAAAAGTATTAAAAAAAATGGGCTCCAAAATACAAAGGTTAGAAAATGAAACAGAGTTTTTGGCGATCTGATGAGGTTCACGGGCTATTTCAATCAGCTACAGAGTTTGATTGGAATAGTTTCGCGTGGCTGAAATCGGGGGCACCACGGTTGGTATCAAAGCAGTTAACCTTATCCCTACTGGCACAAAGTGCAGCCTGCTTGTTAATCCAAAGTTAGTTACCTTTTCGTTTATACAATGTTAAATATTTTAGAGGATATATGATGACGAGGCCACCATATATTTGATCTCTACCGTATAAATTGAGAGGATTGATCAAGGTTTGGACTAGGTCTATCATTAGGCCATCTATGTCCCAACGTCCTGTATATAGACCACCGACGCCTAAGCTACCAACGCCACAGGCTAGGGTACCGTCGTCGACTCCGGCATCACCTCCTCGACTAGTACTTAATCCACCAGTCGAGATAGATATCCCAGTTGTAGGAGGGCATGTACATATAGGAGCTAGAGTATCAGTCCGCATTGTACACACGTTTCGAGGCAGTCATCCATCCACCTTCGAGGGAGGCCAACAGGGGATTGCTATTAGAGATTGGCTACATGATGTGGAGATGATTATGCATCAATGTGACATTGACGAGGACTGTTGGGTTATGTTGGCAGTCAGCACATATTATGGAGACGCACGGATGTTCTGGGAGTATTGCGATAGGACATGTTGCTAGGACTTGACTGGGTTGAGTTTAGACATATTATGATACAACAATTTCTGCCCAAGCGTCCAACAGCAGTCCCAATGTGATAACCGGGAATTTTAGATTCTCGGAGTAGATTAAAATTGTATGAATGTATCAATTTTAATGAATAAAATTTGAAAAAGTTGTGTTTTAATACTGTTGTGAATACTGTAAAAATGTTCCGGTAGTGTTAAAGTGAGTAAGTTCGGAGATGAAAAATCTTACCGAACAGAATCGGGTGAGACGGTTCGAGAACAGAGCCGAAAACCCTAGGGAGTGCACCGAAGTGCACTAAAAGATAGAAATTTACGGTAGAGAATTCTGGCCAAAAGAGAGCAAATAAAACAAACCGATCGCATCGGAGGCGCCCGGAACCCGTATATACGATTTCGGTAAAGTTCCGTTCGATTTGACTTTCGGTTAAAATTTAATCACGAATTAATATACGAATTAATTCAAAGGATGACATCACATTTATGATGCCTTAAATATAGTTTTTTTTTAAGGCTTGGAAAGTAATTTGGCAAGGTGTAAGGTTAGGATTTATTGTATTTTTGATCAACGGCCAAGATCTAGCCAAAAACACATTGGAAAAAAATTTAAAAATTTTGAAAAAAGGCCATTCGGCCACCTAGAAAGAAGGCAGCAAAAAAATTTATTTTGGCCCAAAAATATTGCATTTTAGTCCTTCAACAAATAGGAAATTGTTGGAAAAAAATTACCAAAAGGTCCCTCGCTTTTGCCTATAAATAAGCTTCAAAATTCATTGAAAAAAAATGAGAAAATTTGGCCAAACTCTTGCCAAAATTTCTTGCCAAAATCCGCCGGCCTCCTCCCCTTTTTAAGCCAAAATTTGTCAAAAATTCACACTAAAATTTGCTTCCAATCCAAGCTTAAACATCAAGAGATCACTTGAGAAGGTAAGCCACCAATTTGGAGTAATTTTCTTTGAATTTCCTTAGAAAATCCATGGCACTATTGGTGTAGAAACATTGCAAAGAAATTGATGTTTTGTGGATATTATGATTGGTTTGGTAATCTAGAGATTGAAGCATGAATTAGGTTTAAGAAACAAGCAAAAATTTATGCTTGGTTTCCATGAAATTCGTGGCACTATTGGTGTGGAAAATGATTGGAAATTTGGTGATTTGGTTTAGTGTTTATGATCATTTGGTGGCATGTGAATTAAGCTTGAATTAGAATCAAGAAACAAGAAATTTTGATGCATTTTTCATGCTAAAATCCGCGGGTGATAAACACTAGAAAATGGAAAATTTTTAGTATTGAACAATGATGAGTAATGTTGATAAAACCCTAGGAAAGAAAACAAAATTTTCTATGTGAATTAGCATGAAAAATCCGTGGCTAATGTTAGGGTTGGAATGAAAATTTTGCTAGGTTTCTAATGTTGAAATGTATATTGAAAACCTAAGAATGATATGTGACAATTGATTATGGTGATGTAAAACATTTGGTGTTGTTATCATGAAAAAAAAAAACAAGGATATGTTTGAGAAAAATTTGATGATGTGTACTGAGTTTTGAATATTGGTTAATGTGAAAAATTTTTATACAAAGTTTGGTAACTTTGTATAAAATAGGCCTCTGGTATAGTACGTGAGAGGTACAAAGGTTCTAAAGCGTACCCAACACCGGGGAAACCTAAAAATACAAGCGGAAATGCTGCTGAAATTTCTAAAATGGCAGAAGGGTATTTTGGGAAATGAGGGGTAAAAATATTAGACTCGTGAAGAAAATTGTGACCCCTCAGTATATTAGGGCTAGTAATGGAAAACCAACCCAAAAGGAACAGTAAACCAACCCTTAATGATTAAAATACCTAAAAACGGGAAAAAAAATTCACGTTAGGGGTATTTTGGGAAACGAGGGAAAAATTAGGCCAAGATAAGAAACCCAAGCCCCTCAGGAACCGACACTAGGGGACGGGAATAAAACACGTTTCAAGAGTAGTGAAAATACCCATTTGAGACTCCGAAATGCTATAAAAACGAGAAACGACCTTAGGTGATAGATGAATAGTATTTGAGGGTCGGAAAATGAATAATTAGGTTTTTATAGCACATAAAGCTATAAAATGAAACAGAAGTCCAGGGAAAATTATTTCAAGGTATTTGGGCTTAGAAAATTTGAGAAAAATGATAGAACATAATAGTTACGGTCCTGAGACCTGTCAGGAGCAAAATGGTCATTTTGATCAAAAATTTCTGAAAGTCTCGGAAAGGACCGTAAAGGATCTAGAATGACTTAAATAAAATTCTATGACCCAAAATAAAGACTTTAGAGTTAAAAATCTAGAGCCTAAATAGTACACGGGCATGTACAGAGAAACACGGCCATGTAGAATGAAATCGAGAGGTACACGGTCAGGGACACGGGCGTGTTGCAGACCGTGTACCACATAAAGAATTGCAATGTTTTGTAAAATTTATCACAAAATAAATATATTCAAGGTGATAATTAATAAAGGTTATTAACAGACAATACTATGTTTGTAGGGACCCAAACTAGAGATAAAACTGCGGAGGAGTTCCGGAAGTAGATATTATTGCAGTAGTGGTAAGTTCAAGTATTTTCATGTCTGCAACATGAAATACTATGATATTGTATTTAGTATTAGTTGTACATCATTTTTAAGTCCTATGGATCCTGGGGATTAGTTAGTATAACGTATCCCATAAATTAAGAAAAAAGAATAAGTAAGACCTATGGGCAGTAGAGATTAATGACCTTGAGGTGACGATTAATGGCACTTGGTCAATACTAAAATTGAAAAATGGTAATAAAACCATTTAAGGCGTACTGCCCCTCCAACATTGTGGTGGAGGTTTACAGGTCCTTCAGGGATATAATAATCACCACGAGTGATGAGGATTGTGAGGAAGAAGCTTTAAAGTCACTCCCTAAGCCCTCCCAATCAGCGTGCTATAAATTATCGGTATAGCCATTAAGAGCTCGAAACCAGAATATAAATAGAGCTAATAGAAAATAAAGTGATGAAAGCCATAACCGAGCATAATTGAGTATAACCGACACTAGCACTAAGTGTAGTGAGTACGATTAGGGTAATATGAATAGTAACTGATTAGGGTAACAGTTACTATTCACCGGTCAAATGTCAAAATTACTATTTATGATGAATAGTACTATTTATAGGAAATTAGATTTTGATGTTTTTGAATCTATGTGATTCTTATTAAGTATGTTTGAACTTACTAAGCCTGTTAGCTCATCAGTTTTTTCATGTTGCAGGTAAGAAACCTGTCCAATAGACTACATGGATGGCGGCAGGATGTGTGTGTGTCAATGGGATAGGGAATTCACCGTGGATTTGGTGCTGTCATAAGTTTTCCATTGGGCATTGAGAGTTAGTGAATTGAAGAGAATGTGTTTTAAAAAATACAGTATAAATATATTGTATATTGTACATTATGTTGTGCTCAAAAAGACATCTAAAAGCTAGTATTGTATTTTACAAGGCTTTTATACTTAGCTTTCTTTTAAGGAAAGTGTGTATTAAAAAGAAAAAAAATTATGGGTGAAATTTGGGCCATAAAAAAAATAAAGTTGAAAGAAAAAGAATTTTAAATGGCGATCCAGATTCGACACACGGTTGTCTTGGTTAGCAACAGAGTAGGTTCATGACAGTTTCGTGTGGTTAGATGTAGGGGCACCATAGGTTGGTATCAGAGCGGTTGACCATATCCCTATTGGCACGAAACGCGACCTGCTCGTCAATCTAAGTAAGTTAGCTCTCTTTAAGACTAGTAAACTTTTCGTTTATTCAAGGTTATATATTTTATAAGACATACGATGACTAGACCACTTTACATAAGACCTCACCCATATCGACCGAGAGGACCGATCCGGGTATGGACTAGGCCCGTGATCAGACCATCGATGATTCATCAAGCCATGCCTCGAGTACCGATACCTGAGCCGCCAGCATCGAGGACAGTAGCACCGGCACCAGTACAAGCACCACCTCCTCGACTAGTTGTAAATCCACTAGTAGCGGTAGAGATTCCAGTGGTAGGAGATCGAGTTCGTATAGGAGCTAGAGTATCAATACAAGCAGTACACGCTTTCAGAGGCAGTCATCCACCTACATTCGAGGGAGGTCAACAGAGGATCTCTACTCGAGACTGGCTACATGACGTAAAGACGATCATGTGCCAGTGCGACATAGATGAGGACTGTTGGGTGTTGATGGCAGTTGGCACATTCTGTGAGGATGTACGGTTGTATTGGGAGTACTGCAATCAAAAGATGTTGTTAGCACTTGATTGGGCTGAGTTTCGCCAAATTGTGATGCAGTAGTTTCCGCAGAAGAGTTCAGCACCGGTTTCAGACCTTCCTGAGAGCAGGGTAGTAATGCTGCCACCGACTATGCCCAAGTATACAGATGTCAGAGATTTTGTTCTTCAGGCAGAGAGACAACAGATGATGCTAAGTAATACTATATTTACGTATGTAGTCCGATTTCAGGATAAAGTTGTAAGGAGATGTCCACTGTCCAACCTCACAGATGAGGATTTTTGTGATATATTTTGGAAGGGACTCACTATTGATCTATGACAGATGGTAACCCCTTTATACCCTACTACCTTACATGAGTTTATAGTTACTATAGCTAAAGTAGAGGAAGAGATGATGATGGAGCGCATGGTGTGTAAGAGACGTGAGTAGCTATTACAAGAAGCAATGTTAGATTGTTTGTATAGGGCACAGCCTATGGCAAATGATCATGAGGCTGGTCCATTCAGGCAACAAGAGGGTACGGGTCCCGCTGAAGGATCGACACCATCTAAGGTTGGAAACGGTACGGTTGAGGATGAAGTGGATCCGGAGGAATTTTTGACAATTCTGGATCAACCCCAGTTAGGAAACTAGATGCAGAAACACATATGATGTATAAATGTATATAGATCTGTATATGCATATGTATGATAGTATCGAAAGGCCATTTTGAAAAAGGAGCCTTCGAACTGATGTATATCTGAAAATTTTGAAATGAAATGAAATGACAATCACACTTTGACATGTTCGATGGGTGAAATGTTGAAATCTATATGATGATTTAAAACTATTTTTACTTATATTATAAAAATATGTTTATGAAAAATCTAACGATTGATTTGCATGCGCTTATAAGATATAGAAAAGATGGTGAGCCCAAGAAATTTGTGAAACATGAGAGGGTGACCAGTCCTATCTGAAAGAGTAGATGAATTGCAAGCCATGTTGGAGGCTCAGATGAAAGTGAATGCTGAGCTAAGACAAAGGCTAGAGCAAATAGAGCAGAGGCAAGGCCAAGAAGAAGGCCAAAACCCACAAATGGCCGCACCTGAACCATAAGTGCTGCCAATCGAACCTGAAATAGAAGAAGTAGAGCCACAACTACAACCTCGAATCAACCAGGAGCCACTATACGAAAGATTCAAATGAATGAAGCCACTGGAGTTTGAGGGTTCCACAAACCCCTTAGAAGCAAAAGAATGGTTATCTTCACTCTATATGATCTTGGAATTTATGGAGTTGAATGACCAAGAAAGGATTATGTGTGTGTCCTTTGTTCTGAAGAAGGATGCAAGGTTTTGGTGGAAGTCAGTCAAGTTAAGAAGGAACATGTACACAATGTCATGGATAGATTTCCTGGAGGAATTTAATCAGAAGTATTATAATCCCACACTACTACAACCACAACAAAGAGAGTTTACAGAATTCAAGCAGAGGGACATGTCAGTAATCGAAGTCTATAGCAAGTTCAACCAACTGTCCTGACTATGCCCATACACTGTCACCATTGAGAGGGAGAAAATTCAGAAGATCCTAGGAATGTTCCGCCCTGAAATCTTAGCATTGGTAGACAGTGGGTTGACGCCGCCCACGATCGTGTCTGATTGTGTTAGCCATGCGTTGAGGGCCGAATATTACCTGGTTAGATAAAAAGAGGGAAAAAAAAGATTTGGAACGCCAAGAAGAAGGAAAAGGTCTTGGCCAAAGCTGTACAAGTTGGATCCCAGGTAGGGCAAAGCAGCAAACTGAATCAGAATACAAAGGTTAGGCAACCAAGCACTTCTAGCCAACAGTCACAAAGCAAGAGGAAAGGGAATAATTCTGGGAATAGGAACCAACAGCAGAGATTGAACAACAATGCTGGACCTATTGTTTGTGACTGCGTGGTCTGCAAAAAAAGACATGCAGGTAGATGCGAACTTGCCCTAAACACCTGTTTCCAATATGGAAAGGATGGCCATTTTGCCAGGAATTGCCCGAAAATAGGCAAAATGTGTAAGGTTCGTCTCAGTCACAACAGCAATGTTCTCAGGCACATTCACTACAGGCTAAGGCTGAAGGTTCATCCCATTCTGAGAGGCAAGAAAGACTAGAACGCTTGTCTTGTGCAGATGCTAGAGTCATGGTCTATACAAAGGAAGATGCGGAAGCCGGAATGTCAAATATAGTGATAGGTCAGCTTTCTGTCACTGATAATTTGGCGTCTATTTCATTTGATTCTAGAGCTACGTATTCTTTCATTTCATACCAATTTGTGAATAGGATAGGATATCCTGAGGACAATATGGGTATGACATTTAGAACTACAATAACCTCGGAGGAAGTCTTGATGCCCAATTATTGGTTGCCTCATGTGCCAATAATTATGGCAAATAGGGAGTTATATACAGAATTGATCATGATGGAACTTGTCGACTATGATATAATACTAGGAATGGATTTCCTAGGGAAGTATCAAGCCACGATCAATTGTCAAAAGTGAAAGATAAGGTTCCAACCAGACCAGGAAGACGGATTCAAATATGTCAGATCATCATGCAAACCAGGGACGATAATAATTAACTTGATGAAGGCAAGAAGGCTAATGTCTAGCAGTTGTACTGGATACTTAGCATGCATAATGGACGTGACAGAGGAACAGAAGCTTCAACTCGAAGATGTTCCTATTGTTAAGGAATTCATCGATGTCTTCCTAGAAGAATTACCAGGATTGCCGCTTGAACGAGAAATCTCCTTTGAGATCGAGCTGATGCCAGGAACCACACCTATCTCAAAGGCACCATACCGAATGGCACTAGTAGAATTAAAGGAGTTACAGGAGCAGCTGAAGGAGCTTTTTGACAAAGGATTTATACGTCCGAGCTATTCCCCATGAGGTACGCCTGTGTTGCTTGTCAAGAAGAAGGATGGATCGTTTCGCATGTGCATTGACTACCGGGAGTTGAACAAGGTCACTGTCAAGAATAGGTATTCGTTACCTAGAATTGACGACTTGTTTGATCAACCAAAAGGCGCGGCGGTATTCTCTAAAATTGATCTGTGATTAGGATACCATCAACTCTGGATCAAGGAGAGTGATATTCACAAGATCGCATTTCAGACCCGTTACGGTCATTACAAATTCCTTGTGATGCCGTTTGGGTTAACAAATGCACCATGTGCAGCCATGCCGGGCTGCAGGCCAAGCCTGCAGCCATAGGCTGCACGCCTAAGCTAGGCGCAGCAGTAGCCAGGCTGCACGCCTAGGGCGGCGGCCAGCCCTTGGGGGGCCACGGCCACCCTCGGCTGCAGGCAATGCCTGCAGCTGTGGGTGGTGCAGCCGTGGGCAGGGGCTACCACAGCCCCATCCTGCTTGAGGGCAGGGGCTGCAGCCTTACCACAGCTGGTGGTCCATCCTGAGGGGGTTGGTCCTCAATTTTCATGCCATATTCCAATTTATCCATTAGGATCTCCAAAAATTAATTTGAATCCTAATTAAATTGAAATTTTCCACACAATCAAAATTTCAACCTTTAAATTAAATTTAACTTTTGGGAAAAATAAATTACGGTCTTCAAACTTCAATCTCCTCCAAGAATAAATACATAAAATTTCCTAAACCGTTTCCGGTGTACAAAAATTCTAATCATAATAATTCTAAGAGACAAAAAATTAAAATCCATAGGAAAATTACAGTAATAATAAACTGCTCCCATGGTTACATAAAAATTCCTAGATACAATTTTCTAAATTCTAAGGAACCATAACCGGCATAAAACAAGCATGCTTATAATAATTAAAATAACTACATACTACATACATAATCCATGATAACAACATAAAGGAATCTTAGAATGCCACTCTCTAAATATCAAATCCATACGTAAATAAAAAGACTAATTAATTGTCTAATTTATGTATATGGCATAGTCATGAGATGTCTCTGATACCAATTATAGGAAATAAATCGATAAAAACGTATCAGAGTGGCACAGCAGAACAATAAAATTTTTTTACGATCGTTAAATATCTCATGATATACAATAAACCAACAACAATTTAAACTCATACCTCAAAGGACGCCAATCTGCAGGAGGAGAATGATCGGAGGGCTTCAACCAACTAGCCTTCTCTACTATTCTCCAATTCCCAAATGGCTGAGTGTGTGGGCACTCTGAACCTTGATCGGTATGCAAGCACTGCTAGTCTTCTTCTGACCACCCAGATCTCTAAAGAACTTATTGTCACGGTGAGTTGTGCAACAATAAGCCTGCTCACCTGAGAGTCTATGGTCTAAGAGAACTGGAGTGGCAGGACCTCTATTTATAGACTTGCATGAGGTGATCCTCTAAATTCGAATTGGATTAGGAGAAGATTTTCTCCCTTATCAAAATCTGAATTTTTTAAGCCTTATCCAACCAAAAAAGATTCTGCCACTTTATGGATTTTTCATTCAGAATTCAAATAGGATTTTAACTAGAATTTTATCTCCTCATTCCCTCATAAAAACCAATTCCCCTTTGTGCCAAAAACATGACTAGATTCGGTCATTAAAGTGTGAAGAGAATCAAAATCCAAATAGGATTTTCTAGCTTGAATTTTATCTCATCCTTATCCAAATAAAACCGTAAATATCCTTGAGATTTGCCCTCAAAATTTCAACCACTTTTAGGGAGGAGAGAATCCAAATTCAACTGGGATTGAAACTTGAATTTTTCCTTGCATCGTTATCCACAAAAACCGAAAATATCTTGGAGGATTTTCCTCAACAAAATTCGACCAAGTTAGTTAGGATTGGGATTCAAAATTCAAGTAGGATTCAAACAAGATTTTCCTCTTCATAATCTAACTTAAATTCAAATTCTAGCCTTGTGGAATTATCCACAAAGAATTCGAATTCCACTTGGACTGTGATTCAAAATTTGAATTTCAAATTTCAAAATTCAAAATTCAAATTCAAATTTCAAATTTCAAATTTAAATTTCAAATTCAAATTTCAAATTCGAATTTCAAAATTTAAATTTCAAATTCAAATTTCAAATTCAAATTCAAATTTCAAAATTCAAAATTCAAATTTCAAATTTCAAAATCCACCAACAGTTTTATTTCAAATTCTTGTTCTCATGGATAATTTTCTACAACTCCAATCTAATCTCAAATAAAATCATGGCAACTTTATTTGGAGTTCGAATAATTGTGTACTCTATTATCCAAAACAAAATCTGAATTCAACCGGAGAGAATCTTGTCCACCATCCTAATCCTATGTCAACACCATCCATGCATAGTCAACTAGCCAATAGTGTACTCAAATCAATTTGCCAAACATTAAGGAATTATGTAGAGCTAGTTAAGGGACCAATTGGACATATATAATCAGGCTCCCGTGAATCCATATGATCATCATTCTTTACCGAACAACTCAATCATATGATCACTAATTTCAAAGTCACACCACCATAAACCTGAAACTAAACTCCCAATTATATATTGTATTACGTAAGCCTGTGACAAGCTATTGTCCAATGACCTTGTCATGTATGCAGAACCCTCATATGATATCCATGATCAGCCTTAGGTCAAAGTCCGTTCAATCTTACTGATCAGGCTATCTTAAAGTTCCATTATACTACCGAATAAGAAAATGATTATTCACCATATGTGAATAAGAAGTCATCCGCCCAGTAGACGACCCAAGGCCTTGTCCATTTTCACTTCCAGTATAATACCTTTAAGAGGATACCCTTAACTCCTTATTAGAGCTATGATTCTGATATCTGTGAACAAACCCTTCATCGTATACAAGTCATGCACCCAACGAACTGGTCTATAAGCTTACTACCTCTGAGACACTTTAGCCATTGGAACATCAAAGTACACAAGTCATATACATGAAGTAGTTCATTCACTCAGGATTAAGGTTACTGCATAATGAACGTCAAAAGTATATTGATCCACTCATAGCAGACTACGTAGATTAATCATGCTTTAGTCCTAGTCTAATATGTCCCTACCAAGCAATATATCTATGTCTCTACTTCGGAGTCCATACTCTAGACAGTCAAGACAAACCGTCCCCACCATGGCTTTAGACAACATAATAGTCTTAACATGAGTTAGGTACTCGGTCTAACCCCATAGACTGTAGACCTTAGTTTAGACCGCTTACTTTAGAATATTGTCTTCTTGCATACAAAAAGTCCATTGCATGCAACATTCTAACAGTTTTAACACAAGCAGTCAAGGAGCCGTATTTGCTTACATTTACTTTAACATGTAAATAGAATGAGGACAAACAGCAATATAATAAATAACCTCTATATATAATTTTATTATCCAGTTCAAAATAAATACATTAAAATGTCTCTAATGCTTAGGGCATTTCCTAATAGTAGAAGATCTACTGTCTCGCAATAGCTATCGATTGGAAAAATTCCAAAGCCATTGCAGCAGGAAATCAACATGTTGAAGGTGGAGCTAATAGCTAGAAAATTGGCTGCACTAGAGTTGGAATCAGCACTATATGAGGATAACAAAGAGGCTCAGAAACAAGACTCGAAGCTAGCAAGTCCTCAAGAGGAAGTGTCTAAAGATGGATTAATCCTACATTAGGGAGAATTCATGTTCTAGATGATGAAGAATTAAGAAGGTGAATTATGGCAGAAGCTCATGAAACGCCATATTCTGTACATCCCAGAGCCAGTAAGATGTACCAGGATTTGAAACTACAATTCTGGTAGAATGGGATGAAGAAGGACATTACTGAGTTTGTAAGCAGATGCATGACGTGCCAAAAGGTTAAGGCTGAACATCGTCATCCGGGTAGAAAATTGGAGCCGTTGGAGATTCCCAAATGGAAATGTGAACATATTACAATGGATTTTGTGGTAGGACTACCGAAAACCCGAGAAGGCTATGATGCTATTTGGGTTATTGTCAACAGGTTGACAAAGACGGCAAAGTTCATTGCTAGCGAGCTTGTATGTTAACCATATAGTCAGGTTACATGGAGTTCCTAAATCCATTGTGTTAGATCACGATCCATGATTCACTTCGAATTTCTAGACATGTGTGCAAGAAGCTATGGGAATAAAAGTGCATCTAAGCACAGCATTTCATCTGCAGACGGATGGGTAATCTGAGCAAACCATTCAAAAGTTGGAAGACATGCTTCCTGTATGTACAATAGATTTCCCGGGGAGCTAGAATGAGAAACTTCCATTGGTAGATTTTTCATACAATAATAGCTACCAAGCTTCGATAGGTATGGCACCTTATGAAGCTCCTTATAGAAGAAAATGTAGATCACCAGTTCATTGGTATGATTTACAAGAAAAACGACTGCATAAGATAGATTTTGTACAAGAAACAGTGGATGCAGTTACAAAAATATAGCAACGGATGAAAATAGCTCAGAGCTGAGAGAAGAGCTATGTGGACAAAAGACAAAGGTCCTTAGAGTTCAATGAAGGGGATTTCGTATTCCTAAGAGTCTCGCCGATGAAAGGAATAATGTGGTTAAGAAAGAAAGGGAAATTGAGTCCAAGATATATTGGACCATATGAGATTATCAAATGCATTGGTAAAGTTGCTTATAGGTTGGCTTTGCCTCCAGAAATGTCAACAGTACATAATGTGTTTCACGTGTCGATGTTGCGGAAGTATATATCAGATCTGTCCCATGTATTGAAACATGAACCGATCCAGATTCAAGAAGATCTGACTTACGAAGAAAGGCCTGTTCAAATTCTGGCATAAGAAGATAAAGTTTTGAGGAACAAAACAATCCCATTAGTCAAAGTGCTGTGAAGAAATCACAACATTGAAGAGGCTACATAGGACTGAGAAGACAAAATTAGAAATTTGTACCCCCACTTGTTCTAAATTTTCAAGGACGAAAATTTTATAAGGAGGGGTGAATGTGATAACCAGGAATTTTAGATTCTCGGAGTAGATTAAAATTGTATGAATGTATCAATTTTAATGAATAAATTATGAAAAAAGTTGTGTTTTAATACTGTTGTGAATATTGTAAAAAGGTTCCAGTAGTGTTAAAGTGAGTGAGTTCGAAGATGAAAAATCTTATCGAACAGAATCGGGTGAGACGGTTCGAAAATGGAGCTGAAAACCCTAGGGAGTGCACTGAAGTGCACTAAAAGATAGAAATTTACAGTAGAGAATTCTGGTCAAACGGAAGCAAAATAAAACAAGCCAATCATACCAGAGGCGCCTGGAACTCACCTACGTGATTTCGGTAAAGTTCCGTTCAATTTGACTTTCAGTCAAAATTTGACCACGAATTAATATATGAATTAATTCAAAGGATGACATCACGTTTATATGTCATAAATATGGTTTTTTTTTAAGGCTTGGAAAGTAATTTGGCAAGGTGTAAGGTTAAGATTTATTGTCTTTTTGATCAATGGCCAAGATCTAGCCAAAAAGACATTGGAAAAAAATTTAAAAATTTTGAAAAAAGGCCATTTGGCCACCTAGAAAGAAGGCAGCAAAAAAATTTTATTTTTGGCCCAAAAATATTGCATTTTATTCCTTGAAGAAATAGGAAATTGTTGGAAAAAATTAGCCAAAAAGTCCCTTGCTTTTGCCTATAAATAGGCTTCAAAATTCATTGAAAAAAATGAGAAATTTGGCCAAATTCTTGCCAAAATATCCTGCCAAAATCCGTGGGTCACCTCCCCTTTTTAAGCAAAAATTTGTCAAAAATTCACACTAAAATTTGCTTCCAAGCCCAGCTTAAGCATCAAGAGATCACTTGAGAAGGTAAGCCACCAATTTGGAGCAATTTTCTTTGAATTTTCCTTAGAAAATCCGTGGCACTATTGGTGTAGAAACATTGAAAAGAGATTGATGTTTTGTGGATATTATGATTGGCTTGGTAATCTAGAGATTGAAGCATGAATTAGGTTTAAGAAACAAGCAAAAATTTATGCTTGGTTTCCATGAAATTCGTGGCACTATTGGTGTGGAAAATGATTGGAAATTTGGTGATTTGGTTTAGTGTTTATGATCATTTGGTGGCATGTGAATTAAGCTTGAATTAGAATCAAGAAACAAGAAATTTTGATGCATTTTTCATGCTAAAATCCATGGGTGATAAACACTAGAAAATGGAAAATTTTTAGTGTTGAATAATGATGAGTAATGTTAATAAAACCCTAGGAAAGAAAACAAAATTTTCTATATGAATTAGCAAGAAAAATCCATGGCTAATGCTAGGGTTGAAATGAAAATTTTGCTAAGTTTCTAATGTTGAAATGTACATTGAAAACCTAAGAATGATATGTGACAATTGATTATGGTGATGTAAAACATTTGGTGTTGTTATCATGAAAAAAAAAAAGGGATATGTTTGAGAAAAATTTGATGATGTGTGCTGAGTTCGAATATTGGTTAATGCAAAAAAAATTTATACAAAGTTTGGTAACTTTGTATAAAATAGGCCTTTGGTATAGTACGTGGCAGGTACAAAGGTTCTAAGGCATACCTAACACCAGACAAACCTAAAAATACAAGCGAAAATGCTGCCGAAATTTCTAAAACGACATAAGGGTATTTCGGGAAAGTAGGGGTAAAAATATTGGACTCGGGAAGGAAACCGGGACCCCTCAGCTGACTAGGGTTAGTAATGGAAAACCAATCCAAGAGGAATAGTAAACCGACCCTTAATGACTAAAATGCCTAAAAACGGGGAAAAAAATTCACATTAGGAGTATTTTGGGAAACGGGGGAAAAATTAGGTCGGGATAGGAAACCTGAGACCCTCGGGAACCGAGACTAGGGAATGGGAATAAAACACATTTCAGGAGTAGTGAAATAACCGTTTGACGCTCCGAACGCTAGAAAAACGAGAGACGACCCTAGGTGATGGATGAATAGTAATTGAGGGTCGGAAAATGAATAATTAGGTTTTTATAGCACATAAAGCTGTAAAATGAAACAGAAGTCTAGGGAATATTATTTCAAGATATTTGGGCTTATAAAATTTGAGAAAAATGGTAGAACGGAATAGTTACGGTCCCGAGATCCGTAAGGGGCAAAATGGTCATTTTGACCAAAAATTTCTGAAAGGCTTGGAAAGGACCGTAAAGGATCTAGAATGACTTAAATAAAATTCTAAGACCCAAAATAAAGATTTTAGAGTTAAAAATCTAGAGTCTAAATAGTACACCGGCGTGTACAGAGAAACACGGCCTTGTAGAGTGAAACTGAGAGGTACACGGTCAGGGATACGGGCATGTTGCAGACCATGTACCACATAAAGAATTTCAATGTTTTGTAAAATTTATCACAAAATAAATATATTCAAGGTGATAATTAATAAAAGGTATTAACAGATAATACTAAGTCTGTATGGACCCAAACTAGAGATAAAACTGCGGAGGAGTTCCGGAAGTGGACATTATCACAGTGGTGGTAAGTTCAAACATTTTCACGTCTGCAATATGAAATATTGTGATATTGTGCTTAGTATTAGTTGTACATCATTGTTAAGTCCTATGGACCCTGGGGAGTAGTTAGTATAACGTATCCCACAAATTAAGAAAATAGAATAAGTAAGACCTATAGGCTGTAGAGGTTAATGACCTTAAGGTGACAATTAATGTCACTTGGTCAGTACTAAACTTGAAAGATAATAATAAAACCATTTAAGACGTACCGCCCTTCCAACATTATGGTGGAGGTTGACAGGTCCTTCAGGGATATAATAATCACCACGAGCGATGAGGACTATGAGGAAGAAGCTTTAGGGTCGCTCCCTAAGCCCTCCCAGTCAGCGCGCTATAAATTATCAGTACAAACATCAAGAGCTCGCAACTAGAATATAAATAGAGCTAATAGAAAATAAAGTGATGAAAGCCATGACCGAGCATAATTGAGTATAACCGACATTAGCACTAAGTGTAGTGAGTACGATTAGGGTAATGTGAATAGTAACAGATTAGAGTAACAGTTACTATTCACTGGTCAAAGGTCAAAATTACTATTCATACATGAATAGTACTATTCATAGGAAATTAGATTTTGATGTTACTAAATCTATGTGATTCTTATTAAGTATGTTTAAACTTACTGAGTCTGTTAGCTCATCAGTTTTTTCATGTTGCAGTTAAGAAACCTGTCCAATAGACTATATGGATGGCGGCAGGATGTGCACGTGTCAATGGGATAGGGAATTCACCATGGATTTGGTCCTGCCATAAGTTTTTCGCTGGGCATTGAGAGTTAGTGAATTGAAGAGAATGTGTTTTGAAAAATACTGTATAAATATATTATATATTGTGCATTATGTTGCACTCAAAAAGACATCTAAAAGCTAGTATTGTATTTTAGAAGGCTTTCATACTTAGCTTTAGGGGTGGCAATTCGTGTCAGCGGGTCGTGTTCGTGTCGTGTCTGACCCGTTTGTTGACACGAATATACTCGACACGAACATGACACGTTTAATAATCGTGTCAAAAATCACAACCCGAACACGACCCATTAATAAGCGGGTTGACACGACACGACACGTTTATGACCCGTTTATTAAATGGGTTATAAACGTGTCGTGTCGTGTCGTGTTTGCTAAACCCTTAACGGGTCATAAACGTGTCGTGTCGTGTTGTGTCATATCGTGTATGCTAAACCCACTTACTAAAAGGGTCATAAACGGGTCATTCAATCTGTTATTGACCCACTTAACTAACTTGTTATTGATCTATTTAATTAACCTATTATTGACCAATTTAACTAACCTATCATCAATTTTAACATTAAAAAAACTTATTAAACATCTAAATAACAATCAAATTAAGTTCACAATCAAGTTACACTTAAATTTAGATCACAAAAGATAAGTACAAAACTAAAAATATACATATAAAAACTAAAATACATATTTTATATTTAAATTTTAAATTTTAAATTTTTAAACTTTAAAAATTTATATAAAATATATTAAAAATTATAAATGGGTAATTCATGGGTCATGTTCGTGTTAAACCATATATGACCCATTTATTAAACGGGTTATTTCATGTCAATTGCGGGTTGATGGGTTCGTGCGGGGTCAACCTTTTATTTAATCGTGTTTGACGGGTTCGACCCGTTTTGACCCAAACCCATTTAAAGAAAACCCAAACCCTCTAATTTGGTGCGGGTTTCGTGTCGTGTTGTCGTGTCGTGACCCAAATTGCCAGCCCTACTTAGCTTTCTTTTAAGGAAAGTGTGTATTAAAAAGAAAAAAAAATTATGGGCGAAATTTGGGTCCTAAAAAAAATAAAGTTGAGAAAAAAAGAGTTTTAAATCGCGATCCGGATTTGCCACACGGGCTGTCTTGATAGGCAACAGAGTCAGTTTATGACAGTTTCGCGTGGTTGGATGCGGGGCGCCATAACCAGATCCTCCAGAGAGCCGAATAGCGACACCATCACATGTATGGCCCAAATTGACCGACGTTAGAGAGTTTATTCTCCAGGCAAAGAGGTTTCAGATGTTGCTCAGTGATACAGTGTTTATGTACGCAATACGATTCGAGAAGAACACCATGCGAAAATGTCCACTCCTTAATACTACTAACGAGGAATTCTATGATATATTTTGGAAGGGACTTACAGCGGAGCTTCGACAAAGGGTAACTTTACCTTATTCCCTTACTCTAAGAGAGTTCATTGTTATTGTGATGCCCTCGACCTCAGCCATGCGACACCACCCTAATCCGACTCTACTGTCGATTGAGACGGCCCGTGCACCTCGTCGAGTCGTCTTTTTAAAACACTTTTCTTTTACTTTGAATCTCTCATTTTCAGGGCCCAAAATTTTTGCTCACATTTTTTTTTTTCAAAATACTTTCCTCATGTGAAAGCTAAGTATGAAAACCATATAAAATTTAAAACTAAGCTTTAGTTGTCTGTTGTACAATACAACATAATTTACAAAGATAGATTTTTATCTTTAACTTTGTTTTTCAAAATACATTCTCTTCAATTCAATATTTTGACAATCAGTGGAAGACTGGTAGCTAGACCAAAATCCACAGTGGATTCCCTATCCAATTGAGACTATGTGTCCTGTCGCTATTCAGGTAGTCTACTGGACGGGTTTCTTACTTGCAACATGAACAAATCGGTGAGCTAACAGGCTTAGTAAATTCAAACATACGTAGTAGGAATCATATAGATTCAAAAACATCAAAAATTAAATTTCCTATGAATAAAACTATTCATCCGTGAATAAAACTATTCACCTATGAATAGTAACTTTAACTTTCGATCGATGAATAGTAACTTTGACTCTAATTGGTTAGTATTCATGTCACCCTAACCGAGTCTACTACACTTAGTGTTAGTGTCGATTATGCTCAATTATACTTAATTATGGCTTTCATAACATTTTTCGGTCATTATCTTAATTTAGTTCTGGTGTTGAGCTCATTTTGGTCTTGTATTGCTCTATGTGCACACTGACTGTGAGGGGCCTTGGGAACGACCTTGATGGCTAATCCTCCCTAATCCATCATCGCCCGAAGCGGTTCTAGTGTCCCCGAATGACTTATAAACTGCCACCTTATCATTGGAGGCCAGTACGCCAAATATGGTTTCATTACCGTCTTTCAATTACAGTTCTGATCGGGTGGTATTAAACATCACCTCAAAGTCAAGAACGATTGTTGCCCATAGGTCTTACACATTCTTGCAATTAAGGGTGTGTCTTAAATTTAGTCACACTCATTTCATAGTGTACCCACAATACACATCTCATTTTATCATTTCTCGGGGTGTGTTAGTCTAACCCTAGTGCCCGTCGGACTTAACAACTAATGTACAATTAGTACATATTTAAATATAATAGTATTTCATGTTACAGACATAAAAATACTTGAACATACCACAACTGTGATCATGTTCACTCTCGGAAATCTTCCGTAGTTTTTTCTCGAATTTGGGTCCTTACAGACAGAGTATTGTCTGTTAATACCCATCATCAATTATCACATTGGATATATTCATTTTGTTATAAATTTTACAACACATTTTATTTCTTTTTGTGGTACACGGATTGCAACATGCCTGTGTTTAAGCCCGTGTACCTCTCGGGTTTACACTACATGGTCACATTTCATTATACCTGCCCGTGTTTAAATGCACACACCTGTGTTTAAGTATACATGCCCGTGTACTTATAATTTTTCTAATTTTTTTACTTTAAAATCTTAATTATGACCTCTAAAATCTTATTTAAAGTGTTCTAGATCGTTTACGGTCCTTTCTGAGCATTTTGGAAGTCAAAATAACCATTTTACACCTGACAGGTCTTAGGACCGTAACGATTCCATTCTATCATATTTCTGGGATTTTATAAGCCTAATTATCATAAAATAATATTTCTCAGGCTTCAGTATATTTTAGAGCATTATTTGCTGTAAAATCGGTAATTATTCCTCATCCGACCCTCAGTTACTATTCATCCAACATCTAGGGTCGTTTCTCATTTTTTCTCACATTTCAGAGCCTCAAATAAGTATTTCACTATTTTTGAAACATTTCTAATCCCATTCCTGAGCCTAAATTCCCAAGGGGCTCGAGTTTTCTATCCCGTTCAAAACTTCTCCCTCGTTTTCTAAAATACCCCTAACGTCAATTTTTCCCGTTCTCGGTATTTTATTCATTAAAGAATCGTTGTACTATTCCTTTTTGGGTTTCATTTTCCATTATCGATTCTAACATACCTAGAGGTCTCGGTTTCATTTCGGAGCCTAAACTTTTACCCCTCGTTTCTCGAAATGCCCTTATGTCGTTTTATAAATTTCAACAGCATTTCCGCTTATATTTTTAGGTTTCCCTGGCTTTAGGTACGCCTCAGAACCTTGGTACCTACCACATATTATACTAGAGGCCTATTTTATATAAAGTTACTAAACTTTGCATAAAAATTTTCCACAATAACCATCATTTAAACTCAACACAAATTTCATCATTTTCTTTCAATTATGCCCACTGTTTTCACTTGGTTTTCAACACCAAACATTTTCCATCACAAAACTCATTTATTACCATTCATTCTTAGGATTTCTAATGTACATTTCAACATCCAAATCCCTAAGAAATTTCATTCTAACCCTAGCCTTAGCCACGGTTTTTCATGCTCAAACACCATAGGAAATTTTTTCTCATTCCTAGGGTTCTTTTATCAACATTTCTTTATCATTTACATCACAAAATTTTCTCACTTTCATCACACATAGGCCACGAATTTTCTTTAGAAACATGCATCAATTTTTCTTGTTTCAAAGTTCTAAAACATGCTTTCATCAACATATCACTAAATGATCATAAACACTAAACCAAATCATAAATTTTTCAACAATCTTTGACACCCAATCATGCATGGATTTTTGAAGAAAAATCATTAAAAATTTCTTCAAAATGGTGGCTCACCTTATAGCTTCGATCCCTTGCAACTTGATGAAGATTTGGAAGCTAATTTGGTGTAGGAATTTTGTCAAATTTTGGCTTGGACTGGGAGGATGATACATGGATTTGGAGAGGCAGAGTTTGGCTGAAATTTTCAAATTTCCAAATGAAAATTTTTATGCCTATTTATAGGCAAAAAGTGGAGGACCAATTAGCAAAATTTCCCAACAATTTGGAAATTGTTCAAGGACTTTTTAGCAAGATTTTTGGGGTCAAAATAAAAATTTTGGGCTGATTTTTTCTGCTTTTGGCTGAGCCCCCTTTTTCCTTATTTTCCAAAATTTTTCCAAGCCATTTTGGCTTAATCTTGGCCTTTGATTCAAGATGCCTTTAATCCTAGCCATTAATGCCACCAAACTTATCTAACAAGCTTTAATTTTTTATTAATGACATCATAAATATGATGTCACATACGGCATCATTTAATTAATCCATGAATTAATTCATGGTCAAAGTTTGATTGAAAGTCAAACTGAATGGAAATTTACCAAAATCGTGTACACGGGTTTTTGGCGCCTCCGGTGTGATTAGTCTACCTTATTTTGCTTCCATTTGACCAAAATTCAACATCGTAAAATTTCATCTTTTAGTGCACTTCGGTGCACTCTCCAAAGTTTTTTGGCTCCGTTTTTGAGCCGTCTCACCCGATTCTGTTCGGTAAGATTTTCCATCTCTGAACTCACACTCTTTAATACTGTTAGAATATTTTCACAGTATTCTCAATAGTATTAAAATACAACTTTTTCACATTTTATATATTAAAATTGTTATATACATTCAATTTTAATTCTCTTCGAGAATCTAGAAATTGCCAGTTATCACATTCACCCCTCCTTATAAAATTTTTGTCCTCGAAAATTTAGAACAAGTGAGGGTACAAATTTCTAATCTCATCCTCACGTTCCCATGTAGCCTCTTTAATGTTGTGATTTTTCCACAGCACTTTGACAAATGGGATCGTCTTGTTCCTTAAGACTTTGTCTTCTCATGCCAAAATTTGTATGGGCCTCTCTTCATATGTTAGATCTTCCTGAATCTGGATCAGTTCATGTTTCAGTACATGGGATGGATCCGATAAGTACTTCCACAACATTGACACGTGAAACACATTATGCACTATTGACATTTCTGGAGGTAATGCCAATTTATAGGTAACCTTCCCAATGCATTTGCTGATCTCAAAATGTCCAATATATCTTGGACTCAATTTCCCTCTCTTATTGAAATGTACTATTCCTTTCATCGGTGAAACCCTTAGGAATATGAAATCCCCTTTGTTAAACTCCAAGGATCTTCGTCGTTTATCTGTATAGCTCTTCTATCGGCTGTATGCTATCTTCATTCGTTGTTGTATCTTTGTAACTGTATTAGTTGTTTCTTGCACAAAATCTGTCTTGTGTAGCTACTTTCTTATAGATCATACCAATGGATAGGTGATCTACACTTCCTTCCATATAAAGCTTCATAGGGTGCCATTCATATGAAAGCTTGGTAGCTATTGTTGTATGAAAACTCTACCAATGGAAGTTTCTCGTTCCAGCTTCCCAAGAAATCTATTGTACATGCACGAAGCATGTCTTTTAGCATTTGGATTGTCCGCTCAGATTACCCATCTGTTTGCAGATGAAATGCCATACTAAGACGTACTTTCGTTCCTATGGCTTCTTCTATGTACTTCTAGAAATTTGAAGTGAATCGTGCATCACGATCCAATACAATGGACTTAGGGACACCATGTAATAGAACAATATGGGTTACATATAGGCTTGCCAACTTTTCTAGTGAAAATGTCATTTTCACTGCTATGAACCTTGCCGTCTTTGTTAATCTATCGACAATAACCCAAATAGCATCATAGCCTTCTCAGGTTTTTGGCAGTCCTACTACAAAGTCCATCGTAATATGTTCCTATTTCCATTCGGGAATTTCTAATGGCTCTAAATTTCCACTTGGATGCCGATGTTCAGCCTTAACTTTTTGTTACGTCATACATCAGCTTACAAATTCAGCGATGTCCTTCTTCATCCCTTTCCACTAGAATTATAGTTTCAAATCCTGGTACATCTTACTAGCTCCGGGATGCACTGAATATGGTGTTCCATGGGCTTCTGCCATAATTCACCTTCTTAATCCTTCATCATCGGGAACATGAATTCTTCCCTGATGTAAGATCAATCCATCTTTAGACACTCCTTCCTAAGGACTTTCTAGATTGGGATCTCACTTTTGAGCCTCTCTAATGTCCTCGACTAACGACGACTCCAATTGAAGTGCAGCCAATCTTTCAGATATTAGCTACATCTTCAATGCATTGATCTCCTGCTGCAATGGTTTTGGAAATTTTCCAATTGGTAGTTACTGCAAAATAGCAGATTTTCTATTTAACACATCTGCAATGCGATTGGCTTTCCTAGATGGTAGAGGATCTCGTAATCATAATCATTTACCATCTCTACCCCTCTCTTCTACTGCATATTCAACTCCTTTTGTGTGAAGAAGTACTTTAAAATCTAATGGTCAGTATAAATCTGACACTAAGCTCCATATAAATAGTATCGCCAGATCTTTAATACGAACACTACTACGGCAAGTTCCAGATCATGTGTGGGATAATTTCACTCATGGCTCTTTAATTGACGTGAGGCATATGCTATCACCTTATTGCCTTGCATTAGGACAGCTCTTAATCCGATCTTTAATGCGTCGCTATAAATCACGAACCTCTCCCCTTCAATAGGAAGTGTAAGAATTAACGTGCTTGTTAATCGCTTCTTTAACTTTCGGAAGCTCCTTTCGCACTCTTCAGTCCACTCGTACCTCCTCTCTTTGCATGTAAGAGCCGTGGAGGTGTAGCGAGTCATGCGAATCCCTCTACAAATCTTCTATAATAGCCTGCTAAACCTAAGATACTTCGTATTTCAGTCACGCTCGTAGGTGCAAGCCATTCATTGATCGCCTCCACTTTCGCAGGATCCACGGTGATTCCTTCTTTGGAAACCACATGTCTGAGGAAATGTACTCTATCTAGCCAAAATTCACATTTAGAAAATTTTGCATAGAGTTGGTGCTTCCTTATTGTCTGAAGAATGATCCGCAAGTGTTCTTCGTGCTCCTCACGAGTCTTTGAATATATAAGTATGTCATCAATAAATACAATGACAAACTTATCTAGATATTCCTTGAAGACCCGATTCATCAGGTCCATGAACACAGCTGGTGCATTTGTTAACCCAAATGGCATCACAAGAAATTCGTAATGACCGTAACGGGTCCTAAATGCGGTCTTGTGGATGTCACTCTCCTTGATCCGTAACTGATAATATCTCGATCATAGATTGATCTTGGAGAATATCGTTGCGCCTTTGAGTTGATCGAACAAGTCGTCAATTCTAGGTAACGGATACCTATTCTTGACTGTAACCTTGTTCAACTCCCGATAATCAATGCACATGTGAAACGTACCATCCTTCTTCTTGACAAACAACACAGGAGCACCGCATGGGGAATAGCTCGGATGGATGAATCCCTTATTAAGAAGCTCTTTCAATTGCTCTTGCAGCTCCTTCAACTTCACTGGTGCCATTCTGTATAATGCCTTTGAGATAGGTGCAGTTCCTGGCATTAATTTGATCTCAAAGTAGATCTCTTATTCTGATGGTAGTCTGGGTAATTCTTCTAGGAAGACATCGAGGAACTCGTTCACAATTGGAACATCTTTAGGCTGAAGTTTCTGTTCCTCCGTCACATTCACTATGTATGCTAAATATCCAACATAGCCGCTAGACATTAGCCTTCTTACTTCGCTCGAATAAATCATCGTTTTCCTCAGTATACCTGACGATTCGACATATTCAAAGCCGTTTTCTTGGTCAGGTTGGAACATTATCTTCCACTTCTGACAATCGATCGTGGCTTGATACTTTCCTAGGAAATCCATTCCTAGTATTATGTCATAATGAGCAAGCTCTATCACGATCGGTACTGCATACAACTCCCTATTTGCCACAATTATTGGTACATGAGGTAACCAGTAATTGGACATCAACACTTCTCCTGAGGGTAGAGCCGTTCTAAAGGTCATACCTATATTGTCCTTAGGATATCCTGTCTTGTTCACAAATTCATAGGAAATAAACAAATGCATAGCTCCAGAATCAAATAAAATAAACACCAAATAATTAGCGACAGAAAGCTGACATGTCACTATATTGGATGTCCCTGCTTCCGCATCCTCTTTTGTATAGACCATAACTCAAGCGTCTGCATGAGATAAGCATTCTGGTCTCTCCTATGTCTCAGAAAGTGAAGGGTCTTCAATCTTTGCCTACAGTGCATGTGCTTAGGGATGTTGCTGCTGTGGCTGAAACATTCCCTACACATTTTACCAATTTTTGAGACAGTTCTTGGCAAACTAGCCTTCTTTTCCACACTGGAAACAGGCATTTGGAGCAAGTTAGCATCGGCCCGACTGTCTTTTCCCACATACAACGCAGTCACTAACAACAGCTAAAGCATTATTGTTATTCAGCTTCCGCTGTTGATTCCTATTCCCAGAATTATTCCCCTTCCTCTTTCCTTGAGGCTATTGGCCAGATGTACTTAATTGTCTGGCCTTAGCATTCTGATTCAGCTTACTTCCCTATCCAATCTAGGATCCAACTTGTACAGCTTTTGCCAAAACTTTCTCTTTCTTTTTGGCATCCCAGATCTTTTCTTTCTCTTCCCTTTGTCGAGCTAAGTGATACTCGACCCTCAACACTTGACTAATACAGTCCACCATAGTAGTGGGTGGCGTTAACCCACTATCTACTAAAGCTACAATATCGGGTCTGAACATTCTGAACATCTTTTAGATCTTCTCCCTCTTAGTAGGGACAACATATGGACATAGGCGGGATAACTGGTCAAACTTCTGGTAGACCTCACTTACTGTCATATTACCCTGTTTCAACTCTGCAAACTCCCTCTGTTGGGGTCGCAGTAGTGTGGGATCATAGTACTTCTGATTAAATTCCTCTAAGAATTCGGCCCATGACATTGTAGCCACATTTCTTCTTAACTTGACCGTGTCCCACCAGAATCTCGCATCTTTCTTCAATACAAAAGATACACATATGATCCTTTCTTAATCATTCAGGTTCATAAAATCCAGAATCATGTGGAGTGAGGACAACCACTCCTCTGCTCGAGCTAGTTTGTGGAACCCTCAAATTTCGGCAGCTTCATCCATCGAAATCGTTCGTATAGTGGTTCCTGGTTAATTCAGGGTTGTGGTTGGGGTTCTACTAATATCGCGAGCACAACTAGTGGCACTTTCGATTCAGGTACAGCCATCTGAGAGGTTTGGCCTTCATCTTGGCCTTGCCTCTGCTCCATCTGCTCTATTCTTTGTCTCAGCTCAGCATTCGTTTTCATCTGAGCTTCTAGCATAGCTTGCAGTTCATCTACTCTTTCTGAAAGGACTGGACGCCCTCTCATGTTCCTTAGGTTATGTGGATTCACCATCTTTATCTACTGCCTATAATCGCATGAAAATCAATTGTTTGATTTTCAACAAACATATTTTTATAATATACGTAAAAATAGTTTCGATCATCATGTAATTTCAGACACCTCATCATTTTGAACATATCAAAATTTCATGTCATTTCATTTCAAAATTTTCATATACACATTAACTCGAAGGCTCTTTCTCAAAACGGCCTTTCGATATGGTCATATATACACGTATATAGATATATATACATTTATACATCTTATATGTTTTTACATTGAGTCCCCTGGTTGAGGTTGGTCTAGAATTATCAGAAATTCCTCTGGATGCTCATCATCCTCATTCGTATCATTTCCAGCCTCGGATGGCGTCTATCCTCCAGTGGGACTCGTACCCTCTCGTCGCCTGGATGGGCCGGCCTCATGGTCAATAGCCATAGGTCACTCACCATAAAGACGATCTAGCATGGCATCCTGCAATAGTTGTTCATGTCTCTTGCGTACCATGTGCTCCATCATTAATTCTTCCTCTACCTTAGCTACTATAGCTATAAACTCACGTAACGTAATAGGATATAGAGGGGTTACCCTTTGACATAAGTCTATCATAAGCGAAAATACTATTCAACTATTACTATTCAAAAATATTGTGTAACCATTACTATTCAAAAATACTATTTAACGGTTTCTATTTAAAAGTACCATTTACTGATACTGTACTATTACTGTTTAAAATACTGTTTACTTAAACTGTGCGGAAGTTAAACTCGTATGGTGTCCATAACCTCGCCTCACATCCGCCTCCGCCGCCGTTATTGCCCATCGTGGCTTATGCCATAGGACGCTTACCTACAGCATGAACACACTCCGTAAGCTTTACGCCCAGTAAGTACAACATGTTAACCGCAAAACATGTTTAAAATATAGCACATATTTAAAATCATAAGCATGACATATATCACATAATAAATCACATACCATGTAAGCATATCACATATCAGCTCACATATCATGTCATCACATAGCATGTCATAATACTGAATATAAAACTTCACATACTTTATGCATGACAGAAGTATCGTGTACTGTATGTACTCTATTGAAAAAGAAAGCATAACGAACTATAACTAATGCATGGTTTAGTTATGTTCATTTATGCTTCAAACTTCTCTTTTCTTTTCTTGTCTATTTAGGGCCCATGTGTCAGTACCGTGTGTGCGCAGACCAACGGTAACGCCTGAGGTCAATAATGCCGAAGAGCCATCAACTGATGCTCAAATTTTGGCCTTAACTTTCTTTCTGAAGGAGTTGGTACGACACACCTACTTATTTCCATCTTGTTTAACTGTTCTAGCCATATGCTTCTCTAAGCTATACCCAATCCTACGCGGTAGGGATCTATGGCTTCTAACTTATTCTTTCATCAATCTACTCGATTGTGAAACTATATGCTCTTATGTATGCTGTGCAGCATCGTGTGTAAGATACATACTTAAAATACTGGAAAAACATTATTTTAAATTCATTTTATTCATGCTGTAGGCGGAGTTGTACTTACCTGTCAGTGGACAGTTTATACTCTCGCCTTCGTCACAATACAGGTACCTCCCTGTAATCATAATACATTACATTAACATTCACTCTTAGCTCACTGTGGTCATTAGTGACTAATAAAAACTCTATCGTTAGTGATACCGATACTTATCGGTACTAATTGCCCTCTTCTTAATAATTTGATTTTCTAATTTCTAATCACGGTTAATTAATTTATTTACCCAATAAATTATTTAACATCGCTTTTAGGTCACTCTATCGTTGGTGATTAATATACCTATTGTTATTGACTAATATACCTATCATTGTGTGGTACCGATGCCTATTGGTACCCAACTGCTCTGCTTTGAGAATTTTGATATCTAATTTCTACTCGAGCTTGATTAATTTGTTTACTTGACAAATTAATCACTGTCTCACACTGTCCCGTTCAGACTCGGTCTTTGACTGGTTAACCAACCAGTCAACTGACCGGATACCTCGCGTATTGACCATTTAGCTTATGAGGTTACCTTTACCGATTAAACCGCTCCAAATTTTATACATAGCTCACACCCGTCTCTCGGGTAGCACTATTCTGACCTAGGGGTCATTTTCTTACATTACGGGATTTCTAATTGGGTGGTTTACTAATCTTCAAAACATCCGTCCTTCTTTCCCGAACCTAAGTCATCGAGGGGGCTCGGGTTTCCATCCCGATCACATTTTCACCCCTTGTTTCCTAAAATACCCCTTTGTGCCGTTTTAGAAATTTCGGCAGCATTTCCGCTTAATTTTTGGGTCTCGGCGTTTAGGAAACGCCTCAATACCATCTAACCTATTCTAACTTGCCACGTACTAAACTAGAGGCCTAATTTCTACGTAAAAGCTTAGCATTTTACGTAAAAATATTCACATTTCCTCACATTCTTTTTTTCGACATTTCATCTCTTTTTCTTACAATTTCTCAAGTTAGTAAACTATAATTAATACATAATTATTTCCAATAATAAATTGAGGAATCAAGGGATAGAAACTACTACCAAAATCATTCCCGCCAGCGGTCGAACGAACCGTTTGGTCTTGACCACACAATCTTTGAATCGGCGTTCTTCACTTTTGAAACTTCGGTTTGCAAATCTGATGCCGCAGATGTGTCCGGAATGTCGAAAATAGGCCCATGGGCCATTCTTTAATTTTTGGTCTCCGAGTCACCATTGACCGGTGTTGACCATCGTTGACCGGCATTGACCACGGCGGCGATGGGAGTGGCGACCATCATCTTGAAGAGCTCGACGAGAGGAACCCATTGGTGGTGTCAATTTCACCAATCGAGGCTCCTATCGCCGGAAATCGGCCCTCGAAAAGTTGGCGACAGCGGCGGTGTTGGATCTTCATTTTCTGGTGTTGTTGCCCAAAATTGATTTGGGGCTTTTGATCTACGTGTTTTTCTGAGCATTTTGATACCGACCTTGCAACTCAACTTCGCCGGAATCGGTGGATTCCACGACGGCGACACGGTGGCAATGATGCGAGTTTGGGTGGCGTGATCCGGTGGCTGTTGATGTGAAATGAAGTCCGGGTTTTGTTCTACTCTTCACGACGAATCCATTGGGACCAAAATCGTGGCATTTGGACGTCGGACGGCGGAGATACAGCGGTTTGAAAAATTCGGCCACAGGCGGATCTGGGCGGTGCGTGCAGCGTGCTCCGGTGTCGTTTCGGTCGACTCGGCCCACCGTTGGAATCAGCTCGTCGAGAACTTTCTAATGGTGTTGGCGGTGTCGAAAACGGAGGTCAGATTCGATCGATGTTTACTGTTCATCTTCGTGTGGTGTGGGGGGAGAGGGAAATGAGATTTGAAAAAATTATGGGGGCTATTATAGAAGGATCCCAAAAATTTCGTCCCTTTATACTAATTTTTTGAAAAATTTTAAGATAGGCTACACTGACTAATTTGGGCGTGCTGAACCCAAATATATCAGTTTTATCTTCATCCGAGGTCATCTCGACCAGTTTTCTGATATTGCATGGTTCTCGATCAAAAATTACTTTTTGTGCTCAAATGACTAATTTGAGCATTCTGAATCCAAATATATCAGTTTTATATCAAGAAAAGGTCATCTTGACCAATTTCTTGATACTGTGGTTAGGCCTAAACTGTGTTGACACTGCGCACGCATAACGAGGTGTTTTCTCGTGAAATTTCAAATACAGTCTCCCTTGACTAATTTGGATGTGTTGATTTCAAATTTATCAGTTTTACGTCCATCTGAGGTCTTCTAGACCAGTTTTCGGGATCTGTATGATCCCATCTCGAAAAACGTGTCAGGTGCCCAATTGACTAATTTGGGCATCCTGAGTCTAAATATATCAGTTTCGGGACGAGAAAAGGTGGACTTGACCCTCATCCTGATACTGTGTATCTCTCAAACAAAATCTACATTTTGTGCTCAATTGACCAGATTGAGCCTGCTGACTATTAATATATCACTTTTATGCCAGATTAAGGCCGTCATGGCCACTAACCTGACACTGCATATCTCACTATTCACTATTTACTATCTGACTGACTAATCTGAGCGTTCTGACTTTGATTTATCAGTCTCTCGGCGAGACGAGGTCATCTAGACCACTTTTCTCGATACTGTACATCTATTAGGGCAATTATCGCTGCTGTGCTCAAATGACCAGTCTGAGCATACTGATGACTAGCTCATCAGTTCTATATTCATGAAATGGTTGTCTGGACCAATTTCTTGATACTGCGTGTCTCACACTCACACTCACATAATAAGATGGACCGATTTCACTGTCGGTTGCCCCTATCACTGCATGATTAGTAATTAAACGTTACTATACCTGTTTAATTCATTCAACTGAAAAGCACACTGTGTTTATTAACTTAATTACATCATTACATAGTAATTAAGTTTCATAATTCATGAGAGTCACTACAGCGGCTCTCGACTCATTACACGGACTCTTACACGGGCGTGTGCAAGGCAACACGGGCGTATACTAGTTGAGACTACTCAACACGGCCATGTATTTGAAACACATTCATCTATCTGAGCGGTACACGACCTCTTACACAGCCGTGTACTTGACCGTGTTACACTACATGGCCATGTACACTCATACGGCTACTAATAGATACACGGTCCGAGTGGTACACGGTCACTCACACGGGCGTGTACCTGATCGTGTTACTTAAATTTGTACTAAAAGACATTAAATTATGTCCATTTTATTCCTTAATGACTTATTATATGGTAAGTAGGTGCCATGAAAATGGTGGTCATTACAGGTATAGTACGTGGTAGGTACACGTGGTTCAATGCGTACCTAACGCCGAAAGCCTTGAATTTACGCCGGAATGCTGTAGAAAATTCAAAAACGGCATTAAGGGCAAAAAGGGGAAATAAGAGCAAAAGTTTATGATCGGGTCGGAAACCCGAGTCCCTTAAGGAATATTGAATGAGAAAACCTAAGGGGTGGTTCGTGAATAGTAACTTGTCCCGTTGAAAATGTAGAACGTAAGTGAAACTGAAAACCGACCTCAAGGGGGGGGCTTTTTTGGAAAACGAAGCAAAGGTCCAAGTCGGGTAAGGAAAATCCAAGCCTCGGAGACCTAAGTTGGGAAAGTCTAGATGAACGTTTTAAGGATTAGTCAAACGCTCATTTGAGGCTCTGAAACGATAGAAAAACACGAAACCGACGTAAGGGTCAGAATAGTACTTTCTGAGGGCCGAAAAGTAAAAATTTTGGATAATGAAAGAAAATTAAGATGATTTGAGGATTTTTGGAACTAGAAAATTAAGTCTAAGAATCGAGAATGAAAATTTGCGATAAAACAACCCGGTAGGGGCAAAATGGTCATTTTGACCAGAATTTTCCAAAAGGTATAAAAAGAGCCCTAAAGACCCCGGAATGGTAGAATAAGGTTACTGAGCATCAAAGGTGAATTGTACGTTGAGAAAATCCTATCAGGGGTATAATTGCAATTTTACCAAAATTTGGGGGCAAGATCGTAATTTTGTAAAAGTTGGGGGAAAATGTGAAAATGGTTAATAAAGCTTAGAAAGCTGTCATAATGCTTATTTAAAGGTTTTAGATCAAATTTAAGCTTTTTCTTTAAAATAAAAGCTACAAATAAAAATAAAATTAACAGACAAGGTTTTTGTCTGTAGGGTCTCAAAGCTAGCCAGGAAAAGGGACGTTAGAGGATCCCAAGAATCAGACACTAGCAGACGTACTGTAAGTTCAGACATTTATTTGTTTGTGATATGTAGCATTATTATTGCTAACTTTGATATACTAACTATAAGTTAGGTATATATGTGCTACGGGCACTATGATAAAATAGAGAGAGAGACGAAATATGCTACGGGTACTATTGACAAATGGGACACGTAATAAATTATGCTTCAGACACCAGAGTAAGGTTAATGAAACTCACTCACATGAAATTAAAATTTGAACCATTCTTAATCACGGGGCAATATGAAGTCACCAGGTTAGAACTTTAAAAAAAGTCGGTAATAAAACCACTTTTGGCGTATCAGCCTCTCGTACGGGGGAGGTATACTTTGCCTTCAGAGCTATGATTATGAGGTTAAGGCTGTGGAGGTCAACACTAATTTACCACTTCCAGTCATGTGCACTAAAATGGTACGGCCAACATGAGCTCAAAACCAGAATATAAATAAAGATAATTACCTAAAACTAAAACTATGCCATAATTGAGCATGAGACAGTTTCGTGAGAGTACTAACATTGAGGTTAATGTACTGCTGATATACTATGTTGTGGTCAAATTCACTATTTATGATAAATAGTGGTCAAAGTTACAATTTATGATGAATAGTAGTATTCATAGAAATTTTATTTCTTGCATGTTTAAACCTACTGAGCCTGTAGCTCACCGTTTTGCTCATGTTGCAGGTAAGCAACCAGCTCACTAGCTTTATATGGCTGGATGGCGGATGGGATAGCAAGTGTCAAATGGGATGGGAAGCCAAGGGATATAGTCTTGCCAAAGTTTTTCGCTGAGCGTCAAAAGAGAGGGAAAGAAAACAGTTCTTTTGTAATAATATGTATTTTGTGAAAGTACTGTATTATGTAAATTACTTTGTGCTTGGAAACAAAGTGATTAGTGGATAATGTTTTACGTTATGTTAAAAAAAATTCCCCCAAAAATACCGTGTTTTATACAGAGATAGAGCAGCCGGCAACCTATGAGAGTACAATCTATCGCAATTAGCTATGAAGCTTAACTGTAATAGCATTGTATGATCTCTATGAAGGGCGGGCTACCACAGCATCCACTGTTTCTTGTACAAAATCTATCTTGTGTAGTCGTTTTTCTTGTAGATCATATCAATGGACAGATGATCTGCACTTCCTTCTATATAGAGCTTTATAGGGTGCCATACCTATCGAAGCTTGGTAGCTATCTACCAATGGAAATTTCTCATTCCAGCTCCCTGGGAAATCTATTGTACACTCGCGATGTTAGGAATGCCCTAACTACTATCCTTACTTTAACCTTACTTCTGCTCTGATACCACCCTGTTAGGACTACCTAACTACTATACTTACTTTAACCTTACTTCTGCTCTGATACCACCTTGTAGAGAGCGGGTCCCTACCACCTTGACTTAAAACTTAAACTTTTAACTGACTCTTAAACTTTAAGCGTACTTGTAAACTTTAAAGATACTTGATTATACTTCTCTGAACTTTACTCTTCTTAAACTTGCTTTTCTTAATTTACTATTAAACTTGCTCTGGTACCAATGTAGATACCTTAACTTGGGCTCTGATGCCACATCTTGCGAGCGATCCGACTCACTTTAGCCGTCTACTTAAAACTTTAATTTTTCTTAACTTTGCTCTTCTTTATCTTACTTTAGGAAAAACTTACTTTAACTTACTTACTTCTTATATCTTTAAACTTACTAGTTTTAACTTTGTCATTTTAACTTACTTGCAGAAGCGGTATTTGAAAAATTACTGATAATTTTTTTTTTCTTCTTTTAAAACTTAAACTTAATTTAAACATATGAGTTTTCAAAAAGCATATTGAAATACTTCATAAACTTAACTTACATTAAACCTTGTCTTTTTTTTATTACATTACATATACCTTTTCTTTAAATTGCAACGGAATATCATAGTGAAAACCATAACCCACCCCATAACACTCCGGGAATCTGTTTGCCAGCCCATCTATTTCTTTTCTCATAGTGTAGGCAGCTTACTCTTGTTACCTACATCACGAACAGACTAGTGAGCTAGAGCTCAGTAAGTACAAACATACATATAAAACATTACATGTTCATACATTCATGCTAAAACTTTATGAAAACATGACATACAAATAAAACTCTACATAAACTTGTCAACTAACAACAAAGGTTAGTCACATTATACTTACTTATTTTTCTTCTTGCTTCTTATTGTTCTTACTTTCTTTCTTGTTCTTCTGTTCTTTTCTTTTCTTTTCTTTCTTAGCTTTTCTTAACTTTTCTTTACTTTACTTTCTTTTCTTTTGTTAGCTTTTGTTGACTTTACTTTCTTTTCTTTTGTTAGCTTTTGTTAGCTTTTTTTTGCTATCTTTTCTTTTTCTTTCTTTATCTTTCACTGATCTTTACTTGTCTTTTCCTTCATTTTCTTTCTTTCACTTTCTTTTGTGGGCCCTATGTTGGACGTATCGTCTTACGTGCGGACCAGTGGGAGGAAGGGGGAGTGACCCATTTCATTAACCTACCTCACAACCGATCATTAAACTTTATGCCATTAACCTCACACTTTTGGGAGGTAGCGTTCCACTACAAGCCATTAACCTCACACTTTTGGGGAGTATCATTTTATGATAGTGGAAAATTAGAACTTAAAACCTCATCTTAGGGAGGCTGATACGCCCAGCACCTAAATTTTTAGTCTTATTATCTTGCTTATCTTCATCTTTCTTATCTTTCTTTTCTTTAACTTTTTTGTTCTTTTTGACTTTGTGAACATGTTAGATTTTCATGTCCCCATGCATGTTTCTTAATAATTTCATGGTCCAAAAACATTTCTTAGCGTTTTATAAAACATTTCTTTTCAAACATGTTATTCATAATGTCACATCATCATATAATCCTATGGCAAGTCAGTTCGTGAGTAGACAATTAAATGTCTGTACTTACAAATACATTACTCTTATCTCCTTTTTCGCTTCTGGATCCGCAGACGTTCCTTTGTTGCGTCTGGATCGGGTTCTTATAACCAAAACAATAATAACGGTTATTTAAATCTTTATTCTTATGTAAAACTTAGTAAAACATAAAAATTCTACGTTTAATTTCCCAATCTTGAACTTCAGGTCTAATATCCCATTTATAACTTTTCTGCTAACTTTTGGCAAAATTATCGTTTTGCCCTTTGTGGGACTTTTTCAACTTAACTTAACTTTTCTTTGATTTACAACTTAGTTCTGGCCCTTAGAATCTTAATTAAGCCATTTTAAATTCATTAGGGCCTTTTTCTATCATTCTTGGAATTTTCGATCTAAACGACCATTTTGCCCTTAACAAGTCTTTGGGCCGTATCATTTTTATTTTATGCTTAAACTAGATTTTCTAAACCCAAAAATCATAAAATCATTTTTCTTAAGCCTTTTCGAGCTTTTTCAGCATTAATTGCTGAAATGCTCGGATCACTATTCACTGACCCTTGGGTTAATCCTCTTTTTCAGGCCTAATCTCTGAGGGGGCTCGGGTTTCCATCCTGACCACATTTTACCCTTTGGTTTCTAAAATATTCCTTTGTGTCGTTTTTTAAATTTTGACAGCATTTCAGCTTAATTTTGGGTTCCCGGCATTTAGGAAACGCCTTGAAACTATCTAACCTAATTTTATTCTAGCATGTACTATACCAGAGGCCTATATTTTTACGTAAAACTCAACTTTTACATAAAAATCTTTACATTTTACACTTTTTCTTATTTGACTATTTTTCATACACATAGTTTATTTTTCTTACAATTCCACATGCCAGAATACATAATTCATATATACTCATTCCAAAACATAAATTTCAGGGAGGGAGGGACTGAAGTCACTATCGGAACTGTCTCACTAGCGATCGAACGAACTGTTCGGTTTCACGTGGACAATCTTTAATTCTTTGTTCTTTGCTTTTGAAATTCCGTCTTGAAATTCTGACACAGCGAACGTGTTCGGAACGTCAAAAATAGGCCAATGGGCCATTCTTCAATTTTTGATCACCGGTCGCCATTGACCGGCCTTGACCGCAGTGACCGATGTAGACTCACCGTTGACTGATGTTGACCGACGGCGGTTTGGGCCAAACTTGGTACCAAAATGTAGATCTTGATGAGAGAAACCCATTGGTAGCCTCAATTTCATGTTTGGAGGCCCCTATCACCGGAAAATCCCCTCGAAAGCCACGGCTACCGCAGCGACGGTGGAACTCCATCGTGCCAGACTTTTTTCCCAAAATTGGTTAAGAGCTTTTGCTCCCCACAGCCCCATGACCATGTCTGCACCTGTGGCTCTCTTCAATTTGGCCGAAATTGACGAAAATCGATGGTGCCTCCCATGGCAGCGACGGTGAATTTCTCAAAGCTTGTTCGGCACGATACGGTGGTTGTTGCCATGAACCACCAAATGGGTTTTGTAGTACTCTTCACCATGAATCTTTTGGGACCAGAATCACCTTGATCGGACGTCGGACGATAAAGAAATCGACGTTTGAAAATTCTGGCCACCGTGAACTTCGCGCGGCGCGTGCGGCGTTTTCCGGCGTCGGCTCCATTGCATCGGCACACCGTTGGACTCAGCTCGGCGAGAGCTTTCCAACGAGAATGACGGTGTAAAAAATGGACACCGTTTCTGATAGGTGGTTACTGTTCATTTTCGTGCGGGGGAGAAAGTGAGGGAATGTGAAAATTATGAGAGCCTTTTTACGAATTTTTGATTTTTTGCCCTTTATATACTTTTTCGCCCAAAATTTTAACATTAGCTTTCCTAACTAATTTGGACATGCTGAATCTAAATATATCAGTTTTATTTTCATCTGAGGTCATCTTGACCAGTTTCCGAAACCACGAATTTCCAGTCAAAAATGACCTTTACGCTCAATTAACTAATTTGAGTATACTGATAGGCTATCCTGACTAATTTGCACGTGCTGAATCCAAATTTATCAGTTTCAACTTCATTCGAGGTCATCTCGACCAATTTTCCGGTACCGCATATTTCCCGGTCAAAATTTACTTTTTGTGCTCAAATGGCTAATTTGAGCATTCTGAATCCAAATATATCAGTTTTATATCAAGAAAAGGTCATCTTGACTAATTTCTCGATATTGCATGTCTCCTGATCAAAATTTACTTTTTATGCTCAATCGAGTAATTTGAGCATTCTGATTTCAAATATATCAGTTTTATTTCAAGAAAAGGTCATCTTAACCAATTTCTTGATATTGCATATTTCCTGATAAAAATTACTTTAAACCATAATCATTGGATCCAACTGCCACATTTCTTTAAAAGAAATAAATCAATTGTGACATCATCTACTAGTGCTCATTATATTAATCCAGAGTCAAAGTTTGACTAAAAGTCAAACTGATCGGAACTTTCACCAAAATCGCGTAGGCAAGTTTCTGACACCTCCTGTGCGATCGGTTTGAACTAATTAAATTTCGAAACTCTAAAAAAAACTAAAACACTTATCTTATCTTATCTTTACTCTGACTTGCCATTTTCTTATATCTTATCTTTTTCGAATACCGAAACCACTCTATTCTGAGCGTTTTGGTCTGAAATCACTTTCTTAATCATAAACTTTATTCTTTAACTATTTTTGGAGATTTCTATTCCTCCAAAACATTTATTTATTATCATTAATACTTTTATTTTTTTTATTTATAAACATAGTATTCTTTTACATTCTATTCATAAAATTTTTTAGAAAAACCTAGCTTAATCCTAGGTAACACTATAGGAATTTTCCGGTCTGTCACAAACGAAGCATGTCCTCTACCGTTTGAATTGTCCTTTCAGATTACCCGTTTGTTTATGGATGAAATGCTGTACTCAGGCGCACTTCCGTTCCCAAAGCTTCTTGCATGCACTTCCAAAAATTTGAAGTGAATCGTGCATCACAATCTGATACAATGGACTTAGGAACTCCATGTAACCTGACGATGTGGTTAACATTTAAGGTCGCTAACCTTTCCAGTGAAAAGTCATTTTCACTACTATGAACCTCGTTGTCTTTGTCAATTTGTCGATAATAACCTAGAGAGCATCGTAGCCTTTTCGGGTTTTTTGCAATCCTACCATAAAGTCGATCGTAATATGTTCCCATTTCCATTTCAGAATCTCCAAAGGATCTAGTTTTCTGCCTGGATGGTGATGTTCAGCCTTAACTTTTAACATGTCATGCATTTACTCACAAATTCAGCAATGTCCTTCTTCATCCCTTTCCACCAGAATTGTAGTTTCAGATTCTGGTACATCTTACTGGCTTCAGGATGCACTGAATATGGCATTTCATGGGCTTCTATCATAATTCGCCTTCTTAATCCTTCATCATCGGGAACATAAATTCTTCCCTGATATAGGATTAATCCATCTTTGGACACTCCTTCTTGAGGACTTGATAGATTCGGATCTTGATTTTGAGCTTCTCTAATGTCCTCATATAATGATGATTCCAATTGTAGTGTAGTCAATCTTCCTATTATCAGCTCCATCTTCAACACATTAATCTCCTGTTGCAATAGCCTTGGAAAATTTTCAATCGGCAGTTGCTGTGGAATAGTAGATTTCCTACTTAACGCATTAGCAACGCGATTGGCTTTTCTGGGATGGTAGAGAATTTCGCAATCATAATCCTTTACAGCTCCAGCCATCTCCTTTACTGCATATTTAGCTCCTTTTGTGTGAAGAAATATTTTAGAATCTGGTGGTCAGTATAAATCTGACACTGAGCTCCATATAGATCGTGTCACCAGAGCTTCAATGCGAACACTACTGCAGCAAGTTCTAAATCATGCATGGGATAATATCTCTCATGGTCTTTTAATTGATGCGAGGCATAGGCAATCACCTTATCGCCTTGCATCAGGATAGCTCCTAACCCCATCTTTGACGCATCACTATAAATCACGAACATCTCCCCTTTAGTAGGAAGTGTAAGGATTGGCGCACTCATTAATCGCCTTTTCAGCTCTTGGAAACTCTTTTCACACACTTCTATCTACTCGTACTTCTTCTTCTTGCGTGTCAAAGCCGTGAGAGGTGCAGCGAGTCGTGTGAATCCCTCTACAAATCTTCTATAATAGCCTGCTAAGCCTAAGAAACTCCGTATTTCAATCACATTCTTAGGTGTGGGCCATTCATTGATCGCCTCTTTTTTTTTCCAGGTCCACGGCAATTCCTTCCTTGGAAACCACATATCCAAGGAAATGCACTCTATCTAGCCAAAATTCACACTTGGAGAATTTGGCATAGAGTTGATGCTTCCTTATCATCTGCAAAACGATCCACAGGTGTTCTTCATGCTCCTCTTGAGTCTTTGAATATATAAGTATGTCATTGATAAACACAATGACAAACTTATCTAGATATTCTTTAAAGACTCGATTCATCAAGTCCATAAATGCAGTTAGCGCATTTGTTAACCTAAACGGCATCACCAGGAATTTGTAATGATCATAACGGGTCCTAAATGTGGTCTTGTGAATGTCACTCTCCTTGATCTGCAGCTGATGGTATCCTAATCGTAGATCAATCTTGGAGAATACTACTGCGACTTTGAGTTGGTCAAACAAGTCATCAATTCTAGGTAATGGATACCTATTCTTGACAATGACCTTGTTTAACTCCCGATAGTCGATGCACATTCGAAAAGATCCATCCTTCTTCTTGACAAACAATACGGGAGCACCCCATGGGGAGTAACTCAGACATATAAATCCCTTGTCAAGAAGCTCTTTCAGCTGCTCTTGTAACTCTTTCAACTCTACTGGTGCCATTTGGTACGGTGCCTTTAAGATATGTGCGGTTCCTGGCATCAATTCGATCTCAAAGGAAATTTCTCGTTCAGGTGGCAATCCTAGTAATTCCTCTGGGATGACATTGATAAGCTCCTTCACAATAGGAACATCTTCAGGTTGAAGCTTCTGATCCTCTTTTACATCCACTATATATGCTAAATATCCAGCACAACCACTAGACATTAGCCTTCTTGCTTTTATGGAGTTGATTATTATATTTCTCGATTTGTGTAACAAATCGATGTATTCAAATCCATCTTCTTGATCAAGTTGGAACCTTATCTTCTGCTTTCGGCAATCGATCACGACTTGATACTTTCCTAAGAAGTCCATTCCTAGTATTATATCATAATCAGCAAGCTCCATCATGATCAATTCTGCATACAGCTCCCTATTTACCACAATTATTGGCAAATGAGATAGCCAATAATTGGACATCAATACTTCTCCAGAGGGTAGAGCTGTTCTGAAGGTCATATCCATGTTATCCTTAGGATATCCTATCTTATTAGCAAATTGATATGAAATAAACAAATGCGTAGCACTAGAATCAAATAAAACAGACGCTAAATGATTAGCAACAGAAAACTTGTGGCGGCCCACCCTACATAGAGATCATACAATGCTATTATAGTTAAGCTTCATAGCTAACTGTGATAGATTGTACTCTCATAGGTTACCGGCTAATATATCGCTCTTTAAAACATGGTATTTTTGGGGGAATTTTTTTTTAAACATAACATAAAACATTATCCACTATTCACTTTGTTTGCAAGTACAAAGTAATTTACATAATACAGTACTTTCGTAAAATACATATTATTACAAAAGAACTGTTTTCTTTCCCTCTCTTTTGACGCTCAGCAAAAAACTCAGACAAGACCATATCCCTTGGCTTCTGTGACGCCTTAAATTTTATTTAAGGTTCAATATATAATTTAAATAAAATTAGTGTGCCAAAAAGTAATTAAAAATCTTTTGGAAACCCTAGGTTGGTTTCCTAGTCAAATTCCGCTCAAAAAGTCAACAATTTTAACTTAAAAAAAAAAACCCTAAAATATTCGGCCATCACTTGGGATTTTTAATTAAAATTTAAATTTTTAATTAAAATTTAAATCCCACAAATCCAAGGAGGATTAAAATTTAAATTTCATCCCTTAAATATAAAGAAGAATTTCGGCCATAAAGTGTAGGAAATAAAGGAGATTTTATTTGAATTAAAAGCTAGGTCAAAACTCATTCAAAATTCAAATTATTTTTTTTCCTAAAAACTAATGGATAATTTTCGACCACTTAAGGGGAAATAAGAGAGAAAACCCTAGCCTCAAAACAGCACAAAAACTTTCCCTTTTGCCCCTTAAAATTTTCTGCCAAACAAGGAAGAGAAAGGGAAAGAAAAACCTAGTATAAAAACCCTCTTTTAACTCTCATTCACCCTTCCTTTCACCTTCAAAAATTCGGCCAGCTTTCCCCTTTCTCCTCTTTGAATTTTCTCTCCCAAAACACACCCAAAACAGCAAACAAAACTTACCAAAAGGCAGCTCAAAAATTCAACAACCTTTGAGACAAAAACAAGGTGAGAAATCAAAATTTTTTTTCCTTCCTTTTCCTTTTGATTTCAAATCCGAAATTTTATATGGTTTTCTCCACTGTTTCCCCACTGTTTTGAAGACCCCAACACTCACACAAATTCAGCCAAAAAGGAGACCAAGCATCAAAAATAGTGCAGCACAAACAAGGTGTGATTTCTCTCTCAAACCCTAAAATTTTGCCTCATTGATCCCCTTTTCAAAAACCCTATTATCATATGTGTAAGATTTTATGATTTTGTCAATTTGATTCTTGGGTTGTGTTAATGACATATAAATACGGTTTTCCACAAAATTTCGTGATCATTGGATGAAAATTGAATTGGTTTGAGGCTAATCGAAATTCGGACATAGAAAAACAGAAATCTGGAAAATTACCATATAAACAGTAAATTTGTGTCAGCCATAACTTGAGTTTCAAAAATGATTTTTGAGTGATTCTTGAGCGTAAAATTAAATTCAATATGTCCCCTAAATGCCTGAAAAATTTTAGAACCAAAATCATCCGTTTGCCTAGTCAAAATAGTTTTCTAAGATAGGCGGACAGAACTGCCAGGTTTTGAACCGAAACTGAAACCCAGATTTTTATGCCTGAACACAACCCTCGGTTTTTGGCCTAGTTGAATGACCAAATGATGTCTAAAAATTATAAAAATTATATGGAATTAAAGCTACGGATGTCTAGTTTAATATATTAAAAATTCAGAATTTTTGGGATTAAAAATGAATTAATACTGATTTTATAATCAGCCTAGGTCAGTCTGCCCATGTCCAGTAATATCTTAACTTAGAGTTTTTCACAAATTTTAAATCCCAGATGTTTATTAAATGTTTTAAAATCTTTTTTGGCACACTAAAATGATTGGATGATTATGTCTAGTCCTAGACTAATCATATGTTGTGATTATAGGACTTATTTGACGTTCTTGCTGGATTTATGGATCACGTTATCGTAACGCTTGTGCGATAATCGAGGTAGGACGTTCAAGCCTTTTCTGGGAGTAGTCAAGTGTTTTAAATTCCCCTGTTTTATTGATGGCATGCTGTTTTCGATTTATGAAATTATTATACTATTTTTAATGAAATAAACGCATGCAACGTATTTTGTAATAAATGTATATTTTAAAGAGTGTTTTGATTAATAGCATAATATAACTTGGTAAATACCATCTTTTGAATAATCTGGTGAACATAATTGAGCTCTAGTTCACGATCATTGTAAATGATGCGTGCGTCCCGAAGTTGCGCCATGGGGGAAGGTCCATAAACCTGCGCAGGGCCGTTCAGCCTGTTTAGACCGTAACGAGATGATCTAGGATAATTCAAATTCGAGGCACGTATATTATAGCTACGACAAGTCCTCACTCATAATATGATGGTTTGTTTTAATGATTTATTATTTAAATATTGGGGCACGTATATTGCAGCTACGCTAAGTCCTCAGCAGAATAAAACTTGCATTAAAAATGTTTTTCCCGAAATTGTTGATTATTTTTTTATGATTATTATGCCATGTATTTTTTTTTAAATTGTTGATTATTTTTGGAAACGAATATTATGCCATACTTTTAAATGTTATCTGTTAACCCACCTTTGTTTCTATCCTACTGAGCCAGCGCTCACGTCCCTTTTTCTTTGTGATTTCGAAATGACTACTTCCAGGTGCGGGAGGTAGCAGTTTCGAAAATCGTTGAGCTATCCGTTTCTACCGAGGATGATGCTATCCGTTTTCTCCATCTTCTTCTTCCTGTTTCTCGTTCTGATGTAATGAGACATTGAGTTTGGACTTTATTTCACGTTATTTAAATTCTATGCTTGGGAATATTTATGGTTGGTAATTTCTTTTGAAAACCGGTTTTGTGTTTGATTTCCGCATTAAAAGGTATTTACTTTCTACTTTATTTTGTTTTGTGGTTATGATGCTACTTTATAAATAATTAGGCTTAGCTAAATTATAATATTGACCCCTTTTTCGTAATAAATGTTTTCCTTAAATCTCGGGTTGATATTATGATTTGGCTGCCGTGTCACGTGTCTAAATTTTGGGCCGTGACAGCTTCCCATCCCATTTGACACCTGTGATCCCATCCACCATCCAGCCATACAAAGCTAGTGAGCTGGTTGCTTACCTACAACATGAGCAAAATGGTGAGCTACAGGCTCAGTAAGTTCAAACATGCAAGAAATAAAATTTCTATAAATAGTACTATTTATCATAAATAGTAACTTTGACCACTATTTATCATGAATAGTGAATTTGACCACAACACAGTATATCAGTACTACATCAACCTCAATGTTAGTATTCTCACGAAACTGTTTTATGCTCAATTATGGCATAGTTTTAGTTTTAAGTAATTATCTTTATTTATGTTCTGGTTTTGAGCTCATGTTGGCCGTACCATTTTAGTGCACATGACTGGGAGCGGCATATTAGTGCTGATCTCCACAGCCTTAACCTCATCATCATAGCCCTGAAGGCAAAGTATACCTATCCCGTACGGAAGGTTGGTACTCCAAAAGTGCTTTCATTACCGACTTTTTAAAGTTCTAACCCGGTGACTTCATATTGCCCTGTGGTTAGGAATGGTTCACATTTTAATTTCATATGAGTGAGTTTCATTAACCTCGCTTTGGTGCCTGAAGCACAATTTATTATGTGTCCCATTTGCCAATAGTGCCCGTAGCACATTTCGTCTCTCTCTCTATTTTATCATAGTGCTCGTGACACATATGTACCTAACTTATAGTTAGTACATCGAAGTTAGCAATAATAATGCTACATGTTGCAGATAAATAAATGTCTGAACTTACAGTATGTCTACTAGTGTCTGCTTTTGGGGATCCTTCAACATCCCTTTTCCTGACTGGTTTTGAGACCCTACAAACAAAAACCTTGTCTGTTAATTTCATTTTCATTTGTAGTTTTATTTTAAATAAAAAGCTCAAATTTGGCGTTAAAACCTTTAATTAAGCCTTATGATAGCTTTCTAAGCTTTATTAAACATTTTCATATTTTTCCCCCAACTTTTGTAAAATTACTATTTTACCCCTAAATTTTGATAAAATTGCAATTATACCCCTGACGGGATTTTCTTGACTTAACAATTCACTTTTGATGCTCAGAAACCTTATTCTACCATTCCGAGGTCTTTAGGGCTCTTTTTCTACCTTTGGAAAATTCTGGTCAAAATGACCATTTTGCCCCTATCGGGTCATTTCATTGCAAACTCTCATTCGAGATTCTTAGATTTAATTTTCTAGGCCCAAAAATCATCAAATCATCTTTTACAATTTTACCGAACCTTTTCCAAATAATTTTCTTTCATTATCCCAAATTTTCACTTTCCGGCCCTCGAAAAGTACTAGTCCGACCCTTACGTCGGTTTTGTGTTTTTCTATCGTTTCGGAGCCTCAAATGAGCGTTTTACTAATCCTTAAAATGTTCATCTAGACTTTCCCGAATTAGGTCTCCGAGGCTCAAATTTTCGTTACCCGACTCGGACCTTTGCTTCGTTTTCCAAAAACACCCCCCCTCAGGGTTGGTTTTCAGTTTCACTCGCATTCTATATTTTCAAAGGGATGGGTTACTATTCATGAGCCACCCCTTAGGTTTCCTCATTCAATTTTCCTTAAGGAACTCGGGTTTCCAACCCGATCCTAAACTTTTTACTCTCGATTCCCCTTTTTGCCCTTAATGCCATTTTTGAATTTTCGGCAGCATTCCGACATAAATTTAAGGTTACCGGTATTAGGTACGCCTCGAACCATCTGTACCTGCCACGTACTATACCAGAGTCCTATTTTATGTAAAAATTTCCCAAACTTTTACATAAAAATTTGCACAATTACCAATTTATAAATCAACCACAATGTAAAAAAAAAAATTTCACTTTCCCCCCTTAATTAAGCCACGGTTTTGAACTTACCAAACCTAGCAAAATTTTTCGTCATTTTCACCACATTATGCTCGGTTTTTACACTTAAACCATAACATAATTTTTATTCCAAAACAGCCCTTAAATTCCAAAATTTCTTCGCCAAAACCCTAAACCAAGAACCGGTTTTCCACTTAGGGTTTTCACACTAATTTTTATCAAATTTTTTTTTCTAAGAAAATTCAATATGAAGTTTATGTTTCCTAAACTTCCAAAACATATTTTCACACAACATAATAACATGTTCAACCAATTTTTCATCACCAATAACACCCCTTTGAACCCACGGATTTCATGGGGGAAAACATGCCAAACTTAAATTTTTTTCATGCAATTCGAATACATGAATTACCTTAATCAACATATCACATAACCAATACTTAAATTCAACAAATCAACAGCAAATTTCCATCATTTGCTTCACAATATACCCATAGATTTTATGACCAAAAATGGGGAAGAAAATTCAAATTTCAAGGCTCACCTTGTTCACTTGGATGCTAGCAACTTAAACTTGATTCTTGCTTCCAAAAACTTGAAGATATCCTTTGATTCACCAACGAGGCTCACATTTTCTTCTTTGAACAAAACTTAGAATATTTTTTTTGCTTGATTTTCTTTTGGTTGGTGATGTTTCGGTTTTGCTCCCCAAAATGGCCGAATCTTTTATGTTAAGGAAGCCAATTACTTTGGAAAATTTTGGCATAATTCAACGTTTACAACCAATAAGAAGTTGACACCTTTCATGGCATTTATTTCCACCATTTTTCAAAAATAAAAAAGGTGGCATTTTGGCCTAATCTTGGCTATTAGATCAAAAGTGCATTAAATCCTAGCCATTCACCTTACCTATCACCCTAATTAACCATTTATTGTTTGCTTTAATGACATCATTAATGATGAGTCATTATCTTACTTTTTTGACCTTATTATTCACGTCATTTTTTAACCGAAATTTGACCCGAGCAAAATTTTTCCAAAATCGCCCCGGTGGTTTCCTGAGGTCTTCGGTACAGTCGGATCAATTTATTCTGCTTTCGTTTGGTCAAATTCAATTTCAGAATTTTTTTGTCTTTTAGTGCGCCATAGGCACCGCTTAGGGTTTTCAATGTCGTTTTGACACTGTTTCACCCGTTTTGATTCGGCAAAATTTCTCAACACCGAATTATTATCCGTCAGCATTGTCAGAACATTTTATTATGTTCTAAACAATATAAATTCATTTATTTTACTCTTTAAATAGTACAAGTTGTCACACATATACAATTGTACATTTTCTTCCGAGAATGCCATAAATTCCTGATTATCACAAAACTAACCTGTCACTATATTGGCAGTCCCTGCTTCCACATCTTCCTTGGTATATACCATTACTCTACCATCCACACGAGGTAAACATCGTGGTCTTTCCTGCCTCTCTGTAGATGAAGGACCCTCACTCTTTTCCTGAATTGCATGTGTTTGGGGACGTTGCTACTGTGTCTGGAATGAACCCTGCACATTTTGCCTATTTTTAGGACAATTTCTGGCAAAATGACCATCCTTTCCACATTGGAAATAGCATTTGGGGCAAGTCTCTATCTGCCTGCATGTCTTTTTCCATAGACTACACAGTCACGAACAATAGGTCCAGCATTATTGTTCAACATTCACTGCTGGTTCCTATTTCTCGAATTATTCCCCTTCCTCTTTCCTTGTGACTACTGGGCAGAAGTACTTGCTTGCCCAGTCTTAGTATTCAAACTCAGCTTGCTGCTTTATCCAGATTGGGATCCAAATTGTATTGCTTTTGCCAAATCCTTATTATTCTTTTTGGCATCCAATACCTTTTCTTTCTCTTCTTTCTGTCTAACTAGGTAAAATTCTGCCCTCAAAGCTTTACTCACGTAATCAGATACAGTAGTGGGTGCGTCAACCCACTGTCTACCAATGCTGGGATTTCAGGATGGAACATTCCCAGCATCTTCTGGATTTTCTCCTTCTCAGTGGAGACAATGTATGGACATAATTAGGACAATTGGTCAAACTTGCTACAGACTTCTATCACTGTCATGTCCCCCAGCTTCAACTCTGCAAACTCTCTTTGTTGGGGTCAAAGCAATGCAGGATTGTAGTACTTCTGATTGAATTCTTCTAAGAAGTCTATCCATGACATTGTGAACACATTCCTTCTCAGCTTGACTAAATCCCACCAAAATCTTGCATCCTTCTTCAGAACAAAGGACGCACACATAATCTTTTTTTGATCATTCAACTCCATAAATTCTAATATCATATGGAGTGAAGATAACCACTCTTCTGCTTCTAAAGGGTTTGTGGAACCCTCAAACTCTGGTGGCTTCATTTGTCGGAATTGTTCATAAAGTGGTTCTTGATTGACTCTAGGTTGGGGTTAGGGTTCTACTATTTCAATCTCAGGTTCAATTGGCGGCACTTCTTGTTCAGGTGCGGCCATTTGTGGGTTTTGGCCTTCTTCCTGGCCTTACCTTTGCTCCATCTGTTCTATTCTTTGTCTCAATTCAGCATTTGCCTTCATCTGAGCCTCCAACATGGCTTCTATTCATCTACTCTCTCTGATAGGACTAGATGCCCTCTTATGTTTCTCAGGTTTCACGGATTCACCATATTTTCCTATTTCCTATAATCGTATGAAAATCGTTCGTTAGATTTTCCACAAAAATATTTTTACAATGTAAGTAAAAATAGTTTTAATCATCATATAATTTCAACATTTCATCATTTGAACATGTCAAAATATGGTTATCCATTTTATTTTAAAATTTTCCATATACATGTCAGTTCAAAGGCTTTTCTCAAAACGGACTTTTGATATAGTCATATATATACGTATACAGATATATATACATTTATATCTTACATGGTTTATATCTAATCCCTTGTTTAAGGTAGATCCGAAACTATCAGAAGCTCCTCTGGATCTTCTTCGTCCTCATCTGAGCCATTTCCGGCCTCGGATGGTGTCGATCCCCTAGTGGGACTCGTACCCTCTCGTCATCTCAACGTGCTAGCCTTATGATCATTTGCCATAGGCCGTGCCCTATACAAACAATCTAGCATGGCATCTTGTAATAACTACTCACGTCTCTTACATGCCATGTGCTCTATCATCACTTCTTCCTCCACCTTGGCTACGGTAACTATAAACTCACGTAAAGTGGTAGGGTGTAAAGGGGTTACCCTCTGTCGTAGATCTATAGTGAGCCCCTTCCAGAAAATATCACAAAAATCCTCCTTAGGGAGGTTAGACATAGGGCATCTCCTCACTACATTCTCCTCAAACCGTACTGCATAAGTGAACACCGTATCACTTAGCAACATCCGAAGTCTCTCAGCTCAGAGAACGAACTCCCTCACATCTGTATATCTAGGGGTAGTTGGTGGTGGAGTCACTACCCTACTCTCCAGAGTGTCTGGAACTGATGATGCTGGACTCTTCGGTGGAAACTGCAGTATCATAATGTATTGGAACTCAGCCCAGTCTAGTCCTAACAACATCTCTTGGTCATAGTACTCCCAGTACATCCGTGCATCCTCATGGAATGTGCCAACTGCTAACAATACCCAGCAGTCCTCATCTATATCGCACTGGCGCATAATCGTCTCCACATCATGTAGCCAATCTCATGTAGAGATCCCCTTTTGACCTCCCTCAAAAGCGGGTGGATGACTTGTAGCACCCCGTGCCCTCAGCGGCCCGGACCGTCACTGAAAACTATTACTTACTTCTTTAACTTTTACTTATACTTCTTTAAAAACGATACTTAAACTTGCTGAATTTAATACCACAAATTTAGAGGGAATTTTTTTTTATACGCGTACGTATTTACTATTCATGTATGCATACTATTAAAATGTAGAATTTAAAAAACATAAGAATTTCAATTATACATACACAACTATATACTTTTTTTTATTACTATTCACTAGGTACTATTTAAATATACTACTCATACATATACTATTTACTGTTCTGAAATACCGTTTAACCTTTACTATTCAAAATACTATTTAACTATCACCATTCAAAATATTATTTACTCATACTATGCGGAAGAATACTCACGGTGTATCCATAACCTCATCCTCACATCCGCCTCCGCCGCCATCATCGTCCCTTGATATTTACGCTATAGGATGCTTACCTACAGCATGAACACACTCCGTGAGCTTTACGCCCAGTAAGTACAACATGTTAACCGCAAAACATGTTTAAAACATAGCACATACTTAAAATCATAAGCATGACATATATCACTTAATAAATCACATACCATATAAGCATATCACATATCAGCTCACATATCATGTCATCACATAACATGTCATAACACTGAATATAAAACTTCACATACCTTATGCATGACAGAAGCATCGTGTACTGTATGCACTCTACTGAAAAAGAAAGCATACCAAACTATAACTAATGCATGGTCCGGTTATATTCATTTATGCTTCAAACTTCTCTTTTCTTTTCTTGTCTATTTAGGGCCAATGTGTCAGTACCGTGTGCGCGCAGACCAACAGTAACGCCCGAGTTCAACTAATGCTGAAGAGCCATCAACTGATGCTCAACTTTTGGCCTTAACTTTCTTTAACTGGAAACCCCTTCGACTGAAGGAGCCGGTACGACACACCTACTTATTTCCATCTTGTTTAACTGTTCTAGCCATACGCTTCTCTAAACTGTCCCCAATCCTACGCGGTAGGGATGTATGGCTTCTATCTTGTTCTTTCATCAATCTACTCGATTGTGAAACTACATGCTCTTATGTATGCTGTGCAGCATCGTGTGCAAGATACATACTTAAAATACTGGAAAAGCATCATTTTATTCATGCTGCAGGCGGAGTTGTACTTACCTGTCATCAGACAGTTTATACTCTCGCCTTCATCACAATACATGTACCTCCCTGTAATCATAATGCATTTCATTAACATTCACTCTTAGGTCACCGTGGTCATTAGTGACTAATAAAAATTCTTGTTATGTGGTACCAATTCTTATCGGTACTAATTGCCCTTCTCTTAAGAATTTAATTTTCTAATTTCTAATCATGATTAATTAATTTATTTGCTCAATAAATTAATTAACGTCGCTCTTAGGTCACTCTATCGATAGGAATTAATAAAACTATCATTGTGTGATACCGATGCCTATTGTACCTAACTGCTCTACTTTGAGAATTCGATATCTAATTTCTAATCATGCTTGATTAATTTGTCTACTTGACAAATTAATCACTGTCTCTCACTATTCCATTCAGACTTGGTCCTTGACTGGCTAACCGACCAGTCAACTGACTGAATACCTCCCGTACGACCATTTAGCCTGTCGGGTTACCGTTACTGATGTAATCGCCCCAAATTTTATACTTCGATCGCACCCGTCCCTCGGGTGGTACTATTCTGACATAGGGGTCGTTTTCTTACATTACGAAATTTCTAATGGGGCAGTTCACTAATCCTCACAACGTCCGTCCTTTTTTCCCGGACCAAGGTCATCGAGGGGGCTCGGGTTTCCATATCGATCACATTTTCACCCCTCATTTCCTAAAATACCCCTTTGTGCCGTTTTAGAAATTTCGTCAGCATTTCCGCTTAATCTTTGGGTTTTTGGCGTTTAGGAAACGCCTCAAAACCATCTAACCTATTCTAACCTGCCACGTGCTAAACCAGAGGCCTAATTTTTCCGTAAAAGCTCCGCTTTTTACGTAAAAATATTCACATTTCCTCACATTCTCTTTTTCGACATTTCATCCCTTTTTCTTACAATTCCTCAAGTTAGTAAACCATAATTAATACATAATTATTTCTAATAATAAATTGAGGAATCAAGGGATCAAAACCACTACTAAAATCGTTCCCGTCGGTGATCGGGTGAACCGTTCGATCTCGATGGCACAATCTTTGAATCATCGTTCTTCACTTTTGAAACTCCGGTTTGCAAATACGATGCCGCAGATGTGTCCGGAACGTCGAAAATAGGCCAACGGGCCATTCTTTAATTTTTGGTCTCCGGGTCACTGTTGATCGGTGTTGGCCGGCCGTTGACCGGCGTTGACCACGGCGGCGATGGGAGTGGCGACCACCATCTTGAAGAGCTCGACGAGAGGAACCAATTGGTGGTGTCAATTTCACCAATCGAGGCTCCTATCGCCGGAAATCGACCCTCGAAAAGTCGGCTACGGCGGCGGTGTTGGATCTTTATTTTCTGGCGTTGTTGCCCAAAATTGATTTGGGGCTTTTGATCTACGTGTTGTTCTGAGCATTTTGATACCGACCTTGCAACTCAACTCCGCCGGAATAGCGAGATTCAATGGCGGTGATGGCGACGGCAACGGCGAACCTTGGGCGGCGTGATCCGATGGCTGTTGACGTGAAATGAAGCCTGGGTTTTGTTCTACTCTTCACCACGAATCCATTGGGACCGGAATCGTAGCATTTGGACGTTGGACGTCTGAGAAATCACGGTTTGAAAAATTCGGCCAACGGCAGCTTTAAGCAGCGCGTGCGGCGTTCTCCGATGTTGGTTCCGTCGACTCGGCATACCGTTGGATTCAGCTCGTCGAGAGCTTTCCAATGGTGCCGGCGGTGTCGAAAACGGAGGCCGGATTCGATGGTTGGTCACTGTTCATCCTCGTGTGGTGTGGGGAGGGAGAAAATGAGATTTGGAAAAATATGGGGGCTATTTTTCTAGAATCCCCAAAATTTTGTCCTTTATACTAATTTTTTGAAAAAGTTTAAGATAGGCTACACTGACTAATTTGGGCGTGCTGAACCCAAATATATCAGTTTTATCTTCATCCGACGTCGTCTTGACCAGTTTTTCGATACTGCATGGTTCCCGGTCAAAAATTACTTTTTGTGCTCAAATGACTAATTTGAGCATTCTAATTCCAAATATATCAGTTTTATATCAAGAAAAGGTCATCTTGACCAATTTCTTGATATTGTGGTTAGGCCTACACTGTGTTGACACTGCGCATGCATAACGAGGCGTTTTCGCGTGAAATTTCAAACACAGTCTCCCTTTACTAATTTGGACATGCTGATTTCAAATTTATCAGTTTTACGTCCATCTGAGGTCTTCTAGACCAGTTTTCGGGATCTGTATGACCCCGTCTCGAAAAACGTGTCAGGTGTTCGATTGACTAATTTGGACGTCCTGAGTCTAAATATATCAGTTTTGGGGCAAGAAAAGGTCGTCTTGACCCTCATCCCGATACTGCGTATCTTTTAAACAAAATCTACATTTTATGCTCAATTGACCAGATTGAGCCTGCTGACTATTAATATGTTAGTTTTATGCTAGATTAAGGTCGTCTTGGCCACTAACCTAACACTGCGTTTCTCACTATTCACTATTCACTATTCACTATTCACTATCTGACTGACTAATCTGAGCGTTCTGACTTTTATTTTGTCAGTCTATGGGCGAGAATAGGTCATCTAGACCACTTTTCTCGATACTGTACATCTATTAGGCCAATTATCGCTGCTGCGCTCAGGTGACCAGTCTAAGCGTACTGATGACTAGCTCATCAGTTCTGTATCATGAAATGGTCGTCTTGACCGGTTTCTTGATATTGCGTGTCTCAACGCATACTCACATAATAGGGTGACCGATTTCACTGTCGGTTGCCCCTTTCACTAGATGAATAGTAATTAAACGTTACTATTCCCATTTAATTCATTCAACTGAAAAGCACACTGTGTTTATTAACTTAATTACATCATTACATAGTAATTAATTTTCATAATTCATGAGAGTCATTACAGTGGCTCTCGGCTCATTACAAAGCGTTCTACACGAACTCTTACACGTGCGTGTGCAACGCAACACGGGCGTGTACAATTTAGACATGGGCATGTACTAGTTGAGACTACTCAATACGGCCATGACTTTGAAACACATTCATCTATCTGAGCGGTATACAGCCTCTTACACGGCCGTGTACTTGACCGTGTTTCTTAAATTTGCACTAAAAGACATTAAATTATGTCCATTTTATTCCTTAATGACTTATTACAAGGTAAGTAGGTGCCATGAAAATGGCGGTCATTACAACCTACCCCCGTTACAAAATTTTCGTCCTCGAAAATTAGAATAATTCTGGGACGTCTCTTCTCATGTCTTCTTCCCATTCTCATGTGGCTTCCTCAACACGATGATTCCACCACAACACTTTTACTAGTGGTATACTTCATTCCTAAGTACCTTCTCCTCTCTGACTAGGATCCGCACGGGTCTCTCCTCGTACGTCGGATCAGCGTATACTACAACGGATTCTTGGCTAAGAACATGGGAGCTGTCTGGCACGTACTTCTTCAGCATCAAGACGTGAAAGATGTTGTGCATTGTAGCTAACTCGGGAGGAAGCGTTAGTCTATAAGCCACCTTCCCAACTTTCTCTATTATCTCGAGGGTCCTATGTACCTAGGACGGAGCTTTCCTTTCTTTTCAAAGTGCATCATCCCTTTCATGGGTGCCGCCTTGAAAAAGACCGAGTCTCCTACTTGAAACTCGACGGGTCTATAGCGCTTATCATCAAAATTCTTCTATCGACTGTGCTCTGTATCTAACGTTTCTCGTATTAGCTTCACGTCTGCCATGATATTCTTGATGATGTCCGAGCTAATTAGTCGTTTCTCTCCAGACTCGTACTAATGAGCAAGAGATCTGCATTTCCTTCTACAAAGTGTCTCGTACGGTGCCATTCCTATCTAGGAATGGTAGTTGCTGTTGTACGAGAACTCGCTCAATGGTAGCTTCTGATCCCAATTTCCTTTGAAGTCTAGGATACAGGTCTCAACGTGTCCTTTAACATCTGTATGGTCCTCTCAGACTAACTGTCGATCTGAGGATGAAATGATGTGCTGAACTCTCACTTGGACCGTAATGCAGCCTAAACACTTCAACAAAATCTGGAGGTAAAGCGTCCACTATGATCTGAGACAATCTCCTCTGGTACTCTGTGCCATTTCACGAACTGTGCCGCATAGATTTCTACTAGTCGTTCCACCGAGTAGCTGACTTTCATTACTAAAAATCTAGTTGATTTCGTCAGTCTGTCTACAATCACCTAGATTGTGTCATTATCGTTTGACGTCTTCGACAATCTGACTATGAAATTCATCATAATCTGGTCCTATTTCTACTCGGGTAGCTTATTTTCTACGATTATCCTGCTGGGCGCTGGTGTTCTGCCTTAACCTTCTGGCACGTAAGGTATCTGGCGATGAACTCGACAATGTCATTCTTGATTCCAAGCCACCAAAAGCTTTCCTTCAGGTACTTGTACATCTTATTCGCCACCGGATGTACGGAATATGATGTCTCGTAAGGTTCCAAAAGGGTTCGCTTCGTGAGTTCTTCATATTTCATAACACACACTCTATCTCTGTAGTAGAGTATGTCATCCTTAGGGATCTTAAACTCTGAACTTTAGTCCTTTGTAGCCTCCTTTTTGAGCTTGTTTAGGGACAATTCGAAACCTTGACTGATCTTGATCTCTTCTTAGAGCGTCGATTGGAAGGGTCATGTCAGACAACCTCCCTATCAAAATCTTGACCTTGCTGCTGCATAGCTCCCTTGTAGTGTTCTTGACAAGGCACTAATAGCCATAAGCGTAGTAAAATACTTCTGACTCTGCACATCGGCCACCTTATTGGCTTTCCCCGGATGGCATAAGATCTCGCAGTCGTAATTCTTACCAACTCTAGTCATCTATGCTACCTCATGTTGAGCTCTTTTTGCGTGAATATACACTTGAGGCTCTGATGATCAGTGTAAACCTCGCACTTGGCTCTATACAGATAGTGCCTCCATACTTGTAACGTAAAAACTACCGCTACTAGCTCCAGATCATGCGTTGGGTAGCTCTTCTCAAGGTTTTTGAGTTGTCATGAAGCATACGCGACTACTCTACCACTCTGCATCAACACAGTTTCCAACTTGGTTTTAGATGCGGCGCTTAAATCACAAAGCTTCCTGACCAACATTTGAAATGGTCAGCATTGGAGCACTTATGAGTCTTCATTTCAGCACTTGAAAGCTTTCCTCACACTTATCGATTCACTTATACCTCTTTCCCTTCTTGGTGAGCACTGTAAGTGGAGCAGCTAACTTTGAATAGCCTTCGACTAAGTGTAGGTAACATCCTGTTAGTTTAAAGAAACTGTGAATTCCCGTTACGTTCCTCTGAGCTGACCACGCGCTAATTGCATCAATTTTCATCGGGTCCATAGATACTCCTTCCTTGGGGACTACGTGGCCTAGGAAATGGACCTTCTCCAGCCAAAACTCGTACTTGGAGAACTTGGTGTATAACTGATGGTCCTGTTGCATGCGCAAAATGATAATTAAGTGCTCTTCGTGCTCTTCCTTCGTCTTAGAGTGTATAAGTATGTCATCAATGAACACAATGACAAACTTATCCAAATAGTCCTTGAACATGCGGTTCATCTGGTTCATGAAAGTTGCTGGTGCGTCCGTTAATTTCAGCGACATGAACAGAAACTCGTAATGTCCTTACCGCATTTAAAAGGCTATTTTAGGTACATCTTCTTTCCTGATTCGTAGTTAATGGTACCCTGAACGTAGATCGATCTTCGAGGACATTGCAGCGTCTCAGAGCTAATCAAATAGATCGTCAACTCGTGGCAACAGATGCTTGTTCTTAATCGTAATCTTGTTCAACTCTCTGTAGTCGATGCACATTCTCAGTGGTCCATCTTTCTTCTTCACGAATGGTATGGGTGCTCTCCAAGGTGAATAGCTCTGTCAAATGAATCCCTTATCTATTTAGTCCTTTAGCTGGGCTTGGAGCTCCTTTAGCTCTACAGGGCCCATTCCGTAGGGGGCCTCAAAGATAGGGCTGATTCTAGTAGACGTTCAGTCTCAAACGAGATCTCGTGCTCTGGTTGGAGTCCTGCAAGATCTTCTGGAAATATCTCCATGAATTCCCTGACTATCGGTACGTTGTCGGGTCCTATCTCTATTCCTCGCGTCTTACCTGCTACATATACTAGGAAGTCCGTGCATCCACTGGATAGCATCTCGCGAGCCTTCATTGCTGATATCATTGTCTTTGGTTGCTCCGGTGACAAACCCTTGTAGATGAACTTTTCGCATCCGATTGGTTCGAAAACGATTTTCCGCCTTCGACAGTTTATGACGACATTATGTTTTGTGAAGAAGTCCACCCTCAGAATTACATCATAGTCGTACATGTCGTCGGTTAACGCTCAATTCTCTCCTGTAGATAATTACTGGCACCTGACGTATCCAGTAATTATACAAATAAACTTCCCCTGAAGGAAGTGACATTCTAAACTTCTATTTCATCCTACCTAAGCTTTTTAGTAGAATCTGATGATGCAACGAATGGGTGGCTCCAAAATCAAGTAGAACTAACACATCAAAGTTGGTGATAGAAAGCTGGGCTGTCACCACTACAGAAGTTACAGCTTCAGTGTCACTCCTCGCGTAAGCATAGATTCTCCCTTAGCTGTCTGAAGCTTTCAGTATGCCTTGTGTGATTGAAAGGTCTTCGATCCTGGTCTGGTTGGTGTGAAGTTGATTATTCCCTGTGTGGGTTGATTCTATCGATTCTGCAGGTTGGAGTGGCAAAATTTTTTTTTTTTGGCATAGTGGCCTTCCTTGCCACATATGAAACAACCACTTACTCCTTGCCTACATTCTCCTGGGTGCCTCTTTTTGCATTTCATGCACGTCGGGTATTGGCTGTCATTTCCTTCCTGGTCGTTTCTCTTCTGGGGGAAATTCTCCTGTGAATCTTGGTTGCCCTGGTTCCCCTTTTCTCTTGTTGTTGTTATCGGAATGCCTGCTATTCTGGCTGGTTCCCATGTTCTGTCCTCTGTGTTGTAACTCGGGATTCTGCTTCCCCTGAGCCTGCTCAGCTTGCGTTTTCTCCTCCTTTCGTGTCTTAAAATTCTGCGCCTTTCGCTCCTTATCCCGGGCTGACCAGTACTCAGCTCAGATAGCCTTGCTGACACATTCTGCTAGTGTCGCTGGTTCGTGGCTTCCGCTACGGACCTAAATTGCGATTTCCATTTTGAACATCTTCAGTATTCGTCTGACTCTCTCCTTTTAGTCGGTACTAAATCTGGAAAAAGTTGAGCTAACTGCTCAAACTTCTTGACTGCCTCCATAACAGTCATACTACCTTGGCGTAGGTTGTTGAACTCGTCTTACTGCGCTGCTAGTGCTTCCTTATTGAAGTACATCTCCTTGAATTCCTCAATGAAATGGCTCCAGCTCATCTCTCTAATGTTCGTCCTAATGGTTACCATCTTCCACCACTAACGCACCTCATTGCGCAGGGTGAAGGATGCGTACATCACTTTCTCTCTCTATCTGTTAACCCTATAAAATCCAAGATTACTTGGATATCCATTAGCCAATCATCGGCCTCTATAAGGTTGGTGATTCCTAATAATTCTAACGCTTTCATGCGTCGGAATCTCTCATATAAGTCGCCTTCCCTAGGGATTGGCAAAAAAAAACAATTGCTGCTATGAGAGTAGCCATTACTATAGGTGCTAGTGCCTCCTGGGTTGGAGGAGCTGCTTGCTCCCTCAGAGTTTCTGGGGCTGCTGGAGCCTCCTGTGTTGGCATCTCTACTGACTGTGGTGCCTGGGGTTGCTGGCCCAGCTGTTCCCTAAGCTGGGTTAGCTCCGGTTATTGGTTCTCCATCATCTCTCACATGGCTGCGATCTGTGCTATCAACTCATCCTCTCGGGATGCTGGATTTAACTAAGCTCTCATTCTTATCATGTTTTCCTATGTAACCCTATCGTACAGCGGGAAAGGAAAATATAAGTCTCTTAAATTCTGTACTTGGGACTCGTATCACATATCATTTTCTTTCTTACTTAACAATCTTACTTAAACATTATGAATATAAATATACACACTATATCCATCTTTCTTTCTCTCATACTGTGATGTTCAATACAACTGCCGCATTGTATTGGGACATCGTCTGAGTACTAGGATTCGTCCTGCACTTTCTGTCATATCATACTCACATTGTGGAAAAAAATTATATCTGGCCCCTAGGGCAAAGCTTTACTGCTTATCTCATAATATATTTCACATAATATATATACATATATTCAAGATTCTAGTTCAGCGGGAATGATACACACTTCCCCTATACGATCCCAACAAGTACATTATGCTACAACTGACAGGGGAGAGCTACTGCTTCCCTCTATATATTTTCATATCTAACATTCCCGCATAAGGGTTATTACTATTAGAAGGACAATCCTGATTCAGTATCAGGCATCTCCTCATCGTCACTATCGCTGAGTGAGTACTCCTCTGGGTTCTCCTCTTCTTCTCAGCTGAAACTAACCTCGTCATCGCTGGCTATGATGACTTGGGGTTCGTACATCCCCATCTATTCTTCATTACTAAAGCGGTTGGGGATCTCCTCTCCCTCATCGTCGGGATGGGCGTCGAAAAGAGTCTCGTTATCTTCCTCTTTCATGGGGTGTTTGGGAGACATATGGGCTAGTTCGGGGTTCTCCATCGGCTCCCTATTGCCCTCGTGTACTTCTAGCTGGTGCTCAGCCATGAACTCTTCATTGGCCAGTTAGGGTGCTGGTTCTACCGAGTCACCCTCCATAATGGCGGCTGCTATAATGCCTTGGGCTTGTGCAGGGTTCCCGGGGTTGAGCACTTTTCTCTCAGCGTTCACTATCTCCTTGATAGGGCTTGCTAGTCCTGCTTGATTGCTCTTCTAATTCTGTTTGGCAAGGTCTCTTTCTCTCTTTAGGTCTTCTCCTGTCTTGATCCACTTTTGTCTCGGCATGTATTGTAGAAGTCCATTTCTGTTCCTTGTAGCGAACAACATACGTTAAAACTGTATCACCGGACATCAGCTGCAGTCTTTCAGTCCGATGAACAAATTCTCGTATATCCATAACTCTAGAGAACTTAAGCAGTTTCACCCCCCGTTTGCCCATAGAGAAAAACTAGGGCTGATGCTGGACTGCTCTCAGAGATTGGCTCGATCATGGTATGGTGAAACTCGACACAGTTAAGAGCTCATCCTGGTCATAAGGATCCCGATACACATGAGAGTATCTTCCTGAGAGATATCAATAGCCAACAGGACTCAGTTATCCTGATCAATAGCGTACAATCGGGGAATCACTTTAATAACGTGAAACCAGTCCTGACATTCTCATGGAGTGCAGGAGTATTGTTTGCCACTCGAAACTTAGTGGACAACTAGCCCTGAAGATCGGTACAACTCGGGTAGCAATCCATGTTCTTTCTCTGAGCAGTTCTCTAGCACTGCACGGTCATGATTTTTCGTATAATGATCTCAGCATCTTTTCATCTTGTCCTCGCCATCATAGATTTCATCGTTTCATTACTATAAAATGTTATCTTCAATAGATAAACATTTACCGACTAAAAATAAAACTAACTTATTTGGACAGATGAGGTAGGCATGCAGCGATGTGAGGTAGGATGGCAGGAAACCGCTCTGATACCAACTATAGCACCCCGTGCCCTCAGCGGCCCGGACCATCACTGAAAACTATTACTTACTTCTTTAACTTTTACTTATACTTCTTCTTTAAAACCGATACTTAAACTTGCTGAATTTAATACCATAAATTTAGAGGGAAATTTTTTTTATACGCGTACGTATTTACTATTCACGTACGTATACTATTAAAATGCGGAATTTGAAAAGCATAAGAATTTCAATTATACATACATAATTATATACTTTTTTTTCTGATTACTATTCACTAGATACTATTTAAATATACTACTCATACATACACTATTTACTGTTCTAAAATACCGTTTAACCTTTATTATTCAAAATACTATTTAACTGTCACCATTCAAAATATTATTTACTCATACTGTGCGGAAGAATACTCACGGTGTATCCATAACCTCATCCTCACATCCGCCTCCGCCGCCATCATCGTCCCTTGATATTTACGCTATAGGATGCTTACCTACAGCATGAACACACTCCGTGAGCTTTACGCCCAGTAAGTACAACATGTTAACCGCAAAACATGTTTAAAACATAGCACATACTTAAAATCATAAGCATGACATATATCACTTAATAAATCACATACCATATAAGCATATCACATATCAGCTCACATATCATGTCATCACATAACATGTCATAACACTGAATATAAAACTTCACATACCTTATGCATGACAGAAGCATCGTGTATTGTATGCACTCTGCTGAAAAAGAAAGCATACCGAACTATAACTAATGCATGGTCCGATTATATTCATTTATGCTTCAAACTTCTCTTTTCTTTTCTTGTCTATTTAGGGCCCATGTGTCAGTACCGTGTGCGCGCAGACCAACGGTAACGCCCGAGGTCAACTTATGCTGAAGAGCCATCAACTGATGCTCAACTTTTGGCCTTAACTTTCTTTAACTGGAAACCCCTTCGACTGAAGGAGCCGGTACGACACACCTACTTATTTCTATCTTGTTTAACTGTTCTAGCCATACGCTTCTCTAAACTGTCCCCAATCCTATGCGGTAGGGATGTATGGCTTCTATCTTGTTCTTTCATCAATCTACTTGATTGTGAAACTATATGCTCTTATGTATGCTGTGCAGCATCGTGTGCAAGATACATACTTAAAATACTGGAAAAGCATCATTTTAACATCATTTTATTCATGCTGCAGGCGGAGTTGTACTTACCTGTCATTAGACAGTTTATACTCTCGCCTTTGTCACAATACATGTACCTCCCTGTAAGCATAATGCATTTCATTAACATTCACTCTTAGGTCACCGTGGTCATTAGTGACTAATAAAAATTCTTGTTATGTGGTACCAATTCTTATCGGTACTAATTGTCCTTCTCTTAAGAATTTAATTTTCTAATTTCTAATCATGGTTAATTAATTTATTTGCTCAATAAATTAATTAACGTCGCTCTTAGGTCACTCTATCGATAGGAATTAATAAAACTATCATTGTGTGATACCGATGCCTATTGGTACCTAACTGCTCTACTTTGAGAATTCGATATCTAATTTCTAATCGTGCTTGATTAATTTGTCTACTTGACAAATTAATCACTGTCTCTCACTATTCCATTCAGACTTGGTCCTTGACTGGCTAACCGACCAGTCAACTGACTGAATACCTCCTGTATGACCATTTAGCCTGTCGGGTTACCGTTACCGATGTAATTGCCCCAAATTTTATACTTCGATCGCACCCGTCCCTTGGGTGGTACTATTCTGACATAGGGGTCGTTTTCTTACATTACAAAATTTCTAATGGGGCGGTTCACTAATCCTCACAACGTCCGTCCTTCTTTCCCGGACCTAGGTCATCGAGGGGGCTCGGGTTTCCATACCGACGATCACATTTTCACCCCTCGTTTCCTAAAATACCCCTTTGTGCCATTTTATAAATTTCGGCAGCATTTCCGCTTAATTTTTGGGTTTTCGACGTTTAGGAAATGCCTCAAAACCATCTAACCTATTCTAACCTGCCACGTACTAAACCAGAGGCCTAATTTTTACGTAAAAGCTCCGCTTTTTACATAAAAATATTCACATTTCCTCACATTCTCTTTTTCGACATTTCATCCCTTTTTCTTACAATTCCTCAAGTCAGTAAACCATAATTAATACATAATTATTTCTAATAATAAATTGAGGAATCAAGGGATCAAAACCACTACCAAAATCGTTCCCGTCGGCGATCGGGTGAACCGTTCGATCTCGATCGTACAATCTTTGAATCATCATTCTTCACTTTTGAAACTTTGGTTTGCAAATCCGATGCCGCGGATGTGTCCGGAACGTCGAAAATAGGCCAACAGGCCATTCTTTAATTTTCGGTCTCCGAGTCGCCGTTGAATGGCGTTGACCGACCGTTGACCAGTGTTGACCACGGCGGCGATGGGAGTGGCGACAACCATCTTGAAGAGCTCAACGAGAGGAACCTATTGGTGGTGTCAATTTCACCAATCGAGGCTCCTATCGCCGGAAATCGACCCTCGGCGACGGTGGCTGTGTTGGATCTTCATTTTTCGCCGTTGTTGCTCAAAATTGATTTGGGGCTTTTGATCTACGTGTTGTTCTGAGCATTTTGATACCGACCTTGCAACTTAACTCCACCGGAATGGCGAGATTCGACGACGGCGATGGCGACGGCGACGGCGAACCTTGGGCGGCGCGATCCGGCAGCTGTTGACGTGAAATGTAGCCCGGGTTTTGTTCTACTCTTCACCACGAATCCATTGGGATCGGAATCGTGGCATTTGGACGTCGGACGGCGGAGAAATCACGGTTTGAAAAATTCGGCCAACGGCAGCTTTAGGCGGCGCGTGCGGCGTTCTCCGACGTCGGTTCCGTCGACTCGGCATACCGTTGGACTCAGCTCGTCGAGAGCTTTCCAATGGTGCCGGCGGTGTCGAAAACGGAGGCCGGATTCGATGGTTGGTCACTGTTCATCCTCGTGTGGTGTGGGGAGGGAGAAAATGAGATTTGGAAAAATATGGGGGCTATTTTTCTAGAATCCCCAAAATTTCGTCCTTTATACTAATTTTTTGAAAAATTTTAAGATAGGCTATACTGACTAATTTGGGCGTACTGAACCCAAATATATCAGTTTTATCTTCATCCGAGATCGTCTCGACCAGTTTTTCGATACTGCATGGTTCCTAGTCAAAAATTACTTTTTGTGCTTAAATGACTAATTTGAGCATTCTAATTCCAAATATATCAGTTTTATATCAAGAAAAGGTCATCTTGACAAATTTCTTGATACTGTGGTTAGGCCTACAATGTGTTGACACTGCGCATGCATAACGAGGCGTTTTCGCGTGAAATTTCAAACACAGTCTCCCTTTAATAATTTAGACGTGCTGATTTCGAATTTATCAGTTTTACGTCCATCTGAGGTCTTCTAGACCAGTTTTCGGGATCTGTATGATCCCGTCTCGAAAAACGTGTCAGGTGTCCGATTGACTAATTTGGGCGTCCTGAGTCTAAATATATCAGTTTCGGGGAAAGAAAAGGTCGTCTTGACCCTCATCCCGATACCGCATATCTTTTAAACAAAATCTACATTTTATGCTCAATTGACCAGATTGATCCTGCTGACTATTAATATGTCAGTTTTATGCTAGATTAAGGCCGTCTTGGCCACTAACCTAACATTGCGTTTCTCACTATTCACTAATCACTATTCACTATTCACTATCTGACTGACTAATCTGAGCGTTCTGACTTTGATTTTGTCAGTTTATGGGCGAGAATAGGTCATCTAGACCACTTTTCTTGATACTGTACATCTATTAGGGCAATTATCGCTGCTGCGCTCAGGTGACCAGTCTGAGCGTACTGATGACTAGCTCATCAGTTCTGTATCATGAAATGGTCGTCTTGACCGGTTTCTTGATATTGCGTGTCTTAACGCATACTCACATAATAGGGTGGACCGATTTCACTGTCGGTTGCCCCTTTCACTGCATGAATAGTAATTAAACGTTACTATTCTCATTTAATTCATTCAACTGAAAAGCACACTGTATTTATTAACTTAATTACATCATTACATAGTAATTAATTTTCATAATTCATGAGAGTCATTACAATGGCTCTCGACTCATTACACAGTGTTCTACACGAACTCTTACGCGTGCGTGTGCAACGCAACACGGGCGTGTACATTTCAGACATGGGCCTGTACTAGTTGAGACTATTCAACACGGCCATGACTTTGAAATACATTCATCTATCTAAGTGGTATACAGCCTCTTACACGGCCATGTACTTGACCGTGTTTCTTAAATTTGTACTAAAAGACATTAAATTATGTCCATTTTATTCCTTAATGACTTATTACATGGTAATTAGGTGCCATGAAAATGGTGGTCATTACATGACTACCTCTGAAGGCATGTACCGCTCGTATCGATACTCAGGATCCTACATGTGTTCGTCCTCCCACGACTAGAATATCTACTACTACTAGTGGATTTACAACCAGTCGAGGAGGTGGTACTTGTACCAGTGCCGGTGCTATAATCCTTGGCACTGGCGACTCAGGTATTGGCGATCCAGGTGCTGCTCGATGAATTATGGACGGTCTAATCACGAGCTTAGTCCATACCCAGATCGGTCCTCTCGATCGGTATGGGTGGGGTCTCATATAAGGTGGTCTAGTCATCGTATGTCCTACAAAAATATATAACCTTGTATAAACAAAAAGTTAACTAATCTTAAAGAAAGCTAACTTACTTGGATTGACGAGCAGATCGCGTTCCGTGCTAATAGGGATATGGTCAACTGCTTTGATACCAACCTGTGGCACCCCCGAATCCAACCACGTGAAACCGTCATGATCCAACTTTGTGGTTGATCAAGATAGCCCGTGCGTCGAATCTGGATTACTATTTGAAACTCTTTTTCTTTCAAATCTCATTTTTCAGGGCCCAAATTTCACCCATAATTTTTTTTATTTTTAATACATACTTTCCTCAAAAGAAAGCTAAGTATGAAAGCTATATGAAATATAAAACTAATCTTTTAGTTGTCTTTTGGAGTACAACATAATGTACAAACATACAGTACATATATATATCATTTTTCAAAATACATTCTCCTCAATTCACTATTTTATCGCTCAGCGGAAGACTGGTAGCAGGATCAAAATCCACAATGGATTCCCTATTTCATTGACACGTGTGCATCCTACCACCTTTAATGTAGTCTATTGGACAGGTGTCTTACCTGTAACATGAACAAACTGATAAGCTAACAGGCTCAGTAAGTTCAAACATACATAGTAAGAATCATAGAGATTCAAAAATATCGAAAATCTAATTTCCTATGAATAGTACTATTCATCTATGAATAGTAACTTTGACATTTGATCGATGAATAGTAACTGTTACCCTAACTAGTTACTATTTACATCAACCTAACCGAGTCCACTACACTTAGTGCTAGCGTCGGTTATAATCAATTATACTCTGTTATGGCTTTCGTCACATTATTGTCTAATATGTTTATTTAAATTCTGGTTTCGAGCTCTTAATAGCTATATTGATAATTTATTACACGCTGTCTGGAAGGGCTTAGGGAGCAACCCTAAAGCTTCTTCCTTTCCAGCCCTCTTTGCTTGTAGCGATTATTATATCTCAGAAGGACCTGTAAACCTCCACCACAAAGTTGGAGGGGCAGTACGCCTTAAATAGTTTTATTGTCATCTTTCAATTATAATTCTAACCAAGTGACATTTAATGTCACCTCAAGGTCATTAACCTCTATTGCCCGTAGGCCTTACATATTCTCTTTCTCTTCTTATGTTGGATGTGTTATACTAACTAATCCCCTAATGTCCATTGGACTTAATACCTAATGTACAACTAGTACATAATGAAATAATACAGCATTTCATATTACAGACATGAAAATGCTTGAACTTACCACTACTGCAATAATGTCCACTTTCGAAACTTCTGCGCAGTTTTATCTCTTGTTTGGGTCCCTACAAACATAGTATTGTCTGTTAATACCCATCATTAATTATCACTTTGAATATATATTCATTTCACTTAATAATTCAACATATTACAACTTTATTTGTGGTACACGGCCTGCAACACGCCCGTGTCCCATCCCGTGTACCTCTCGGGTTCACTTTACACGATTGTGTTTCACAATACACGCCTATGTATTATTTAAACTCTAGATTTTTGACTCTAAATCTTTATTTTGGGTTCTAGAATTTTATTTAAGACTTCTAGATCCTTTACGGTCCTTTCTGAGGCTTTCGAAAATTTTTGGTCAAAATGATCATTTGCCCCTAACTGATCTCGAGACCGTAACTATTCTGTTCTATCATTTTTCCTGAATTTTCTAAGCCCAAATATCATAAAAAAATATTCCCTAGGCTTCCGTATTATTTTACAGCTTTATTTGCTACAAAATCTCAATTATTCATTCTCCGACCCTTGATTAGTATTCATCCATCACCTAGGGTCATTTCTTGTTTTTCTAGCGTTTCGGAGCCTCAAATGGGTATTTCACTACTCCTAAAATGTTTTTCATCCCATTCCTGAGCCTCGGTTCCCGAGGGGCTCAAGTTTCCTATCCCGATCTAATTTTTCTCTCATTTCATAAAATACCCCTAACGTGAATTTTTCCCGTTTTAGGCATTTTAGTCATTAAAGGGATCGGTTTACTACTCCTCTTGGGTTGGTTTTCCATTTTCAATCCTAACCCACCGAGTGGTCTTGGTTTCCTTTCCGAGTCTAATATTTTTACGCCTCATTTCCTGAAATGCCCTTATGTCGTTTTAGATATTTCAGTAGCATTTTTGCTAGTATTTTTAGGTTTTCCCGGTGTTATGTATGCCTCAGAACCTTTGTACCTGCCACATACTATACCAGGGGCCTGTTTTATATAAAGTTACCAAACTTTGTATAAAAATTTTCCACATTAACCAACATTCAAAGTTCAACACAATTCATCAATTTTTTCCACTTATAGCCTCGGTTTCTCATGATTAGCAACACCAAATATTTTTCATCACAATATTCAATTATCTCATATCAATCTTAGGTTTTCCAATGTACAAATAAACATTAAAAACCTAACAAAATTTTCACTCCAACCCGAGCATTAAGCCACAGATTTTCATGCTAAAACACATAGGAAATTTTGTTCTTGTTACTAGGGTTTTATCACATTTCTCCTCATTGTTCAACACTAAAAATTTTCCATTTTCTAGTGTTTTTTAGCCGCTGGTTCTAGCATAAAACACGCACCAAAATTGGTTGTTTCATTATTCCAATTCATGCTTTAATAAACATAATATCAAACTCACATAACCATTAAAGCAATTCACCAAATTTCTCAGTATTTTTCCCCTTAACAAGCCACAGATTTTTATAGGAAATCATGCAAAATTTTGCTTGTTTCCTAGTTCTAAATCATGCTTTAATTCACATGTAACTAGATAAACATAAACACTAAACCAATTCACCAAACTTCCAACCATATTCTACACCAATAGTGCCACAGATTTTTGCAAGAAAAAACATGAAAAATGATTCAAATTAGAAGCTAACCTTATGAACTTGTTCCCTTGCAACCTTGGCTAGGATTGGAAGTTAATTTTGGTGTAAAATTTTGACAAATTTTCACTTAGAAATGGAAGGAGACACACAGATTTTTGGCAAAAAAATTGGCAAGAGTTTGGCTAAGTTTTCCAAAATTTTCAAATGAATTTTGAAGCCTATTTATAGGCAAATGGATGGGGACCTTTTTGTAATTTTTCCCAACAATTTCCTAATTGTTTAGGGACTTAAATGCAAACTTTTTGGGGTCAAAAATAGAATTTTTGGGCTGCCTTCTCACCAAGTGGCCAAATCCCATTTTTCCAAAATTTCCAAATTTTTTTCAATGCCATTTTGGCTTGATCATGGCCCTTGATTCAAAAAGCATTGAATCCTAATCTTTAATGCTACATAACTCATTAATTAACCTTAATTTCCCTAATTAGTTAAATCCAAATTTATGATGTCACCACAAATTAATATATGAATTAATTCGTGGTCAAGTTTTGACCAAAAGTCAAACCGAACGGAACTTTACCGAAATCGCGTAGGTGGGTTCAGGCACCTCTGGTGCGATCGGTTTGTTTTAGTGTACTCTGGTGCACTCTTCAGGGTTTTTGGCTTCGTTTTCGAGCCGTCTTACCTGTTTCTGTTTGATAAGATTTTCCATCACCGAACTCACTCACTTTAACACTATCGGAACATTTTCACAGTATTCACAGATATATTAAAACATGACTTTTTCATATTTTATTGATTAAAATTGATACATACATACAATTTTAATGTCCTCTGAGAATCTAAAAATTCCCGGTTATCACAGTATAAGTTTTATTGTTGTTAGTTTATTGTATATGGCATCACGAGATATTTAACGATCTTGAAAAATTTTTACTGTTCCACTGTGCCGCTCTGATGCGTTTTTATCGATTTTATTCCTATAGGTTATTCAATGTGAAATCAATAGGTTTGTAAACTTGAAAGTAGTATAAAATTCTCTGACAAGTTCAATGTAGGCCCGACATGTAATGGAAAAGTAATTTTGCCACCCTCTATTTACTATCAATTCAAGCACAGCAGCTTTGATATTCAAAGTTTCCATAGTAGGGTGATGAATATAGTTACAGGGAATTATTGGTCGCCTTTAGATACCTTGGTACCTTTCCTTGTCTTTCTTTTTGGTGAATTTCAAATGTCCTTTCAAGTCTAATTCTGAAGGTGGGAGAATGTGCTTCCTCTTCCCAATTCTTGCTCTCTTGTGCACTAGAGGAACTTTTGGTGGTGAAGTGTTTGGTTCGGCTCCTTCCGATTGTGAAGCTAGTTGTTGAACGGGTGATTCATGGGTCCTTTTCTGTCTTTTTGATTGGCGATGAGCAACTTGTTTCCTTCCCATGGTCACGGCTGAAATCGAAGCAATGAGGCTCTCGATTGTTCAGCTATTGCAGTGGAGAAGTGAGGTTCGGCGGCTGGGTGAAGACGAAATGAAAGAAGAAGAAGCAATTAGGGTTTAAAAGGATAAGAAAAGAAAATATATATATGTTTATTATTATTCTTATTATTTATTTATTTTTTTTGAAAATGAAAGTGTGCAATGTTGACTCTCAAACAGAAGAGCCATGTGAATTAGACGTAGGCTGTAAGAACTGCCCCATTCTTATAACCTAATTTCTATGTAATGAGAAATTGAGGAATATTTTGATGCCTTTTGTTGCATTTGAAGAACACAGTCAGTGTCAAAATCGCAAAATTTTACTGTTTCTAGAAATTTTGTATAACCTGTGTACTCTATGATTCATGTGAAAAACTGTAAAATATATGTTTTAATATTATTTAGAAGGCATAGAAATATTCGGATAGTGCAAACAAGAGTGTGCTCAGAAATGGGAAATTTTACCGAATCGAAATCGAATAAATTATGCCTTTTCGGTTTCGAAAATTTTGATAATATACTGTAAACCACTAAAAAATAAAATACTTATGGTATTAATTTTTAGGCAAACTGAAGCGAAATAAGGAATACCGATCGCACGGACAGCCTCAGGAACTCGTCTATGCGATTTCAGTGTAAAAATCTTCAGTTTGACTTTTGGTCAAAAGTTTGGCTCCAAATATATATAAGAAGTTAAAGATTGAGTGTTTGCCTTTCAATGGATGTAAGGATACATTCCAATCCAAGGGCTAGGGTTTAAAGTCAAGAAAAATCAATGGTTAAGATGCAAAGTCAACTAGAAAAAGTCAAAGGAAGCTTAAGCAAAATTCTTGAAGCTTCTAGGGCACATATGTGGTGGAATTTGGGGCCAAAATCAGATAAAAATCTGGCCCTTTTTGTTTAATTGCAAAACAGCCCCTAAAGAGTAGAAAAATTACACAAAAAGTTTGCTAAAATACCCTTAAATCCTTTGCAATTTGGTCCCTCCTTTTTCACTGATTATATACACGGTTTTGGGGACTTAAAAACCAGAAAAGTTTCTAGTTTTCAGCCATTAGAGCAGCCGTGCATCACCCTTAGAGAAAGCTCAAATTTTCTTCAAGATTTGTGCAAGAAAGAGTGAAAAATTCATCACAAGATTCAAGTTATCAAGCAAGCAAGGTAATCCTTCATTTTGCCATCAATTCTTCTTGTTTTTCATGAAGAAAAACCGTGTGGAATGGGCTGTTTTAATGGGAAGAAATTCAGTTTTTGTTTCATTGATTTATGCTTGAAAGTGTGTAAATGGTGAATGATTAAAACAAGTGTGAAATCATGAGCATGAAAAGCAAGTTTGTGTGTGTTTTTCTTTCATCAAAACCATGGGTTATTAGGGTTTGGAATGATGAAATTTTCATGTTGTTTTGGTTGATTTTTGATGTTGAAAATCATGTGGAAATGGAAAGAAAGAAATAGATGAAATGAGATTGAAAAACACTAAATGTTGGTGTTGTTTTTCAATCCAAAACCATGGGAAAGAAAGGAAGAAAAAAATGAGATCTTGTGTTGATTGTGTATAGAAGATGTTATGTTGATTTTGTGTAGAAAACAAGAAAGAAAAAAATGGAAATGAAACCAAAATTTTGAGGTTGATTTTCCAAGGAAAATCCGTGGGATAATGTGTGGAATTTTGAAGAGTCGTGTTAGGGTTTTGTGGTGAAAAATGAATGTGTTGATGTGGAACACAAATAAGGAAAATTTGAATTAGAAAACAAAAATTTTTGTTTAGGGTTTTTGAAGAAAAACCGAATATGAGTTTAGTGGAAAATGAGAAAGTTTTGTTAAGTTATGGCAATGTGTGATTTGAGTATAAAACCGGGCCTAAAAGTGATAAAGAACGGGTTGAAATCCTGTTAAAAATAAGCGAGTTTTGTGATGAAATTTTACGTAAAAAGTTTCTAACTTTTACAAAAAAATTAGGTTTGTGGTATAGTACTTGGCAGGGTAGAATAGGATAGATGGTTTCGAGGCGTTTCCTAAACGTCGGGAACCTAGAATTCAGCAGAAATGCTGCCGAAATTTTCAGAACGCTCGAAAGGCAATTTGGTAAATGAGAGGTTAAAGTAGGGTCAGGAACCGGAAACTCGATCCCCCTCGGAAACCTAAGCTTGAGAAGAGAATAAGAGACGATTACATAACTTGTAAAATAGTCATTTGAGATCCCGAAAGTCTAGGAAAACGAGAAATGACCCTGAGGGTCGGAATAGTACCACCCGAGGATCAGGTGAATAGTTGTGACGTCCCCTGATTCCAACTACGTGTAAGTGTCATGGATCGACTCTACGGCCGACCAAGACCGTTCGTGTGCCGAAACCGAGTCGTCAGTTTTAAACTTTTTTACTCATACTTCTTAAACACCAGGGCCTAAAATTTTGCCCCAAATTTTTTTTCTTTAATTCATAGTTTTTCTTATGATTATCAAGTAAGAAAGCGATGTAGAATATAATACTGGCTTTTTCATGTCTAAAATAAGTACAACATATTTGGTAACAGATATAATATCTATATGTACTGTATATTTTGTCTTCAAATATATTTTCTTTACTCAAAAAGCTCAGCTGAAAACTTTGACAGGACCAAGTCCACGGTGAGTTCCCTATCCCGTTGACACGTTTGCATCCTGCCGCCATCTCAGAATCTACTGGACAGGTTTCTTACCTATAATATGAACAAACTGATGAGCTAACAGGCTCAGTAAGTTCAAACATCCATAGTAAAAATCATATTGATTCAAAAACAATAAAAACTCAATCTCCTATGAATAATACTATTCACCATACTATTCACCATGAATAGTAAAGTTGACCTTTGACCGATGAATAGTACCAGTTATCCTAACTGTGTACTATTCACATATCCTAACCGAACTTACATTACTCTAACGTAAATTTCAGTTATGCTCAATTATGAGCTTTACCATTTTGTTGAGTGCTTATTTTCTATTAGATTTTTAGTGTAGAGCTCTATTTATGACAGTACCGATGATTATTAGTGCGCTGACTGGGAGGGTCTAAGGGGCGACCTTAGAACATCGTCCTCCATAGCCCTGATAACCCCGTAGGATTTAAACAAACCTTCACCACTATGTTGGAGGGGCGGTACGCCTTAATGGTTTCATTACCATCTCTCAATTTATAGTTTTGACCGAATGATCGTATATGTCACCTCAAGGTCACTATCCTCCATTGCCCGTAGGTCTTACTTATTTTCGTTATTTGAGATATGTTATACTAACTAATCCCCAAATGCTCATAGGATTTTATATCTAGTGAGCAGCTAGTATAGAATAGATTAACACAATATTTCATGTTGCAGACACGAAAATACTTAAACTTACCAATACTGTGCTAATGTCCACTTCCGGAACTCCTCCGTAGTTCTATCTTTATTTTGGGTTCCTACAGACATAATAGTGTCTGTTAATACCCTGTTTTATTAACATTTTAAATACATATTTATTTTACTTAAAAATTCTACACATTTAAATTTTGTTTGTGGTACACGGTCTGTAACACGCCCGTGTTCCAGCTCGTGTACCTCTCGGGTCTATAAGATTTTTCCTATACACGGTCGTGTATCCCTTTACATGCCCGTGTTCCTTAAAATTTTTAGACTTTTAACTCCAAAATCTTTATTTTGAGCTTTAGAATTTTATCTAAGTTATTCTAGGTCTTTTAGGATTCTTTCCGTGCCTTTTCGGAAATTTTTGGTCAAAATGACCATTTTACCCCTAACGGGTCTCGGGATCGTAATTTGTTTCATTCTATCATTTTTTTTCCAAATTTTCTAAGCCTAATTATGTTAAAATAATATTTCCTAAGCTTTTGTATCATTTTACAGCTTAAATTGCTGTAAAATCTCAACTTCATTTTTCCCTGCCTCCCGTTACTATTCATCCATCACCTAGGGTCGTTTTTTCATTTTTCGAGTATTTCGGAGCCTCAAATGGCCCTTTTACTACTTATTAAACGTTATTTATCCCGTCCCCGACCCTCCGTCCTCGAGAGGCTCGGGTTTCCTATCCCGACCTAAAATTTTCCTTCGTTTCCCAAAATACCCCTAACATGAATTTTTTTTTTCCTGTTTTAGGCATTTTAGTGATTTAGGGTCGGTTTACTATTCCTTTTGGGTTGGTTTTCCATTTCTAATCATAATTCACTGAGGGGTCTCGGTTTCCTTCCTGAGTTCAATATTTTTACCCCTCGTTTCTTGAAATGCCCTTTAGCCGATTTTAGAAATTTCAACAGCATTTCCGCTTATATTTTAAGGTTTCCCGGCATTAGGTACGCCTCAGAACCTTTGTACCTGCCACGTACTATACCAGAGGCCTGTAGGAAAATAAATCGGTAAAACCGTATCAGAGTGGCGCAGGGGAACAATAAAAATTTTTAGATCGTTAAATATCTCATGATGCCATATACAATAAATCAACAACAATTAAAACTCATACCTCAAGGACGCCAATCTGCAGGAGGAGAATGACCGGAGGCTTCAACCAACTAGCCTTCTCTACTATTCTCCAATTCCCGAATGGCTGAGTGTGTGGGCACTCTGAACCTCGATCGGTATGCTAGCACTGCTAGTCTTCTCCTGACCACCCAGATCTCTAAAGAACTTTATTGTCACGATGAGCTGTGCAACAATAAGCCTGCTCACCTGAGAGTCTGTGGTCTTAGAGAACTAGAGTGGTAGGTCCTCTATTTATAGACCTGCATGAGGTGAATCTCTGAATTTGAATTGGATTAGGAAAAGATATTTTCCCTTATCCAAACCCATAAAATCCGAATTTTTCCAAGGGAGAATCTCCACAAAAAATTCGGTTTTTATTAGGATAAATCCAATCCAAATAAAAATAAGATTTTAACTAGAATTTAATCTCCCTTTTTCAACCAAAAAATCCGAATTTTTCTTGGAGATTTTTCTCCTAAAGATTTCGGCCATTATGGATAAGGGAGAATCTAAAATTCCACTAGGATTTTCAAGCTTCAATCTTATCTCAACCTTATCCAAAAATAACCGAATTTCCTAGGATAAAGGCTCCAAAATTTCGGCCACTTTTAGGGAGGAGAGAATCCAAATTCAACTAGGATTGAAGCTTGAATTTACCCTTGAATCTTATCCACAAAATCTGAAATCCTTCATGAGGATTATCCTCAAAAATTTCGTCCCTTATTTGTTGGGATTTGGATTCAAAATTCAAGTAGGATTCTAACAAGATTATCCTCTCCAAATCCAACTCAAATTCGAATTTCAAACCTTGTGGATTTTCCACAACAAATTCGAATCCTACTTGGACTGTGATTCAAAATTTGAATTTCAAATTTCAAATTCAAATTTCAAATTCAAATTTCAAATTTCAAATTTCAAATTTCAAATTTCAATTTCAAATTCAAATTTCAAATTCGAATTTCAAATTCAAATTTCAAATTCGAATTTCAAATTCAAATTTCAAATTCGAATTTCAAATTCAAATTTCAAATTCAAATTTCAAATTCAAAATTCAAATTTCAAATTTCAAAATTCAAATTTCAAATTTCAAAATTCAAATTTCAAATTCCACAAAACGGTTGTGTTTCATATTCTTGTTCTCATGGATAATTTTCTACAACTCCAATCCAATCTCAAATAAAATCATGGCAACTTTATTTGGAGTTCGAATAATTGTGTACTCTATTATCCAAAACAAAATCTGAATCCAACCGGAGAGAATCTTGTCTACCATCCTAATCTTGTGCCATCACCATCCATGCATAATAAACTAGCCAATAGCATACACAAATCAATTTGCCAAACGTTAAGGAATTATGTAGAGCTAGTAGAGGGACTGATTGGACATATATAATCGGGCTCCCGTGATTCTATATGATCATCATTCTTTACCGAACAACTCAATCATATGATCACTAATTTCAGAGTCACACCACTATAAACCTGAAACTGAACTCCCAATTATATACCGTATTACGTAAGCCTGTGACGAGCTACCATCCAATGACCTTGTCATATATGCAAAACCCTCATATGATATCCATGATCAGCCTTAGGTCAAAGTCCGTTTAATCCTACTGATCAGGCTATCTTAAAGTTCCATTATACCACCGAATTAAGAAAATGATTATTCACCATATGTGAATAAGAAGTCATCCGCCCAGCAGACGACCCAAGGCCTTGTCCATTTTCACATTCAGTATAATGCCTTTAAGAGGATACCTTTAACTCCTCAGAGCTATGATTCCGATATCTGCAAACAAACCCTTCATCGTATACAAGTCATGCACCCAACGAACCGGTCTATAAGCTTACTACCTCTGAGACGCTTTAGCCATTGGAACATCAAAGTACACAAGTCATATACATGAAGTAGTTCATTTACTCAGGATTAAGGTTATTGCACAATGAACGTCAAAAGCAGATTGATCCACTCGTAGCGGACTACGTAGATCAATCACGCTTTAGTCCCAGTCTAATATGTCACCACCGAGCAACATATCCATGTCTCTACTTGGGAGTCCAGCTTCAGACAGTCAAGACAGACCGTCCCCTCCAAGGCTTTAGACAACATAATAGTCTTAACATGAGTTAGATGCTCGGTCTAACCCCATAGACTACAGACCATAGTTTAGACTGCTAACATTAGAACATTGTCTTCTCGCATACAAAAGTCCATTGCATGCAACGTTCCAACAGTTTTAACACAAGCAGTCAGTGAGCCATATTTGCTTACATTTACTTTAACATGTAAATAAGACGAGGACAAATAGCAATGTAATGAATAACCTCTATGTATAATTTTATTATCCAGTTCAAAATGAATACATCAAAATGTCTCTAATACTTAGGGCATTTCCTAACAAGGCCTATTTTATACAAAGTTTCCAAACTTTGTATAAAAATTTTCCACATGATTCTGTACGAAAAAAAATCGGTAAAACCGTATCAGAGTGGCGCAGCGGAACAATAAAAATTTTTAGATCGTTAAATATCTCATGATGCCATATACAATAAATCAACAACAATTAAAACTCATACCTCAAGGACGCCAATCTGCAGGAGGAGAATGACCGGAGGCTTCAACCAACTAGCCTTCTCTACTATTCTCCAATTCCCGAATGGCTGAGTGTGTGGGCACTCTGAACCTCGATCGGTATGCTAGCACTGCTAGTCTTCTTTCGACCACTCAGATCTCTAAAGAACTTTATTATCACGATGAGCTGTGCAACAATAAGCCTGCTCACCTGAGAGTCTGTGGTCTGAGAGAACTGGAGTGGCAGGACCTCTATTTATAGACCTGTATGAGGTGAATCTCTGAATTTGAATTGGATTAGGAAAAGATATTTTCCCTTATCCAAACCCATAAAATCCGAATTTTTCCAAGGGAAAATCCCAACAATAAATTCGGTTTTACTAGGATAAATCCAATCAAATCTAAACAAGATTTTAACTAGAATTTTTATCTCCCTTTTTCAACAAAAAATCCGAATTTCACAAGGAGAAAATCCTCCAAAAAATTTCCGCCATTATGGATAAGGGAGAATAAAAAATTCCACTAGGATTTTCAAGCTAAATCTCATCTCAACCTTATCCAAAAATAATCGAATTTCCTAGGATAAAGGCTCCAAAATTTCGGCCACTTTTAGGGAGGAGAGAATCCAAATTCAACTAGGATTGAAGCTTGAATTTACCCTTGAATCTTATCCACAAAATCCGAAATCTTTCAAGAGGATTATCCTCAAAAATTTCGTCCCTTATTTGTTGGGATTTGGATTCAAAATTCAAGTAGGATTCTAACAAGATTATCCTCTCCAAATCCAACTCAAATTCGAATTTCAGACCTTGTGGATTTTCCACAACAAATTCGAATCCTACTTGGACTGTGATTCAAAATTTGAATTTCAAATTTCAAATTCAAATTTCAAATTCAAATTTCAAATTTCAAATTTCAAATTTCAAATTTAAATTTCAAATTCAAATTTCAAATTCAAATTTCAAATTCAAATTTCAAATTCCACAAAACGGTTGTGTTTCATATTCTTGTTCTCATGGATAATTTTCTACAACTCCAATCCAATCTCAAATAAAATCATGGCAACTTTATTTGGAGTTCGAATAATTGTGTACTCTATTATCCAAAACAAAATCTGAATCCAACCGGAGAGAATCTTGTCTACCATCCTAATCCTGTGTCATCACCATCCATGCATAATAAACTGGCCAATAGCATACACAAATCAATTTGCCAAACGTTAAGGAATTATGTGGAGCTAGTAGAGGGACTGATTGGACATATATAATCGGGCTCCCGTGATTCCATATGATCATCATTCTGTACCGAACAACTCAATCATATGATCACTAATTTCAGAATTACACCACTATAAACCTGAAACTGAACTCCCAATTATATACCGTATTACGTAAGCCTGTGACGAGCTACCATCCAATGACCTTGTCATATATGCAAAACCCTCATATGATATCCATGATCAGCCTTAGGTCAAAGTCCGTTTAATCCTACTGATCAGGCTATCTTAAAGTTCCATTATACTACCGAATTAAGAAAATGATTATTCACCATATGTGAATAAGAAGTCATCCGCCCAGCAGACGACCCAAGGCCTTGTCCATTTTCACATTTAGTATAATGCCTTTAAGAGGATACCTTTAACTCCTCAGAGCTATGATTCCGATATCTGCAAACAAACCCTTCATCGTATACAAGTCATGCACCCAACGAACTGGTCTATAAGCTTACTACCTCTGAGATGCTTTAGCCATTGGAACATCAAAGTACACAAGTCATATACATGAAGTAGTTCATTTACTCAGGATTAAGGTTATTGCACAATGAACGTCAAAAGCAGATTGATCCACTCATAGCGGACTACGTAGATCAATCACGCTTTAGTCCCGGTCTAATATGTCACCACCGAGCAACATATCCATGTCTCTACTTGGGAGTCCAGCTTCAGACAGTCAAGACAGACCGTCCCCTCTAAGGCTTTAGACAACATAATAGTCTTAACATGAGTTAGATGCTCGGTCTAACCCCATAGACTACAGACCATAGTTTAGACTGTTAACTTTAGAACATTGTCTTCTCACATATAAAAGTCCATTGCATGCAACGTTCTAACAGTTTTAACACAAGTAGTCAGTGAGCCATATTTGCTTACATTTACTTTAACATGTAAATAAGACGAGGACAGATAGCAATGTAATGAATAACCTCTAAGTATAATTTTATTATCCAGTTCAGAATGAATACATCAAAATGTCTCTAATACTTAAGGCATTTCCTAACAATCTCCCACTTGCCCTAAGCCAGTAGATGTGCCATGTTACGTATCCCCATCGCCTCTACATGCCTCTCAAAGCTTCTAGCTACCAAAGTCTTAGTAAAGGGATCGGCAATGTTGTCCTCGGACGCGATCTTACATACATCCACTTGTCCTGTCTCCACATGCCCTCTAATAATGTGATGCCTCCGATCTATGTGCTTGGTCCTCTTGTGGTGCCGAGATTCCCTTGTGTTGGCAATAGCCCCTGTATTATCACAGTAAAGTGTGATAGGCTTGTCAACACCCGGAATGACCTCAAGGTCTCTAAAGAACTTACGGAGCCAAACCGCTTCTTTAGATGCCTCAGCCGCAGCCACATACTCAGCCTCCATAGTAGAGTCAGCTGTGCAGCCCTGCTTCACGCTCCTCCACACAATGGCGCCTCCTCCGAGTAAAAACACTGATCCAGATGTCGATTTCCTCGAATCCTTACAAGTCTGGACGTCTGAGTCCGTGTATCCTACGGGTGTTAGGTCCCCTCCAGAATACACTAGCATATAATCCCTCGTTCTCTTAAGATACTTGAGTATATGCTTTACTGCTTGCCAGTGCTTGGTTCCAGGATTCGCTTGATATCGACTCACCATACCTACTGCAAAACATATGTCCGGGCGAGTGCAAAGCATAGCGTACATAAGGCTACCCACAGCGGATGCATAAGGGACCTTACTCATACACTCTCTTTCTTCCGATGTCTTGGGACAGTCATCCAATGAAAGAGTTAAACCGGCAATAGAAGGTTGTGAGCCTTTCTTTGCCTCTAGCATTGCATATTTGTCAATTATTTTATCTATGTATGAAGTTTGGGATAATGCTATCATTTTGTTCTTTCGATCTCTGAAGAGACGAATGCCTAGAACATATTAGCTTCTCCTAAGTCCTTCATGTCAAACTGTTGGTGTAACCAAAGCTTGACCGATGATAAGTTCCCTACATCATTCCTAATGAGTAGTATATCATCGACATAGAGTATCAGAAAGACCACTTTTCCATCCTTAATACGTTTATAAACACAAGGTTCATCAACGTTCTACTCAAAACCAAATGTCTTAATCGCTTGATCAAACCTCTGGTTCCATGAGCGGGATGCCTGCTTTAATCCATAAATGGATCTAAGCAACTTGCAGACTTTCCTATCTTGGCCTTTTGCTACGAACCCTTCGGGCTGTATCATATAGATACACTCTTTAAGATGGCCATTCAAGAATGCCGTCTTGACATCCATTTGCCAGATCTCGTAATCGAGAGCCGCAGCAATGGACAGAAGAATACGGATAGACTTTAGCATAGCAACAGGCGAAAAGGTTTCCTCGTAATCGATTCCAGCCTTTTGCGTGTATCCCTTTGCAACCAGTCTAGCTTTGAAAGTTTCCACTCTCCCTTCCGCATCCTTCTTTCTTTTGTAGACCCATTTGCATCCAATGGGTTTTATCCCATCCGGCAAATCTACAAGTTCCCAAACAGAGTTGGATTTCATAGAATCCATCTCATTATTCATAGCCTGTTTCCAAGATTTAGAATCAACATCCTTTATAGCTTCATCATATGTGACCGAATCTTCCTCATGCTCATGAGCCTCGGCCTGGTATACCTCAGCATCATACATGAAGAAATTAGGTTTCTTAGAAACCCTCCCACTACGACGAGGCACCCTAAATTGTTGATTGTCTGCAGGTCTTTCACTGGAACTCGGACTTGCGTCCAATACCGAAATCCGTGGAGCAGTTCTTTCACCTGATAACTCCTCTAGCACCACTTTGCTTCCAGGCTTAAAGTCATTCATGTGACTTTCCTCCAAGAATGTCGCATGGGTTGAGACAATGACTTTTTGTTCCTTCGGGTTATAGAACAGACCTCCTTTAGTTCCTTTTGGATACCCTACAAACATACATAATTCTGATCTTGGTTCCAACTTCTTCGCATCCCCATCCAGTACATGTGCCGGGCAGCCCCATATTCTCATATGTCCAAGGGAGGGCTTCCTGCCACGCCACAATTCATACGGAGTTCTAGGAATTGATTTGCTCAGAACCTGGTTTAGAATATAGCACGCCATTTGTAAAGCATATCCCCAATGATAATGGCAGCGTTGAGTAACTCATCATGGACCGTACCATATCCAATAAGGTCCTGTTTCTCCTTTCGGCTACACCATTCTGTTGTGGAGTACTAGGTGCAGTCAATTGGGATAAAATCCCGTTCTCTACAAGATGTCCTAGAAATTCATCGGAGAGGTATTCACCACCTCGATCAGATCGTAGTGTCTTTATGGATTTATCCAATTGCTTTTCCACTTCCGCACGATACTCTTTGAACTTATCAAAGGTTTCGTTCTTGCGGTGCATCAGATACACATATCCATACCTCGAGTAATCATCTATGAAAGAGACATAATACTCGAACCCTCCTCGTGCTGTGACGTTCATGGGGCCACATACGTCAGTGTGCACAATTTCTAAGAGCTCATTAGCCCTTGTACCCTTTGTTAGGAAATGCCCTAAGTATTAGAGACATTTTGATGTATTCATTTTGAACTGGATAATAAAATTATACTTAGAGGTTATTCATTACATTGCTATCTGTCCTCGTCTTATTTACATGTTAAAGTAAATGTAAGCAAATATGGCTCACTGACTGCTTGTGTTAAAACTGTTAGAACGTTGCATGCAATGGATTTTTGTATGCAAGAAGACAATGTTCTAAAGTTAGCAGTCTAAACTATGGTCTGTAGTCTATGGGGTTAGACCGAGCATCTAACTCATGTTAAGACTATTATGTTGTCTAAAGCCTTAGAGGGGACAGTCTGTCTTGACTGTCTGGAGTTGGACTCCCAAGTAGAGACATGGATATGTTGCTTGGTGGTGACATATTAGACCGGGACTAAAGCGTGATTGATCTACGTAGTCCGCTATGAGTGGATCAATCTGCTTTTGACGTTCATTATGCAATAACCTTAATCCTGAGTAAATGAACTTCTTCATGTATATGACTTGTGTACTTTGATGTTCCAATGGCTAAAGCGTCTCAGAGGGTAGTAAGCTTATAGACCGGTTCGTTGGGTGCATGACTTGTATACGATGAAGGGTTTGTTTGCAGATATCGGAATCATAGCTCTGAGGAGTTAAAGGTATCCTCTTAAAGGCATTATACTGAATGTGAAAATGGACAAGGCCTTGGGTCGTCTGCTGGGCGGATGACTTCTTATTCACATATGGTGAATAATCATTTTCTAGATTCGGTAGTATAATGGAACTTTAAGATAGCCTGATCAGTAGGATTAAACGGACTTTGACCTAAGGCTGATCATGGATATCATATGAGGGTTTTGCATATATGACAAGGTCATTGGATGGTAGCTCGTCACAGGCTTACGTAATACGGTATATAATTGGGAGTTCAGTTTCAGGTTTATAGTGGTGTGACTCTGAAATTAGTGATCATATGATTGAGTTGTTCGGTACAGAATGATGATCATATGGAATCACGGGAGCCCGATTATATATGTCCAATCAGTCCCTCTACTAGCTCCACATAATTCCTTAATGTTTGGCAAATTGATTTGTGTATGCTATTGGCTAGTTTATTATGCATGGATGGTGATGACACAGGATTAGGATGGTAGACAAGATTCTCTCCGGTTGGATTCAGATTTTGTTTTGGATAATAGAGTACACAATTATTCGAACTCCAAATAAAGTTGCCATGATTTTATTTGAGATTGGATTGGAGTTGTAGAAAATTATCCATGAGAACAAGAATATGAAATACAACCGTTTTGTGGAATTTGAAATTTGAATTTTGAAATTTGAATTTTGAATTTTGAAATTTGAAATTCGAATTTTGAATTTGAAATTTGAATTTGAAATTTGAATTTGAAATTCGAATTTGAAATTTGAATTTGAAATTTAAATTTGAAATTTGAAATTTGAAATTTGAAATTTGAATTTGAAATTTGAATTTGAAATTTGAAATTCAAATTTTGAATCACAGTCCAAGTAGGATTCGAATTTGTTGTGGAAAATCCACAAGGTTTGAAATTCGAATTTGAGTTGGATTTGGAGAGGATAATCTTGTTAGAATCCTACTTGAATTTTGAATCCAAATCCCAACAAATAAGGGACGAAATTTTGAGGATAATCCTCATGAAAGATTTCGGATTTTGTGGATAAGATTCAAGGGAATATTCAAGCTTCAATCCTAGTTGAAATTGGTTTCTCTCTCCTCCCAAAAGTGGCCGAAATTTTGGATCCCTAATCCTAGGAAATTCGGTTATTTTTGGATAAGGTTAAGATGAGATTTTGCTTGAGAAATCCTAGTGGAATTTTGATTCTCCCTTATGCTAAAAGTGGCCGAAAATTTGGAGGATTTTCTCCTTGTGAATTTCGGATTTTTTGGTTGGAAAAGGGAGATAAAATTCTAGCTAAAATCTTGTTAAGATTTGGATTGGATTTATCTAGAAAAACCGAATTTAATTGTGGAGATTCTCCCTTGGAAAATTTGGATTTTTTGGGTTTGGATAAGGGAAAATATCTTTTCCTAGTCCAATTCAAATTCAGAGATTCACCTCATGCAGGTCTATAAATAGAGGTCCTGCCACTCCAGTTCTCTCAGACCACAGACTCTCAGGTGAGCAGGCTTATTGTTGCACAGCTCATCGTGACAATAAAGTTCTTTAGAGATCTGGGTGGTCGGAAGAAGACTAGCAGTGCTAGCATACCGATCGAGGTTCAGAGTGCCCACACACTCAGCCATTCGGGAATTGGAGAATAGTAGAGAAGGCTAGTTGGTTGAAGCCTCTGGTCATTCTCCTCCTGCAAGATTGGCGTCCTTGAGGTATGAGTTTTAATTGTTGTTGGTTTATTGTATATGGCATCATGAGATATTTAACGATCTAAAAATTTTTATTGTTCCGCTGCGCCACTCTGATATGTTTTTACCGGTTTATTTTCCTACAATTGGTATCAGAGCCATCTCATGACTATGCCATGTATATAAATTAGACAATTACTTAGTCTTTTTATTTATGTATGGATTTGATATTTAGAGAGTGGCATTCTAGGGTTCCTTTATGTTGTTATCATGTATTATGTATAAAGTATGTGGTTATTTTTTTGAATTATTATAAGCATGCTTGTTTATACCGGTTATGGTTCCTTAGAATTTAGAAAAATTGTATCTAGGAATTTTTTTTTATGTAACCATGGGAGCAGTCTATTAACACTGTGTTTTTCCCATGGATTTTAATTTTTGTCTCTTAGAATATTTATGGTTAGTTTTTTTGTACACCGGAAACGGTTTAGAATTTTTTATGTAATTATTCTTGGAGGAGATTGAAGATTGAAGACCGTAATTTATTTTTCCCAAAAGTTAAATTTGATTTAAAGGTTGAAATTTTGATTGTGTGGAAAATTTCAATTTAATTGGGATTCAAATTAATTTTTGGAGATCCTAATAGGTAAATTGGAATATGGCACGAAATTCGAGACACGACCCCTCAGAATAGGCCGACGGGCCTTGGTGGGGCTGCAGCCCCTGCCCTCGGGCAGGATGGGGCTGCGGCAGCCCCTATGCAGGCAAGCATCACCCACGGCCGCAGGCTTGGCCTGCAGCCGAGGGTAGCGCAGCCTGCCCAAGGCTGGCCGCAGCCTGGGCGTGCAGCCACTGGCTGCACGCGCTGCCTGCAGCCTGCCGGCTGCTGCACCCAGCCTGGGCGTGCAGCCTGGTGCTGCAGGCTTGGCCTGCAGCCCGGCAGGCTGCACAAGGGGCGGCCGTGGGCTGCCAGCCCCTCCGGGGTTGGTGGCTGCCCACGGCGGCTGCCGCCTACGGGGGTGGCGGTCCGACGGTCCAAAAATCAGAAAAATTTTGATTTTTAAATTTGAGATTTAATTTTAAATCATGTTTAAAATTATGTAATTAAAAATTTAAAATTTTTGAAATTACATATTATTACACATGATGTTTAAAATTGTTTAAAATTTAAATTTGAAGTTTAAATTTGAAATTCGAATTTGAAATTCGAATTTGGAATTTGAATTTGAAATTTAAATTTTTGGAGATTTAAATTTTAAATAATTCTTGGGATGAGAAATAAATGGAGAGGCTACATAAAGATGGATACAAGAAGACGGAACAAAATTCAAGACCCAAAGAATGCTTTGGATGGATTTTTGTAATCTTTATTTTCTTTGTTCTAGGATGGAACCATGGCTTGGTTATTCTGTCAATTATTTTTTCTGTGATATGTCATGGATGTATAAATATGTATTGATGGATGTTTTGTATGCATATTTGATAACATGTCATATAGGATAGGTGAGTGCCGCTCATACTATATTGATCATACATAATTTGTCAAAACTTGCATGTTTTTCAAAATATTGAGTGGGAGAGGGTTTCAAACAAAACCCACGGCCTCCATTGTTGATCCATATGTGAAAGCATGGTAACGCCTCGCGTCAGTTCCGACCTGACCACACCCCTCGGTAGGTGTTTACCGCCGCCGGTATACTAGATTGGATCTCCTATGTGGAAAACGTGTTCGGGTGCGATTCTATTCATGACCACCCCTCGGTGGCTTGGTAGGACGTGGATCGGGCTACGTAAACAATGGTTATACACTCAAGACTCGTTTAGTTATTAACCTTCCCTAGAAGCTCTGTTAACTAAACTGGTGGCCAAATAAGCGGTTATTAATATATGTCTTAACCTTGGAGGATTTAAGGTAACATATATTAATTGGACGGGGTCCATGTTCCGGCTATTTGTTCTCATGACCACCCCTCGGTGGCTTGGGGCAATAGGTGCTGAGAATTACCGTTGCAATGCTACATGTTTTTTCAAGTTTCATGTAGGAACATACTTGTATGTTTTATTTGCTAAATTATCTGCATATTTGCTTGGGCTTTGTAATGATGTCTAGTATAATTTTATTTCAGTTCAAAATGTCACCGACACCCCTCATTTCGATACTTACTGAAAATAAGTTGAATGGCGACAATTATAAAGATTGGAAAAGAAATCTATTAATAGTTCTCAGCTGCGAGAGACACAAGTTCGTACTGGACGAACCATGCCCACCTGGGCCCAAACCTGACACACCACTTGAGGAGGTCCCGGTTGCCTATAATCGTTGGAGAGAATCCAATGAAATAGCTCGATGCTACATCCTTGCTAGCATGACGAGTGCTTTACAAAAGCAGCATGAGACTTATCAAGTTGCTGGGGAGATCATGGAAAATCTGGAGGACATGTTCGGAGGCCAAGAAAAATTGGCTCGGCAGTCCGCTATCACCAGCATTATGAACTCCAAGCAAAAGGCTGGTGCTCCGGTGAAGGACCATATGATCACTCTAATGGGATTCTTCGCTGAAGCTGCCGAGAATGGTGCTGAGTTAGACTACAACACCCAGATCGAGATGGTGTTCAAGACTCTGTCTAAAGATTTTGTGGGGTTTAAGGCCGCATACAATCTGGCGACAAAGGAGTTAGGACTTACCGAGCTCATGAAGCAACTACAGGCTTATGAGTGGATGATCAGGGATGAAGATGTGGTCCGACCTAAAGGAGAGGCCAATTTGACGGAATCTTCCAATCCCTCACAGAAGAGGAAGAGGCCAAATAAGAAGCAAGTGGCTTCCAGTTCTTCTAATCCTCCTGTCTCGGACGGGAAGAAGAAGAAGAAGAACAAGAAGCCAAAGGACCCTAAAAAGTCCAAATGCTTCCACTGTGGGAAGGTAGGTCACTTCAAGAAGGCTTGCCGGGAATTCCTAGCCTCCAAGGGCAAGGAAGGTAAGGAACTTCATTACTTAGAAGCGTGTTTGGTGGAAGAATCGAAAGACACATGGGTCATTGATTCGGGCGCCACTAATCATGTTTGTGTTTCTATGCAGGGGTTCGTGGAAACGAGAAGTCTACATGATAGGAGCCTCTCGTTGCGGACTGGAGATGGTAGCTTTGTGGTGGTTGAGGCAGTGGGAGACGTTCATCTTTATTTTGATCAATTTAGGTTTATTTTATTGAAAGACTGTTTTTATGTTCCTAATTTTAGGAGGAACCTTATATCGGTAGCTTGTTTAATAAAGGATTCTTATTCAGTTTCTTTTAGTAAAAGAGTTGATATTCGTAGAAATAAGTCTTTTATCTGTTCTGGATGGATGGATGGAAACCTATATTTGATCAGACCAAAGATGTACTCACTGCTTGACACTGAATTAATTGATAACTCTAAAAGGTTGAAAGTTTCTCACTCTAACAAGGCGTATCTTTGGCATTTAAGACTTGGTCATATTAATCAGGATAGGATTCAAAGATTGGTGAAAGACGGTCCTCTGGAATCTCTGGAGGAGGTACGACTTCCCCAATGTGAGTCTTGTCTAGAGGGTAAGATGACTAAGAGGTCTTTTGGAGCTAAGGGTACAAGGGCACAGGAGCTCTTAGAAATTGTGCACACTGACGTATGTGGCCCCATGAACGTCACAGCACGAGGAGGGTTCGAGTACTATGTCTCTTTCATAGATGATTACTCGAGGTATGGATATGTGTATCTGATGCACCGCAAGAGCGAAACCTTTGACAAGTTCAAAGAATATCGTGCGGAAGTGGAAAAGCAATTGGATAAATCCATAAAGACACTTCGATCTGATCGAGGTGGCGAATACCTCTCCGATGAATTTCTAGGACATCTTGTAGAGAATGGGATATTATCTCAATTGACTGCACCTGGTACTCCACAACAGAATGGTGTAGCCGAAAGGAGAAACAGGACCTTATTGAATATGGTACGGTCCATGATGAGTTACTCAACGCTGCCATTATCATTTTGGGGACATGCTTTACAAACGGCGTGCTATATTCTGAACCAGGTTCCGAGCAAATCAATTCCTATAACTCCGTATGAATTGTGGCGTGGCAGGAAGCCCTCCCTTGGACATATGAGAATATGGGGCTGCCCGGTACATGTACTGGATGGGGATGCGAAGAAGTTGGAACCAAGATCAGAATTGTGCATGTTTGTAGGGTATCCAAAAGGAACTAAAGGAGGTCTGTTCTATAACCCGAAGGAACAAAAGGTCATTGTCTCAACCCATGCGACATTCTTGGAGGAAAGTCACATGAATGACTTTAAGCCTCGAAGCAAAGTGGTGCTAGAGGAGTTATCGGGTGAAAGAACTGCTCCACAGATTTCGGTCTTGGACGCAAGTCCGAGTTCCAGTGAAAGACCTGCAGACGATCAACAATTTAGGGTGCCTCGTCGTAGTGGGAGGGTTTCTAAGAAACCTAATTTCTTTATGTATGATGCTGAGGTATACCAAGCCGAGGCTCATGAGCATGAGGAAGATCCGGTCACATATGATGAAGCTATAAAGGATGTTGATTCTAGATCTTGGAAACAGGCTATGAACAATGAGATGGATTCTATGAAATCCAACTCTGTTTGGGAACTTGTAGATTTGCCGGATGGGATAAAACCTATTGGATGCAAATGGGTCTACAAAAGAAAGAAGGATGCGGAAGGGAGAGTGGAAACTTTCAAAGCTAGACTGGTTGCAAAGGGATACACGCAAAAGGCTGGAATCGATTACGAGGAAACCTTTTCGCCTGTTGCTATGCTTAAGTCTATCCGTATTCTTCTATCCATTGCTGCGGCTCTCGATTACGAGATCTGGCAAATGGATGTCAAGACGGCATTCTTAAATGGCCATCTTGAAGAGTGTATCTATATGATACAGCCCGAAGGGTTCGTAGCAAAAGGCCAAGATAGGAAAGTCTGCAAGTTGCTTAGATCCATATATGGATTAAAGCAGGCATCCCGCTCATGGAACCAGAGGTTTGATCAAGCGATTAAGACATTTGGTTTTGAGCAGAACGTTGATGAACCTTGTGTTTATAAACGTATTAAGGATGGAAAAGTGGTCTTTCTGATACTCTATGTCGATGATATACTACTCATTGGGAATGATGTAGGGAACTTATCATCGGTCAAGCTTTGGTTACACCAACAGTTTGACATGAAGGACTTGGGAGAAGCTAATTATGTTCTAGGCATTCGTCTCTTCAGAGATCGAAAGAACAAAATGATAGCGTTATCCCAAGCTTCATACATAGATAAAATAATTGACAAATATGCAATGCTAGAGGCAAAGAAAGGCTCACAACCTTCTATTGCCGGTTTAACTCTTTCATTGGATGACTGTCCCAAGACATCGGAAGAAAGAGAGCGTATGAGTAAGGTCCCTTATGCATCCGCTGTGGGTAGCCTTATGTACGCTATGCTTTGCACTCGCCCGGACATATGTTTTGCAGTAGGTATGGTGAGTCGATATCAAGCGAATCCTGGAACCAAGCACTGGCAAGCAGTAAAGCATATACTCAAGTATCTTAAGAGAATGAGGGATTATATGCTAGTGTATTCTGGAGGGGACCTAACACCCGTAGGATACACGGACTCAGACTTCCAGACTTGTAAGGATTCGAGGAAATCGACATCTGGATCAGTGTTTTTACTCGGAGGAGGCACCATTGTGTGGAGGAGCGTGAAGCAGGGCTGCACAGCTGACTCTACTATGGAGGCTGAGTATGTGGCTGCGGCTGAGGCATCTAAAGAAGCGGTTTGGCTCCGCAAGTTCTTTAGAGACCTTGAGGTCATTCCGAGTGTTGACAAGCCTATCACACTTTACTGTGATAATACAGGGGCTATTGCCAACACAAGGGAATCTCGGCACCACAAGAGGACCAAGCACATCGATCGGAGGTATCACATTATTAGAGGGCATGTGGAGACAGGACAAGTGGATGTATGTAAGATCGCGTCCGAGGACAACATCGCTGATCCCTTTACTAAGACTTTGGTAGCTAGAAGCTTTGAGAGGCATGTAGAGGCGATGGGGATGCGTAACATGGCACATCTACTGGCTTAGGGCAAGTGGGAGATTGTTAGGAAATGCCCTAAGTATTAGAGACATTTTGATGTATTCATTTTGAACTGGATAATAAAATTATACTTAGAGGTTATTCATTACATTGCTATCTGTCCTCGTCTTATTTACATGTTAAAGTAAATGTAAGCAAATATGGCTCACTGACTGCTTGTGTTAAAACTGTTAGAACGTTGCATGCAATGGATTTTTGTATGCAAGAAGACAATGTTCTAAAGTTAGCAGTCTAAACTATGGTCTGTAGTCTATGGGGTTAGACCGAGCATCTAACTCATGTTAAGACTATTATGTTGTCTAAAGCCTTAGAGTGGACAGTCTGTCTTGACTGTCTGGAGCTGGACTCCCAAGTAGAGACATGGATATGTTGCTTGGTGGTGACATATTAGACCGGGACTAAAGCGTGATTGATCTACGTAGTCCGCTATGAGTGGATCAATCTGCTTTTGACGTTCATTATGCAATAACCTTAATCCTGAGTAAATGAACTTCTTCATGTATATGACTTGTGTACTTTGATGTTCCAATGGCTAACGCGTCTCAGAGGGTAGTAAGCTTATAGACCGGTTCGTTAGGTGCATGACTTGTATACGATGAAGGGTTTGTTTGCAGATATCGGAATCATAGCTCTGAGGAGTTAAAGGTATCCTCTTAAAGGCATTATACTGAATGTGAAAATGGACAAGGCCTTGGGTCGTCTGCTGGGCGGATGACTTCTTATTCACATATGGTGAATAATCATTTTCTAGATTCGGTAGTATAATGGAACTTTAAGATAGCCTGATCAGTAGGATTAAACGGACTTTGACCTAAGGCTGATCATGGATATCATATGAGGGTTTTGCATATATGACAAGGTCATTGGATGGTAGCTCGTCACAGGCTTACGTAATACGGTATATAATTGGGAGTTCAGTTTCAGGTTTATAGTGGTGTGACTCTGAAATTAGTGATCATATGATTGAGTTGTTCGGTACAGAATGATGATCATATGGAATCACGGGAGCCCGATTATATATGTCCAATCAGTCCCTCTACTAGCTCCACATAATTCCTTAATGTTTGGCAAATTGATTTGTGTATGCTATTGGCTAGTTTATTATGCATGGATGGTGATGACACAGGATTAGGATGGTAGACAAGATTCTCTCCGGTTGGATTCAGATTTTGTTTTGGATAATAGAGTACACAATTATTCGAACTCCAAATAAAGTTGCCATGATTTTATTTGAGATTGGATTGGAGTTGTAGAAAATTATCCATGAGAACAAGAATATGAAATACAACCGTTTTGTGGAATTTGAAATTTGAATTTTGAAATTTGAATTTTGAATTTTGAAATTTGAAATTCGAATTTTGAATTTGAAATTTGAATTTGAAATTTGAATTTGAAATTCGAATTTGAAATTTGAATTTGAAATTTAAATTTGAAATTTGAAATTTGAAATTTGAAATTTGAATTTGAAATTTGAATTTGAAATTTGAAATTCAAATTTTGAATCACAGTCCAAGTAGGATTCGAATTTGTTGTGGAAAATCCACAAGGTTTGAAATTCGAATTTGAGTTGGATTTGGAGAGGATAATCTTGTTAGAATCCTACTTGAATTTTGAATCCAAATCCCAACAAATAAGGGACGAAATTTTGAGGATAATCCTCATGAAAGATTTCGGATTTTGTGGATAAGATTCAAGGGAATATTCAAGCTTCAATCCTAGTTGAAATTGGTTTCTCTCTCCTCCCAAAAGTGGTCGAAATTTTGGATCCCTAATCCTAGGAAATTCGGTTATTTTTGGATAAGGTTAAGATGAGATTTTGCTTGAGAAATCCTAGTGGAATTTTGATTCTCCCTTATGCTAAAAGTGGCCGAAAATTTGGAGGATTTTCTCCTTGTGAATTTCGGATTTTTTGGTTGGAAAAGGGAGATAAAATTCTAGCTAAAATCTTGTTAAGATTTGGATTGGATTTATCTAGAAAAACCGAATTTAATTGTGGAGATTCTCCCTTGGAAAATTCGGATTTTTTGGGTTTGGATAAGGGAAAATATCTTTTCCTAGTCCAATTCAAATTCAGAGATTCACCTCATGCAGGTCTATAAATAGAGGTCCTGCCACTCCAGTTCTCTCAGACCACAGACTCTCAGGTGAGCAGGCTTATTGTTGCACAGCTCATCGTGACAATAAAGTTCTTTAGAGATCTGGGTGGTCGGAAGAAGACTAGCAGTGCTAGCATACCGATCGAGGTTCAGAGTGCCCACACACTCAGCCATTCGGGAATTGGAGAATAGTAGAGAAGGCTAGTTGGTTGAAGCCTCTGGTCATTCTCCTCCTGCAAGATTGGCGTCCTTGAGGTATGAGTTTTAATTGTTGTTGGTTTATTGTATATGGCATCATGAGATATTTAACGATCTAAAAATTTTTATTGTTCCGCTGCGCCACTCTGATATGTTTTTACCGGTTTATTTTCCTACACCCTTAGCTCTAAAAGACCTCTTAGTCATCTTACCCTCTAGATAAGACTCACATTGGGGAAGTCGTACCTCCTCCAGAGATTCCAGAGGACCGTCTTTCACCAATCTTTGAATCCTATCCTGATTAATATGACCAAGTCTTAAATGCCAAAGATATGCCTTGTTAGAGTGAGAAACTTTCAACCTTTTAGAGTTATCAATTAATTCAGTGTCAAGCAGTGAGTACATCTTTGGTCTGATCAAATATAGGTTTCCATCCATCCATCCAGAACAGATAAAAGACTTATTTCTACGAATATCAACTCTTTTACTAAAAGAAACTGAATAAGAATCCTTTATTAAACAAGCTACCGATATAAGGTTCCTCCTAAAATTAGGAACATAAAAACAGTCTTTCAATAAAATAAACCTAAATTGATCAAAATAAAGGTGAACATCTCCCACTGCCTCAGCCACCACAAAGCTACCATCTCCAGTCCGCAACGAGAGGCTCCTATCATGTAGACTTCTCGTTTCCACGAACCCCTGCATAGAAACACAAACATGATTAGTGGCGCCCGAATCAATGACCCAAGTGTCTTTCGATTCTTCCACCAAACACGCTTCCAAGTAATGAAGTTCCTTACCTTCCTTGCCCTTGGCGGCTAGGAATTCCCGGCAAGCCTTCTTGAAGTGACCTACCTTCCCACAATGGAAGCATTTGGACTTTTTAGGGTCCTTTGGCTTTTTGTTCTTCTTCTTCTTCTTCCCGTCCGAGACAGGAGGATTAGAAGAACTGGAAGCCACTTACTTCTTATTTGGCCTCTTCCTCTTCCGTGAGGGATTGGAAGATTCCGCCAAATTGGCCTCTCCTTTAGGTCGGACCACATCCTCATCCCTGATCATCCACTCATAAGCCTGTAGTTGCTTCATGAGCTCGGTTAGTCCTAACTCCTTTGTCGCCAGATTGTATGCGGCCTTAAACCCCACAAAATCTTTAGACAGAGTCTTGAACACCATCTCGATCTGGGTGTTGTAGTCCAACTCAGCACCATTCTCGGCAGCCTCAGCGAAGAATCCCATTAGAGTGATCATATGGTCCTTCATCGGAGCACCCGCCTTTTGCTTGGAGTTCATAATGCTGGTGATAGCGGACTGTCGAGCCAATTTTTCTTGGCCTCCGAACATGTCCTCCAGATTGTCCATGATCTCCCCAGTAACTTGATAAGTCTCATGCTGCTTTTGTAAAGCACTCATCATGCTAGCAAGGATGTAGCATCGAGCTATTTCATTGGATTCTCTCCAACGATTATAGGCAACCGGGACCTCCTCAAGTGGTGTGTCAGGTTTGGGCCCAGGTGGGCATGGTTCGTCCAGTACGAACTTGTGTCTCTCGCAGCTGAGAACTATTAATAGATTCCTTTTCCAGTCTTTATAATTATCGCCATTCAACTTATTTTCAGTAAGTATCGAAATGAGGGGTGTCGGTGACATTTTGAACTGAAATAAAATTATACTAGATATCATTACAAAGCCCAAGCAAATATACAGATAATTTAGCAAATAAAAACATACAAGTATGTTCCTACATGAAACTTGAAAAAAAAACATGTAGCATTGCAACGGTAATTCTCAGCACCTATTGCCCCAAGCCACCGAGGGGTGGTCATGAGAACAAATAGCCGGAACATGGACCCCGTCCAATTAATATATGTTGCCTTAAATCCTCCAAGGTTAAGACATATATTAATAACCGCTTATTTGGCCACCAGTTTAGTTAACAGAGCTTCTAGGGAAGGTTAATAACTAAACAAGTCTTGAGTGTATAACCATTGTTTACATAGCCCGATCCACGTCCTACCAAGCCACCGAGGGGTGGTCATGAATAGGATCGTACCCGAACACGTTTTCCACATAGGAGATCCAATCTAGTATAACGGCGGCGATAAACACCTACCGAGGGGTGTGGTCAGGGCAGAACTGACGCGAGGCGTTACCATGCTTTCACATATGGATCAACAATGGAGGCCGTGGGTTTTGTTTGAAACCCTCTCCCACTCAATATTTTGAAAAACATGCAAGTTTTGACAAATTATGTATTATCAATATAGTATGAGCGGCACTCACCTATCCTATATGACATGTTATCAAATATGCATATAAAACATCCATCAATACATATTTATACATCCATGACATATCACAGAAAAAATAATTGACAGAATAACCAAGCCATGGTTCCATCCTAGAACAAAGAAAATAAAGATTACAAAATTCTATCCAAAGCATTCTTTGGGTCTTGAATTCTGTTCCATCTTCTTGTATCCATCTTTATGTAGCCTCTCCATTTATTTCTCATCCCAAGAATTATTTAAAATTTAAATCTCCAAAAATTTAAATTTCAAATTCAAATTCCAAATTCGAATTTCAAATTTAAACTTCAAATTTAAATTTTAAACAATTTTAAACATCATGTGTAATAATATGTAATTTCAAAAATTTCAAATTTTTAATTACATATTTTTTAAACATGATTTAAAATTAAATCTCAAATTTAAAAATCAAAATTTTCTGATTTTTTAGACCTTCGGACCGCCGCCCCCGTGGCAGCCACCAACCACGGAGGGGCTGGCAGCCCACGGCCGCCCCATGTGCAGCCCTGCCGGGCTACAGGTCAAGCCTGCAGCGCCAAGCTGCACGCCCAGGCTACGGCCAGCCTTGGGCAGCCTGCGCCACCCTCGGCTGCAGGCCAAGCCTGCGGCCGTGGGTGATGTTTGCCTGCAGAGGGGCTGCCGCAGCCCCATCCTGCCCGAGGACAGGGGCCGCAGCCCCACCAAGGCCCGTCGGCCTATCCCGAGGGGTCGTGTCTCAATTTTCATGCCATATTCCAATTTACCTATTAGGATCTCCAAAAATTAATTTGAATCCTAATTAAATTGAAATTTTCCACACAATCAAAATTTCAATCTTTAAATCAAATTTAACTTTTTGGGAAAAAATAAATTACGGTCTTCAATCTTTAATCTCCTCCAAGAATAATTACATAAAAAATTCCTATACCGTTTCCGGTGTACAAAATTCTATCCATAAAAATTCTAAGAGACAAAATAAAATCCATGGGAAAATTACAGTGTTAATTAAACTGCTCCCATGGTTACATAAAAATTCCTAGATACAATTTTTCTAAATTCTAAGGAACCATAACCGGTATAATCAAGCATGCTTATAATAATTCAAAAAATTAAAATAACCACATACTTCATACATAATCCATGATAACAATATAGAGGAACCCTAGAATGCCAGTCTCTAAATATCAAATCCATACATAAATAAAAAGACTAAGTAATTGTCTAATTTATGTACATGGCATAGTCATGAGATGGCTCTGATACCAATTGTAGGAAAAAAAATCGGTAAAACCGTATCAGAGTGGCGCAGCGGAGCAATAAAAATTTTTAGATCGTTAAATATCTCATGATGCCATATACAATAAATCAACAATAATTAAAACTCATACCTCAAGGACGCCAATCTGCAGGAGGAGAATGACCGGAGGCTTCAACCAACTAGCCTTCTCTACTATTCTCCAATTCCCGAATGGCTGAGTGTGTGGGCACTCTGAACCTCGATCGGTATGCTAGCACTGCTAGTCTTCTTTCGACCACCCAGATCTCTAAAGAACTTTATTGTCACGATGAGCTGTGCAACAATAAGCCTGCTCACCTGAGAGTCTGTGGTCTGAGAGAACTGGAGTGGCAGGACCTCTATTTATAGACCTGCATGAGGTGAATCTCTGAATTTGAATTGGATTAGGAAAAGATATTTTCCCTTATCCAAACCCATAAAATCCGAATTTTTCCAAGGGAAAATCCCAACAATAAATTCGGTTTTACTAGGATAAATCCAATCAAATCTAAACAAGATTTTAACTAGAATTTTTATCTCCCTTTTTCAACAAAAAATCCGAATTTCACAAGGAGAAAATCCTCCAAAAAATTTCCGCCATTATGGATAAGGGAGAATCAAAAATTCCACTAGGATTTTCAAGCTAAATCTCATCTCAACCTTATCCAAAAATAATCGAATTTCCTAGGATAAAGGCTCCAAAATTTCGGCCACTTTTAGGGAGGAGAGAATCCAAATTCAACTAGGATTGAAGCTTGAATTTACCCTTGAATCTTATCCACAAAATCCGAAATCTTTCAAGAGGATTATCCTCAAAAATTTCGTCCCTTATTTGTTGGGATTTGGATTCAAAATTCAAGTAGGATTCTAACAAGATTATCCTCTCCAAATCCAACTCAAATTCGAATTTTAGACCTTGTGGATTTTCCACAACAAATTCGAATCCTACTTGGACTGTGATTCAAAATTTGAATTTCAAATTTCAAATTCAAATTTCAAATTCAAATTTCAAATTTCAAATTTCAAATTTCAAATTTAAATTTCAAATTCAAATTTCAAATTCGAATTTCAAATTCAAATTTCAAATTCCACAAAACGGTTGTGTTTCATATTCTTGTTCTCATGGATAATTTTCTGCAACTCCAATCCAATCTCAAATAAAATCATGGCAACTTTATTTGGAGTTCGAATAATTGTGTACTCTATTATCCAAAACAAAATCTGAATCCAACCGGAGAGAATCTTGTCTACCATCCTAATCATGTGTCATCACCATTCATGCATAATAAACTAGCCAATAGCATACACAAATCAATTTGCCAAACGTTAAGGAATTATGTGGAGCTAGTAGAGGGACTGATTGGACATATATAATCGGGCTCCTGTGATTCCATATGATCATCATTCTGTACCGAACAACTCAATCATATGATCACTAATTTCAGAGTCACACCACTATAAACCTGAAACTGAACTCCCAATTATATACCGTATTACGTAAGCCTGTGACGAGCTACCAGCCAATGACCTTGTCATATATGCAAAACCCTCATATGATATCCATGATCAGCCTTAGGTCAAAGTCCGTTTAATCCTACTGATCAGGCTATCTTAAAGTTCCATTATACTACCGAATTAAGAAAATGATTATTCACCATATGTGAATAAGAAGTCATCCGCCCAGCAGACGACCCAAGGCCTTGTCCATTTTCACATTCAGTATAATGCCTTTAAGAGGATACCTTTAACTCCTCAGAGCTATGATTCCGATATCTGCAAACAAACTCTTCATCGTATACAAGTCATGCACCCAACGAACCGGTCTATAAGCTTACTACCTCTGAGACGCTTTAGCCATTGGAACATCAAAGTACACAAGTCATATACATGAAGTAGTTCATTTACTCAGGATTAAGGTTATTGCACAATGAACGTCAAAAGCAGATTGATCCACTCATAGCGGACTACGTAGATCAATCACGCTTTAGTCCCGGTCTAATATGTCACCACTGAGCAACATATCCATGTCTCTACTTGGGAGTCCAGCTCCAGACAGTCAAGACAGACCGTCCCCTCCAAGGCTTTAGACAACATAATAGTCTTAACATGAGTTAGATGCTCGGTCTAACCCCATAGACTACAGACCATAGTTTAGACTGCTAACTTTAGAACATTGTCTTCTCGCATACAAAAGTCCATCGCATGCAACGTTCTAACAGTTTTAACACAAGCAGTCAGTGAGCCATATTTGCTTACATTTACTTTAACATGTAAATAAGACGAGGACAGATAGCAATGTAATGAATAACCTCTAAGTATAATTTTATTATGCAGTTCAAAATGAATACATCAAAATGTCTCTAATACTTAGGGCATTTCCTAACAGATTCAACATTTAGGAATCAACACAAACCACAACATTTTTCTTTCAAATTAGCCTTGGTTTACTAGTTAATCACATCTAATTAATTTTCATCACATCACATCATTCTTAGGCTTTCCAATGTATAAAACAACATTCAAAACCTAGCAAAACATGCATTTGAACCCTAGTTATAGCCACGGATTTTATGCATAAACACATAGAAAATTTCATTCTCTTTCCTAGGGTTTTTATCAACCTTCTTTCAACATTAAAAATTTCTCATTTCATAATGTTCTTGCCCACGGTTTTAGCATGAAATTTACATCAAACTTTTCTTGTTTCTTTACTCCAATTCATGCTTAATTCAACACATAATTGAATGAACATTAATACTAAATCAAAACAACAAAACTCATGAAATTTTCACACCATTGAAGCCACGGATTTTCAAGGGAAACATGCAAAATTTTTGCTTGTTTTTTCATTGTTTTTCAATCCTCCAAACCCATGGATTTTCTATGAAAAATCAAGGAAAAATGCTTCAAATTGAAGCTTACCTTGATTTGTTGATGCCTTGAGATTAGAGATGCAATTCAAGCTAGGTTTGATGTAAAATTGAAAACAAAATTTTTGGTTTAAGGGGGGTAAAGCTCACGGTTTTGGGCTGAAAAAAAAAGCAAGAGTTTAGTTGGTTTTTCCATTTTTTTGCTTGAATTTTGATGCCTATTTATAGGCAAAAACCAAGGGCTTTTTTACAATTTTTTTCCAACAATTTCCTAATTGTTCAAGGAGTAAAAAGTAAAGATTTTGGGGTAAAAATCAAATTTTTTTCTTCTCCCTTTCCAAGTGGCCGAATGGCCCTTTAAATTTTTTTACAAAATTTTTTTAATGGCTTTTTGGCATGATCTTAGTCATTGATCATAAAGTAGGCTAATCTACACCATACACCATTCAAAATTTCTTTCTAACTTTAAGAAAAATAATTTGTATTATGACATCATCAAGGTGATGTCATCAACTATTCATATTAATTCATTAATTAATTCGTGGTCAATTTTTGACCGTAATCCGATCCGAACGGAACTTTACCGAAATCGCGTAGGCGAGTTCTCAACGCCTCCTGTGCGATCGGTTTGTCTTATTTTGCTTCCGTTTGATCAGAATTCTCTACCATAAATTTCTATTGTTTAAGTACATTTCAATGCACTCTCTAGGGTTTTCGGCTCTAATTTCGAACCGTCTCACCCAATTATGTCTGGTAAGATTTTCCATCCCCGAACTCACACACTTTAACACTACCAGAACATTTTTACACTATCCACAACAGTATTGGAATACAACTTTTTCATATTTTATTTATTAAAATTGTTATACACATACAATTTTAACATAATTCGAGAATCTAAAATTCCCGGTTATCACAATAGTAGCCCGAGCGTTTTTGTAGAAAATGTTGTAAAAGCTTGGGAAAACTTAAGAAACGTTATTTTAGGATTTTTGGGATCAGAAAATCCAGATAAAATGATAAAACAAGAATTTCCTAGTCTATAGTCCCGTCAAGGGCAAAATGGTCATTTTGATCAAAATTTTCTAAATTGCTTGAAAAAGGTTATAAAAGCCTCAGAATAATTTTATTAAATTTCAAAAGGCTAAAATAAAGTCGTAAGTCAAAAGACAGGGGAAAAATCCTACTAAAGACGAAATGGTCATTTTACCAAAAGGCAGGGGTAAAACGGTCATTTTGTCAAAAAGTTCAGATAAGTGTTATTAAGGCCCGGAATAGTAGTTTATGCAGCAGAATGATTTCAGAATTAAAAATATCAATCCTAAAATGGATAATTAAGAATTTCAATTAGAAATTTTATATTTTCACTATATTTTAGATATGAAGTGAATAGTAAAAATAACCATAATTTATTTCAGTTATAGGAAAGCCACCAAAAGGCAAGTTAAGGAAGCCGGTTGACTCAGGGAAGGAATTACTAGTAAAATATCTGTAAGTTCAGATATTTATTTGTCTGCAGCATGAATTTACTCAGTATGCTTATATGATAGAGATGACAAAAATGTAGTAGTCAGGTGCGGTAGGCACACTAACGTAAGATATAAAATCTTAAGAAAACTACAAAATAAATTACAAAATAAATTACAGAGAGTTCCAAACCCAGGAGGCAGCATAATTGCCACCGGTCAGGAACCACTAGAAACTCAGTAATTAAATCAGTATTGGCGTACCGGCCTCCCACACAGGTGGAGGTTTCTCAGATTCAGTTACAGTTACAGTAGGACTCCAAACTATTGGAACTATTGGTGACAAGTCCTGGGTTTGGAAGTCTGATATTTTCAGGCTATAGAGGATTGGCCAGTGGGTCGCTCCCCGGAGTCCCTCTCAATTATACGTGCACTACGGTACGACCAATTCAGGGGCCCAATAGCAGAAGTCAGTAACAGATAAAGACTTCAGAACAGTCATAATGGAGCATAACACGTATTAACAGACTATATAGTAGCTTATACCAGTTGATGTGAATAGTATCGATCAAAGTCAACCTTACTATTTATGATTAAAAGTTAAAATTACTATTCACATGGATAGTGTTTTTTCAGGATTTTATGATTTATGTTTCTGCATGTATGTTTGAACTTAATGAACCTGTCGCTCGCCAGTTTATTCATGTTGCAGGTAAGAAACCTGTACACCAGTAGACAGAGGATGGACGAGGGGCAGGATTGCATCTGCCTTCAGGGCTGGGCAAGGGGAATGGTCCTACTGCTGTTTTCCACTGAGCAGATTAAAAGTGTTGTTTTGAGAGCAGATTTTAAGTTGCATTTTGAAAATACATCATGATGTAAATTATGTACAACCTATATAATAGTAGTACATCCTATGTTGTATGTTGCTTATATTTTTATAGTTCACAATCACCAACAGTTTAAAAAAAATCGCTTGGTTTTCAGATTAAAAATCATTTTAATTACAAATAGTAATTTAAGAAGAACAAGTTACAAGTAAGATGCCGGTGACCCATTGAGGTAACGGTATACCATAGTGAACTTTAGAGCTCTACTATGCTAGTACTGTAGCCTCAATTCAAGGCGGGGCGCCACAGTCAGGTACACGGCGGTGTAAGTAGCCGTGCACCATTTAGACTGTATATGTAAGAGAGGCCATGTAGAAGGCCGTGAATGAGCGAAGAGCCACTATACAGACTCTCATATTGCATGAAACCTAATTACTAGATAATGAGTAATTAAGTTAAAAAATACAGTATGATTTCTAGTTGAATAGACTAAACAAGTATGGTACTATTTAATACTATTCATACAGTGAAAGGGGGTAACCGATAGTGAACCTGGTCCATCCTAATATGTGTATAAGTGTATGAGATGCGCAGTATCAGGAAACTGGTCCAGACGACCATTTCCTCACATAAGACTGGTGAATAGATCGCCAGAACGCTCGGACCGAACAACTAAGCATAATAGCGATAAATAACCCTAGCAAGGGTACGGTATCGAGAAAATGGTCCGGATGACCTCTTCTCGTCTAGAAACTAATAAAATTGGAGTCAGAACATTCAAACCAGTCAGTTAGATGGAAGACTATGAATAGTGAATAGTGGAAAATGCAGTGTCAAGTTAATGGCCAAGACAGCCTTAATTTAACTTAAAATGATATATCCACAGTCAGTAGGCTCAATTAGGTCAATTGGGCACAAAATGTAAAATTTTGTCTAAGAGATACACAGTATCGGGAAAAGGGTCAAGACGACCTTATTTCAACCTGAAACTGATATATTTTGACCTAAGACACCCAAATTAGTCAATCGGGCACTTAACACGTTTTTCAAGATGAGATCACACAGATCCTAAAAACTAGTCCAGACGACCCCATACGGATGTAAAATTTATAAAATTGAAATCAGCACATCTGAATTAGTCAAGAGAGATTATGTTGAAAATTTCATGCCTGAACAACTCGTTTTGCGTGTGCAAAGACAACACAGTATAGACACAATCACAGTATAGAAAATGAATAGTAAAATGGTGTAGAATGGGCTATTAGATAGTATAAATCAACTAGAAATCATCTGTATAAAAATCAGATCCAGAAATTCTGATTTTCGGATGAAAATTAGAACACTGCCGAGAAAGGACCAAACACCGCAGTAGAAAACTAGACCGCGAAGAGAGCCAAATGTAGATGAATTTTGGCCCTAAAAACCATGTACCCCAGCCGGAAAACCAGCTGGTTTTGATACACAAAAACTCCAAAAAGTAAAAATAAAAAACAGGTAAGGTTATGACACATTGAATAAACAATGTCATAAATCAAGCACATGCCAACAACTAAATTTTTTTAATCTTCCCTCCATTTATGGCCGCAGCTCATTCGGTGGTGATGGGTTGAATTGGGCAAAAATTTGTCCCCAAATTAGCTTAAGGTTGGCTTGATTAATCAAGCTTATGTTTGGTTAAGCTTGCTTAGAGTTTGTCTATAAAAAGGGTGACCATGCCTTAGGTTTTGTTTCCTCATTTTCACACCCAAAAACCACCACTCATACTCCCTTTCTTTCTTGCTACAGCCGACTGCCCTTAAGCCCCCAAACCACCATTTTTCAAGTCCAAAATTTTACTAAAAGTTTACCAAAAACCAACCTCTTCAAGCTTGTGCTAGGAGGATTCATTTCCAAGCCATTTCAAGTGCATCAAGGGTAAGTTTTTAGAATCTAAACCTTGTAGTTTTTAGTTATGGTTTTGAGTGGATATTAAGAGAAATATTTTTGGTGTTTTGCTAGCGCAAACCGACCCCTACACCTCCTTGGTCCACACGGCCACTTTATCATTCAATCCTTTGATCGGATTTGCGCTTGATTCTAAGCACGAAAGGTAAACCAAAAAAACCCTCCCTTTTGTGGTTAGTTGTTTTTAAGTTTTTGATCAAGAGATTTATGTGTATTTATTTATGAACATGGGTTATAATAAGTTTATTTTGAGCCTTTAGCTTTCCATTTTTAAGTTTGTGGTTGTGTGGTTATGTTTACATTTTTACAAATAGATGTGTGCATGTGTGAGTATGAATGTTTAGAAATGTGGCTGGACACAATTTGTCCCCAGAAAAGGCCACGGATTTTGGCCATTTTGACCCCCTTAGGATATGAATTTGGGATTTGGTGAAACATGGAGTTTTAAGAAAATTTTGGTACGGTCGTTTTTGCTTCAAATAGTTTTTGACTAAAAATGACACTACAATAGGTTTTTCGAGTGGTTTTCATTCGGTGTCCAAAACTGGGATTGAAAATCTGAACCCAGAATTAGTCTCGGGTTTTGTTAAAAATGGATGACTTAAGTTCTGAACCGGATCTTGGGCTCAACATGAAAGCTGTATAACACGTCGAAACGTTTAAGACGACTGCGCATGTTTTAAAAATTTGACCTTTTCGGGTCTCAAACAGAGCCATTTTTAAAATGACATAAAACTGAAATTTTTATAAAAACTAGGCATAATAGCCACGGGTTTAGTAAGATTAGGACCCGTTCCAGTTAGATTTAAGCTCCGAGTTGAACATGATAATTGTTCATCTCGTCGAGGATGAAAAATTTCGTGTTTGCCAAATTTACAAACAAAGTCATTTCGATCAAGTTTCAAAACAGTTTTCGAAAATGGTTCAAAAACCATCTTTTAATACAAACACAAAAATGTGTTCTAATCCTTTAAAAATAAAAATGGTTTTCATAAAAACGTTCCCCATCTTCCAATGGGGTGGCAAGAGGACGGTTTCAAAATAAATAATTTTCCCAAAAATTTTATAAGACAACAAAAAACGATTTTATTAAATAACCAAAACAGTGTGGGTAGCCCGGTAGGCTACCACACCCAAATAAGCAAAGTAACCCAGCCAGTTACTACACCAAGTTTATGTATAGTAACCCAATAGGCTACTTAGTTAAGAATGCGCAAGGTAACCGGTCAGTTAACTGGTCGGTAATCGAACAATACTGTGAGAAACAATGATTAATCTGTCAAGAAGACAATTAATCAAACACGATGGAAGTTAGACACCAAATTCCCAAAGTAGGCCAGTAGGGTACCGATGGGCCTCAGTACCACATAGAAACGCAAGTTATAGTCACTAACAAAAATAGTGAGTTAAGAACGACAGTAATTAATTTATTGAGTAATAAATTAATTAACCACATATAGAGAAGTAAACTCTCGAGATAGAGAGCGAGTTAGTACCGATGGCAATCAGTACCAAATGATTTTATCTACTGTAGTCACTAACAGTATTAGTGACTCAACAAGAGCGTTAATGAGATGCGTTATAGATGACAGGTGGTAACCTGTAAATTGACAAGGTGAGAGTACAAGTTTGCATGCAAACTAGGTAAGTACAACTCCGCCTACGGCATGAATGAAATGAATTTAAAATGATGTTTTTACATTATGTTAAGTACGTATGCCTATCATGCACACGATGTTACACAGCATGCATAAAAGCATATAGTTTTACAATCGAGTAGATTGATGAAAGAACAAGTTAGATGCCACATATCCCTGCCGCGTAGGATTAGGGATAGCATAGAGAAGTATATGGCTAGGACAGATAAACAAGATGGAATTTAGTAAGCGTGTCATACTAGCCTTTTCAGTTGAAGAGGTTTTCAAGTTAAAGTAAGTTAAAGCAAAGTTGAGCATCCGTTGATGGCTCTTCAGCTATTTTGACCATGGGCGTTACTGATGGTCTGCGCGCACACGGTGTGACAACCGAGAAATTTCACTGTTCTCAGAAATCATGTATAACATATGTATACAATGATTTTTATGTGTATAACTGTAAAATATATGATTTAATACTATTTAGAACACAACGAAATGTTCTGACCATGCTAAAGTGAGTGTGATTAAGAATAGAAAATTTTACTGAACAGAAATCGGACACATTAAGCCTTTTTAGTTTCAAAAACCCTAGAAATATACTGTATGGCACTAAAAGATGAAATACTTACGGCATAGATTTTTAGTCAAACCGGAGTAAATTAAGGAAAATCGATCGCACGAACAGTCTTAGAAACTCATCTACGCGATTTCGGTGCAAAACCGTTCGGTTTGACTTTTGGTCAAAAAGTTGACACAAATAATTATGTGGAGTCAAAGATTATATGTGAAACATTGAATGGATGTAAAATTACATCAAGATCCAAGGGCTAGGGTTCAAAGTCACTTTGATTCAATAGGCTAGCATGCAAAGTCAACACAAAAAGTCAAAGAAAGCTTATCAAAATTTTAAGAGAATTCTAGGGCTAGATAGATGGCAGATTTTGGTTGGAAAATCAGGAAAAAAAAATCAGCCAAATTTTGATTCATTGCAAAACAGCCCTTAAAGGTTTCAAAAATTACACAAAAAGCTTGCAAAAATGCCCCCAAAACATTGCAAAAAAGGCCCCCAAAAGTTTGCTCTTTGGTCCCTCTTCATTTGGCCATTATACATATGGTTTAGCCATGAAAGAAACCAGAAAAAAAACTTTGTGTTTTCTATCCCTTAGTATCTGTGAGCCTTCCTTCCATTGCCAAGCCCTTTTCTTAAAAAATTTTTCACTAAAAAGTGTGTAGAATTCATCCCTAGCATCAAGAGATCAACAAAGCATGGTAAACCCTCTTTTTTTCAAGTTTTCTTCCCATTTCTTTTTGAAAAATCATGGGGTGTTTGGCTGAAATTGGAATGATGAAATTAAGGTTTTATGTTGCTTAATTTTGTGTAAGAAGTTGTTGTAATGTGAGAGAGGTGAAGATGAAGTTGGACTTGAAAAACACAACATTTGATGTTGTTTTTCAATAACAAAAACCGTGGCTACATACATGGTTTTGTGGTGATTTTCAAATTAAATTTTTGGTTATTTTAGTGTTGCAAATGAGTATGTTAGACAAGGAACATTAAAGAAGCTTGCAACACAAAATTTTGAATGTGTTTCAAGCATAAAATCCATAAGTTAGGGTTGTTAGATTTTGAATGATAAATTCAGTTGTTCATGATGTAAAAAGAGCATTGATATGTAATGAAATCAAGAGATAAAAATGAAATGAAAACCAAATTTTTGTTTGATTTCATAAGGAAAATCCGTGACTTTCCATGGATAAAATGCATGAAATTGATGAGGAGTTAGGTTAGGTTTTGTGTTGTAATGGACATGTGTTGATGTGGAAAATGAGCAATGGAAAATGAAGTTTTGAAACAAAAATTTTGTTTAGGATTTTCCTAAGAAAACCGTGTGTAGGTTAAGGGTGAAAAGGGTTGTATTGGTGTGATGTATTATAGAATGAAACAATGTGGAGATGGTGAATTAAACCGGGCCTAAAAATGAGAAAGAACGGGTTGAAATCCTGTTAGAAATGAGTAGGTTTTAATGGAAAATTTTACATAAAATTAGGTTTGTGGTATAATATGTGGCAGGATAGAATAGATTAGATAGTTTTGAGGCGTTTCCTAAACGCTGAGAACCTAAAAATTAAGCAAAAACACTGCTGAAATTTTTAGGGCACTCGAACGGAATTTTAGGAAACAAGGGGTAAAATCAGGGTTAGGATTTGAAAACCCGAGCCCCTTAGGGACGTAAGCTTGAGGAAGGGCAGTGGACGATTTTAGAAGTAGTGAAATGTCCGTTTAAGGTCCCGAACGGTCAGAAAAACGAAAAACAACCCCAAGGGTAGGAATAGTAACCTGAGCATTTTGGTAAGAAATGTTGTAAAAACTTGGTAAGGCCTAAGAAAGATTATTTTATAATTTTTGAAACTAGAAAACCCAGTCAAAACGCTAAAATGAAAATTTTATGGTCTAGGGTCCCATCAGGGGTAAAATGGTTATTTTGACCAAAATTTTCTAAAATTTTAGAAAAAGACCATAAAAGCCTCAGAATGATTAAATTAAATTTTTAAAGGTCAAAATAAGGTTGTAAGTTAGAAAAACGAGGAAAAATCCCACTAGAGACAAAATGGTCATTTTGTCAAAAGTTAGGGGCAAAATGGTATTTTGTCAAGAGTTAAGAAAAGTGATATTAAGGCCAAGAATAGTATTCTAGGCTGTATAATAAATACAAAAATGAAAAATAAAACCCTAAACGAATAATTAGGGATTTAAAATAAGAAATTTTATATTTTCACAATATTTTAAATATGAAATGAATAGTAAAAATAACCGTGATTTATTTCAGTTATAGGGAATCAACAAAAAGGCAATAAAAGGATGTCGGTTGACCCAAGTGTTAGGAAATACCCTAAGCATTAGAGACATTTTGATGTATTTATTTTGAACTGGATAATAAAATTATATATAGAGGTTACTCATTATATTGCTATATGTCCTCATTTTATTTACATGTTAAAGTAAATGTAAGCAAATATGGCTCCCTGACTGCTTGTGTTAAACTGTTAGAACGTTGCATGCAATGGACTTTTGTATACGAGAAGACAATGTTCTAAAGTTAGCGGTCTAAACTATGGTCTGTAGTCTATGGGGTTAGACCGAGCATCTAACTCATGTTAAGACTATTATGTTGTTTAAAGCCTTAGAAGGGACGGTTTGTCTTGACTGTTTGGAGCTGGACTCCCAAGTAGAGACATAGATATGTTACTTGGTGGTGAGATATTAGACTGGGACTAAAGCGTGATTGATCTACGAAGTCCGCTTTGAGTGGATCGATCTGCTTTTGACGTTCATTATGCAGTAACCTTAATCCTGAGTAAAAGGACAGCTTCATGTATATGACTTGTGTACTTTGATGTTCCAATGGCTAAAGCGTCTCAGAGGTAGTAAGCTTATAGACCAGTTCGTTGGGTACATGACTTGTATACGATGAAGGGTTCGTTTACAGATATCGGAATCATAGCTCTAATGAGGAGTTAAGGGTATCCTCTTAAAGGCATTATACTGAATGTGAAAATGGACAAGGCCTTGGGTCATCTGCTGGGTGGATGAATTCTTATTCACATATGGTGAATAATCATTTTCTTTATTCGGTAGTATAATGGAACTTTAAGATAGCCTGATCAGTAGGATTAAACGGACTTTGGCCTAAGGCTGATCATGGGTATCATATGAGGGTTCTGCATACATGACAAGGTCATTGGACGATAGCTTGTCACAGGCTTATGTAATACGGTATATAATTGGGAGTTCAGTTTCAGGTTTATAGTGGTGTGACTTTGAAATTCGTGATCATATGATTGAGTTGTTAGGTAAAAGAATGATGATCATACGGATTTGCGGGAGCCCAATTATATATGTCCAATCAGTCCCTCTACTAGCTCCACATAATTCCTTAAAGTTTGGCAAATTGATTTGTGTATGCTGTTGGCTAGTTTATTATACATGGATGGTGATGACATAGGATTAGGATGGTAGACAAGATTCTCTCCGGTTGGATTCAGATTTTGTTTTGGATAATAGAGTACACAATTATTCGAACTCCAAATAAAGTTACCATGATTTTATTTGAGATTGGATTGGAGTTGTAGAAAATTATCCATGAGAACAAGAATTTGAAACACAACTGTTTTGTGGATTTTGAAATTTGAATTTTGAAATTTGAAATTTAAAATTTGAATTTGAAATTTGAATTTGAAATTTGAATTTGAAATTCGAATTTGAAATTTGAATTTGAAATTTAAATTTGAAATTTGAAATTTGAAATTTGAAATTTGAATTTGAAATTCAAATTTGAAATTTGAAATTCAAATTTTGAATCACAGTCCAAGTGGGATTCGAATTTGTTGTGGTAAATCCACAAGGATTGAAATTCGAATTTGAGTTGGATATGGGGAGGATAATCTTGTTAGAATCCGACTTGAATTTTGAATCCAAATCCTAACTAATGATGGACGAAATTTTGAGGATTATCCTCAATGATTTTCGAATTTTTTGTGGATAAGGTTCAAGGAAAAATTCAAGTTTCAATCCCAGTTGAATTTGAATTCTCTCCTCCCAGAAAGTGGACGAAATTTAGGAGTGAATCTATTAGGAAAAATTAGGTTATTTTGGATAAGGATGAGATAAGATTCTAGCTTGAAAATCCTAGTGGAATTTTGATTCTCCCTTATCCAAAAGTGGCCGAATTTTTTGAGGAGATTTTCTCCTTAGAATTTTCAGATTTTTTGGTTGAAAAAGGGAGATTAAATTTTAGTTAAAATCTTGTTTAGATTTGGATTGGATTTATCTTAAAGTGGCCGAATTTTATTGTTGGGATTTTCCCTTGGAAAATTCAGATTTTATGCTTGTGGATAAGGAGAATATCTTCTCCTAATCCAATTCGAATTCAGAGAATCACCTCATGCAGGTCTATAAATAGAGGTCCTGCCACTCCAGTTCTCTTAGACCACAGACTCTCAGGTGAGCAGGCTTATTGTTGCACAACCCACCGTGACAATAAGTTCTTTAGAGATCTGGGTGGTCGGAAGAAGACTAGCAGTGCTAGCATACTGATCGAGGTTCAGAGTGCCCACACACTCAGCCATTTGGGAATTGGAGAATAGTAGAGAAGGCTAGTTGGTTGAAGCCCTCCGGTCATTCTCCTCCTGCAGATTGGCATCCTTAAGGTATGAGTTTTAATTGTTGTTGGTTTATTGTATATGGCATCATGAGATATTTAACGATCTGAAAAATTTTTATTATTCCGCTGCACCACTCTAATACGTTTTTACCGATTTGTTTTCCTACACCAAGGAAGGAAACGCTAGCAAAATATCTATAAGTCCAGACATTTATTTGTCTGTAACATGAATTTACTTAATATATTTATATGTTATGTATGACATGTAAATAAGTATCAAGGTGCTATATGCACACTAACGTGGTAAACAAAATAACCACAAATAAAGTATGTAATGTAAAAGTGCTCCAGGCCCAAGAGGGAGCAATAATGCCTCGGGTTAGGAACCACATGAAAGACGATAATGAAACCAATACTGGTGTACCGGCCTCCCTCAGAGGTGGAGGTTCCTCATGTTATATTATGTTATATCAAGTTCATGTAGACTGAGAGGATTGACCAGTGGGTCACTCCCCAGAGTCCCTCTCAGTCATGTACACACTACGGTATGACCAATCATGGGATCCAACACCAGAACTTAATGCAAGATAAGACCTAAGACTTAAGATTGTTATAATTGAGCATAATATGTACTAACTTTATGTGTAACATCTTAGGTCAAAGTCAACATGAATAGTATCGATTAAAGTCAACTTTACTATTTATGGTCAAAAGTCAGAGTTACTGCTCATGTTGAATAGTACTTTTTATGATTTTAAGTTTTATGTTTGAGTATTTATAATTGAACTTACTGAGCCTACCGCTCACAAATTTATTCATGTTGCAGGTAAGAAGCCTGTACACTAGAAGATAGTGGATGGATGAGGAGTGGGATCTACATCTGTCGTCAGGGCTGGGCGAGGGGAATGGTCCTGCTGATGTTTTCCGCTGAGCAGTTTTGAGACTTGTTTTGAGATATTGTATCATGATGTAAATTAAGTACGACAAAGTATGTTATGTATTTTAGTATATACTTTATAATGTTCTATGTTTTCCCAGTTTCAAGTTTGGCTTAAAAAAAAATAAGTTTCCCAATTTTCATGATAAAAATTAAGTTTAAAATACGAATAGTAAATAACAAAAACAAGTTACAAGTAAGTTGCTAGCGACCCAATGAGGTGACAGCCTATCATAGTGGACTCCAAAGCTCTACTATGCCAGTTTTGTTAGCCTCCATGAAGGGCATGCCACCACAATTGGTATCAGAGCAGTTGACCATGTCCCTCAAGGCCTAATGTGCATCCCATTCATCGATCCAGGTAAGTTAAGTTTATTATTTTTACAATCAGAAAAATGTTTATTTACGTTAAGTGAACCTTATGTAAGAACTAGATGATGAGATCACCATACATCTGACCATATCCATACTAAGTTAGGGGTCCTCCTAGGGTATGGACAAGACCCATAATTAGGCAATCCCCACCCCAACGACCAACGGTACACTCTCCAGCACTTGCAAACCCTGCCACTCCATGAGCAGAGGCACTGACGATTACCAGGGCACCAACCCCTCCACCAGTACTCCGTCCACCACCAGTAGTAGTTGATGTCTGGTAGTTGGCGGACGAGACCATATCGGCACGAGAGTTTCTATCAGAGCTACCTAGGCTTTTAGGGCCAGCCACCTATTTTCGATGGAGGACATCAGTCAGCATAAGTACAGGATTGGCTGCACATGGTAGAGCTGATTTGCTGGTCCTGTGATATAGACCGAGATTGCTGGGTCATTCTTGTTGTGAGCACCTTCCAAGGAGATGCTCGAGTATATTGGGAGTATTGCGATCAAGATGCATTGCTAAGGCTTAATTGGGCCGATTTCTGCATGACCATGAGGCAATAATTTTTTCGAAGGAGCCCAGAGACGACTCCAGTTCCTCCAGCTATAGAGGAAAGTACACCACTACTAGCATTACCTCAAATAACAGACGTCAGGTTTTTTATTCATAGAACCGAAAGATTTCAGATGACGCCTCGGGATACGGTACTTACATATGCGGTGCAATTTGAAGAGAATGTTGTTAAAAGGTGCCCGCTCCCAAATTTTTCTGATGAAGATTTTCGTGAAATGTTCTGGAAGGGACTCACCATAGAGTTGAAATAAAGGGTGAGCCTACTCCATTCCATTACTAGGCGTGAGTTTGTCGCTAGTGGCATTAGAGCTGAAAGGGCGTAGTTAAGGGACTGCATAGAAAAGCATAAATGGAAATAAGATCACGAGGAAGGGGTATTGACATGTTTATATGGACCACCACTGATGGCTAATGACCACAAGGCTGGTCCATCGCGACAAAGGACAAACATGACTCATGATCAGGGGACACCTACTGGGGATGACTCCGATGAAGACGAAGAAGACCTAGAGGAATTTCCATTAGGTCAACATGAATAGGAGAGTAAACTCTTGAAATATGTGTAAATACGTGTCCATATGTAAATATGTATATAGGTACGTATGTTTATGGGAAGTAAGAAGCTAAGAAAAATACAATCTAAATATTATAGTATATGTAAATGTTCATATATGATATGTATGATGCAAGAAATGCTATGAAATGAGATGAGATGTTTTGAAATGCTTATATTATGCAGTAAATGACATTTTTAAAATTTCTGCTACATTATCAAGTTATTTATGGAAAAATCTAACTCTTGATCATTGTGCAAGGCTAGAAGAAAGAGAACACCATGAGTGCACGAAAAGGACGACACCTTACCATAGTAGATAGAGTGGAGGAACTACAAGCCCTCCTAGAGCCAAATGAAAGAAAATGCTAAACTACGACAATGATTATCTGCCATGGAACAACGACAGGGCCAAGAAGAAAGCCACGCTTCACAAGCGGCAGAAACCATACCAGCAGTGCCGTCGGTTGTTCCAAAAGTCCAACAACCCCAACCTAGGGCCTTATATGAACGATTCAATCGGATGAAGCCACTGAGTTCGAGGTTTCAATTGATCCACTAGAGGCAGAGGAGTGGCTTTCTTCTCTGTAAATGATCCTTGAATTTATGAACTTGACTGACCAAGAAAAGATTCTATGTGCGTCCTTCGTACTGAGAAAGGATGCACGATTCTGGTGGGACATGGTGCGCATGAGGAGAGACGTCACCACAATGACTTGGGATGAATTTCTAGAGGAGTTTAACCAGAAATACTACAATCCAGCTACCCTATGCCCCCAACAAAAAGAAGTTACTGAATTAAAATACGGAAACTAGTCGGTGAGCGAAGTATGCTGAAGACTTGATTAGCTATCTTGGTTATGTCCTTATGTGGTGCCGACCGAAAGAGAAAAGATTCAGAAGATTATTGGCATGTTTAGGCCAGAGATATCTGCCCTAATTGATAGCAGCCCAATAAACCAACCTCAGTGGCAGACTGTGTAAGCCAAGCCCTCAAGGCTAAATATCACTTGCTCAGACAGAAGGAAGGAAGAGAGAAAGTCTGGGAGGCAAAGAAAAAGGAAAAGATCCTAGCAAAGTTTGCATAAGTAGGGATGCAGACTGGACAAGGCAGTAGGTCCGGTCAGAATCGACCCAATCAGTCCAACACTCAAGGCTCCCAACAACAGCAGGGCAAAAGAAAAGGAAATTTTTTTGGGAATAGAAGCGAAGATAGCCGCAATCAACAACGGAGGACCAATCAAGGCACATGACCGAGTTTTTTCATGTGTGCCACGTGTGAAAAAGGCATCCAGGCCAGTGCCGATTTGGCACTAATACATGTTATTAGTGCGGATGAGAGGGCCATTTTGCTAAAAATTGCCCGATGAATCGCCAGAATACCTCAGGGTCGATGCAGCAGCGCTAGCAATATCCTCCACGCCCATAACTGCCTCAGGCTCATGCTTTACAGGGAAGGATTGAAGGGCCTTCAATAGTACCTCCAACCTGTCCAGAACTTCAAGAGCAGACCCAACGAGTAGATGCTCATGTTGCCATCTTCACCAAAGAGGATGCTGAAGCGGGGACATCCAATGTGATTACAGGTTAGCTTTCTGTATTTAACACGTGGCATGCGTCCTTTTTGATTCAGGAGCTACACATTACTTTGTATCTCAGAAATTTGCTGACAAGTTAGAATATGCTAAGGACCCTATGGGAATGACTTTTAAAATAGCTCTACCTTCAAGAGAAGTGATGTTGTCAAATTACTGGTTACGCCATGTGCCAGTAATTATGGCAAATAGGGAATTATATGTCGATTTGATCATAATGAAGATCGTCGACTACGATGATCCTAGGAATGGATTTCCTAGGAAAATATGAAGCCACAATCGATTGTCGGAAGTGAAAAATAGTCTTTCGACCAGATGAGGAAGAGAGTTTTGAGTATGTCAACACGTCTCGTCAATCGAGGAAGATGCTGATCAGTGTAATGAAAGTTAAGAAGTTGATAGCTAGTGACTGTATGGGATACCTTACATATGTGACAAATGCGATAGAGGATAAGAAATTACAACCGAAAGATGTTCCAGTTGTCAATGAATTCCTCGATGTATTCCTTGAGGAATTGCCAAGATTGCGTCTAGAAAGGGAGATTTCGTTCAAGATCGATATTATGCCAGGGATTGCTCCAATATCCAAAGTGCCGTATCGTATGACCCTAGTAGAATTGAAAGCACTGCAGGTGCAGTTAAAAGAATTGCTTGACAAGGGATTTATTCAACCAAGCTACTCCCCATGGGGTGCTCTGATTCTATTCGTTAAAAAGAAGGATGGAACTCTGTGGGCCACCCGACTAGCTCGAGTCGTCCACTCTCTTTCTTTCTTTCTTTCTTTCTTTCTTTCTTTGCTCTTTAGTTTCTCTGACTTACTTGCTTTTCTTTAAAAGATTAGAATTTGAAAAATCATTAAATTTTTTTTTTATAAAATACTTGCGGTCTTGTTTTCTTGAAAATACTAAACACACGTCATTACATAAGTATATCTTTAAACTTACTTCACTTTATACATAACACACTTGTCTTGTCTTTATACATTTATACATATAGTCTTGTACTGCACTTTTTTTACAGCGGATAGTTTGCGTAGCGGATCTACAACCCGTCCATGATACTGTGGGAATCTGCCTGCCAGTCCCTTTTTCTCTCTCTCTTCATAATGTAGGTTGTTTACCTTTGTTACCTACATCACGAACAGACTAGTGAGCTAGAGCTCAGTAAGTACAAACATACAAGTAAAACATGAATTATGCCTAACACTTAGGCTTAGTCTATTATGTGTGTCTATTTTTTGTCCTTGTGCTTTCTTCGTTCTTTCATTCTACTTTGTCATTTCTTTCTTTCCTTTTCTTTTTCTTTTCTTTTCTTTATCTTTCACTTGAAGGCCCGTGGTTGGACGTACCTAATGCAGGCAGACTAGTGAGGGAGAGGGGGAGTGACCCACTAATCGACCCCAAGGTCAATCTTAACTCTACCACACTTGGGGTAGCACATTAAGCCATTAACTACCACACTTAGGGTAGCACCACACACTGGGGTGGAGGCTATCTTTAAAACCTTACACGGGGGGGCCGGTATGCCAATCTTACATTTTCAGTCTTATTATCTTGCTTACATTTATCTTTCTTTGCGTTAGCATTTCATACTTTTCTAACCTGGTGAGCACGTTAGATTATTATAACATCATCACACACATATATATATATACACATAATGCTACAGTAAGTCAGTTCGTGAGTAGATATGTAAATGTCTGTACTTACAGCGTTTATGCTAACGTAAGCTTTCTTGAATCCTTTGGAATCCTGTGCCTGTCTCCGGTCGGGTTTCCTATAATTGAAAGGTCATTGGTTAATTACCCATTTACTAAAGAACTTTTGTTTTACTAAAAGCTAAACTTAGGCTTTTAAAAACTTAATTCAAGCCTTAGGTTAGTATTTAAAGCCTAAACAATCCGATTTAGACCTTCCTGGAACCTCTTTGTACAATTACCATCTTGCCCTAAACTTTTGGCAATATTACCGTTTTGCTCCTAGTAGGGTTTTTCTCCGTTTATTAGGCTTAAATTTTAATTTTGACCTTTAAAATCCTGTTTAGACTCTTCTGGGGCTCTAACGATCTTTTCCGAGCTGTTCAGAAATTTTGGTCAAAATGATGAATAGTAACTTTGACCACGTAAAGTACTATTCATCATGAATAGTAATATTAACCTAGGTGAACATTTCTTTTTACTGCTTAAACTGACTTTTCTAATCCCAAAAGTCATAAAATAACCTTCTAGGAGGTTCAATGTTCCTCTTTTGACCTTCTTAAAAGTTTTGGTCGAAATGACCATTTTGCCCCTGACGGGACCTTAGACCGTAAAATTCGTATTTTAACGTTTTAACTGGGTTTTCTAATCCCAAAAATCATAAAATAATATTTCTTAAGTTTTACCAAGCTTTTACGACATTTCGTGCCGAAATGCTCAGATTACTATGTTAGGAAATGCCCTAAGCATTAGAGACATTTTGATGTATTCATTTTGAACTGGATAATAAAATTATATATAGAGGTTATTCATCACATTGCTATCTGTCCTCGTCTTATTTACATGTTAAAGTAAATGTAAGCAAATATGGCTCACTGATTGCTTGTGTTAAAATTGTTAGAACGTTGCATGCAATGGACTTTTGTATGCGAGAAGACAATGTTTTAAAGTTAGCGGTCTAAACTATGGTCTGTAGTCTATGGGGTTAGACCGAGCATCTAACTCATGTTAAGACTATTATGTTGTCTAAAGCCTTGGAGGGGACGGTTTGTCTTGACTGTCTGGAGTTGGACTCCCAAGTAGAGACATAGATATGTTACTTGGTGGTGGCATATTAGACCGGGACTAAAGCGTGATTGATCTACGTAGTCCGCTATGAGTAGATCAATCTGCTTTGGACGTTCATTGTGTAATAACCTTAATCCTGAGTAAATGAACTACTTCATGTATATGACTTGTGTACTTTGATGTTCCAATGGCTAAAGCGTCTCAGAGGTAGTAAGCTTATAGACCGGTTCGTTGGGTGCATGACTTCTATACGATGAAGGGTTTGTTTGCAGATATCGGAATCATAGCTCTAAGCAGTTAAAGGTATCCTCTTAAAGGCATTATACTGAATGTGAAAATGGACAAGGCCTTAGGTCGTCTGCTGGGCGGATGACTTCTTATTCACATATGGTGAATAATCATTTTCTTAATTCGGTAGTATAATGGAAATTTAAGATAGCCTGATCAGTAGGATTAAACGGACTTTGACCTAAGGCTGATCATGGATATCATATGAGGGTTTTGCATATATGACAAGGTCATTGGATAGTAGCTCGTCACAGGCTTACGTAATATGGTATATAATTGGGAGTTCAGTTTCAGGTTTATAGTGGTGTGACTCTGAAACTAGTGATCATATGATTGAGTTGTTCGGTAAAGAATGATGATCATATGGATTTGCGGGAGCCCGATTATATATGTCCAATTAGTCCCTCTACTAGCTCCACATAATTCCTTAACGTTTGGCAAATTGATTTGTGTATGCTACTGGCTAGTTTATTATGCATGGATGGTGATGACACAGGATTAGGATGGTAGACAAGATTCTCTCCGGTTGGATTCAGATTTTGTTTTGGATAATAGAGTACACAATTATTCGAACTCTAAATAAAGTTGCCATGATTTTATTTGAGATTGGATTGGAGTTGTAGAAAATTATCCATGAGAACAAGAATTTGAAACACAACCGTTTTGTGGATTTTGAAATTTGAATTTTGAAATTTGAAATTTGAAATTTGAATTTTGAAATTTGAAATTTGAATTTTGAATTTGAAATTTGAATTTGAAATTTGAATTTGAAATTCGAATTTGAAATTTGAATTTGAAATTTAAACTTGAAATTTGAAATTTGAAATTTGAAATTTGAAATTTGAATTTGAAATTCGAATTTGAAATTTGAAATTCAAATTTTGAATCACAGTCCAAGTGGGATTCGAATTTGTTGTGGAAAATCCACAAGGTTTGAAATTCAAATTTGAGTTGGATTTGGAGAGGATAATCTTGTTAGAATCCTACTTGAATTTTGAATCCAAATCCTAACAAATTATGGATGAAATTTTGAGGATAATCCTCAATGGAATTTCGGTTTTTATGGATAAGGTTCAAGGGAAAAATTCAAGTTTCAATCCTAGTTGAATTTGGATTCTCTCCTTCCCTGAAAAGTGGCCGAAATTATGGAGGAAATCTCCTAGGAAAATTTGGTTATTTTGGATAAGGTTGAGATAAGATTCAAGCTTGAAAATCCTAGTGGAATTTTGATTCGCCCTTATCCTAAATGTGGCCGAATTTTTGGAGGGAAAATCTTCTAGGAAATTTCGGATTTTTTGGTTGAAAAAGGGAGATAAAATTCTAGTTAAAATCTTGTTTAGATTTGGATTGGATTTATCCTAAATAAACCGAATTTTATTGATGGGATTTTCCTATGGAAAATTCAGATTTTATGGTTATGGATAAGGGAGAATATCTTTTCCTAATCCAATTCGAATTCAGAGAATCACCTCATGCAGGTCTATAAATAGAGGTCCTGCCACTCCAGTTCTCTCAGACCACAGACTCTCAGGTGAGCAGGCTTATTGTTGCACAGCTCATCGTGACAATAAAGTTCTTTAGAGATCTAGGTGGTCAGGAGAAGACTAGCAGTGCTAGCATACCGATCGAGGTTCAAAGTGCCCACACACTCAGCCATTCGGGAATTGGAGAATAGTAGAGAAGGCTAGTTGGTTGAAGCCTCCGGTCATTCTCCTCCTGCAAGATTGGCGTCCTTGAGGTATGATTTTTAATTGTTGTTGGTTTATTGTATATGGCATCATGAGATATTTAACGATATAAAAATTTTTATTGTTCCACTGCGCCACTATGATATGTTTTTACTGATTTATTTTCCTACATACTATTCACCCAACTCTCGGGTGGTACTATTCCGACCCTCATGGTCGTTTCTCGTTTTTCTAACCGTTCAGGACCTCAAATGACTATTTCACTAGTTATGTAATCATTCCTTATTCTCTTCTCTAGCTTAGGTTCCCGAGAGGCTCGGGTTTCCAATTCCTTATCCTAACCTTACCTATCGTTTCCTAAAATACCCTTCATGCTGTTATAAAAATGTCGGCAGTATTTCCGCTAAAATTATAGGTTCCCGACGTTTAAGTAACGCCTCAAAACCATCTATCCTATCCTAACCTGCCGCGTACTATACCACAAACCTAATTTTATGCAAAAGTTATAAACTTTTTATGTAAAATTTTCCTTTAAAACAACATCGTTTCTAACGGGATTTCAACCCGTTCTTTCTCATTTTAAAGTCCGGTTTAACACATCAATTCCTCTTCATTACCTTCCTTAACATGTCACATAATTACAAACTTTTTGTCCCTTAATTCATACACGCTTTCTTAAGAAAACATAAAACAAAATTTTGTTTCAAAACTTTATTTGTCACCATTAAACTTTCCACATCAATACATGTTTATCACAACACAAAAACTAAACTAATCCATTAAAATTTCATGCATTTTCTCTTTGGAATCCCACGGCTCCCACTTAGGTATCTAACACAAAATTTCATATTTTATGTTCTCTTCCTTTTCTCATCAATTTCCCACATTAAACTTCATTATCAAACCACTAGAAATCAAAGCTTGACATAAATTTTTCATTCACCAATATACATATTCACATACACGGTTTCATCTAACCACCATGAGCAAACTTTTTGTTCTTGTTTCCAAAATTAACCAAACTTCATTTCCATGCTTTTCTTTATCTCAAAAACATATCAACATGCAAACACAACAAATTTGATGCAACCATTTTCCATTTCTACACATGGTAACCACGGATTTTGCTTGAAAAACAAGCACTAAAGTTGATGTTTTTCAACTCTATTTCATCACTTTCCTTTATCACCCTTTTTCACATGATTTATAACAACAAAACCATCAAATAAAATCTGAAATTTCAACTTCAAAACAGCCTATATCCCACACGGTTTTGCTTGGAAAAAGAAGAGAAAATCATGCAAAAATGAAAGCTTACCTTGCTTTCTGGATTTCTTGTTGCTAGGGAGGTATTTTGCACACTTTTCTTGAAGAAAACTTGAAGAAATTTTCTTGTTCTATGGGGGAGGGATACACAGCAGCAAAGAGGGCTGAAGAACTAGTATTTTTCTGATTTTTCCCTTGCCAAAACCGTGCACTTTTGAAGCCAAAAAGGAGGGACTAAGTTGCAATATTTTTAGGGACCTTTTTGCAAGCTTTTTGTGTAATTTTTCAAACATTTAGGGGCTGTTTTACAATTAAATGAAATTGGGCAGATTTTTTTTCTGATTTCCCCATGAAAAACCGCCACTTAACAAGCCCTAGAAGTCTCTTGAAAATTTGCTAAGTTTTCCTTGACTTTTTAGGTTGACTTTGCATCCTAACCATTGGATCAAAGTGGCCTTTAACCCTAACCCTTGGATCTTGATTTATCCATACATCCATTCAAAGTTTCACATTCAATCTTTGACTCCACATAATTATCTTGATCAAACTTTTTGACCAAAAGTCAAACCGAATGGTTTTGCACCGAAATTGCGTAGATGAGTTTCTGAGGCTGTCCGTGCGATCAGTTTGCCTTATTTCACTGTGGTTTGTCTTAAAATCAAAACCGTAATTTTTCATCCTTTAGTGAACTTAGTTTACTTAAGGTAATCTATTGGGGTTTTTGGTTTCTAATTGACATCCTTATTTCTCTAAAAATGCCAAAATTTCGGAGAAAGTGCACCGAAGGACTTTTCTACCCTTCCGTGCTATTAGTTTCATCTAACTCAATCTATAAACTTTTAAAAACCCTAAATCACTTATATTATCTTACTTTTTCTTTAACTAGCCTTTGCTTTTTATCTCTGCTATTCGGATACCGAAAGCACTCCATTTGAAGCATTTAGGTCTGAAATTACTTTCTCAATCATAAACTGTATTCTTTGATCATTTTTTTGTTTGGAGATTTTAAATCCTCCAAAACATTTATTGATTTCTATTAACACTATTATTTGTTTATTTACAAATACAGTGTTCTCATACATTTTTATTCACAAAAATCTTAGAAAAACCCTAATTTAACATAGGTAACACTATTGAAATTCTTGGGATCGTCACAAACTCTTCGGATGTGTATAGATTACAGAGAGTTGAATAAGGTTACCATCAAGAATAGGTATCTATTACCAAGGATTGATGACCTGTTCAACCAGTTAAAAGGAGCAGTGATATTCTCGAAGATTGACTTACGCTCGGGATACCATCAACTGAGGATTTGGGAGAGTGACATTCCCAAGACGGCGTTCAGAACTCATTACGGTCACTATGAATTTTTAATGATGCTGTTCGGACTAACTAATGCTCCAGCCGCATTTATGGATTTAATAAATAGAGTTTTAAAGGAATTTCTCGATAAGTTTGTTATCATGTTTATCGATAACATACTTACATATTCAAAGACTCATGAAAAGCATGAGGTGTAGGAAAATTAATCGATAAAAACGTATCAAAGTGGCGCAGCGAAACAATTAAAAATTTTTAGATCGTTAAATATCTCATGATGCCATATATAATAAACCAACAATAATGAAAACTCATACCTTAAGGACGCCAATCTTGCAGGAAGAGAATGACAGGAGGGCTTCAACCAACTAGCCTTCTCTACTATTCTCTAATTCCCGAATGACTGAGTGTGTGGGTACTCTGAACCTCGATCGGTATGCTAGCACTGCTAGTCTTCTTCCGACCACCCAGATCTCTAAAGAACTTATTGTCACGGTGAGTTGTGCAACAATAAGCCTGCTCACCTGAGAGTCTGTAGTCTGAGAGAACTGGAGTGGCAGGACCTCTATTTATAGACCTGCATGAGGTGATTCTCTGAATTCAAATTGGATTAGGAGAAGATATTCTCCCTTATCCACAAGCAGAAAATCTGAATTTTCCAAGGGGAAAATCCCAACAATAAATTCAACCACTTTAGGATAATTCCAATCCAAATCTAAACAAGATTTTAACTAGAATTTTATCTCCCTTTTTCATCCAAAAAATCTGAAAATCCAAGGGGAAAATCTCCACCAAAATTTCGGCCACTTTTGGATAAGGGAGAATCAAAATTCCACTAGGATTTTTAAGCTTGAATCTTATCTCATCCTTATCCAAAAAAACCGAAAATCTCCTAGGAGATTTACTCCAAAAATTTGGCCATTATCAGGGAGGAGAGAATCCAAATTCAACTGGGATTGAAACTTGAATTTTTCCTTGAACCTTATCCACAAAAATCTGAAAATTCATTGAGGATAATCCTCAAAATTTTCGTCCATATGGTTAGGATTTGGATTCAAAATTCAAGTAGGATTCTAACAAGATTTTCCTCTCCATATCCAACTCAAATTCGAATTTCATTCCTTGTGGATTTACCACAACAAATTCGAATCCCACTTGGACTATGATTCAAAATTTGAATTTCAAATTTCAAATTCGAATTTCAAATTCAAATTTCAAATTCAAATTTCAAATTCAAATTTCAAATTTCAATTTCAATTTCAAATTTCAAATTCAAAATTCAAATTCAAATTTCAAAATCCACAAAACAGTTGTATTTCAAACTCTTATTCTCATGGATAATTTTCTACAACTCCAATCCAATCTCAAATAAAATCATGGCAACTTTATTTGGAGTTCGAATAATTGTGTACTCTATTATCCAAAACAAAATCTGAATCCAACCGGAGAAAATCTTGTCTACCATCCTAATCCTATGTCAACACCATCCATGCATAATAAACTAGCCAATAGCATACACAGATCAATTTTGCCAAACGTTAAGGAATTATGTGGAGCTAGTAGAGGGATTGATTGGACATATATAATCTGGCTCCTGCAAATCCATATGATCATCATTCATTACCGAACAACTCAATCATATGATCACTAATTTCAGAGTCACACCACTATAAACCTGAAATTGAACTCCTAATTATATACCGTATTACGTAAGCCTATGACAACCTATCGTCCAATGACCTTGTCATCTATGCAGAACCCTCATATGATACCCATGATCAGCCTTAGGCCAAAGTCCGTTTAATCCTACTGATCAGGCTATCTTAAAGTTCCATTTTACTACCGAATTAAGAAAATGATTATTCACCATATGTGAATAAGAAGTCATCCACCCTGTAGACGACCCAAGGCCTTGTCCATTTTCACATTCAGTATAATGCCTTTAAGAGGATATCCTTAACTCCTCATTAGAGCTATGATTCCGATATCTGTAAACGAACCCTTCATCGTATACAAGTCATGCACCCAATGAACCGGTCTATAAACTTTCTACCTCTGAGACGCTTTAGCCATTGGAACATCAAAGTACACAAGTCATATACATGAAGCTGCCCTTTTACTCAGGATTAAGGTTACTGCATAATGAACGTCAAAAGCAGATCGATCCACTCAAAGCGAACTTCATAGATCAATCACGCTTTAGTCCCAATCTAATATGTCACCACCAAGCAACATATCTATGTCTCTACTTAGGAGTTCAGCTCTCGACAGTCAAGACAAACCGTCCCCTCCAAGGCTTTAGACAACATAATAGTCTTAACATGAGTTAGATGCTCAGTCTAACCCCATAGACTACAGACCATAGTTTAGACAGCTAACTTTAGAACATTGTCTTCTCGCATACAAAAGTCCATTGCATGCAACATTCTAACAGTTTAACACAAGCAGTCAGGAAGCCATATTTGCTTACATTTACTTTAACATGTAAATAAAATGAGGACAGATAGTAATGTAATGAATAACCTCTATATATAATTTTATTATCTAGTTCAAAACAAATACATCAAAATGTCTCTAATGCTTAGGGCATTTCCTAACATGAGGAGCATCTGAGAATTGTTCTTCACACTGCGAGAAGACATCAATTTCTTGGACACGTGGTGACAAAGGAAGGAATCACTATAGATCCAGCTAAGGTGGAAGAAATTAATGAGTGGCTTGCTCCTAAGAGTGTGATGAAAATACGCAGCTTTTTAGGACTAGCCGGCTACTACAGAAGGTTTGTGGAAGGGTTTGCACGACTAGCCACACCCCTTACTACTCTCACTCGTAAGGAAAAGAAATACAAGTAGACGCAAGAGTGTGAAAGAAGTTTTCAAGAATTGAAGAGACGACTGACAAGTAAACCCATTCTTACATTACCCACTGAAGGAGAAAAATTTACAATCTACAGTAATGCTTCAAAGATATGCTTGGGAGCTGTGTTAATGCAGAATGACAAGGTGATTGCTTATGTGTCACGCCAGTTAAAGGACCATGAGAGAAACTACCCCATGCATGACCTGGAACTTGCTACAATAGTGTTCGCACTCAAAATCTGGCGACACTATTTATATGGAGCTCAGTGCCAAATATTCACTAATCACCAAAGTTTGAAATACTTCTTCATGCAAAAGGAGTTAAACATGCGACAAAAATGATGGTTAGAGTTAGTGAAGGACTATGACTGTGAAATCCTTTACCATCCTGGATGTAAGGACCGCCCTATTCCTGTAACTTGAATTTCAATTAATGAGAAATTGAGGAATAATTTGATGCCATTTAGCGGAAATTTGCAGAACACGGTTAGGTAGACGGCCATGTAAGAAGCCGTGTATCAATCGAACTACAAAAGTGAGAAAGGCCATGTGAGTGAACATGGCCATGTAAGTGTGACACGATCAGGTACACGGCCGTGTAAGTGGCCGTGTATTGCTCGGGTTAATGGACGTGTAAAAGGTCGTGTTTCAGAATAGGGCCATGTTGAGGAATTTCAACTAGTACACGCCCGTGTCCGGAGTGTACATGCCCGTATTGCCCTGAACACGCTCGTGTAAGAACCCGTGTAGAACGTCGTGTAATGGGTAGAGAGCCGATATACAGACTCTCAAAATGTATGAAACCTAAGTAATTAAGTTGAAAAATACAATATAATTTCCAGTTGAATAGACTAAACAGATATAGTACTGTTTAGGTACTATTCATGGAGCAAAAGGGGGTAATCGATAGTGAACTCGGTCCACCCTATTATGTGTATAAGTGTATGAAATATGCAGTATCAGTAAACTGGTCTAGATGACCATTTTCTGACACAAGACTGGTGAATAGATTACCAGAACGCTGAGGCCAAACGTCTGAGCATAATAACGATAGAAACCCTGGCGGGGTACAATATCAAGAAAATGGTCCAGATGACCTATTCTCGTCTAGAAACTGACAAAATCGGAGTCAAAATGCTCAGGTTAGTTAGTTAGAATATAAAACAATGGATAGTAAATAGTGAAAAATGCAGTGTCAAGTTACTGGCCAAGATGACTTTAACTTGACTTAAAACTGATATATTCACAGTCAGCAGGCCCAATTTGGTCAATTAGGCACAAACTGTGAATTTTTATCTGAGAGATGCGCAATATCGGGAAGAGGGTCAAGATGACTTTATCTCCCCCCGAAACTGATATATTTAGACTCAGAATGCCCAAATTAGTCAATCGGGCACCTGACATGTTTTTCGAGATGGGATCAGACAGATCTCAAAACTAGTCCAGATGACCTTGGATGGGCATAATACTAATAAAATTAAAATCAGCATGTCTGAATTAATCTAGAAAGACTGTGTTGAAAATTTCACACCGAAATACCTCGGTTTGTGTGCGAAAGGACAACACAGTATAGGAAATGAATAGTAAATTGGTGTAGAATGGGCTCTTAGACAGTATAAATCGACTAGAAATCATTAGTACAAAAATCAGATTCAGAAAATCTGATTTCTAGGTGAAAATTAAAATACTACCGAGAAAGGACCGAAAACCACAGTAGAATACTGGACTGCGAAAAGAGCAACACAAATGAATTTTTAGCTACAAAAACGGTGTGCCCATTGGCTAGAAACCAGCTGTTTTCAACTGCTAAAAACCCCAAAAAGTGACAAATAAAAAATTGAGTAGGTTATGACACAAAAATATTAAACAAGTCACATTTCTCCATCACCTTACCATTACCGTTCCTTTCTCACCTACCCCATTAAATGGCCACAGGTCCCTTCTGATTTTGGGATTGAAATGGACAGGCTTTTATCCCTAATTTAGCTTAGGAAAAGCTTGATTAAGTGAGCTTAGGTTTGGTTAATGATTGCTTAAGTTTGCCTACAAAAGGGCGGCCATACCTTAGACTTTGGTTTCTTCATTTTCACACTCCAAAAATTTCAACTCATTCTCTCTCATTCTTCTAGTTGTAGCTGACCCCTCTAAGTCACCTAAGCCTCCATTTTTCAAGCCATAAATGATAACAAAAAATTTACCAAAAGCCAAGCTCTTCAAGCTTGTGCTAGGTGACTTCAAATCCAAGTCATTCTAAGTCTTTCAAGGGTAAGATTTCAAATCAATCTTTGTGCTTCGTAGATGTTGATTTGATTTGATAATAAGAGAAATTATTTTGGTGTTTCACTAGCACAAACTGACCCTTATTCCCTTGTTTTTCCACAGCCATTTTGGTCATCAAGTATTGGTTCAAAATCATGCATGGTTCAATGCACAAAGGTAACAATCGAAAACCCCATCTTTGGTGATTTAGTGATTCTAAGATTTTAATCAAGGCCATTTATGCACATTTGTTTATGCAAATGGTTTGTAATAAGTTTATTTTAAGCGCTTAACTTTTCATTTTTAAGTTTATGTGGTTGTGGTTGTGTTCCCATTATTTTACGAATGGTTGTGTGCAAATGAGAGCATGAACGTTTTTAGTGATTGGACACAATCTGTCCTCAAGAAAAGGCCACAGATTTTAGCTATTTTGACCTCCTTAGGTTCCAAATTTAGGATTTGGTAAAACATAATGTTTTAAGAAAATTTTTTTACCGTCGTTTTTGCATCAAATAGCTTTGGCCAAAAATGACACTACGATAGGTTTTTTGAGTGATTTTCACTCGGTGCCCAAAACTAGGAACAAAACTGGGAATAAAATCTGAATCCAGAAATTAGGCTCAGATTTTATTAAAAATGGAACTTCGGGCTCAACACAAAAGTTGTAGAACACGTCGAAATCTTTAAGAAGCCCTGCATATTTTTAAAAATTTGGCCATTTCTTGTAGGAAAATAAATTGGTAAAAACGTATTAGAGTGGCGCAGTGGAACAATAAAAATTTTTTAGATCGTTAAATATCTCATGATGCCATATACAATAAACCAACAACAATTACAACTCATACCTCAAGGACACCAATCTTGCAGGAGGAGAATGACCGGAGGGCTTCAACCAACTAGCCTTCTCTACTATTCTCTAATTCCCGAATGGCTGAGTGTGTGGGCACTCTGAACCTCGATCGGTATGCCAGCACTGCTAGTCTTCTACCGACCACCCAGATCTCTAAAGAACTTATTGTCACGGTAAGTTATGCAACAATAAGCCTGCTCACCTGAGTCAATAGTCTAAGAGAACTGGAATAACCGGACCTCTATTTATAGACTTATATGAGGTAATTCTCTGAATTCGAATTGGATTAGGAGATTGAAAAACTGAGTTTCTTGGCTACCCACGGGCCCTCCTTAAGATGCACCATTCGTCTTTACTCAGGAGTGTTTGGAAGCATTTAACACTCTTAAGGAGAAATTAACTAATGCCCCGATTATGGTCGCACCAGATTGGAACCTTCCGTTTGAATTGATGTGTGATGCCAGTGACTTCGCAGTAGGTGCAGCACTGGGACAGTAGAGGGACAAGCACTTTCAGCCCATCTACTATGCTAGCAAGACTTTGACGGACGCTCAAGAGAATTATACAACCACCGAAAAAGAATTGCTAGCTGTCATTTTTGCATTTGATAAATTCAGATCTTATTTAATTTTATCCAAAGTCATTGTTTATACTGATCATTCTACATTGCGTTACTTGTTAAATAAGGCAGATGCCAAGCCCAGATTGATCAGGTGGATTTTGTTGTTACAGGAATTTGACTTGGAAATTAAAGATAAGAAGGGGGCTGAAAACCTAACAGCAGACCATCTTTCGCGGTTAGAGAACCCGAATCTAGAAAAGCTGGCAGAAGGGGACATCGATGATGCATTCCCTGAAGAACATTTATACCATCTGACAGAGGTAAGTGCAGGTGAAGTCCCTTGGTTTGCCAATTTTGCTAATTATTTGGCTGCTGACATCCTTCCTAAAGGGCTTTCTCATCAGCAAAAGAAGAAATTCTCTTCTGATTTGAAGAATTACTTTTGGGAGGACCCCTACTTGTTTAAGATCTGTGCAGACCAAATCATTAGGCGATGTGTTTCACAATTGGAGGGATGGAAGATTTTGCAACACTGTCATACCGGCCCGGCAGGAGGACATTACCATGCTAATAGGACAGTGTAGAAGGTACTCGAGTCAGGTTTTTATTGGCCTACTTTGTTCAGAGATGCCCAAAGGTACGTAGCGTTGTGTGGTAACTGTCAGCGATCAGGTAACATCTCCCGCCGGGATGAAATGCCCCAAAATTTCATTCTTGTTTGTGAGGTTTTCGATGTTTGGGGCATTGACTTTATGGGTCCTTTTCCAGTCTCTTTTGGGAACAAGTACATCTTAGTTGCAGTGGATTATGTGTCTAAGTGGGTTGAAGCCCAAGCTTTACCAACAAATGATGCTAGGGTAGTCGTTAAGTTCCTAAAAAAGTTATTCTCTCGATTTGGCACACCTAGAGCAATCATTAGTGATAGGGGCACACACTTTCGTAATGCACAGTTCATCAATGCACTAAAAAAATATGGTGTTACGCATAGAGTTGCAACCCCTTACCATCCACAGACTAGTGGCCAAGTTGAGGTGACCAATAGGGACTTGAAAAGAATCCTAGAAAGAACTGTAGAGCATCATAGGAGAGATTGGTCCATCAAATTAGATGATGCTCTATGGGCCTATAGGACGGCATACAAGACAGCGATAGGGACTACACCATATAGGCTAGTTTATGGAAAAGCATGTCACCTACCAGTGGAATTTGAGCACCAAGTGTATTGGGCAATTAAGTTCCTTAACTTTAACTTGGATGTTGCAGGAGAAAAGAGGAAAATCCAGATGAATGAGTTAGAGGAATGGCGCTTGATGGCCTATGAGAACGCGAGGATATACAAGGAGCGAAGCAAGCTATATCATGACAGGAGGATCAAACAAGGGAAAGAATTCAGTGAAGGAGATCAAGTGTTATTGTATAATTCTAGGCTGAAATTATTCCCAGGAAGGCTCAAATCCAGATGGTCAGGTCCCTTTACGGTCAAGCAAGTTTTCCCGTACGGTACCGTTGAAGTAATGCATCCAGAAAAAGGCACGTTCAAGGTGAATGGACATCGCCTCAAGTTGTTCCTAGGGGGAGAGTTTGATAACTCTCAAAGGGAGGAGTTCAACCTTCATATCGACTAGTGGATGAAAGTGAATGCGTCAAACTAAAGACGTTAAACAAGCGCTTCTTGGGAGGCAACCCAAGGGTTTTCTTTCTTGTTTCACTTATTTCATGTTTTCTTTACTCTTAATTTAATTTTCGTTAGGTTTTGATTGCCCTTAGGTTTTAATTTCCATTAGGCTTTAGTTTCTTGTTACTTTTTGTTTTTATTCTTTTGAAAAAAAAAATCCATAAAACACGCCCTTGAACACGCCCGTGTTAATGGGCGTGTCTGGGGCCGTGTGAAGTTTTGCTTGTCAGGTACACGGGCATGTTTACGAGGGGAAAAATAGGAGTCAACGTACCGATATTTACACGGGAATAGCCACGGCCGTGTTTATGGCCGTGTAAATTCAAATTAGGCACGCCTGTGTCTTTGCCGTGTTAACACCCGTGTCCGGGAGAAGGAAATTGAACAATTCTGTACAGAGGAGTACACGGCCTTAAACACGCCCGTGTTATGGGCCGTGCTCATCCCCAGGTAAGTAACATGCCCGTGCCTCGGCCGTGCAACTGCCCGTATTCCTTTATTTTTCTCGACACGGCCCGATACACGGCCGTGTATCTAGGCGTGTCGAGGCATTATTTATACGAACGGTTGCTGGAAACACGACTGTTTCATTCACACACGCCCCCTTTCTCCGAAATCCGAAGTTCCACCAAGAAATCGCGCTGATCTGTGCACGAAAAGCCGGGTAAGCCTAATTCTAACGGATTATTTGATAAACACCCTTTAGGAATTAGATTTTTTTTTCGAAGAATAGTTGGGTATTTCGGGTGAAATTTTCTCTTCCTTCTTCTTCGACTCACGGAAACGACGGTATGTATTCCTTCCTTCTTCTTTTTCGTTTGCTTTCATGATTTATGGGTTATTTGATGGATTAATAGCATGATTTGATAGAAGTGCTCTATGTTGCTTGATTGATTTCGTGCGGACATTGTGAACGGAGTGCACATTTTTCTTTCCGTCCAATGTGGTGCTCGGACGTTCTCACTAGTGTGCTAAATTTTCCTAACCCTTTTGCATGCCTGGAATGTGATTCAATCTTGTCTGCGGTTGAATATTGAAATGTGAATTTCAGAATAAGGCTTGAATTGTGCATACTTTCAGTTTATCTCTGTTATTCACTATGAATTTCTTTTGCAGGACCCCAAGTGCCACCATGACAAGACGTACTGAAGAAATCTAGCAGCGACAAAAGGAAGTTCCGCGGAAAAGGCAGAGGGGAGAGGCCTCCTCTCATGCGCAGCAACAACCACCATAACAACCTGGACTGCACCCACTGCTACAATTTCAGGCTCCAGCATTCCTTACGAGACTTGAGAGGCTATTGGAAAAACCTGCATGTCCCAGAAAACTCCTCACAACCTTAACTACAGTTGGGGGTGGTAGCTTTTCAATTGTCTCAATCTTAGCTCTATCCACCTCTATTCCCCTGCTCGAGATTTTATGGCCCAAAACTATGCCTTCTTGTACCATAAAATGGCACTTTTCCCAGTTCAAAACCAGATTAGTTTCTTCACACCTTTTCAGCACTCGTTCAAGGTTGTGGAGGCACGCATCGAAGGAATCGCCAAACACAGAGAAGTCATCCATAAACACCTCCATGATGTCTTCTATTAAATCATCAAAAATTGCCATCATGCACCTTTGAAAGGTGGCAGGTGCATTGCACAGCCCAAAAGGCATCCTCCTGTATGCAAATGTGCCATAGGGACACGTGAAAGTTGTCTTCTCTTGGTCCTCTGGTGCTATAGGAATCTGGAAATAGCCGGATAGACCATCCAAGAAGCAATAATACATGTGACCGCTAATCTCTCTAGCATTTGGTCCACAAAGGGCAGTGGAAAGTGGTCTTTTCGAGTGGCATCATTAAGCTTTCTGTAGTCAATGCACACTCTCCACCCAGTGACGGTTCTCATGGGAATCAGCTCGTTCTTCTCATTAGGTACCACCGTCATTCCCCCCTTCTTTGGAACTACCTGAATAGGACTTACCCAAGCACTGTCAGAGATCGGATAGATCATACCTGCGTCAAGGAGCTTAATCACCTCTGCTTTGACTACTTCCTTCATCTTGGGATTGAGTCGCCGCTGGGGTTGCACCGATGACTTGAATTCATCCTCCATTAGGATTTTGTGGGTGCAAAATGAAGGGCTAATTCCCCTAACGTCCGAAATCTTCTAAGCGATAGCCCTTTTATGCTTCTTAAGTGCTACCAGTAACTTTTCTTTCTGATCTGTCCTCAATCCAGAGGCGATAATGACTGGTAGCTTTGAATCCTTCTCCAAAAAGGCATACTCGAGATGGGCTGGTAACGCTTTTAGTTCCAGAACTGGTGGGTCCTCGATAGAGGGTTTTAACCTCTTCTCTCCACTTTGTTCAATCTTTTCAAATTCTTTCTTTCTCACCATGAGCTCGCTAGCTTCCAAATGTGCTACTTGTTCCTTAATGCACTAATCATCGTCGTTTTCCTCCCTTCCTTGTACAAGGCATAGCTCCAAAGGGTCATTATGGACCAATTCCTATAAACGATCAGAAACGACAATATCAGTAGAGTCAAGATAGTAACACGTATCATCCTCTTCAAGAGAATGTCTCATGGCATTATGTATTTTAAAAGTTACCTCCTCATCCCCAACCCTAAGGACTAGCTTACCATCACTCACATCTATAATGGCTCTAGCAGTAGCTAAAAAGGGTCGATCTAGAATAAGGGGTACCTCAATGTCCTCATCCATTTCAAGAATGACAAAATCCACAGGGAATATAAACTTATCTACCTTAACCAACACATCCTCAATGATGCCTTTAGGGTATTTAACTGACCTATCGGCTAACTGTATGCTCATCCTAGTTGGTTTAGGCTCTCCCAACCCCAGTTTCTTAAACATCTTGTAAGGCATCAAATTAATGCTAGCTCCCAAATCTGCTAATGCCTTATCAACTGATAAACTACCAATGAGACACGGAATAGTAAAACTCCCTGGATCTTTTAATTTCTTGGGCAGCTTGTTTTGCACAATGGCTGGCGCCACTGATGATGCAATAAGGCTGAGGCTGTTTCCTTTTTCTTTAAGGAAGAGGGCTAAGCAGTGGCTGAATTCTCTGCCGAGAGGTTCTATTACTACATGGGACCAAATGACAGAGAAGTTTCTGTTGAAATACTTTCCACCTGCGAAGACTGCCAAACTAAGGAATGATATCTCTTCCTATGCCCAGATTGATTCTGAGACACTTTATGAGACATGGGAGAGGTTTAAAGATCTTCTAAGGAAGTGTCCACATCACGGATTGCCAACATGGTTGCAAGTGCAAACCTTTTACAATGGGTTGAATCTGGCAACCAGGCAGATGATAGATGCAGCGGCTGGAGGAACATTGAATAACAAAACACCAGAGGCAGCCCAAGAATTGATAGAAGACATGGCCATGAACAATTACCAATGGCACTCTAACCGAGCGAAGCCTAGCAAATCCACTGGAATCTATGAAGTTGATGCAGTCACAGCCTTGCCTAGGCAAGTCGAAGCATTAAGTACGAAGATTGATGGATTATCTGTAGGCCATCAACCAGTTCAAGTCCTGCATTGTGACATGTGTGGGGGAGGACATGTGACTGAGGAGTGTCAAGGTTTATCAGCTATGGCTAGACAGACACTAGAGCATGTTGACTATATGGGTAATGCACCACGACCCCAAAACAATCCCTATAGCAACACATATAACCCAGGCTGGAGGAACCACCCCAATTTCTCTTGGGGAAATCAAGGACAACAAAGAAATAATCCTCCTCCGGGTTTTCAGCAACAACACCTGCCACAAGAGAAGAAGCCTAGCATGGAGGAATTAATGGCTAAATTTATTCAAACATCTGAAAGCCGATTCCAAGCCACTGAAACATCACTGAGGAACTAAGAGGCTTCTATCCATAACCTTGAGAACCAAATTGGTCAGCTGGCAAAGCTTGTGTCAGAGAGACAACAAGGGAACCTCCCTAGTAATACAGAGAAGAATCCAACAGAGCAGGTCAAGGCAGTTACCTTAAAGAGCGGTAAAGAACTACGAGTTGAGAAGAAGCCGCATGGTAAGGAAGAGAATGGCAAGTAATCTGAGGATAAAGGAAGGGGGATGGAAATCCTAAACCTGTGCAGGGTTTCCAACCTACTATCCCATACCCAGCTAAGCTAAAGAAGGATAAGATGGATGAGCAATTTGGTAAGTTTCTTGAACTGTTTAAGCAACTTCACATTAACTTGCCTTTTGTTGAAGCTCTTTCACAGATGCCAAAGTATGCAAAATTCTTGAAGGATTTGCTTTCAAATAAGAGGAAGTTAGAGGAGCTGTCAACAGTAACATTAAGTGAGGAGTGCTCAGTCATTGTGCAAAACAAGCTGCCCAAGAAATTAAAAGATCCAGGGAGTTTTACTATTCCGTGTCTCATTGGTAGTTTATCGGTTGATAAGGCATTAGCAGATTTGGGAGCTAGAATTAATTTGATGCCTTACAAGATGTTTAAGAAACTGGGGTTGGGAGAGCCTAAACCAACTAGGATGAGCATACAGTTAGCCGATAGGTCAGTTAAATACCCTAAAGGCATCATTGAGGATGTGTTGGTTAAGGTAGATAAGTTTATATTCCCTGTGGATTTTGTCATTCTTGAAATGGATGAGGACATTGAGGTACCCCTTATTCTAGGTCGACCCTTTTTAGCTACTGCTAGAGCCATTATAGATGTGAGTAATGGTAAGCTAGTCCTTAGGGTTGGGGATGAGGAGGTAACTTTTAAAATACATAATGCCATGAGACATTCTCTTGAAGAGGATGATACGTGTTACTATCTTGACTCTGCTGATATTGTCGTTTCTGATCGTTTACAGGAATTGGTCCATAACGACCCTTTGGAGCTATGCCTTGTACAAGGAAGGGAGGAAAACGACGATGATTCGTGCATTAAGGAACAAGTAGCACATTTGGAAGCTAGCGAGCTCATGGTGAGAAAGAAAGAATTTGAAAAGATTGAACAAAGTGGAGAGAAGAGGTTAAAACCCTCTATCGAGGACCCACCAGTTCTGGAACTAAAAGCGTTACCAGCCCATCTCGAGTATGCCTTTTTGGAGAAGGATTCAAAGCTACTAGTCATTATCGCCTCCGGATTGAGGACAGATCAGAAAGAAAAGTTACTGGTAGCACTTAAGAAGCATAAAAAGGCTATCGCTTGGAAGATTTCAGACATTAGGGGAATTAGCCCTTCATTTTGCACCCACAAAATCCTAATGGAGGATGAATTCAAGTCATCGGTGCAACCCCAGCGGTGACTCAATCCCAAGATGAAAGAAGTAGTCAAAGCAGAGGTGATTAAGCTCCTCGACGCAGGTATGATCTATCCGATCTCTGACAGTGCTTGGGTAAGTCCTGTGCAGGTAGTTCCAAAGAAGGGGGGAATGACGGTGGTACCTAATGAGAAGAACGAGCTGATTCCCATGAGAACCATCACTGGGTGGAGAGTGTGCATTGACTACAGAAAGCTTAATGATGCCACTCGAAAAGACCACTTTCCACTGCCCTTTGTGGATCAAATGCTAGAGAGATTAGCGGGTCACATGTATTATTGCTTCTTGGATGGTCTATCCGGCTATTTCTAGATTCCTATAGCACCAGAGGACCAAGAGAAGACAACTTTCACATGTCCCTATGGCACATTTGCATACAGGAGGATGCCTTTTGGGCTGTGCAATGCACCTGCCACCTTTCAAAGGTGCATGATGGCAATTTTTGATGATTTAAGAGAAGACATCATGGAGGTGTTTATGGATGACTTCTCTGTGTTTGACGATTCCTTCGATGCGTGCCTCCACAACCTTGAACGAGTGCTGAAAAGGTGCGAAGAAACTAATCTGGTTTTGAACTGGGAAAAGTGCCATTTTATGGTACAAGAAGGCATAGTTTTGGGCCATAAAATCTCGAGCAGGGGAATAGAGGTGGATAGAGCTAAGATTGAGACAATTGAAAAGCTACCACCCCCAACCGTAGTTAACGCTGTGAGGAGTTTTCTGGGACATGCAGGTTTTTATAGGAGATTCATCAAGGACTTCCCTAAGATTGCCAGACCCTTAACTCAGTTGGTGTTGAATAAAGAGCAAAGAAACTCAGTTTATTAAATCATTGACTTTAATGACTATGCCAAAGGAGAATTTAATGACTATGACTTTAATAAACTCAGTTGATTAAATCATTGACTTTAAAGGGTCCTCGAAATGAAAGAAGAAGAAGCAATTAGGGTTTAAAAGGATAAGAAAAGAAAATATATATATGTTTATTATTATTCTTATTATTTATTTTTTTTTTTGAAAATGAAAGTGTGCAATGTTGACTCTCAAACAGAAGAGCCATGTGAATTAGACGTAGGCTGTAAGAACTGCCCCATTCTTATAACCTAATTTCTATGTAATGAGAAATTGAGGAATATTTTGATGCCTTTTGTTGCATTTGAAGAACACAGTCAGTGTCATAATCGCAAAATTTTACTGTTTCTAGAAATTTTGTATAACCTGTGTACTCTATGATTCATGTGAAAAACTGTAAAATAAATGTTTTAATATTATTTAGAAGGCATAGAAATATTCGGATAGTGCAAACAAGAGTGTGCTCAGAAATGGGAAATTTTACTGAACCGAAATCGAATAAATTATGCCTTTTCGGTTTCGAAAATTTTGATAATATACTGTAAACCACTAAAAAATAAAATACTTATGGTAAAAAGTTTGACTTTTTAGTTTGACTTTTGGTAAAAAGTTTGGCTCCAAATATATATAAGAAGTCAAAGATTGAGTGTTTGCCTTTCAATGGATGTAAGGATACATTCCAATCTAAGGGCTAGGGTTTAAAGTCAAGAAAAATCAATGGTTAAGATGCAAAGTCAACTAGAAAAAGTCAAAGGAAGCTTAAGCAAAATTCTTGAAGCTTCTAGGGCACATATGTGGCGGAATTTGGGGCCAAAATCAGATAAAAATCTGGCCCTTTTTGTTTAATTGCAAAACAGCCCCTAAAGAGTAGAAAAATTACACAAAAAGTTTGCTAAAATACCCTTAAATCCTTTGCAATTTGGTCCCTCCTTTTTCACTGATTATATACACGGTTTTGGGGACTTAAAAACCAGAAAAGTTTCTGGTTTTCAGCCATTAGAGCAGCCGTGCATCACCTTTAGAGAAAGCTCAAAATTTTCTTCAAGATTTGTGCAAGAAAGAGTGAAAAATTCATCACAAGATTCAAGTTTCAAGCAAGCAAGGTAATCCTTCATTTTGCCATCAATTCTTCTTGTTTTTCATGAAGAAAAACCGTGTGGAATGGGCTGTTTTAATGGGAAGAAATTTAGTTTTTGTTTCATTGATTTATGCTTGAAAGTGTGTAAATGGTGAATGATTAAAACAAGTGTGAAATCATGAGCATGAAAAGCAAGTTTGTGTGTGTTTTTCTTTCATCAAAACCATGGGTTATTAGGGTTTGGAATGATGAAATTTTCATGTTGTTTTGGTTGATTTTTGATGTTGAAAATCATGTGGAAATGGAAAGAAAGAAATAGATGAAATGAGATTGAAAAACACTAAATGTTGGTGTTGTTTTTCAATCCAAAACCATGGGAAAGAAAGGAAGAAAAAAATGAGATCTTGTGTTGATTGTGTATAGAAGATGTTATGTTGATTTTGTGTAGAAAACAAGAAAGAAAAAAATGGAAATGAAACCAAAATTTTGAGGTTGATTTTCCAAGGAAAATCCGTGGGATAATGTGTGGAATTTTGAAGAGTTGTGTTAGGGTTTTGTGGTGAAAAATGAATGTGTTGATGTGGAACACAAATAAGGAAAATTTGAATTAGAAAACAAAAATTTTTGTTTAGGGTTTTTGAAGAAAAACCGAATATGAGTTTAGTGGAAAATGAGAAAGTTTTGTTAAGTTATGGCAATGTGTGATTTGAGTATAAAACCGGGCCTCAAAGTGATAAAGAACGGGTTGAAATCCTGTTAAAAATAAGCGAGTTTTGTGATGAAATTTTACGTAAAAAGTTTCTAACTTTTACAAAAAAATTAGATTTATGGTATAGTACTTGGCAGGGTAGAATAGGATAGATGGTTTCGAGGCGTTTCCTAAACGTCGGGAACCTAGAATTCAGCGGAAATGCTGCCGAAATTTTCAGAACGCCCAAAGGGCAATTTGGTAAACGAGAGGTTAAAGTAGGGTCAAGAACCGGAAACTCGAGCCCCCTCGGAAACCTAAGCTCGAGAAGAGAATAAGAGGCGATTATATAACTTGTAAAATAGCCATTTGAGATCCCGAAAGACTAGGAAAACGAGAAATGACCCTGAGGGTCGGAATAGTACCACCCGAGGATCAGGTGAATAGTTGTGACGTCCCCTGATTCCAACTACGTGTAACTGTCATGGATCGACTCTACGGCCGACCAAGACCGTTCGTGTGCCGAAACCGAGTCGTCAGTTTTAAACTTTTTTACTCATACTTCTTAAACACCAGGGCCTAAAATTTTGCCCCAAATTTTTTTTCTTTAATTCATACTTTTTCTTATGATTATCAAGTAAGAAAGCGATGTAAAATATAATACTAGCTTTTTCATGTCTAAAATAAGTACAACATATTTGGTAACAGATATAATATCTATATGTACTGTATATTTTGTCTTCAAATATATTTTCTTTACTCAAAAAGCTCAGCTGAAAACTTTGGCAGGACCAAGTCCACGGTGAGTTCCCTATCCCCTTGACACGTTTGCATCCTGCCGCCATCTAAGAATCTACTGGACAGGTTTCTTACCTGTAATATGAACAAACTGATGAGCTAACAGGCTCAGTAAGTTCAAACATCCATAGTAAAAATCATATTGATTCAAAAACAATAAAAACTCAATCTCCTATGAATAATACTATTCACCATACTATTCATCATGAATAGTAAAGTTAACCTTTGACCGATGAATAGTACCAGTTATCCTAACTGTGTACTATTCACATATCCTAACCGAACTTACATTACTCTAACGTAAATTTCGGTTATGCTCAATTATGAGTTTTACCATTTTGTTGAGTGCTTATTTTCTATTAGATTTTTCGTGTAGAGCTCTATTTATGACAGTACCGATGATTATTAGCGCGCTGACTGGAAGGGTCTAAGGGGCGACCTTAGAACATCGTCCTCCATAGCCCTGATAACCCCGTAGGATTTAAACAAACCTTCACCACTATGTTGGAGGGGCGGTACGCCTTAATGGTTTCATTACCATCTTTCAATTTATAGTTTTGACCGAATGATCGTATATGTCACCTCAAGGTCACTATCCTCCATTGCCCGTAGGTCTTACTTATTTTCGTTATTTGAGATATATTATACTAACTAATCCCCAAATGCTCATAGGATTTTATATCTAGTGAGCAGTTAGTATAGAATAGATTAACACAGTATTTCATGTTGCAGACACGAAAATACTTAAACTTACCAATACTGTGCTAGTGTCCACTTCCGGAACTCCTCCGCAGTTCTATCTTTATTTTGGGTTCCTACAGACATAATAGTGTCTGTTAATACCCTGTTTTATTAACATTTTAAATACATATTTATTTTACTTAAAAATTCTACACATTTAAATTTTGTTTATGGTACACGGTCTGTAACAGGCCCGTGTTCTAGCCCGTGTACCTCTCGGGTCTATAAGATTTTTCCTATACACGTTCGTGTATCCCTTTACACGCCTGTGTTCCTTAAAATTTTTAGACTTTTAACTCTAAAATCTTTATTTTGAGCTTTAGAATTTTATCTAAGTTATTCTAGGTCTTTTAGGATTCTTTCCGTGCCTTTTCGGAAATTTTTGGTCAAAATGACCATTTTACCCCTAACGGATCTCGGGATCGTAATTTGTTTCATTCTATCATTTTTTTTCCAAATTTTCTAAGCCTAATTATGTTAAAATAATATTTCCTAAGCTTTTGTATCATTTTACAGCTTAAATTGCGGCAAAATCTCAACTTCATTTTTCCGTGCCTCCCGTTACTATTCATCCATCACCTAGGGTCGTTTTTTCATTTTTCGAGCATTTCGGAGCCTCAAATGGCCCTTTCACTACTTATTAAACGTTATTTATCCCGTCCCCGACCCTCCGTCCTCGAGAGGCTCGGGTTTCCTATCCCGACCTAAAATTTTCCTTCGTTTCCCAAAATACCCCTAACATGAATTTTTTTTTCCTGTTTTAGGCATTTTAGTGATTTAGGGTCGGTTTACTATTCCTTTTGGGTTGGTTTTCCATCTCTAATCATAATTCACTGAGGGGTCTCGGTTTCCTTCCCGAGTTCAATATTTTTACCCCTCGTTTCTTGAAATGCCCTCAAGCCCATTTTAGAAATTTCAACAGCATTTCCGCTTATATTTTAAGGTTTCCCGGCATTAGGTACGCCTCAGAACCTTTGTACCTGCCACGTACTATACCAGAGGCCTATTTTATACAAAGTTTCCAAACTTTGTATAAAAATTTTCCACATGATTCAACATTTAGGAATCAACACAAACCACAACATTTTTCTTTCAAATTAGCCTTGGTTTACTAGTTAATCACATCTAATTAATTTTCATCACATCACATCATTCTTAGGCTTTCCAATGTATAAAACAACATTCAAAACCTAGCAAAACATGCATTCTAACCCTAGTTATAGCCACGGATTTTATGCATAAACACATAGAAAATTTCATTCTCTTTCCTAGGGTTTTTATCAACCTTCTTTCAACATTAAAAATTTCTCATTTCATAATGTTCTTGCCCACGGTTTTAGCGAGAAATTGACATCAAACTTTTCTTGTTTCTTTACTCCAATTCATGCTTAATTCAACACATAATTGAATGAACATTAATACTAAATCAAAACAACAAAACTCATGAAATTTTCACACCATTGAAGCCACGGATTTTCAAGGGAAACATGCAAAATTTTTGCTTGTCTTTTCATTGTTTTTCAACCCTCCAAACCCACAGATTTTCTATGAAAAATCAAGGAAAAATGCTTCAAATTGAAGCTTACCTTGATTTGTTGATGCCTTGAGATTGGAGATGCAATTCAAGCTAGGTTTGATGTAAAATTGAAAACAAAATTTTTGGTTTAAGGGGGGTAAAGCTCACAGTTTTGGGCTGAAGAAAAAAAGCAAGAGTTTAGTTGGTTTTTCCATTTTTTTTGCTTGAATTTTGATGCCTATTTATAGGCAAAAACCAAGGGCTTTTTTACAATTTTTTTCCAACAATTTCCTAATTGTTCAAGGACTAAAAAGTAAAGATTTTGGGGTAAAAATCAAATTTTTTTCTTCTCCCTTTCCAAGTGGCCGAATGGCCCTTTAAATTTTTTTACAAAATTTTTTTAATGGCTTTTTGGCATGATCTTAGTCATTGATCATAAAGTAGGCTAATCTACACCATACACCTTTCGAAATTTCTTTCTAACTTTAAGAAAAATAATTTGTATTATGACATCATCAAGGTGATGTCATCAACTATTCATATTAATTCATTAATTAATTCGTGGTCAATTTTTGATCGTAATCCGATCCGAACGGAACTTTACCGAAATCGCGTAGGTGAGTTCTTAGCGCCTCCAGTGCGATCGGTTTGTCTTATTTTGCTTCCGTTTGATCAGAATTCTCTACCATAAATTCCTATTGTTTTAGTACATTTCAATGCACTCTCTAGGGTTTTCGGCTCTAATTTCGAACCGTCTCACCCAATTATGTCCGGTAAGATTTTCCATCCCCGAACTCACACACTTTAACACTACCAGAACATTTTTACACTATCCACAACAGTATTGGAATACAACTTTTTCATATTTTATTTATTAAAATTGTTGTACACATACAATTTTAACATAATTCGAGAATCTAAAATTCCCGGTTATCACAATAGTAGCTCGAGCGTTTTTGTAGAAAACGTTGTAAAAGCTTGGGAAAACCTAAGAAATGTTATTTTAGGATTTTTGGGATCAGAAAATCCAGATAAAATGATAAAACAAGAATTTCCTAGTCTATAGTCCTGTCAATGGCAAAATGGTCATTTTGATCAAAATTTTCTAAATTGCTTGAAAAAGGTTATAAAAGCCTCAGAATAATTTTATTAAATTTCAAAAGGCTAAAATAAAGTCGTAAGTCAAAAGACAGGGGAAAAATCCTGCTAAAGACGAAATGGTCATTTTACCAAAAGGCAGGGGTAAAACGGTCATTTTGTCAAAAAGTTCAGATAAGTGTTATTAGGGCCCGGAATAGTAGTTTATGCAGCAGAATGATTTCAGAATTAAAAATATCAATCTTAAAATGGATAATTAAGAATTTCAATTAGAAATTTTATATTTTCACTATATTTTAGATATGAAGTGAATAGTAAAAATAACCGTAATTTATTTCAGTTATAGGAAAGCCACCAAAAGGCAAGTTAAGGAAGCCGGTTGACTCAGGGAAGGAATTACTAGTAAAATATCTGTAAGTTCAGATATTTATTTGTCTGCAGCATGAATTTACTCAGTATGCTTATATGATAGAGATGACAAAAATGTAGTAGTCAGGTGTGGTAGGCACACTAACGTAAGATATAAAATCTTAAGAAAACTACAAAATAAATTACAAAATAAATTACAGAGAGTTCCAAACCCAGGAGGCAGCATAATTGCCACCGATCAAGAACCACTAGAAACTCAGTAATTAAATCAGTATTGGCGTACCGGCCTCCCACACAGGTGGAGGTTTCTCAGATTCAGTTACAGTTACAGTAGGACTCCAAACTATTGGTGACAAGTCCTGGGTTTGGAAGTCTGATATTTTCAGGCTATAGAGGATTGGCCAGTGGGTCGCTCCCCGGAGTCCCTCTCAGTTATACGTGCACTACGGTACGACCAATTCAGGGGCCCAATAGTAGAAGTCAGTAACAGATAAAGACTTAAGACTTCAGAACAGTCATAATGGAGCATAACACGTACTAACAGACTATGCAGTAGCTTATACCAGTTGATGTGAATAGTATCGATCAAAGTCAACCTTACTATTTATGGTTAAAAGTTAAAATTACTATTCATATGAATAGTGTTTTTTTCAGGATTTTATGATTTATGTTTCTGCATGTATGTTTGAACTTACTGAGCCTGTCGCTCACCAGTTTATTCATGTTGCAGGTAAGAAACCTGTACACCAGTAGACAGAGGATGGACGAGGGGCAGGATTGCATCTGCCTTCAGGGCTGGGCGAGGGGAATGGTTCTACTGCTGTTTTCCACTGAGCAGATTAAAAGTGTTGTTTTGAGAGCAGATTTTAAGTTGCATTTTGAAAATACATCATGATGTAAATTATGTACAACCGGTATAATAGTAGTACATCCTATGTTGTATGTTGCTTATATTTTTACAGTTCACAATCACCAACAGTTTAAAAAAAAATCGCTTGGTTTTCAGATTAAAAATCATTTTAATTACAAATAGTAATTTAAGAAGAACAAGTTACAAGTAAGATGCCGGTGACCCATTGAGGTAACGGTCTACCATAGTGAACTTTAGAGCTCTACTATGCTAGTACTGTAGCCTCAATTCAAGGCGGGGCGCCACAGTCAGGTACATGGCGGTGTAAGTAGCCGTGCACCATTTGGACTGTATATGTAAGAGAGGCCATGTAGAAGGCCGTGAATGAGCGAAGAGCCACTATACAGACTCTCATATTGCATGAAACCTAATTACTAGATAATGAGTAATTAAGTTAAAAAATACAGTATGATTTCTAGTTGAATAGACTAAACAAGTATGGTACTATTTAATACTATTCATACAGTGAAAGGGGGTAACCGATAGTGAACCTGGTCCATCCTAATATGTGTATAAGTGTATGAGATGCGCAGTATCAGGAAACTGGTCCGGACGACCATTTCCTCACATAAGACTGGTGAATAGATCGCCAGAACGCTCGGACTGAACAACTAAGCATAATAGCGATAAATAACCCTAGTAAGGGTACGGTATCGAGAAAATGGTCCGGATGACCTCTTCTCGTCTAGAAACTAATAAAATTGGAGTCAGAACATTCAAACCAGTCAATTAGATGGAAGACTATGAATAGTGAATAGTGGAAAATGCAGTGTCAAGTTAATGGCCAAGACAGCCTTAATTTAACTTAAAATGATATATCCACAGTCAGTAGGCTCAATTAGGTCAATTGGGCACAAAATGTAAAATTTTGTCTAAGAGATACACAGTATCGGGAAAAGGGTCAAGACGACCTTATTTCAACCTGAAACTGATATATTTTGACCTAAGACACCCAAATTAGTCAATCGGGCACTTAACACGTTTTTCAAGATGGGGTCACACAGATCCTAAAAACTAGTCCAGACGACCCCATACGGATGTAAAATTGATAAAATTGAAATCAGCACATCTGAATTAGTCAAGAGAGATTATGTTGAAAATTTCATGCCTGAACAACTCGTTTTGCTTGTGCAAAGACAACACAGTATAGACACAATCACAATATAGGAAATGAATAGTAAAATGGTGTAGAATGGGCTATTAGATAGTATAAATCAACTAGAAATCATCTGTATAAAAATCAGATACAGAAAATCTGATTTTCGGATGAAAATTAGAACACTGCCGAGAAAGGACCAAACACCGCAGTAGAAAACTAGACCGCGAAGAGAGCCAAATGTAGATGAATTTTGGCCCTAAAAACCATGTACCCCAGCCGGAAAACCAGCTGGTTTTGATACACAAAAACTCCAAAAAGTAAAAATAAAAAACAGGTAAGGTTATGACACATTGAATAAACAATGTCATAAATCAAGCACATGCCAACAACTAAATTTTTTTAATCTTCCCTCCATTTATGGCCGCAGCTCATTCGTTGGTGATGGGTTGAATTGGGCAAAAATTTGTCCCCAAATTAGCTTAAGGTTGGCTTTATTAATCAAGCTTATGTTTGGTTAAGCTTGTTAGGAAATGCCCTAAGTATTAGAGACATTTTGATGTATTCATTTTGAACTGGATAATAAAATTATACTTAGAGGTTATTCATTACATTGCTATCTGTCCTCGTCTTATTTACATGTTAAAGTAAATGTAAGCAAATATGGCTCACTGACTGCTTGTGTTAAAACTGTTAGAACGTTGCATGCAATGGATTTTTGTATGCAAGAAGACAATGTTCTAAAGTTAGCAGTCTAAACTATGGTCTGTAGTCTATGGGGTTAGACCGAGCATCTAACTCATGTTAAGACTATTATGTTGTCTAAAGCCTTGGAGGGGACGGTCTGTCTTGACTGTTTGGAGCTGGACTCCCAAGTAGAGACATGGATATGTTGCTTGGTGGTGACATATTAGACCGGGACTAAAGCATGATTGATCTACGTAGTCCGCTATGAGTGGATCAATCTGCTTTTGACGTTCATTATGCAATAACCTTAATCCTGAGTAAATGAACTACTTCATGTATATGACTTGTGTACTTTGATGTTCCAATGGCTAAAGCGTCTCAGAGGTAGTAAGCTTATAGACCGGTTCGTTGGGTGCATGACTTGTATACGATGAAGGGTTTGTTTGTAGATATCGGAATCATAGCTCTGAGGAGTTAAAGGTATCCTCTTAAAGGCATTATACTGAATGTGAAAATGGATAAGGCCTTGGGTCGTCTGCTGGGCGGATGACTTCTTATTCACATATGGTGAATATTCATTTTCTTGATTCGGTAGTATAATGGAACTTTAAGATAGCCTGATTAGTAGGATTAAACGGACTTTGACCTAAGGCTGATCATGGATATCATATGAGGGTTTTGCATATATGACAAGGTCATTGGATGGTAGCTCGTCACAGGCTTACGTAATACGGTATATAATTGGGAGTTCAGTTTCAGGTTTATAGTGGTGTGACTCTGAAATTAGTGATCATATGATTGAGCTGTTCGGTACAGAATGATGATCATATGGAATCACGGGAGCCCGATTATATATGTCCAATTAGTCCCTCTACTAGCTCCACATAATTCCTTAACGTTTGGCAAATTGATTTGTGTATGCTATTGGCTAGTTTATTATGCATGGATGGTGATGACACAGGATTAGGATGGTAGACAAGATTCTCTCCGGTTGGATTCAGACTTTGTTTTGGATAATAGAGTACACAATTATTCGAACTCCAAATAAAGTTGCCATGATTTTATTTGAGATTGGATTGGAGTTGTAGAAAATTATCCATGAGAACAAGAATATGAAACACAACCGTTTTGTGGAATTTGAAATTTGAATTTTGAAATTTGAAATTTGAATTTTGAAATTTGAAATTTGAATTTTGAATTTGAAATTTGAATTTGAAATTTGAATTTGAAAATTCGAATTTGAAATTTGAATTTGAAATTTAAATTTGAAATTTGAAATTTGAAATTTGAAATTTGAATTTGAAATTTGAATTTGAAATTTGAAATTCAAATTTTAAATCACAGTCCAAGTAGGATTCGAATTTGTTGTGGAAAATCCACAAGGTTTGAAATTCGAATTTGAGTTGGATTTGGAGAGGATAATCTTGTTAGAATCCTACTTGAATTTTGAATCCAAATCTCAACAAAAGTGGGCGAATTTTTTGAGGATAATCCTCAATGGAAAATTCGGTTTTAGTGGATGAGATTCAAGGGTAAATTCAAGCTTCAATCCTAGTTGAATTTGGATTTGTTAGGAAATGCCCCAAGTATTAGAGACATTTTGATGTATTCATTTTGATCTGGATAATAAAATTATACATAGAGGTTATTCATTACATTGCTATCTGTCCTCGTCTTATTTACATGTTAAAGTAAATGTAAGCAAATATGGCTCACTGACTGCTTGTGTTAAAACTGTTAGAACGTTGCATGCAATGGACTTTTTGTATGCGAGAAGACAATGTTCTAAAGTTAGCAGTCTAAACTATGGTCTGTAGTCTATGGGGTTAGACCGAGCATCTAACTCATGTTAAGACTATTATGTTGTCTAAAGCCTTAGAGGGGACGGTCTGTCTTGACTGTCTGGAGCTGGACTCCTAAGTAGAGACATGGATATGTTGCTTGGTGGTGACATATTAGACCGGGACTAAAGTGTGATTGATCTACGTAGTCCGCTATGAGTGGATCAATCTGCTTTTGACGTTCATTATGCAATAACCTTAATCCTGAGTAAATGAACTTCTTCATGTATATGACTTGTGTACTTTGATGTTCCAATGGCTAAAGCGTCTCAGAGGTAGTAAGCTTATAGACCGGTTCGTTGGGTGCATGACTTGTATACGATGAAGGGTTTGTTTGCAGATATCGGAATCATAGCTCTGAGGAGTTAAAGGTATCCTCTTAAAGGCATTATACTGAATGTGAAAATGGACAAGGCCTTGGGTCGTCTGCTGGGCGGATGACTTCTTATTCACATATGGTGAATATTCATTTTCTTGATTCGGTAGTATAATGGAACTTTAAGATAGCCTGATCAGTAGGATTAAACGGACTTTGACCTAAGGCTGATCATGGATATCATATGAGGGTTTTGCATATATGACAAGGTCATTGGATGGTAGCTCGTCACAGGCTTACGTAATACGGTATATAATTGGGAGTTCAGTTTCAGGTTTATAGTGGTGTGACTCTGAAATTAGTGATCATATGATTGAGCTGTTCGGTACAGAATGATGATCATATGGAATCACGGGAGCCTGATTATATATGTCCAATTAGTCCCTCTACTAGCTCCACATAATTCCTTAACGTTTGGCAAATTGATTTGTGTATGCTATTGGCTAGTTTATTATGCATGGATGGTGATGACACAGGATTAGGATGGTAGACAAGATTCTCTCCGGTTGGATTCAGATTTTGTTTTGGATAATAGAGTACACAATTATTCGAACTCCAAATAAAGTTGCCATGATTTTATTTGAGATTGGATTGGAGTTGTAGAAAATTATCCATGAGAACAAGAATATGAAACACAACCGTTTTGTGGAATTTGAAATTTGAATTTTGAAATTTGAAATTTGAATTTTGAAATTTGAAATTTGAATTTTGAATTTGAAATTTGAAATTGAAATTTGAATTTGAAAATTCGAATTTGAAATTTGAATTTGAAATTTAAATTTGAAATTTGAAATTTGAAATTTGAATTTGAAATTTGAATTTGAAATTTGAAATTCAAATTTTGAATCACAGTCCAAGTAGGATTCGAATTTTTTGTGGAAAATCCACAAGGTTTGAAATTCGAATTTGAGTTGGATTTGGAGAGGATAATCTTGTTAGAATCCTACTTGAATTTTGAATCCAAATCCCAACAAAAGTGGACGAACTTTTTGAGGATAATGCTCATGAAAATTTCGGATTTTGTGGATTAGATTCAAGGGTAAATTCAAGCTTGAATCCTAGTTGAATTTGGATTCTCTTCTTCCCTAAAAGTGGCCGAAATTTTGGAGCCTAAATCCAAGGAGAATTCGGTTATTTTTTGGATAAGGTCGAGATGAGATTTAGCTTGAAAATCCTAGTGGAATTTTGATTCTCCCTTATCCATAATGGCCGAAATCTTTTGGAGGATTTTCTCCTTGTGAATTTCGGATTTTTTGGTTGAAAAAAGGGAGATAAGATTCTAGTTAAAATCTTGTTGAGATTTGGATTGGATCTATCCTAAGAAAACCGAATTTTTAGTGGAGATTATCCCTTGGAAAAATTCGGATTTTATGGGTTTGGATAAGGGAAAAAATCTTTTCCTAGTCCAATTCGAATTCAGAGAATCACCTCATGCAGGTCTATAAATAGAGGTCCTGCCACTCCAGTTCTCTCAGACCACAGACTCTCAGGTGAGCAGGCTTATTGTTGCACAGCTCATCGTGACAATAAAGTTCTTTAGAGATCTGGGTGGTCGGAAGAAGACTAGCAGTGCTAGCATACCGATCGAGGTTCAGAGTGCCCACACACTCAGCCATTCGGGAATTGGAGAATAGTAGAGAAGGCTAGTTGGTTGAAGCCTCCGGTCATTCTCCTCCTGCATATTGGCGTCCTTGAGGTATGAGTTTTAATTGTTGTTGATTTATTGTATATGGCATCATGAGATATTTAACGATCTAAAAATTTTTATTGTTCCGCTGTGCCACTCTGATACGTTTTTACCGGTTTATTTTCCTACAATTGGTATCAGAGCCATCTCATGACTATGCCATGCACATAAATTAGACAATTACTTAGTCTTTTTATTTATGTATGGATTTGATATTTAGAGAGTGGCATTCTAGGGTTCCTTTATGTTGTTATCATGTATTATGTATAAAGTATGTGGTTATTTTAATTTTTTGAATTATTATAAGCATGCTTGTTTATACCGGTTATGGTTCCTTAGAATTTAGAAAAATTGTATCTAGGAATTTTTTATGTAACCATGGGAGCAGTTTATTAACACTGTGTTTTTCCCATGGATTTTAATTTTTGTCTCTTAGAATATTTATGGTTAGAATTTTTGTACACCGGAAACGGTTTAGAATTTTTTATGTAATTATTCTTGGAGGAGATTGAAGATTGAAGACCGTAATTTATTTTTTCCAAAAGTTAAATTTGATTTAAAGGTTGAAATTTTGATTGTGTGGAAAATTTCAATTTAATTGGGATTCAAATTAATTTTTGGAGATCCTAAAAGATAAATTGGAATATGGCACGAAAATCGAGACACGACCCCTCGGGATAGGCCGACAAACCTTGGTGGGGCTGCAGCCCCTGCCCTCGGGCAGGATGGGGCTGCGGCAGCCCCTGTACAGGCCCACACCACCCACGGCCGCAGGCTCTGCCTGCAGCCAGGGGTGGCCGTGGCCTGCCCAAGGCTGGCCGCAGCCTGGGCGTGCAGCCTCTGGCTGCAGGCGCTGCCTGCAGCCTGCCGGCTGCTGCGCCCAGTCTGGGCGTGCAGCCTGGTGCTGCAGGCTTGGCCTGCAGCCCGGTAGGCTGCACAAGGGGCGGCCGTGGGCTGCCAGCCCCTCCGGGGTTGGTGGCTGCCCACGGCGGCTGCCGCCTTCACGGGCGGCGGTGCGGCGGTCCAAAATTTGAAAATTTTGATTTTTAAATTTGAGATTTAATTTTAAATCATGTTTAAAAATATGTAATTAAAAATTTGAAATTTTTGAAATTACATATTATTACACATGATGATTAAAATTGTTTAAAATTTGAATTAGAAATTTAAATTTGAAATTCGAATTTGGAGTTTGAATTTGAAATTTAAATTTTTTGGAAATTTAAATTTTAAATAATTCTTGGGATGAGAAATAAATGGAGAGGCTACATAAAGATGGATACAAGAAGACGGAACAAAATTCAAGACCCAAAGAATGCTTTGGATGGAATTTTGTAATCTTTATTTTCTTTGTTCTAGGATGGAACCATAGCTTGGTTAGTCTGTCAATTATTTTTTCCTGTGATATGTCATGGATGTATAAATATGTATTGATGGATGTTTTGTATGCATATTTGATAACATGTCATATAGGATAGGTGAGTGCCGCTCATACTATATTGATCATACATAATTTGTCAAAACTTGCATGTTTTTCAAAATATTGAGTGGGAGAGGGTTTCAAACAAAACCCACGGCCTCCATTGTTGATCCATATGTGAAAGCATGGTAACGCCTCGCGTCAGTTCTGACCTGACCACACCCCTCGGTAGGTGTTTACCGCCGCCGGTATACTAGATTGGATCTCCTATGTGGAAAACGTGTTCGGGTGCGATCCTATTCATGACCACCCCTCGGTGGCTTGGTAGGACGTGGATCGGGCTACGTAAACAATGGTTATACACTCAAGACTCGTTTAGTTATTAACCTTCCCTAGAAGCTCTGTTAACTAAACTGGTGGCCAAATAAGCGGTTATTAATATATGTCTTAACCTTGGAGGATTTAAGGTAACATATATTAATTGGACGGGGTCCATGTTCCGGCTATTTGTTCTCATGACCACCCCTCGGTGGCTTGGGGCAATAGGTGCTGAGAATTACCGTTGCAATGCTACATTTTTTTCAAGTTTCATGTAGGAACATACTTGTATGTTTTATTTGCTAAATTATCTGCATATTTGCTTGGGCTTTGTAATGATGTCTAGTATAATTTTATTTCAGTTCAAAATGTCACCGACACCCCTCATTTCGATACTTACTGAAAATAAGTTGAATGGCGACAATTATAAAGATTGGAAAAGAAATCTATTAATAGTTCTCAGCTGCGAGAGACACAAGTTCGTACTGGACGAACCATGCCCACCTGGGCCCAAACCTGACACACCACTTGAGGAGGTCCCGGTTGCCTATAATCGTTGGAGAGAATCCAATGAGATAGCTCGATGCTACATCCTTGCTAGCATGACGAGTGCTTTACAAAAGCAGCATGAGACTTATCAAGTTGCTGGGGAGATCATGGAAAATCTGGAGGACATGTTCGGAGGCCAAGAAAAATTGGCTCGACAGTCCGCTATCACCAGCATTATGAACTCTAAGCAAAAGGCGGGTGCTCCGGTGAAGGACCATATGATCACTCTAATGGGATTCTTCGCTGAGGCTGCCGAGAATGGTGCTGAGTTAGACTACAACACCCAGATCGAGATGGTGTTCAAGACTCTGTCTAAAGATTTTGTGGGGTTTAAGGCCGCATACAATCTGGCGACAAAGGAGTTAGGACTTACCGAGCTCATGAAGCAACTACAGGCTTATGAGCGGATGATCAGGGATGAAGATGTGGTCCGACCTAAAGGAGAGGCCAATTTGGCGGAATCTTCCAATCCCTCACGGAAGAGGAAGAGGCCAAATAAGAAGCAAGTGGCTTCCAGTTCTTCTAATCCTCCTGTCTCGGACGGGAAGAAGAAGAAGAAGAACAAGAAGCCAAAGGACCCTAAAAAGTCCAAATGCTTCCACTGTGGGAAGGTAGGTCACTTCAAGAAGGCTTGCCGGGAATTCCTAGCCTCCAAGGGCAAGGAAGGTAAGGAACTTCATTACTTAGAAGCATGTTTGGTGGAAGAATCGAAAGACACATGGGTCATTGATTTGGGCGCCACTAATCATGTTTGTGTTTCTATGCAGGGGTTCGTGGAAACGAGAAGTCTACATGATAGGAGCCTCTCGTTGCGGACTGGAGATGGTAGCTTTGTGGTGGCTGAGGCAGTGGGAGACGTTCATCTTTATTTTGATCAATTTAGGTTTATTTTATTGAAAGACTGTTTTTATGTTCCTAATTTTAGGAGGAACCTTATATCGGTAGCTTGTTTAATAAAGGATTCTTATTCAGTTTCTTTTAGTAAAAGAGTTGATATTCGTAGAAATTAGTCTTTTATCTGTTCTGGGTGGATGGATGGAAACCTATATTTGATCAGACCAAAGATGTACTCACTGCTTGACACTGAATTAATTGATAACTCTAAAAGGTTAAAAGTTTCTCACTCTAACAAGGCGTATCTTTGGCATTTAAGACTTGGTCATATTAATCAGGATAGGATTCAAAGATTGGTGAAAGACGGTCCTCTGGAATCTCTGGAGGAGGTACGACTTCCCCAATGTGAGTCTTGTCTAGAGGGTAAGATGACTAAGAGGTCTTTTGGAGCTAAGGGTACAAGGGCACAGGAGCTCTTAGAAATTGTGCACACTGACGTATGTGGCCCCATGAATGTCACAGCACGAGGAGGGTTCGAGTACTATGTCTCTTTCATAGATGATTACTCGAGGTATGGATATGTGTATCTGATGCACCGCAAGAGCGAAACCTTTGACAAGTTCAAAGAGTATCGTGCGGAAGTGGAAAAACAATTGGATAAATCCATAAAGACACTTCGATCTGATCGAGGTGGCGAATACCTCTCTGATGAATTTCTAGGACATCTTGTAGAGAACGGGATTTTATCCCAATTGACTGCACCTGGTACTCCACAATAGAATGGTGTAGCCGAAAGGAGAAATAGGACCTTATTGGATATGGTACGGTCCATGATGAGTTACTCAACGCTGCCATTATCATTTTGGGGACATGCTTTACAAACGGCGTGCTATATTCTGAACCAGGTTCCGAGCAAATCAATTCCTAGAACTCCGTATGAATTGTGGCGTGGCAGGAAGCCCTCCCTTGGACATATGAGAATATGGGGCTGCCCGGCACATGTACTGGATGGGGATGCGAAGAAGTTGGAACCAAGATCAGAATTGTGCATGTTTGTAGGGTATCCAAAGGGAACTAAAGGAGGTCTGTTCTATAACCCGAAGGAACAAAAGGTCATTGTCTCAACCCATGCGACATTCTTGGAGGAAAGTCACATGAATGACTTTAAGCCTCGAAGCAAAGTGATGCTAGAGGAGTTATCGGGTGAAAGAACTGCTCCACAGATTTCGATCTTGGACGCAAGTCCGAGTTCCAGTGAAAGACCTACAGACGATCAACAATTTAGGGTGCCTCGTCGTAGTGGGAGGGTTTCTAAGAAACCTAATTTCTTTATGTATGATGCTGAGGTATACCAGGCCGAGGCTCATGAGCATGAGGAAGATCCGGTCACATATGATGAAGCTATAAAGGATGTTGATTCTAGATCTTGGAAACAGGCTATGAACAATGAGATGGATTCTATGAAATCTTACTCTATTTGGGAACTTGTAGATTTGCCGGATGGGATAAAACCCATTGGATGCAAATGGGTCTACAAAAGAAAGAAGGATGCGGAAGGGAGAGTGGAAACTTTCAAAGCTAGACTGGTTGCAAAGGGATACACGCAAAAGGCTGGAATTGATTACGAGGAAACCTTTTCGCCTGTTGCTATGCTGAAGTCTATCCGTATTCTTCTATCCATTGCTGCGGCTCTCGATTACGAGATCTGGCAAATGGATGTCAAGACGGCATTCTTGAATGGCCATCTTGAAGAGTGTATCTATATGATACAGCCCGAAGGGTTCGTAGCAAAAGGCCAAGATAAGAAAGTCTGCAAGTTGCTTAGATCCATTTATGGATTAAAGCAGGCATCCCGCTCATGGAACCAGAGGTTTGATCAAGAGATTAAGACATTTGGTTTTGAGCAGAACGTTGATGAACCTTGTGTTTATAAACGTATTAAGGATGGAAAAGTGGTCTTTCTGATACTCTATGTCGATGATATACTACTCATTGGGAATGATGTAGGGAACTTATCATCGGTCAAGCTTTGGTTACACCAACAGTTTGACATGAAGGACTTGGGAGAAGCTAATTATGTTCTAGGCATTCGTCTCTTCAGAGATCGAAAGAACAAAATGATAGCGTTATCCCAAGCTTCATACATAGATAAAATAATTGACAAATATGCAATGCTAGAGGCAAAGAAAGGCTCACAACCTTCTATTGCCGGTTTAACTCTTTCATTGGATGACTGTCCCAAGACATCGGAAGAAAGAGAGCGTATGAGTAAGGTCCCTTATGCATCCGCTGTGGGTAGCCTTATGTACGCTATGCTTTGCACTCGCCCGGACATATGTTTTGCAGTAGGTATGGTGAGTCGATATCAAGCGAATCCTGGAACCAAGCACTGGCAAGCAGTAAAGCATATACTCAAGTATCTTAAGAGAACGAGGGATTATATGCTAGTGTATTCTGGAGGGGACCTAACACCCGTAGGATACACGGACTCAGACTTCCAGACTTGTAAGGATTCGAGGAAATCGACATCTGGATCAGTGTTTTTACTCGGAGGAGGCGCCATTGTGTGGAGGAGCGTGAAGCAGGGCTGCACAGCTGACTCTACTATGGAGGCTGAGTATGTGGCTGCGGCTGAGGCATCTAAAGAAGCGGTTTGGCTCCGCAAGTTCTTTAGAGACCTTGAGGTCATTCCGGGTGTTGACAAGCCTATCACACTTTACTGTGATAATACAGGGGCTATTGCCAACACAAGGGAATCTCGGCACCATAAGAGGACCAAGCACATCGATCGGAGGTATCACATTATTAGAGGGCATGTGGAGACAGGACAAGTGGATGTATGTAAGATCGCGTCCGAGGACAACATCGCTGATCCCTTTACTAAGACTTTGGTAGCTAGAAGCTTTTAGAGGCATGTAGAGGCGATGGGGATGCGTAACATGGCACATCTGCTGGCTTAGGGCAAGTGGGAGATTGTTAGGAAATGCCCTAAGTATTAGAGACATTTTGATGTATTCATTTTGAACTGGATAATAAAATTATACATAGAGGTTATTCATTACATTGCTATCTGTCCTCGTCTTATTTACATGTTAAATTAAATGTAAGCAAATATGGCTCACTGACTGCTTGTGTTAAAACAGTTAGAACGTTGCATGCAATGGACTTTTTGTATGCGAGAAGACAATGTTCTAAAGTTAGCAGTCTAAACTATGGTCTGTAGTCTATGGGGTTAGACCGAGCATCTAACTCATGTTAAGACTATTATGTTGTCTAAAGCCTTAGAGGGGACGGTCTGTCTTGACTGTCTGGAGCTGGACTCCCAAGTAGAGACATGGATATGTTGCTTGGTGGTGACATATTAGACCGGGACTAAAGTGTGATTGATCTACGTAGTCCGCTATGAGTGGATCAATCTGCTTTTGACGTTCATTATGCAATAACCTTAATCTTGAGTAAATGAACTTCTTCATGTATATGACTTGTGTACTTTGATGTTCCAATGGCTAAAGCGTCTCAGAGGTAGTAAGCTTATAGACCGGTTCGTTGGGTGCATGACTTGTATACGATGAAGGGTTTGTTTGCAGATATCGGAATCATAGCTCTGAGGAGTTAAAGGTATCCTCTTAAAGGCATTATACTGAATGTGAAAATGGACAAGGCCTTGGGTCGTCTGCTGGGCAGATGACTTCTTATTCACATATGGTGAATAATCATTTTCTTGATTCGGTAGTATAATGGAACTTTAAGATAGCCTGATCAGTAGGATTAAACGGACTTTGACCTAAGGCTGATCATGGATATCATATGAGGGTTTTGTATATATGACAAGGTCATTGGATGGTAGCTCGTCACAGGCTTACGTAATACGGTATATAATTGGGAGTTCAGTTTCAGGTTTATAGTGGTGTGACTCTGAAATTAGTGATCATATGATTGAGTTGTTCGGTACAGAATGATGATCATATGGAATCACGGGAGCCCGATTATATATGTCCAATCAGTCCCTCTACTAGCTCCACATAATTCCTTAACGTTTGGCAAATTGATTTGTGTATGCTATTGGCTAGTTTATTATGCATGGATGGTGATGACACAGGATTAGGATGGTAGACAAGATTCTCTCCGGTTGGATTCAGATTTTGTTTTGGATAATAGAGTACACAATTATTCGAACTCCAAATAAAGTTGCCATGATTTTATTTGAGATTGAATTGGAGTTGTAGAAAATTATCCATGAGAACAAGAATATGAAACACAACCGTTTTGTGGAATTTGAAATTTGAATTTTGAAATTTGAAATTTGAATTTTGAAATTTGAAATTTGAATTTTGAATTTGAAATTTGAAATTGAAATTTGAATTTGAAAATTCGAATTTGAAATTTGAATTTGAAATTTAAATTTGAAATTTGAAATTTGAAATTTGAAATTTGAATTTGAAATTTGAATTTGAAATTTGAAATTCAAATTTTGAATCACAGTCCAAGTAGGATTCGAATTTTTTGTGGAAAATCCACAAGGTTTGAAATTCGAATTTGAGTTGGATTTGGAGAGGATAATCTTGTTAGAATCCTACTTGAATTTTGAATCCAAATCCCAACAAAAGTGGACGAAATTTTTGAGGATAATGCTCATGAAAATTTCGGATTTTGTGGATTAGATTCAAGGGTAAATTCAAGCTTGAATCCTAGTTGAATTTGGATTCTCTTCTTCCCTAAAAGTGGCCAAAATTTTGGAGCCTAAATCCAAGGAGAATTCGGTTATTTTTTGGATAAGGTTGAGATGAGATTTAGCTTGAAAATCCTAGTGGAATTTTGATTCTCCCTTATCCATAATGGCTGAAATCTTTTGGAGGATTTTCTCCTTGTGAATTTCGGATTTTTTGGTTGAAAAAAGGGAGATAAGATTCTAGTTAAAATCTTGTTGAGATTTGGATTGGATCTATCCTAAGAAAACCGAATTTTTAGTGGAGATTATCCCTTGGAAAAATTCGGATTTTATGGGTTTGGATAAGGGAAAAAATCTTTTCCTAGTCCAATTCGAATTCAGAGAATCACCTCATGCAGGTCTATAAATAGAGGTCCTGCCACTCCAGTTCTCTCAGACCACAGACTCTCAGGTGAGCAGGCTTATTGTTGCACAGCTCATCGTGACAATAAAGTTCTTTAGAGATCTGGGTGGTCGGAAGAAGACTAGCAGTGCTAGCATACCGATCGAGGTTCAGAGTGCCCACACACTCAGCCATTCGGGAATTGGAGAATAGTAGAGAAGGCTAGTTGGTTGAAGCCTCCGGTCATTCTCCTCCTGCATATTGGCGTCCTTGAGGTATGAGTTTTAATTGTTGTTGATTTATTGTATATGGCATCATGAGATATTTAACGATCTAAAAATTTTTATTGTTCCGCTGCGCCACTCTGATACGTTTTTACCGGTTTATTTTCCTACAGGATTCTCTCTACTCCCTAAAAGTGGCCGAAATTTTGGAGCCTTAATCCTAGGAAATTCGGTTATTTTTGGATAAGGTTGAGATGAGATTTAGCTTGAAAAATCCTAGTGGAATTTTGATTCTTCCTTATCCTAAAAGTGGCCAAAATCTTTAGGGAAGTTACACCTTGAAATTTTCAGAATTTTTGGTTGAAAAAGGGAGATAAAATTCTAGTTAAAATCTTGTTGAGATTTGGATTGGATCTATCCTAAGAAAACCGAATTTTTAGTGGTGATTCTCCCTTGGAAAAATTCAGATTTTATGGGTTTGGATAAGGGAAAATATCTTTTCCTAATCCAATTCAAATTCAGAGATTCACCTCATGCAGGTCTATAAATAGAGGTCCTGCCACTCCAGTTCTCTTAGACCACAGACTCTCAGGTGAGCAGGCTTATTGTTGCACAGCTCATCGTGACAATAAAGTTCTTTAGAGATCTGGGTGGTCGGAAGAAGACTAGCAGTGCTAGCATACCGATCGAGGTTCAGAGTGCCCACACACTCAGCCATTCGGGAATTGGAGAATAGTAGAGAAGGCTAGTTGGTTGAAGCCTCCGGTCATTCTCCTCCTGCATATTGGCGTCCTTGAGGTATGAGTTTTAATTGTTGTTGATTTATTGTATATGGCATCATGAGATATTTAACGATCTAAAATTTTTATTGTTCCGCTGCGCCACTCTGATACGTTTTTACCGGTTTATTTTCCTACAAAGCTTGCTTAGAGTTTGTCTATAAAAAGGGTGACCATGCCTTAGGTTTTGTTTCCTCATTTTCACACCCCAAAAACCACCACTCATACTCCCTTTCTTTCTTGCTACAGCCGACTGCCCTTAAGCCCCCAAACCACCATTTTTCAAGTCCAAAATTTTACTAAAAGTTTACCAAAAACCAACCTCTTCAAGCTTGTGCTAGGAGGATTCATTTCCAAGCCATTTCAAGTGCATCAAGGGTAAGTTTTTAGAATCTAAACCTTGTAGTTTTTAGTTATGGTTTTGAGTGGATATTAAGAGAAATATTTTTGGTGTTTTGCTAGCGCAAACCGACCCCTACAACTCCTTGGTCCACACGGCCACTTTATCATTCAATCCTTTGATCGGATTTGCGCTTGATTCTAAGCACGAAAGGTAAACCAAAAAAACCCTCCCTTTTGTGGTTAGTTGTTTTTAAGTTTTTGATCAAGAGATTTATGTGTATTTATTTATGAACATGGGTTATAATAAGTTTATTTTGAGCCTTTAGCTTTCCATTTTTAAGTTTGTGGTTGTGTGGTTATGTTTACATTTTTACAAATAGATGTGTGCATGTGTGAGTATGAATGTTTAGAAATGTGGCTGGACACAATTTGTCCCCAGAAAAGGCCACGGATTTTGGCCATTTTGACCCCCTTAGGATATGAATTTGGGATTTGGTGAAACATGGAGTTTTAAGAAAATTTTGGTACGGTCGTTTTTGCTTCAAATAGTTTTTGACTAAAAATGACACTACAATAGGTTTTTCGAGTGGTTTTCATTCGGTGTCCAAAACTGGGATTGAAAATCTGAACCCAGAATTAGTCTCGGGTTTTGTTAAAAATGGATGACTTAAGTTCTGAACCGGATCTTGGGCTCAACATGAAAGCTGTATAACACGTCGAAACCTTTAAGACGACTGTGCATGTTTTAAAAATTTGACCTTTTCGGGTCTCAAACAGAGCCATTTTTAAAATGACATAAAACTGAAATTTTTATAAAAACTAGGCACAATAGCCACGGGTTTAGTAAGATTAGGACCCGTTCCAGTTAGATTTAAGCTCCGAGTTGAACATGAGAATTGTTCATCTCGTCGAGGATGAAAAATTTCGTGTTTGCCAAATTTACAAACAAAGTCATTTCGATCAAGTTTCAAAACAGTTTTCGAAAATGGTTCAAAAACCATCTTTTAATACAAACACAAAAATGTGTTCTAATCCTTTAAAAATAAAAATGGTTTTCATAAAAACGTTCCCCATCTTCTAATGGGGTGGCAAGAGGACGATTTCAAAACAAATAATTTTCCCAAAAATTTTATAAGACAACAAAAAACGATTTTATTAAATAACCAAAACAGTGTGGGTAGCCCGGTAGGCTACCACACCCAAATAAGCAAAGTAACCCAGCCAGTTACTACACCAAGTTTATGTATAGTAACCCAATAGGCTACTTAGTTAAGAATGCGCAAGGTAACCGGTCAGTTAATTGGTCGGTAATCGAACAATACTGTGAGAAACAATGATTAATCTGTCAAGAAGACAATTAATCAAACACGATGGAAGTTAGACACCAAATTCCCAAAGTAGGCCAGTAGGGTACCGATGGGCCTCAGTACCACATAGAAACGCAAGTTATAGTCACTAACAAAAATAGTGAGTTAAGAACGACAGTAATTAATTTATTGAGTAATAAATTAATTAACCACATATAGAGAAGTAAACTCTCGAGATAGAGAGCGAGTTAGTACCGATGGCAATCGGTACCAAATGATTTTATCTGCTATAGTCACTAACAGTATTAGTGACTCAACAAGAGCGTTAATGAGATGCGTTATAGATGACAGGTGGTAACCTGTAAGTTGACAAGGTGAGAGTACAAGTTTGCATGCAAACTAGGTAAGTACAACTCCGCCTACGGCATGAATGAAATGAATTTAAAATGATGTTTTTACATTATGTTAAGTACGTATGCCTATCATGCACACGATGTTACACAGCATGCATAAAAGCATATAGTTTTACAATCGAGTAGATTGATGAAAGAACAAGTTAGATGCCACATATCCCAGCCGCGTAGGATTAGGGATAGCATAGAGAAGCATATGGCTAGGACAGATAAACAAGATGGAATTTAGTAAGCGTGTCGTACTAGCCTTTTCAGTTGAAGAGGTTTTCAAGTTAAAGTAAGTTAAAGCAAAGTTGAGCATCCGTTGATGGCTCTTCGGCTTTTTTGACCATGGGCGTTACTGATGGTCTGTGCGCACACGGTGTGACAACCGAGAAATTTCACTGTTCTCAGAAATCATGTATAACGTATGTATACAATGATTTTTATGTGTATAACTGTAAAATATATGATTTAATACTATTTAGAACACAACGAAATGTTCTGACCATGCTAAAGTGAGTGTGGTTAAGAATAGAAAATTTTACCGAACAGAAATCGGACACATTAAGCCTTTTTAGTTTCAAAAACTCTAGAAATATACTGTGTGGCACTAAAAGATGAAATACTTACGGCATAGATTTTTAGTCAAACCGGAGTAAATTAAGGAAAATCGATCGCACGAACAGTCTCAGAAACTCATCTACGCGATTTCGGTGCAAAACCGTTCGGTTTGACTTTTGGTCAAAAAGTTGACACAAATAATTATGTGGAGTCAAAGATTATATGTGAAACATTGAATGGATGTAAGATTACATCAAGATCCAAGGACTAGGGTTTAAAGTCACTTTGATTCAATAGGCTAGCATGCAAAGTCAACATAAAAAGTCAAAGAAAGCTTATCAAAATTTTAAGAGAATTCTAGGGCTAGATAGATGGCAGATTTTGGTTGGAAAATCAGGAAAAAAAAATCAGCAAAATTTTGATTCATTGCAAAACAGCCCTTAAAGGTTTCAAAAATTACACAAAAAGCTTGCAAAAATGCCCCCAAAACATTGCAAAAAAGGCCCCCAAAAGTTTTCTCTTTGGTCCCTCTTCATTTGGCCATTATACATATGGCTTAGCCATGAAAGAAACCAGAAAAAAAACCTTTGTGTTTTCTATCCCTTAGTATCTGTGAGCCTTCCTTCCATTGCCAAGCCCTTTTCTTAAAAATTTTTTTCACTAAAAAGTGTGTAGAATTCATCCCTAGCATCAAGAGATCAACAAAGCATGGTAAACCCTCTTTTTTTCAAGTTTTCTTCCCATTTCTTTTTGAAAAACCATGGGGTGTTTGGCTGAAATTGGAATGATGAAATTAAGGTTTTATGTTGCTTAATTTTGTGTAAGAAGTTGTTGTAATGTGAGAGAGGTGAAGATGAAGTTGGACTTGAAAAACACAACATTTGATGTTGTTTTTCAATAACAAAAACCGTGGCTACATACATGGTTTTGTGGTGATTTTCAAATTAAATTTTTGGTTATTTTAGTGTTGCAAATGAGTATGTTAGACAAGGAACATTAAAGAAGTTTGCAACACAAAATTTTGAATGTGTTTCAAGCATAAATTCCATGAGTTAGGGTTGTTAGATTTTGAATGATAAATTCGGTTGTTCATGATGTAAAAAGAGCATTGATATGTAATGAAATCAAGAGATAAAAATGAAATGAAAACCAAATTTTTGTTTGATTTCCTAAGGAAAATCCATGACTTTCCATGGATAAAATGCATGAAATTGATGAGGAGTTAGGTTAGGTTTTGTGTTGTAATGGACATGTGTTGATGTGGAAAATGAGCAATGGAAAATGAAGTTTTGAAACAAAAATTTTGTTTAGGATTTTCCTAAGAAAACCGTGTGTAGGTTAAGGGTGAAAAGGGTTGTATTGGTGTGATGTATTATGGAATGAAACAATGTGGAGATTGTGAATTAAACCGGGCCTAAAAATGAGAAAGAACGGGTTGAAATCCTGTTAGAAATGAGTAGGTTTTAATGGAAAATTTTACAAAAAATTAGGTTTGTGGTATAATATGTGGCAGGATAGAATAGATTAGATAGTTTTGAGGCGTTTCCTAAACGCTGAGAACCTAAAAATTAAGCAAAAACACTGCTGAAATTTTTAGGGCACCCAAACGGAATTTTAGGAAACAAGGGGTAAAATAAGGTTAGGATTTGAAAACCCGAGCCCCTTAGGGACGTAAGCTTGAGGAAGGGCAGTGGACGATTTCAAAAGTAGTGAAATGTCCGTTTAAGGTCCCGAACGGTCAGAAAAACGAAAAAAAACCCCAAGGGTCGGAATAGTAACCTGAGCATTTTGGTAAGAAATATCGTAAAAACTTGGTAAGGCCTAAGAAAGATTATTTTATAATTTCTGAAACTAGAAAACCCAGTCAAAACGCTAAAATGAAAATTTTATGGTCTAGGGTCCCATCAGGGGTAAAATGGTTATTTTGACCAAAATTTTCTAAAATTTTAGAAAAAGACCATAAAAGCCTTAGAATGATTAAATTAAATTTTTAAAGGTCAAAATAAGGTTGTAAGTTAGAAAAACGAGGAAAAATCCCACTAGAGACAAAATGGTCATTTTGTCAAAAGTTAGGGGCAAAATGGTTATTTTGTCAAGAGTTAAGAAAAGTGATATTAAGGCCAAGAATAGTATTCTAGGCTGTATAATAAATACAAAAATGAAAAATAAAACCCTAAACGAATAATTAGGGATTTAAAATAAGAAATTTTATATTTTCACGATATTTTAAATATGAAATGAATAGTAAAAATAACCGTAATTTATTTCAGTTATAGGGAATCAACAAAAAGGCAATAAAAGGATGTCGGTTGACCCAAGTGTTAGGAAATGCCTTAAGCATTAGAGACATTTTGATGTATTTATTTTGAACTAGATAATAAAATTATATATAGAGGTTACTCATTACATTGCTATATGTCCTCATTTTATTTACATGTTAAAGTAAATGTAAGCAAATATGGCTCCCTGACTGCTTGTGTTAAACTGTTAGAACGTTGCATGCAATGGACTTTTGTATACGAGAAGACAATGTTCTAAAGTTAGCGGTCTAAACTATGGTCTGTAGTCTATGGGGTTAGACCGAGCATCTAACTCATGTTAAGACTATTATGTTGTCTAAAGCCTTAGAAGGGACGGTTTGTCTTGACTATCTGGACCTGGACTCCCAAGTAGAGACATAGATATGTTACTTGGTGGTGACATATTAGACTGGGACTAAAGCGTGATTGATCTACGAAGTCCGCTTTGAGTGGATCGATCTGCTTTTGACGTTCATTATGCAGTAACCTTAATCCTGATTAAAAGGACAGCTTCATGTATATGACTTATGTACTTTGATGTTCCAATGGCTAAAGCGTCTCAGAGGTAGTAAGCTTATAGACCAGTTCATTGGGTGCATGACTTGTATACGATGAAGGGTTCGTTTACAGATATCGGAATCATAGCTCTAATGAGGAGTTAAGGGTATCCTCTTAAAGGCATTATACTGAATGTGAAAATGGACAAGGCCTTGGGTCATCTGCTGGGTGGATGACTTCTTATTCACATATGGTAAATAATCATTTTCTTTATTCGGTAGTATAATGGAACTTTAAGATAGCCTGATCAGTAGGATTAAACGGACTTTGGCCTAAGGCTGATCATGGGTATCATATGAGGGTTCTGCATACATGACAAGGTCATTGGACGATAGCTTGTCACAGGCTTACGTAATACGGTATATAATTGGGAGTTCAGTTTCAGGTTTATAGTGGTGTGACTTTGAAATTAGTGATCATATGATTGAGTTGTTAGGTAAAAGAATGATGATCATATGGATTTGTGGGAGCCCGATTATATATGTCCAATCAGTCCCTTTACTAGCTCCACATAATTCCTTAAAGTTTGGGAAATTGATTTGTGTATGCTGTTGGCTAGTTTATTATACATGGACGGTGATGACATAGGATTAGGATGGTAGACAAGATTCTCTCCGGTTGGATTCAGATTTTGTTTTGGATAATAGAGTACACAATTATTCGAACTCCAAATAAAGTTGCCATGATTTTATTTGAGATTGGATTGGAGTTGTAGAAAATTATTCATGAGAACAAGAATTTGAAACACAACTGTTTTGTTGATTTTGAAATTTGAATTTTGAAATTTGAATTTTGAAATTTGAAATTTAAAATTTGAATTTGAAATTCGAATTTGAAATTCGAATTTGAAATTCGAATTTGAAATTTGAATTTGAAATTCGAATTTGAAATTTGAAATTTGAAATTTGAAATTTGAATTTGAAATTCAAATTTGAAATTTGAAATTCAAATTTTGAATCACAGTCCAAGTGGGATTCGAATTTGTTGTGGTAAATCCACAAGGATTGAAATTCGAATTTGAGTTGGATATGGAGAGGATAATCTTGTTAGAATCCGACTTGAATTTTGAATCCAAATCCTAACTAATGATGGACGAAATTTTGAGGATTATCCTCAATGATTTTCGAATTTTTTATGGATAAGGTTCAAGGAAAAATTCAAGTTTCAATCCCAGTTGAATTTGGATTCTCTCCTCCCAGAAAGTGGACGAAATTTAGGAGTGAATCTATTAGGAAAAATTAGGTTATTTTGGATAAGGATGAGATAAGATTCTAGCTTGAAAATCCTAGTGGAATTTTGATTCTCCCTTATCCAAAAGTGGCCGAATTTTTTGAGGAGATTTTCTCCTTAGAATTTTCAGATTTTTTGGTTGAAAAAGGGAGATTAAATTTTAGTTAAAATCTTGTTTAGATTTGGATTGGATTTATCCTAAAGTGGCCAAATTTTATTGTTGGGATTTTCCCTTGGAAAATTCAGATTTTGTGCTTGTGGATAAGGGAGAATATCTTCTCCTAATCCAATTCGAATTCAGAGAATCACCTCATGCAGGTCTATAAATAGAGGTCCTGCCACTCCAGTTCTCTTAGACCACAGACTCTCAGGTGAGCAGGCTTATTGTTGCACAGCTCACCGTGACAATAAGTTCTTTAGAGATCTGGGTGGTCGGAAGAAGACTAGCAGTGCTAGCATACTAATCGAGGTTCAGAGTGCCCACACACTCAGCCATTTGGGAATTGGAGAATAGTAGAGAAGGCTAGTTGGTTGAAGCCCTCCGGTCATTCTCCTCCTGCAGATTGGCGTCCTTGAGGTATGAGTTTTAATTGTTGTTGGTTTATTGTATATGGCATCATGAGATATTTAACGATCTGAAAAATTTTTATTATTCCGCTGCGCCACTCTAATACGTTTTTACCGATTTGTTTTCCTACACCAAGGAAGGAAACGCTAGCAAAATATCTATAAGTCCAGACATTTATTTGTCTGTAACATGAATTTACTTAATATATTTATATGTTATGTATGACATGTAAATAAGTATCAAGGTGCTATATGCACACTAACGTGGTAAACAAAATAACCACAAATAAAGTATGTAATGTAAAAGTGCTCCAGTCCCAAGAGGGAGCAATAATGCCTCCGGTTAGGAACCACATGAAAGACGATAATGAAACCATTACTGGTGTATCGGCCTCCCACAGAGGTGGAGGTTCCTCATGTTATGTTATGTTATATCAAGTTCATGTAGACTGAGAGGATTGACCAGTGGGTCACTCCCCAGAGTCCCTCTCAGTCATGTACACACTACGGTGTGACCAATCATGGGGTCCAACACCAGAACTTAATGCAAGATAAGACCTAAGACTTAAGATTGTTATAATTGAGCATAATATGTACTAACTTTATGTGTAACATCTTAGGTCAAAGTCAACATGAATAGTATCGATCAAAGTCAACTTTACTATTTATGATCAAAAGTCAGAGTTACTACTCATGTTGAATAGTACTTTTTATGATTTTAAGTTTTATGTTTGAGTATTTATAATTGAACTTACTGAGCCTACCGCTCACAAATTTATTCATGTTGCAGGTAAGAAGCCTGTACACTAGAAGATAGTGGATGGATGAGGAGTGGGATCTACATCTGTCGTCAGGGCTGGGCAAGGGGAATGGTCCTGCTGATGTTTTCCGCTGAGCAGTTTTGAGACTTGTTTTGAGATATTGTATCATGATGTAAATTAAGTATGACAAAGTATGTTATGTATTTCAGTATATACTTTATAATGTTCTATGTTTTCCCAGTTTCAAGTTTGGCTTAAAAAAAATAAGTTTCCCAATTTTCATGATAAAAATTAAGTTTAAAATACGAATAGTAAATAACAAAAACAAGTTACAAGTAAGTTGCTAGCGACCCAATGAGGTGACAGCCTATCATAGTGGACTCCAAAGCTCTACTATGCCAGTTTTGTTAGCCTCCATGAAGGACGTGCCACCACAATTGGTATCAGAGCAGTTGACCATGTCCCTCAAGGCCTAATGTGCATCCCATTCATCGATCCAGGTAAGTTAAGTTTATTATTTTTACAATCAGAAAAATGTTTATTTACGTTAAGTGAACCTTATGTAAGAACTAGATGACGAGATCACCATACATCTGACCACATCCATACTGAGTTAGGGGTCCTCCTAGGGTATGGACAAGACCTATAATTAGGCAATCCCCACCCCAACGACCAACGGTACACTCTCCAGCACTTGCAAACCCTGCCACTCCATGAGCAGAGGCACTGACGATTACCAGGGCACCAACCCCTCCACCAGTACTCCGTCCACCACCAGTAGTAGTTGATGTCTGGTAGTTGGCGAACGAGACCATATCGACACGAGAGTTTCTATCAGAGCTACCTAGGCTTTTAGGGCCAGCCACCTATTTTCGATGGAGGACATCAGTCAGCATAAGTATAGGATTGGCTGCACATGGTAGAGCTGATTTGCTGGTCCTGTGATATAGACCGAGATTGCTAGGTCATTCTTGTTGTGAGCACCTTCCAAGGAGATGCTCGAGTATATTGGGAGTATTGCGATCAAGATGCATTGCTAAGGCTTAATTGGGCCGATTTCTGCATGACCATGAGGCAATAATTTTTTCGAAGGAGCCCAGAGACGACTCCAGTTCCTCCAGCTATAGAGGAAAGTACACCACTACTAGCATTACCTCGAATAACAGACGTCAGGTTTTTTATTCATAGAACCGAAAGATTTCAGATGACGCCTGGGGATACGGTACTTACATATGCGGTGCGATTTGAAGAGAATGTTGTTAAAAGGTGCCCGCTCCCAAATTTTTCTGATGAAGATTTTCGTGAAATGTTCTGGAAGGGACTCACCATAGAGTTGAAATAAAGGGTGAGTCTACTCCATTCCATTACTAGGCGTGAGTTTGTCGCTAGTGCCATTAGAGCTGAAAGGGCGTAGTTAAGGGACTGCATAGAAAAGCATAAATGGAAATAAGATCACGAGGAAGGGGTATTGACATGTTTATATGGACCACCACTGATGGCTAATGACCACAAGGCTGGTCTATAGCGACAAAGGACAAACATGACTCATGATCAGGGGACACCTACTGGGGATGACTCCGATGAAGACGAAGAAGACCTAGAGGAATTTCCATTAGGTCAACATGAATAGGAGAGTAAACTCTTGAAATATGTGTAAATACATGTCCATATGTAAATATGTATATAGGTACGTATGTTTATGGGAAGTAAGAAGCTAAGAAAAATACAATCTAAATATTATAGTATATGTAAATGTTCATGTATGATATGTATGATGCAAGAAATGCTATGAAATGAGATGAGATGTTTTGAAATGCTTATATTATGCAGTAAATGACATTTTTAAATTTCTGCTACATTATCAAGTTATTTATGGAAAAATCTAACTCTTGATCATTGTGCAAGGCTAGAAGAAAGAGAACACCATGAGTGCACAAAAAGGACGACACCTTACCATAGTAGATAGAGTGGAGGAACTACAAGCTCTCCTAGAGCCAAATGAAAGAAAATGCTAAACTACGACAATGATTATCTGCCATGGAACAATGACAGGGCCAAGAAGAAAGCCACGCTTCACAAGCGGCAGAAACCATACCAGCAGTGCCGTCGGTTGTTCCAAAAGTCCAACAACCCCAACCTAGGGCCTTATATGAACGATTCCATCGGATGAAGCCACTGAGTTCGAGGGTTCAATTGATCCACTAGAGGCAGAGGAGTGGCTTTCTTCTCTGTAAATGATCCTTGAATTTATGAACTTGACTGACCAAGAAAAGATTCTATGTGCGTCCTTCGTACTGAGAAAGGATGCACGATTCTGGTGGGACATGGTGCGCATGAGGAGAGACGTCACCACAATGACTTGGGATGAATTTCTGGAGGAGTTTAACCAGAAATACTACGATCCAGCTACCCTATGCCCCCAACAAAAAGAAGTTACTGAATTAAAATACGAAAACTAGTCGGTGAGCGAAGTATGCCGAAGACTTGATTAGCTATCTTGGTTATGTCCTTATGTGGTGTCGACCGAAAGAGAAAAGATTCAGAAGATTATTGGCATGTTTAGGCCAGAGATATCTGCCCTAATTGATAGCAGCCCAATAAACCAACCTCAGTGGCAGACTGTGTAAGCCAAGCCCTCAAGGCTAAATATCACTTGCTCAGACAGAAGGAAGGAAGAGAGAAAGTCTGGGAGGCAAAGAAAAAGGAAAAGATCCTAGCAAAGTTTGCATAAGTAGGGATGCAGACTGGACAAGGCAGTAGGTACGGTCAGAATCGACCCAATCAGTCCAACACTCAAGGCTCCCAACAACAGCAGGGCAAAAGAAAAGGAAATTTTTTTGGGAATAGAAGCGAAGATAGCCGCAATCAACAACGGAGGACCAATCAAGGCACAGGACCGAGTTTTTTCATGTGTGCCACGTGTGAAAAAGGCATCCAGGCCAGTGCCGATTTGGCACTAATACATGTTATTAGTGCGGATGAGAGGGCCATTTTGCTAAAAATTGCCCGATGAATCGCCAGAATACCTCAGGGTCGATGCAGCAGTGCTAGCAATATCCTCCACGCCCACAACTGCCTCAGGCTCATGCTTTACAGGGAAGGATTAAAGGGCCTTCAATAGTACCTCCAACCTGTCCAGAACTTCAAGAGCAGACCCAACGAGTAGATGCTCGTGTTGCCATCTTCACCAAAGAGGATGCTGAAGCGGGGACATCCAATGTGATTACAGGTTAGCTTTCTGTATTTAACACGTGGCATGCGTCCTTTTTGATTCAGGAGCTACACATTACTTTGTATCTCAGAAATTTGCTGACAAGTTAAAATATGCTAAGGACCCTATGGGAATGACTTTTAAAATAGCTCTACCTTCAAGAGAAGTGATGTTGTCAAATTACTGGTTACGCCATGTGCCAGTAATTATGGCAAATAGGGAATTATATGTCGATTTGATCATAATGAAGATCGTCGACTGCGATGATCCTAGGAATGGATTTCCTAGGAAAATATGAAGCCACAATCGATTGTCGGAAGTGAAAAATAGTCTTTCAACCAGATGAGGAAGAGAGTTTTGAGTATGTCAACACGTCTCGTCAATCGAGGAAGATGCTGATCAATGTAATGAAAGTTAAGAAGTTGATAGCTAGTGACTGTATGGGATACCTTACATATGTGACAAATGCGATAGAGGATAAGAAATTACAACCGAAAGATATTCCAGTTCTCAATGAATTCCTCGATGTATTCCTTGAGGAATTGCCAAGATTGCGTCTAGAAAGGGAGATTTCGTTCAAGATCGATATTATGCCAGGGATTGCTCCAATATCCAAAGTGCCGTATCGTATGACCCTAGTAGAATTGAAAGAACTACAGGTGCAGTTAAAAGAATTGCTTGACAAGGGATTTATTCAACCAAGCTACTCCCCATGGGGTGCTCTGATTCTATTCGTTAAAAAGAAGGATGGAACTCTGTGGGCCACCCGACTAGCTCGAGTCGTCCACTCTCTTTCTTTCTTTCTTTCTTTCTTTCTTTGCTCTTTAGTTTCTCTGACTTACTTGCTTTTCTTTAAAAGATTAGAATTTGAAAAATCATTAAATTTTTTTTTTATAAAATACTTGCGGTCTTGTTTTCTTGAAAATACTAAACACACGTCATTACATAAGTATATCTTTAAACTTACTTCACTTTATACATAACACACTTGTCTTGTCTTTATACATTTATACATATAGTCTTGTACTGCACTTTTTTTACAGCGGATAGTTTGCGTAGCGGATCTACAACCCGTCCATGATACTGTGGGAATCTGCCTGCCAGTCCCTTTTTCTCTCTCTCTTCATAATGTAGGTTGTTTACCTTTGTTACCTACATCACGAACAGACTAGTGAGCTAGAGCTCAGTAAGTACAAACATACAAGTAAAACATGAATTATGCCTAACACTTAGGCTTAGTCTATTATGTGTGTCTATTTTTTGTCCTTGTGCTTTCTTCGTTCTTTCATTCTACTTTGTCATTTCTTTCTTTCCTTTTCTTTTTCTTTTCTTTTCTTTATCTTTCACTTGAAGGCCCGTGGTTGGACGTACCTAATGCAGGCAGACCAGTGAGGGAGAGGGGGAGTGACCCACTAATCGACCCCAAGGTCAATCTTAACTCTACCACACTTGGAGTAGCACATTAAGCCATTAACTACCACACTTAGGGTAGCATCACACACTGGGGTGGAGGCTATCTTTAAAACCTCACACGGGGAGGCCGGTACGCCAATCTTACATTTTCAGTCTTATTATCTTGCTTACATTTATCTTTCTTTGCGTTAGCGTTTCATACTTTTCTAACCTGGTGAGCACGTTAGATTATTATAACATCATCACACACATATATATATACACATAATGCTACAGTAAGTCAGTTCGTGAGTAGATATGTAAATGTCTGTACTTACAGTGTTTATGCTAACGTAAGCTTTCTTGAATCCTTTGGAATCCTATGCCTGTCTCCGGTCGGGTTTCCTATAATTGAAAGGTCATTGGTTAATTACCCATTTACTAAAGAACTTTCGTTTTACTAAAAGCTAAACTTAGGCTTTTAAAAACTTAATTCAAGCCTTAGGACAGTATTTAAAGCCTAAACAATCCGATTTAGACCTTCCTGGAACCTCTTTGCACAATTACCATCTTGCCCTAAACTTTTGGCAATATTACCGTTTTGCTCCTAGTAGGGTTTTTCTCCGTTTATTAAGCTTAAATTTTAATTTTGACCTTTAAAATCCTGTTTAGACTCTTCTGGGGCTCTAACGATCTTTTCCGAGCTGTTCAGAAATTTTGATCAAAATGATGAATAGTAACTTTGACCACGTAAAGTACTATTCATCATGAATAGTAATATTAACCTAGGTGAACATTTCTTTTTACTGCTTAAACTGACTTTTCTAATCCCAAAAGTCATAAAATAACCTTCTAGGAGGTTCAATGTTCCTCTTTTGACCTTCTTAAAAGTTTTGGTCGAAATGACCATTTTGCCCCTGACGGGACCTTAGATCGTAAAATTCGTATTTTAACATTTTAACTGGGTTTTCTAATCCCAAAAATCATAAAATAATATTTCTTAAGTTTTACCAAGCTTTTACGACATTTCGTGCCGAAATGCTCAGATTACTATGTTAGGAAATGCCCTAAGCATTAGAGACATTTTGATGTATTCATTTTGAACTGGATAATAAAATTATATATAGAGGTTATTCATCACATTGCTATCTGTCCTCATCTTATTTACATGTTAAAGTAAATGTAAGCAAATATGGCTCACTGACTGCTTGTGTTAAAACTGTTAGAACGTTGCATGCAATGGACTTTTGTATGCGAGAAGACAATGTTCTAAAGTTAGCGGTCTAAACTATGGTCTGTAGTCTATGGGGTTAGACCGAGCATCTAACTCATGTTAAGACTATTATGTTGTCTAAAGCCTTGGACGGGACGGTTTGTCTTGACTGTCTGGAGTTGGACTACCAAGTAGAGACATAGATATGTTACTTGGTGGTGGCATATTAGACCGGGACTAAAGCATGATTGATCTACGTAGTCCGCTATGAGTAGATCAATCTGCTTTTGACGTTCATTGTGTAATAACCTTAATCCTGAGTAAATGAACTACTTCATGTATATGACTTGTGTACTTTGATGTTCCAATGGCTAAAGCGTCTCAGAGGTAGTAAGCTTATAGACCGGTTCGTTGGGTGCATGACTTGTATACGATGAAGGGTTTGTTTGCAGATATCGGAATCATAGCTCTAAGCAGTTAAAGGTATCCTCTTAAAGACATTATACTAAATGTGAAAATGGACAAGGCCTTAGGTCGTCTGCTGGGCGGATGACTTCTTATTCACATATGGTGAATAATCATTTTCTTAATTCGGTAGTATAATGGAAATTTAAGATAGCCTGATCAGTAGGATTAAACGGACTTTGACCTAAGGCTGATCATGGATATCATATGAGGGTTTTGCATATATGACAAGGTCATTGGATAGTAGCTCATCACAGGCTTACGTAATACGGTATACAATTGGGAGTTCAGTTTCAGGTTTATAGTGGTGTGACTCTGAAACTAGTGATCATATGATTGAGTTGTTTGGTAAAGAATGATGATCATATGGATTTGCGGGAGCCCGATTATATATGTCCAATCAGTCCCTCTACTAGCTCCACATAATTCCTTAACGTTTGGCAAATTGATTTGTGTATGTTATTGGCTAGTTTATTATATAGGAAAATAAACCGGTAAAAACGTATCAGAGTGGCGCAGCGGAACAATAAAAATTTTTAGATCGTTAAATATCTCATGATGCCATATACAATAAACCAACAACAATTAAAATTCATACCTCAAGGACGCCAATCTTGCAGGAGGAGAATGACCGAGGCTTCAACCAACTAGCCTTCTCTACTATTCTCCAATTCCTGAATGGCTGAGTGTGTGGGCACTCTGAACCTCGATCGGTATGCTAGCACTGCTAGTCTTCTTCCGACCACCCAGATCTCTAAAGAACTTTATTGTCACGATGAGCTGTGCAACAATAAGCCTGCTCACCTGAGAGTCTGTGGTCTGAGAGAACTGGAGTGGCAGGACCTCTATTTATAGACCTGCATGAGGTGATTCTCTGAATTCGAATTGGACTAGGAAAAGATTTTCTCCCTTATCTTTAACCAAAAATCCGAATTTTTCATAGGATAATCCTAACAATTAAATTCGGTTTTTCTAGGATAAATCCAATCCAAATCTAAACAAGATTTTAACTAGAATTTTATCTCCCTTTTTCAACCAAAAAATCTGAAATCTTTAGGAGAAAATCTTCTCCAAATTTTCGGCCACTTTTAGGATAAGGAAGAATCAAAATTCCACTAGGATTTTCAAGCTAAATCTCATCTCAACCTTATCCAAAAATAACCGAATTTCCTAGGATTAAGGCTCCAAAATTTCGGCCACTTTTAGGGAAGGAGAGAATCCAAATTCAACTAGGATTGAAACTTGAATTTTCCCTTGAATCTTATCCACAAAAAACCGAATTTTCCATTGAGGATTATCCTCAAAAAATTCGCCCACTTTTGTTGGGATTTGGATTCAAAATTCAAGTAGGATTCCAACAAGATTATCCTCTCCAAATCCAACTCAAATTCGAATTTCAAACCTTGTGGATTTTCCACAACAAATTCGAATCCTACTTGGACTGTGATTCAAAATTTGAATTTCAAATTTCAAATTCAAATTTCAAATTCAAATTTCAAATTTCAAATTTCAAATTTCAAATTTAAATTTCAAATTCAAATTTCAAATTCGAATTTCAAATTAAAATTTCAAATTCAAATTTCAAATTCAAAATTCAAATTTCAAATTTCAAAATTCAAATTTCAAATTTCAAAATTCAAATTTCAAATTCCACAAAACGGTTGTGTTTCATATTCTTGTTCTCATGGATAATTTTCTACAACTCCAATCCAATCTCATATAAAATCATGGCAACTTTATTTGGAGTTCGAATGATTGCGTACTCTATTATCCAAAACAAAATCTGAATCCAACCGGAGAGAATCTTGTCTACCATCCTAATCCTGTGTCATCACCATCCATGCATAATAAACTAGCCAATAGCATACACAAATCAATTTGCCAAACGTTAAGGAATTATGTGGAGCTAGTAGAGGGACTGATTGGACATATATAATCGGGCTCCCGTGATTCCATATGATCATCATTCTGTACCGAACAACTCAATCATATAATCACTAATTTCAGAGTCACACCACTATAAACCTGAAACTGAACTCCCAATTATATACCGTATTACGTAAGCCTGTGACGAGCTACCATCCAATGACCTTGTCATATATGCAAAACCCTCATATGATATCCATGATCAACCTTAGGTCAAAGTCCGTTTAATCCTACTGATCAGGCTATCTTAAAGTTCCACTATACTACCGAATCAAGAAAATGATTATTCACCATATGTGAATAAGAAGTCATCCGCCCAGCAGACGACCCAAGGCCTTATCCATTTTCACATTCAGTATAATGCCTTTAAGAGGATACCTTTAACTCCTCAGAGCTATGATTCCGATATCTGCAAACAAACCCTTCATCGTATACAAGTCATGCACCCAACGAACTGGTCTATAAGCTTACTACCTCTGAGACGCTTTAGCCATTGGAACATCAAAGTACACAAGTCATATACATGAAGTAGTTCATTTACTCAGGATTAAGGTTATTGCACAATGAACGTCAAAAGCAGATTGATCCACTCATAGCGGACTACGTAGATCAATCACACTTTTGTCCCGGTCTAATATGTCACCACCGAGTAACATATCCATGTCTCTACTTGGGAGTCCAGCTCCAGACAGTCAAGACAAACCGTCCCCTCTAAGGCTTTAGACAACATAATAGTCTTAACATGAGTTAGATGCTCGGTCTAACCCCATAGACTACAGACCATAATTTAGACTGCTAACTTTAGAACATTGTCTTCTCGCATACAAAAGTCCATTGCATGCAACGTTCTAACAGTTTTAACACAAGCAGTCAGTGAGCCATATTTGCTTACATTTACTTTAACATGTAAATAAGACGAGGACAGATAGCAATATAATAAATAACCTCTATGTATAATTTTATTATCCAGTTCAAAATGAATACATCAAAATGTCTCTAATACTTAGGGCATTTCCTAACAATCTCCCACTTGCCCTAAGCCAGCAGATGTGCCATGGTACGCATCCCCATCGCCTCTACATGCCTCTCAAAGCGTCTAGCTACCAAAGTCTTAGTAAAGGGATCAGCGATGTTGTCCTCGGACGCGATCTTACATACATCCACTTGTCCTGTCTCCAGATGCCCTCTAATAATGTGATACCTCCGATCTATGTGCTTGGTCCTCTTGTGGTGCCGAGATTCCCTTGTGTTGGCAATAGCCCCTGTATTATCACAGTAAAGTGTGATAGGCTTGTCAACACCCGGAATGACCTCAAGGTCTCTAAAGAACTTGCGGAGCCAAACCGCTTCTTTAGATGCCTCAGCCGCAGCCACATACTCAGCCTCCATAGTAGAGTCAGCTGTGCAGCCCTGCTTCACGCTCCTCCACACAATGGCGCCTCCTCCGAGTAAAAACACTGATCCAGATGTCGATTTCCTCGAATCCTTACAAGTCTGGAAGTCTGAGTCCGTGTATCCTACGGGTGTTAGGTCCCCTCCAGAATACACTGGCATATAATCCCTCGTTCTCTTAAGATACTTGAGTATATGCTTTACTGCTTGCCAGTGCTTGGTTCCAGGATTCGCTTGATATCGACTCACCATACCTACTGCAAAACATATGCCCGGGCGAGTGCAAAGCATAGCGTACATAAGGCTACCCACAGCGGATGCATAAGGGACCTTACTCATACGCTCTCTTTCTTCCGATGTCTTGGGACAGTCATCCAATGAAAGAGTTAAACCGACAATAGAAGGTTGTGAGCCTTTCTTTGCCTCTAGCATTGCATATTTGTCAATTATTTTATCTATGTATGAAGCTTGGGATAATGCTATCATTTTGTTCTTTCGATCTCTGAAGAGACGAATGCCTAGAACATAATTAGCTTCTCCCAAGTCCTTCATGTCAAACTGTTGGTGTAACCAAAGCTTGACCGATGATAAGTTCCCTACATCATTCCCAATGAGTAGTATATCATCGACATAGAGTATCAGAAAGACCACTTTTCCATCCTTAATACGTTTATAAACACAAGGTTCATCAATGTTCTGCTCAAAACCAAATGTCTTAATCGCTTGATCAAACCTCTGGTTCCATGAGCGGGATGCCTGCTTTAATCCATAAATGGATCTAAGCAACTCGCAGACTTTCTTATCTTGGCCTTTTGCTACGAACCCTTCGGGCTGTATCATATAGATACACTCTTCAAGATGGCCATTCAAGAATGCCGTCTTGACATCCATTTGTCAGATCTCGTAATCGAGAGCCACAGCAATGGACAGAAGAATACGGATAGACTTCAGCATAGCAACAGGCGAAAAGGTTTCCTCGTAATCGATTCCAGCCTTTTGCGTGCATCCCTTTGCAACCAGTCTAGCTTTGAAAGTTTCCACTCTCCCTTCCGCATCCTTCTTTCTTTTGTAGACCCATTTGCATCCAATGAGTTTTATCCCATCCGGCAAATCTACAAGTTCCCAAACAGAGTTGGATTTCATAGAATCCATCTCATTGTTCATAGCCTGTTTCCAAGATCTAGAATCAACATCCTTTATAGCTTCATCATATGTGACCGGATCTTCCTCATGCTCATGAGCCTCGGCCTGGTATACCTCAGCATCATACATAAAGAAATTAGGTTTCTTAGAAACCCTCCCACTACGACGAGGCACCCTAAATTGTTGATCGTCTGCAGGTCTTTCACTGGAACTCGAACTTGCGTCCAAGACCGAAATCTGTGGAGCAGTTCTTTCACCCGATAACTCCTCTAGCACCACTTTGCTTCGAGGCTTAAAGTCATTCATGTGACTTTCCTCCAAGAATATCGCATGGGTTGAGACAATGACCTTTTGTTCCTTCGGGTTATAGAACAGACCTCCTGTAGTTCCCTTTGGATACCCTACAAACATGCACAATTCTGATCTTGGTTCCAACTTCTTCGCATCCCCATCCAGTACATGTGCCGGGCAGCCCCATATTCTCATATGTCCAAGGGAGGGCTTCCTGCCACGCCACAATTCATACGGAGTTCTAGGAATTGATTTGCTCGGAACCTGGTTCAGAATATAGCACGCCGTTTGTAAAGCATGTCCCCAAAATGATAATGGCAGCGTTGAGTAACTCATCATGGACCGTACCATATCCAATAAGGTCCTGTTTCTCCTTTCGGCTACACCATTCTGTTGTGGAGTACCAGGTGCAGTCAATTGGGATAATATCCCATTCTCTATAAGATGTCCTAGAAATTCATCGGAGAGGTATTCGCCACCTCGATCAGATCGAAGTGTCTTTATGGATTTATCCAATTGCTTTTCCACTTCCGCACGATACTCTTTGAATTTATCAAAGGTTTCGCTCTTGCGGTGCATCAGATACACATATCCATACCTCGAGTAATCATCTATGAAATAGATATAGTACTCGAACCCTCCTCGTGCTGTGACGTTCGTGGGGCCACATACGTCAGTGTGCACAATTTCTAAGAGCTCCTGTGCCCTTGTACCCTTAGCTCCAAAAGACCTCTTAGTCATCTTACCCTCTAGACAAGACTCACATTGGGGAAGTCGTACCTCCTCCAGAGATTCCAGAGGACCGTCTTTCACCAATCTTTGAATCCTATCCTGATTAATATGACCAAGTCTTAAATGCCAAAGATACGCCTTGTTAGAGTGAGAAACTTTCAACCTTTTAGAGTTATCAATTAATTCAGTGTCAAGTAGTGAGTACATCTTTGGTCTGATCAAATATAGGTTTCCATCCATCCATCCAGAACAGATAAAAGACTTATTTCTACGAATATCAACTCTTTTACTAAAAGAAACTGAATAAGAATCCTTTATTAAACAAGCTACCGATATAAGGTTCCTCCTAAAATTAGGAACATAAAAACAGTCTTTCAATAAAATAAACCTAAATTGATCAAAATAAAGGTGAACATCTCCTACTGCCTCAGCCACCATAAAGCTACCATCTCCAGTCCACAACGAGAGGCTCCTATCATGTAGACTTCTCGTTTCCACGAACCCCTGCATAGAAACACAAACATGATTAGTGGCGCCCGAATCAATGACCCAAGTGTCTTTCGATTCTTCCACCAAACACGCTTCTAAGTAATGAAGTTCCTTACCTTTCTTGCCCTTGGAGGCTAGGAATTCCCAGCAAGCCTTCTTGAAGTGACCTACCTTCCCACAGTGGAAGCATTTGGACTTTTTAGGGTCCTTTGGCTTCTTGTTCTTCTTCTTCTTTTTCCCGTCCGAGACAGGAGGATTAGAAGAACTGGAAGCCACTTGCTTCTTATTTGGCCTCTTCCTCTTCCGTGAAGGATTGGAAGATTCCGCCAAATTGGCCTCTCCTTTAGGTCGGACCACATCCTCATCCCTGATCATCCGCTCATAAGCCTGTAGTTGCTTCATGAGCTCGGTAAGTCCTAACTCCTTTGTCGCGAGAATGTATGCGGCCTTAAACCCCACAAAATCTTTAGACAGAGTTTTGAACACCATTTCGATCTGGGTGTTATAGTCCAACTCAGCACCATTCTCGGCAGCCTCAGCGAAGAATCCCATTAGAGTGATCATATGGTCCTTCACCGGAGCACCCGCCTTTTGCTTAGAGTTCATAATGTTGGTGATAGCGGACTGTCGAGCCAATTTTTCTTGGCCTCCGAACATGTCCTCTAGATTTTCCATGATCTCCCCAGCAACTTGATAAGTCTCATGCTGCTTTTGTAAAGCACTCGTCATGCTAGCAAGGATGTAGCATCGAGCTATCTCATTGGATTCTCTCCAACGATTATAGGCAACCGGGACCTCCTCAAGTGGTGTGTCAGGTTTGGGCCCAGGTGGGCATGGTTCGTCTAGTACGAACTTGTGTCTCTCGCAGTTGAGAACTATTAATAGATTTCTTTTCCAGTCTTTATAATTATCGCCATTCAACTTATTTTCAGTAAGTATCGAAATGAGGGGTGTCGGTGACATTTTGAACTGAAATAAAATTATACTGGACATCATTACAAAGCCCAAGCAAATATACAGATAATTTAGCAAATAAAAACATACAAGTATGTTCCTACATGAAACTTGAAAAAACATGTAGCATTGCAACGGTAATTCTCAGCACCTATTGCCCCAAGCCACCGAGGGGTGGTCATGAGAACAAATAGCCGGAACATGGACCCCGTCCAATTAATATATGTTACCTTAAATCCTCCAAGGTTAAGACATATATTAATAACCGCTTATTTGGCCACCAGTTTAGTTAACAGAGCTTCTAGGGAAGGTTAATAACTAAACGAGTCTTGAGTGTATAACCATTGTTTACGTAGCCCGATCCACGTCCTACCAAGCCACCGAGGGGTGGTCATGAATAGGATCGCACCCGAACACGTTTTCCACATAGGAGATCCAATCTAGTATACCGGCGGCGGTAAACACCTACCGAGGGGTGTGGTCAGGTCAGAACTGACGCGAGACGTTACCATGCTTTCACATATGGATCAACAATGGAGGCCGTGGGTTTTGTTTGAAACCCTCTCCCACTCAATATTTTGAAAAACATGCAAGTTTTGACAAATTATGTATGATCAATATAGTATGAGCGGCACTCACCTATCCTATATGACATGTTATCAAATATGCATACAAAACATCCATCAATACATATTTATACATCCATGACATATCACAGAAAAATAATTGACAGAATAACCAAGCCATGGTTCCATCCTAGAACAAAGAAAATAAAGATTACAAAATTTCATCCAAAGCATTCTTTGGGTCTTGAATTTTGTTCCGTCTTCTTGTATCCATCTTTATGTAGCCTCTCCATTTATTTCTCATCCCAAGAATTATTTAAAATTTAAATTTCCAAAATTTAAATTTCAAATTCAAACTCCAAATTCGAATTTCAAATTTAAATTTCTAATTCAAATTTTAAACAATTTTAATCATCATGTGTAATAATATGTAATTTCAAAAATTTCAAATTTTCAATTACATATTTTTTTAAACATGATTTAAAATTAAATCTCAAATTTAAAAATCAAAATTTTCAAATTTTGGACCGCCGCACCGCCGCCCGTGAAGGACGCCCAGCCTGGGCGTGCAGCCTGGCGCTGCAGGCTTGGCCTGCAGCCCGACAGGCTGCACAAGGGGCAACCGTGGGCAGCCACCAACCCCGGAGGGGCTGGCAGCCCACGGTTGCCCCTTGTGCAGCCTGTCGGGCTGCAGGCCAAGCCTGCAGCGCCAGGCTGCACGCCCAGGCTGGGCGTAGCAGCTGGCAGGCTGCAGGCAGCGCCTGCAGCCAGTGGCTGCATGCCCAGGCTGCGGCCGGCCTTGGGCAGGCTGCGCCACCCTCGGCTGCAGGCCAAGCCTGCGGCCGTGGGTGATGTTTGCCTGCATAGGGGCTGCCGCAGCCCCATCCTGCCCGAGGGCAGGGGCTGCAGCCCCACCAAGGCCCGTCGACCTATTCCGAGGGGTCGTGTCTCGATTTTCATGCCATATTCCAATTTACCTATTAGGATCTCCAAAAATTAATTTGAATCCTAATTAAATTGAAATTTTCCACACAATCAAAATTTCAATCTTTAAATCAAATTTAACTTTTGGGAAAAAATAAATTACGGTCTTCAATCTTCAATCTCCTCCAAGAATAATTACATAAAAAATTCCTATACCGTTTTCGGTGTACAAAATTCAATCCATAAAAATTCTAAGAGACAAAATAAAATCCATGGGAAAATTACAGTGTTAATTAAACTGCTCCCATGGTTACATAAAAATTCCTAGATACAATTTTTCTAAATTCTAAGGAACCATAACCGGTATAATCAAGCATACTTATAATAATTCAAAAAATTAAAATAACCACACACTTTATACATAATACATGATAACAACATAAAGGAACCCTAGAATGCCACTCTCTAAATATCAAATCCATACATAAATAAAAAGACTAAGTAATTGTCTAATTTATGTGCATGGCATAGTCATGAGATGGCTCTGATACCAATTGTAGGAAAATAAACCGGTAAAAACGTATAAGAGTGGCGCAGCGGAACAATAAAAATTTTTAGATCGTTAAATATCTCATGATGCCATATACAATAAACCAACAACAATTAAAATTCATACCTCAAGGACGCCAATCTTGCAGGAGGAGAATGACCGGAGGCTTCAACCAACTAGCCTTCTCTACTATTCTCCAATTCCCGAATGGCTGAGTGTGTGGGCACTCTGAACCTCGATCGGTATGCTAGCACTGCTAGTCTTCTTCCGACCACCCAGATCTCTAAAGAACTTTATTGTCACGATGAGCTGTGCAACAATAAGCCTGCTCACCTGAGAGTCTGTGGTCTGAGAGAACTGGAGTGGCAGGTCCTCTATTTATAGACCTGCATGAGGTGATTCTCTGAATTCGAATTGGACTAGGAAAAGATTTTCTCCCTTATCTTTAACCAAAAATTCGAATTTTTCATAGGATAATCCTAACAATTAAATTCGGTTTTTCTAGGATAAATCCAATCCAAATCTAAACAAGATTTTAACTAGAATTTTATCTCCTTTTTTCAACCAAAAAATCCGAAATCTTTAGGAGAAAATCTTCTCCAAATTTTCGGCCACTTTTAGGATAAGGAAGAATCAAAATTCCACTAGGATTTTCAAGCTAAATCTCATCTCAACCTTATCCAAAAATAACCGAATTTCCTAGGATTAAGGCTCCAAAATTTCGGCCACTTTTAGGGAAGGAGAGAATCCAAATTCAACTAGGATTGAAACTTGAATTTTCCCTTGAATCTTATCCACAAAAAACTGAATTTTCCATTGAGGATTATCCTCAAAAAATTCGCCCACTTTTGTTGGGATTTGGATTCAAAATTCAAGTAGGATTCCAACAAGATTATCCTCTCCAAATCCAACTCAAATTCGAATTTCAAACCTTGTGTATTTTCCACAACAAATTCGAATCCTACTTGGACTGTGATTCAAAATTTGAATTTCAAATTTCAAATTCAAATTTCAAATTCAAATTTCAAATTTCAAATTTCAAATTTAAATTTCAAATTCAAATTTCAAATTCGAATTTCAAATTCAAATTCAAATTTCCAATTCAAATTTCAAATTTCAAAATTCAAATTTCAAATTTTAAAATTCAAATTTCAAATTCCACAAAACGGTTGTGTTTCATATTCTTGTTCTCATGGATAATTTTCTACAACTCCAATCCAATCTCAAATAAAATCATGGCAACTTTATTTGGAGTTCGAATAATTGTGTACTCTATTATCCAAAACAAAATCTGAATCCAACCGGAGAGAATCTTGTCTACCATCCTAATCCTGTGTCATCACCATCCATGCATAATAAACTAGCCAATAGCATACACAAATCAATTTGCCAAACGTTAAGGAATTATGTGGAGCTAGTAGAGGGACTGATTGGACATATATAATCGGGCTCCCGTGATTCCATATGATCATCATTCTGTACCGAACAACTCAATCATATGATCACTAATTTCAGAGTCACACCACTATAAACCTGAAACTGAACTACCAATTATATACCGTATTACGTAAGCCTGTGACGAGCTACCATCCAATGACCTTGTCATATATGCAAAACCCTCATATGATATCCATGATCAGCCTTAGGTCAAAGTCCGTTTAATCCTACTGATCAGGCTATCTTAAAGTTCCATTATACTACCGAATCAAGAAAATGATTAGTCACCATATGTGAATAAGAAGTCATCCGCCCAGCAGACGACCCAAGGCCTTGTCCATTTTCACATTCAGTATAATGCCTTTAAGAGGATACCTTTAACTCCTCAGAGCTATGATTCCGATATCTGCAAACAAACCCTTCATCGTATACAAGTCATGCACCCAACGAACCGGTCTATAAGCTTACTACCTCTGAGACGCTTTAGCCATTGGAACATCAAAGTACACAAGTCATATACATGAAGTAGTTCATTTACTCAGGATTAAGGTTATTGCACAATGAACGTCAAAAGCAGATTGATCCACTCATAGTGGACTACGTAGATCAATCACACTTTAGTCCCGGTCTAATATGTCACCACCGAGTAACATATCCATGTCTCTACTTGGGAGTCCAGCTCCAGACAGTCAAGACAAACCGTCCCCTCTAAGGCTTTAGACAACATAATAGTCTTAACATGAGTTAGATGCTCGGTCTAACCCCATAGACTACAGACCATAATTTAGACTGCTAACTTTAGAACATTGTCTTCTCGCATACAAAAGTCCGTTGCATGCAACGTTCTAACAGTTTTAACACAAGCAGTCAGTGAGCCATATTTGCTTACATTTACTTTAACATGTAAATAAGACGAGGACAGATAGCAATATAATAAATAACCTCTATGTATAATTTTATTATCCAGTTCAAAATGAATACATCAAAATGTCTCTAATACTTAGGGCATTTCCTAACATATTATGCATGGATGGTGATGACACAGGATTAGGATGGTAGACAAGATTCTCTCCGGTTGGATTCAGATTTTGTTTTGGATAATAGAGTACACAATTATTCGAACTCCAAATAAAGTTGCCATGATTTTATTTGGGATTGGATAGGAGTTGTAGAAAATTATCCATGAGAATAAGAATTTGAAACACAACTGTTTTGTGGATTTTGAAATTTGAATTTTGAAATTTGAAATTTGAAATTTGAAATTTGAAATTTGAAATTTGAATTTTGAATTTGAAATTTGAATTTGAAATTTGAATTTGAAATTCGAATTTGAAATTTGAATTTGAAATTTAAACTTGAAATTTGAAATTTGAAATTTGAAATTTGAATTTGAAATTCGAATTTGAAATTTGAAATTCAAATTTTGAATCACAGTCCAAGTGGGATTCGAATTTGTTGTGGAAAATCCACAAGGTTTGAAATTCGAATTTGAGTTGGATTTGGAGAGGATAATCTTGTTAGAATCCTACTTGAATTTTGAATCCAAATCCTAACAAATTATGGATGAAATTTTGAGGATAATCCTCAATGGAATTTCGGTTTTTGTGGATAAGGTTCAAGGGAAAAATTCAAGTTCCAATCCTAGTTGAATTTGGATTCTCTCCTTCCCTGAAAAGTGGCCGAAATTATGGAGGAAATCTCCTAGGAAAATTTGGTTATTTTGGATAAGGTTGAGATAAGATTCAAGCTTAAAAATCCTAGTGGAATTTTGATTCTCCCTAATCCTAAATGTGGCCGAATTTTTGGAGGGAAAATCTCCTAGGAAATTTCGGATTTTTTGGTTGAAAAAGGGAGATAAAATTCTCGTTAAAATCTTGTTTAGATTTGGATTGGATTTATCCTAAATAAACCGAATTTTATTTATGGGATTTTCCCGTGGAAAATTCAGATTTTATGGTTATGGATAAGGGAGAATATCTTTTCCTAATCCAATTCGAATTCAGAGAATCACCTCATGCAGGTCTATAAATAGAGGTCCTGCCACTCCAGTTCTCTCAGACCACAGACTCTCAGGTGAGCAGGCTTATTGTTACACAGCTCATCGTGACAATAAAGTTCTTTAGAGATCTAGGTGGTCAGGAGAAGACTAGCAGTGCTAGCATACCGATTGAGGTTCAAAGTGCCCACACACTCAGCCATTCGGGAATTGGAGAATAGTAGAGAAGGCTAGTTGGTTGAAGCCTCCGGTCATTCTCCTCCTGCAAGATTGGCATCCTTGAGGTATGAGTTTTAATTGTTGTTGGTTTATTGTATATGGCATCATGAGATATTTAACGATCTAAAAATTTTTATTGTTCCACTGCGCCACTATGATATGTTTTTACCGATTTATTTTCCTACATACTATTCACCCAACTCCCGGGTGGCACTATTCCGACCCTCATGGTCATTTCTCGTTTTTCTAACCGTTCAGGACCTCAAATGACTATTTCACTAGTTATGTAATCATTCCTTATTCTCTTCTCTAGCTTAGGTTCCCGAGAGGCTCGGGTTTCCAATTCCTGATCCTAACCTTACCTATCGTTTCCTAAAATACCCTTCATGCCGTTATAAAAATTTCGGCAGTATTTCCGCTAAAATTATAGGTTCCCGACGTTTAAGTAACGCCTCAAAACCATCTATCCTATCCTAACCTGCCGCGTACTATACCACAAACCTAATTTTACGCAAAAGTTATAAACTTTTTATGTAAAATTTTCCTTTAAAACAACATCGTTTCTAACGGGATTTCAACCCGTTCTTTCTCATTTTAAAGTCCGGTTTAACACATCAATTCCTCTTCATTACCTTCCTTAACATGTCACATAATTACAAACTTTTTGTCCCTTAATTCATACACGCTTTCTTAAGAAAACATAAAACAAAATTTTGTTTCAAAACTTTATTTGTCACCATTAAACTTTCCACATCAATACATGTTTATCACAACACAAAAACTAAACTAATCCATTAAAATTTCATGCATTTTCTCTTTGGAATCCCATGGCTCCCACTTAGGTATCAAACACAAAATTTCATATTTTATGTTCTCTTCCTTTTCTCATCAATTTCCCACATTAAACTTCATTGTCAAACCACTAGAAATCAAAGCTTGACATAAATTTTTCATTCACCAATATACATATTCACATACACGGTTTCATCTAACCACCATGAGCAAACTTTTTGTTCTTGTTTCCAAAATTAACCAAACTTCATTTCCATGCTTTTCTTTATCTCAAAAACATATCAACATGCAAACACAACAAATTTGATGCAACCATTTTCCATTTCTACACATGGTAACCACGGATTTTGCTTGAAAAACAAGCACTAAAGTTGATGTTTTTCAACTCTATTTCATCACTTTCATTTATCACCCTTTTTCACATGATTTATAACAACAAAACCATCAAATAAAATCTGAAATTTCAACTTCAAAACAGCCTATATCCCACACGGTTTTGCTTGGAAAAAGAAGAGAAAATCATGCAAAAATGAAAGCTTACCTTGCTTTCTGGATTTCTTGTTGCTAGGGAGGTATTTTGCACACTTTTCTTGAAGAAAACTTGAAGAAATTTTCTTGTTCTATGGGGGAGGGATACACAGCAGCAAAGAGGGCTGAAGAACCAGTATTTTTCTGATTTTTCCCTTGCCAAAACCGTGCACTTTTGAAGCCAAAAAGGAGGGACCAAGTTGCAATATTTTTAGGGACCTTTTTGCAAGCTTTCTGTGTAATTTTTCAAACATTTAGGGGCTGTTTTACAATTAAATGAAATTGGGCAGATTTTTTTTCTGATTTCCCCATGAAAAACCGCCACTTAACAAGCCCTAGAAGTCTCTTGAAAATTTGCTAAGTTTTCCTTGACTTTTTAGGTTGACTTTGCATCCTAACCATTGGATCAAAGTGGCCTTTAACCCTAACCCTTGGATCTTGATTTATCCATACATCCATTCAAAGTTTCACATTCAATTTTTGACTCCACATAATTATCTTGATTAAACTTTTTGACCAAAAGTCAAACCGAACGGTTTTGCACCGAAATCGCATAGATGAGTTTCTGAGGCTATCCGTGCGATCAGTTTGCCTTATTTCACTGTGGTTTGTCTTAAAATCAAAACCGTAATTTTTCGTCCTTTAGTGAACTTAGTTTACTTAAGGTAATCTATTGCGTTTTCGGTTTGTAATTGACATCCTCATTTCTCTGAAAATACCAAAATTTCGGCGAAAGTGCACCGAAGGACTTTTCTACCCTTCCGTGCTATTAGTTTCATCTAACTCAATCTATAAACTTTTAAAAACCCTAAATCACTTATATTATCTTACTTTTTCTTTAACTAGCCTTTGCTTTTTATCTCTGCTATTCGGATACCGAAAGCACTCCATTTGAAGCATTTAGGTCTGAAATTACTTTCTCAATCATAAACTGTATTCTTTGATCATTTTTTTGTTTAGAGATTTTAAATCCTCCAAAACATTTATTGATTTCTATTAACACTATTATTTGTTTATTTACAAATATAGTATTCTCATACATTTTTATTCACAAAAATCTTAGAAAAAACCCTAATTTAACATTGGTAACACTATTGAAATTCTTGGGATCGTCACAAACTCTTTGGATGTGTATAGATTACAGAGAGTTGAATAAGGTTACCATCAAGAATAGGTATCTATTACCAAGGATTGATGACCTGTTCAACCAGTTAAAAGGAGCAGTGATATTCTCGAAGATTGACTTACGCTCGGGATACCATCAACTGAGGATCTGGGAGAGTGACATTCCCAAGACGGCGTTCAGAACTCATTACGGTCACTATGAATTTTTAATGATGCTGTTCGGACTAACTAATGCTCCAGTCGCATTTATGGATTTAATAAATAGAGTTTTTAAGGAATTTCTCGATAAGTTTGTCATCGTGTTTATCGATAACATACTTACATATTCAAAGACTCATGAAAAGCATGAGGTGTAGGAAAATTAATCGATAAAAACGTATCAAAGTGGCACAGCGAAACAATTAAAAATTTTTAGATCGTTAAATATCTCATGATGCCATATACAATAAACCAACAATAATGAAAACTCATACCTTAAGGACGCCAATCTTGCAGGAGGAGAATGACCGGAGGGTTTCAACCAACTAGCCTTCTCTACTATTCTCTAATTCCCGAATGACTGAGTGTGTGGGTACTCTGAACCTCGATCGGTATGCTAGCACTGCTAGTCTTCTTCCGACCACCCAGATCTCTAAAGAACTTATTGTCACGGTGAGTTGTGCAACAATAAGCCTGCTCACCTGAGAGTCTGTGGTCTGAGAGAACTGGAGTGGCAGGACCTCTATTTATAGACCTGCATGAGGTGATTCTCTGAATTCAAATTGGATTAGGAGAAGATATTCTCCCTTATCCACAAGCAGAAAATCTGAATTTTCCAAGGGGAAAATCCCAACAATAAATTCAGCCACTTTAGGATAATTCCAATCCAAATCTAAACAAGATTTTAACTAGAATTTTATCTCCCTTTTTCATCCAAAAAATCTGAAAATCCAAGGGGAAAATCTCCACCAAAATTTCAGCCACTTTTGGATAAGGGAGAATCAAAATTCCACTAGGATTTTCAAGCTTGAATCTTATCTCATCCTTATCCAAAATAACCGAAAATCTCCTTGGAGATTTACTCTAAAAATTTGGCCATTATCAGGGAGGAGAGAATCCAAATTCAACTGGGATTGAAACTTGAATTTTTCCTTGAACCTTATCCACAAAAATCTGAAAATTCATTGAGGATAATCCTCAAAATTTTCGTCCATATGGTTAGGATTTGGATTCAAAATTCAAGTAGGATTCTAACAAGATTTTCCTCTCCATATCCAACTCAAATTCGAATTTCATTCCTTGTGGATTTACCACAACAAATTCGAATCCCACTTGGACTATGATTCAAAATTTGAATTTCAAATTTCAAATTCGAATTTCAAATTCGAATTTCAAATTCAAATTTCAAATTTCAATTTCAATTTCAATTTCAAATTTCAAATTCAAATTTCAAATTCAAATTTCAAAATCCACAAAACAGTTATATTTCAAACTCTTATTCTCATGGATAATTTTCTACAACTCCAATCCAATCTCAAATAAAATCATGGCAACTTTATTTGGAGTTCGAATAATTGTGTACTCTATTATCCAAAACAAAATCTGAATCCAACCGGAGAAAATCTTGTCTACCATCCTAATCCTATGTCAACACCATCCATGCATAATAAACTCAATCATATGATCACTAATTTCAGAGTCACACCACTATAAACCTAAAACTGAACTCCTAATTATATACCGTATTACGTAAGCCTATGACAACCTATCGTCCAATGACCTTGTCATGTATGCAGAACCCTCATATGATATCCATGATCAGCCTTAGGTCAAAGTCCGTTTAATCCTACTGATCAGGCTATCTTAAAGTTCCATTTTACTACCGAATTAAGAAAATGATTATTCACCATATGTGAATAAGAAGTCATCCACACTGTAGACGACCCAAGGCCTTGTCCATTTTCACATTCAGTATAATGCCTTTAAGAGGATATCCTTAACTCCTCATTAGAGCTATGATTCCGATATCTGTAAACGAACCCTTCATCGTATACAAGTCATGCGCCCAACGAACCGGTCTATAAGCTTTCTACCTCTGAGACGCTTTAGCCATTGGAACATCAAAGTACACAAGTCATATACATGAAGCTGCCCTTTTACTCAGGATTAAGGTTACTGCACAATGAACGTCAAAAGCAGATCGATCCACTCAAAGCGGACTTCATAGATCAATCACGCTTTAGTCCCAATCTAATATGTCACCACCAAGCAACATATCTATGTCTCTACTTAGGAGTTCAGCTCTCGACAGTCAAGACAAACCGTCCCCTCCAAGGCTTTAGACAACATAATAGTCTTAACATGAGTTAGATGCTCAGTCTAACCCCATAGACTACAGACCATAGTTTAGACCGCTAAAATGTACACGCCCAGGTTGCGTTGCACACGCATGTGTAAGAGTCCGTGTAGAAGGCTGTGTAATGAGCCGAGAGCCACTGTAATGACTCTCATGAATTATGAAACTTAATTACTATGTAATGATGTAATTAAGTTAATAAGCACAGTGTGCTTTTCAGTTGAATGAATTAAACAGGAATAGTAACGTTTAATTACTATTCATGCAGTGAAAGGGGTAATCGACAGTGAAATCGGTCCACCCTATTATGTGAGTATGCGTTGAGACACGCAATATCAAGAAACCGGTCTAGACGACCATTTCATGATACAGAACTGATGAGCTAGTCATCAGTACGCTCAGACTGGTCATCTGAGCGCAGCAGTGATAATTGCCCTAATAGATGTACAGTATGGAGAAAAGTGGTCTAGATGACCTCTTCTCGCCTAGAGACTGACAAAATCGGAGTCAGAACGCTCAGATTAGTCAGTCAGATAGTGAATAGTGATTAGTGAACAGTGTGATACGCAGTGTCAGGTTAGTGGCCAAGACGGCCTTAATCTGACATAAAACTGATATATTAATAGTCAGCAGGCTCAATCTGGTCAATTGAGCACAAAATGTAGATTTTGTTTAAAAGATACGCAATATCGGGATGAGGGTCAAGACGACCTTTTCTCACCCCGAAACTGATATATTTAGGCTCAGGACGCCTAAATTAGTCAATCGGGCACCTGACACGTTTTTCAAGACGGGATCATACAGATCCTGAAAACTGGTCTAGAAGACCTCAGATGGATGTAAAACTGATAAATTTAATCAGCACGTCCAAATTAGTCAAGAGAGACTGTGTTTGAATTTTCACGCGAAAACGCCTCATTATGTGTGCACAGTGTCAACACAGTGTTGGCCTAACCACAGTATCAAGAAATTGGTCAAGATGACCTTTTCTTGATATAAAACTGATATATTTGGAATCAAAATGCTCAAATTAGTCATTTGAGCACAAAAAGTAATTTTTGATCGGGAACCATGCAGTATCGAGAAACTGGTCGAGACGACCTCGGATGAAGATAAAACTGATATATTTGGGTTCAGCACGCCCAAATTAGTCAATATAGCCTATCTTAAAATTTTTCAAAAAATTAGTATAAAGGGGTCAAAATTTTTAGATTTTTGTAAAAAGGGCCCCCATTATTTTTTTTTCATATCTTTTTCTCCCCACAACACCCGTAGGTGAACAGTAACCATCAGTCGAATTCGACCTCCGTTTTCAACACCGCCGGCACCATTGGAAAGCTCTCGACGAGCTGATTCCAACGGTGGGCCGAGTCAACCGAACCGACGTCGGAGCACGCTGCACGCGCCGCCCAAAGCCGCCGGTGGCCGAATTTTTCAAACCGTCGTATCTCCGCCGTCCGACGTCCAAATGTCATGATTCCGGTCCCAATGGATTCGTGGTGAAGAGTAGAACAAAACCCAGGCTTCATTTCACGTCAACAGCCGCCGGATCACGCCGCCCAAGGTTCACTGTCGCCGTCGCCATCGCCGCCGTCGAATCTCGCTATTCCGGCAGAGTTGAGTTGCAAGGTCGGTATCAAAATGCTCAGAACAACACGTAGATCAAAAGCCCCAAATCAATTTTGGGCAACAACGCCGGAAAATGAAGATCCAACACCGCCACCGTCGTCGACTTTTCGAGGGCCGATTTCCGGTGATAGGAGTCTCGATTGGTGAAATTGACACCACCAATGGGTTCCTCTCGTCGAGCTCTTCAAGATGGTGGTCGCCACTCCCATCGCCGTCGTGGTCAACGCCGGTCAACGGTCGGTCAACATCGGTCAACGCCGGTCAACGGCGACCCGGAGACCGAAAATTGAAGAATGGCCCGTTGGCCTATTTTTGACGTTCCGGACACATCCGCGGCATCGGAATTGCAAACCGAAGTTTCAAAAGTGAAGAACGCCGATTCAAAGATTGTGCGGTCGAGACCGAACGGTTCGTCCGACCGCCGACGGGAACGATTTTGGTAGTGGTTTTGATCCCTTGATTCCTCAATTTATTATTAGAAATAATTATGTATGAATTATGGGTTACTGACTTCAGGAATTGTAAGAAAAAGGGATGAAATGTCGAAAAAGAGAATGTGAGGAAATGTGAATATTTTTACGTAAAAAGCGGAGCTTTTACGTAAAAATTAGGCCTCTGGTTTAGTACGTGGCAGGTTAGAATAGGTTAGATGGTTTTGAGGCGTTTCCTAAACGCCGGAAAACCAAAAATTAAGCGGAAATGCTGCCGAAATTTCTAAAACGGCATAAAGGGGTATTTTAGGAAACGAGGGTTGAAAATGTGATCGGGATGGAAACCCGAGCCCCCTCGATGACCTAGGTCCGGGAAAGAAGGACGGACATTTACAGGATTAGTGAACCGCCCAATTAGAAATTTCATAATGTAAGAAAACGACCCCTATGTCAGAATAGTACCACTCGAGGGACGGGTGTAATCTAAGTATAAAATTTGGGGCGATTACATCGGTAACGGTAACCCGACAGGCTAAATGGTCATACGAGAGGTATTCAGTCAGTTGACTGGTCGGTTAGCCAGTCAAGGACCAAGTCGGAATGGGATAGTGAGAGACAGTGATTAATTTGTCAAGTAGACAAATTAATCAAGCACGATTAAAAATTAGATATCAAATTTCCCAAAGTAGAGCAGTTGGGTACCGATAGGCATCGGTACCACACAACGATAAGTTTATTAGTTCCTAACGATAGAGTGACCTAAGAGCGATGTTAATTAATTTATTGGGTAAATAAATAAATTAACAATGATTAGAAAATCAAATTCTTAAGAAGAGGGCAATTAGTACCGATAAGGATCGGTACCACATAACGAGAATTTTTATTAGTCACTAATGACCACGGTGATCTAAGAGTGAATGTTAATGTAATGCATTATGATTATAGGGAGGTACCTGTATTGTGACGAAGGTGAGAGTATAAACTGTCTGCTGACAGGTAAGTACAACTCCGCCTACAGCATGGATAAAATGAATTTAAAATGATGCTTTTCCAGTACTTTAAGTATGTATCTTGCACACGATGCTACACAGCATACATAAGAGCAAATAGTTTCACAATCGAGTAGATTGATGAAAGAACAAGTTAGAAGCCATAGATCCCTACTGCGTAGGATTGGGGACAGCTTAGAGAAGCGTATGGCCAGAACAGTTAAACAAGATGGAAATAAATAGGTGTGTCGTACCGGCTCCTTTAGTCGAAGGGGTTTCCAGTTAAAGAAAGTTAAGGCCAAAAGTTGAGCATCAGTTAATGGCTCTTCGGCATTAGTTGACCTCAGGAGTTACCGTTGGTCTGCGCGCACACGGTACTGACACATGGGCCCTAAATAGACAAGAAAAGAAAAGAGAAGTTTGAAGCATAAATGAACATAATCGGACCATGCATTAGTTATAGTTCGCTATGCTTTCTTTTTCAGTAGAGTGCATACAGTACACGATGCTTCTGTCATGCATAAAGTATGTGAAGTTTTATATTCAATGTTATGACATGTTATGTGAGGACATGATATGTGAGCTGATATGTGATATGCTTATATGGTATGTGATTTATTAAGTGATATATGTCATGCCTATGATTTTACGTATGTGCTATGTTTTAAACATGTTTTGCAGTTAACATGTTATACTTACTGGGCGTAAAACTCACGGAGTGTGTTCATGCTGTAGGTAAGCATCCTATAGCGTAAACATCAAGGGACGATGATGGTGGCGGAGGTGGATGTGAGGATGAGGTTATGGATACACCGCGAGTATTCTTCCGCACAGTATGAGTAAATAATATTTTGAATGGTGACAGTTAAATAGTATTTTGAATAGTAAAGGTTAAACGGTATTTTAGAATAGTAAACAGTATATGTATGAGTAGTATATTTAAATAGTATCTGGTGAATAGTAATCAGATAAACAAGTATATAATTGTGTATGTATAATTTAAATCCTTATGTTTTTCAAATTCCGCATTTTAATAGTATACGTACGTGAACAGTAAATACGTACACGTATATATAAAAAAAAAATCCCTCTAAATTTATGGTATTAAATTCAGTAAGTTTAAGTATCGGTTTTAAAGAGAAAGTATAAGTAAAAGCTAAAGAAGCAAGGCAAGTAATAGTTTTCAGTGACGGTCCCGGCCGCTGAGGGCACGGGGCGTCACAGAAGAAAAAAAGCAAGAGTTTAGTTGGTTTTTCCATTTTTTTGCTTGAATTTTGATGCCTATTTATAGGCAAAAACCAAGGGCTTTTTTACAATTTTTTCCAACAATTTCCTAATTGTTCAAGGACTAAAAAGTAAAGATTTTGGGGTAAAAATCAAATTTTTTTCTTCTCCCTTTCCAAGTGGCCGAATGGCCCTTTAAATTTTTTTACAAAATTTTTTTAATGGCTTTTTGGCATGATCTTAGTCATTGATCATAAAGTAGGCTAATCTACACCATACACCTTTCAAAATTTCTTTCTAACTTTAAGAAAAATAATTTGTATTATGACATCATCAAGGTGATGTCATCAACTATTCATATTAATTCATTAATTAATTCGTGGTCAATTTTTGACCGTAATCCGATCCGAACGGAACTTTATCGAAATCGCATAGGCGAGTTCTCAGCGCCTCCAGTGCGATCGGTTTGTCTTATTTTGCTTCCGTTTGATCAGAATTCTCTACCATAAATTTCTATTGTTTTAGTACATTTTAATGTACTCTCTAGGGTTTTCGGCTCTAATTTTGAACCGTCTCACCCAATTATGTCCGGTAAGATTTTCCATCCCCGAACTCACACCCTTTAACACTACCAGAACATTTTTACACTATCCACAACAGTATTAGAATACAACTTTTTCATATTTTATTTATTAAAATTGTTATACACATACAATTTTAACATAATTCGAGAATCTAAGATTCCCGGTTATCACAATAGTAGCCCGAGCGTTTTTGTAGAAAATGTTGTAAAAGCTTGAGAAAACCTAAGAAATGTTATTTTAGGATTTTTGGGATCAGAAAATCCAGATAAAATGATAAAACAAGAATTTCCTAGTCTATAGTCCCGTCAAGGGCAAAATGGTCATTTTGATCAAAATTTTCTAAATTGCTTGAAAAAGGTTATAAAAGCCTCAGAATAATTTTATTAAATTTCAAAAGGCTAAAATAAAGTCGTAAGTCAAAAGACAGGGGAAAAATCCTGCTAAAGACGAAATGGTCATTTTACCAAAAGGCAGGGGTAAAACGGTCATTTTGTCAAAAAGTTCAGATAAGTGTTATTAAGGCCCAGAATAGTAGTTTATGCAGCAGAATGATTTCAGAATTAAAAATATCAATCCTAAAATGGATAATTAAGAATTTCAATTAGAAATTTTATATTTTCACTATATTTTAGATACGAAGTGAATAGTAAAAATAACCGTAATTTATTTCAGTTATAGGAAAGCCACCAAAAGGCAAGTTAAGGAAGCCGGTTGACTCAGGGAAGGAATTACTAGTAAAATATCTGTAAGTTCAGATATTTATTTGTCTGCAGTATGCTTATATGATAGAGATGACAAAAATGTAGTAGTCAGGTGCGGTAGGGACACTAACGTAAGATATAAAATCTTAAAAAAACTACAAAATAAATTATAAAATAAATTACAGAGAGTTCCAAACCCAAGAGGCAGCATAATTGCCACTGGTCAGGAACCACTAGAAACTCAGTAATTAAATCAGTATTGGCGTACCGGCCTCCCACACAGGTGGAGGTTTCTCAGATTCAGTTACAGTTACAGTAGGACTCCAAACTATTGGTGACAAGTCCTGGGTTTAGAAGTCTGATATTTTCAGGCTATAGAGGATTGGCCAGTGGGTCGCTCCCCGGAGTCCCTCTCAGTTATACGTGCACTACGGTACGACCAATTCAGGGGCCCAATAGCAGAAGTCAGTAACAGATAAAGACTTAAGACTTCAGAACAGTCATAATGGAGCATAACACGTACTAACAGACTATGTAGTAGCTTATACCAGTTGATGTGAATAGTATCGATCAAAGTCAACCTTACTATTTATGGTTAAAAGTTAAAATTACTATTCACATGAATAGTGTTTTTTCAGGATTTTATGATTTATGTTTCTACATGTATGTTTGAACTTACTGAGCCTGTCGCTCACCAGTTTATTCATGTTGCAGGTAAGAAACCTGTACACTAGTAGACAGAGGATGGACGAGGGGCAGGATTGCATCTGCCTTCAGGGCTGGGCGAGAGGAATGGTCCTACTGCTGTTTTCCGCTGAGCAGATTAAAAGTGTTGTTTTGAGAGCAGATTTTAAGTTGCATTTTGAAAATACATCATGATGTAAATTATGTACAACCTGTATAATAGTAGTACATCCTATGTTGTATGTTGCTTATATTTTTACAGTTCACAATCACCAACGGTTTAAAAAAAAATCGCTTGGTTTTCAGATTAAAAATCATTTTAATTACAAATAGTAATTTAAGAAGAACAAGTTATAAGTAAGATGCCGGTGACCCATTGAGGTAACGGTCTACCATAGTGAACTTTAGAGCTCTACTATGCTAGTACTGTAGCCTCAATTCAAGGTGAGGCGCCACAGTCAGGTACACGGCGGTGTAAGTAGCCGTGCACCATTTGGACTGTATATGTAAGAGAGACCATGTAGAAGGCCGTGAATGAGCAAAGAGCCACTATACAGACTCTCATATTGCATGAAACCTAATTACTAGATAATGAGTAATTAAGTTAAAAAATACAGTATGATTTCTAGTTGAATAGACTAAACAAGTATGGTACTATTTAATACTATTCATACAGTGAAAGGGGGTAACCGATAGTGAACCTGGTCCATCCTAATATGTGTATAAGTGTATGAGATGCGCAGTATCACGAAACTGGTCCGGACGACCATTTCCTCACATAAGACTGGTGAATAGATCGCCAGAACGCTCGGACCGAACAACTAAGCATAATAGCGATAAATAACCCTAGCAAGGGTACGGTATCGAGAAAATGGTCCGGATGACCTCTTCTCGTCTAGAAACTAATAAAATTGGAGTCAGAACATTCAAACCAGTCAGTTAGATGGAAGACTATGAATAGTGAATAGTGGAAAATGCAGTATCAAGTTAATGGCCAAGACAGCCTTAATTTAACTTAAAATGATATATCCATAGTCAGTAGGCTCAATTAGGTCAATTGGGCCCAAAATGTAAAATTTTGTCGAAAAGATACACAGTATCGGGAAAAGGGTCAAGACGACCTTATTTCAACCTGAAACTGATATATTTTGATCTAAGACACCCAAATTAGTCAATCGGGCACTTAACATGTTTTTCAAGATGGGGTCACACAGATCCTAAAAACTAGTCCAGACGACCCCATACGGACGTAAAACTGATAAAATTGAAATCAGCACATCTGAATTAGTCAAGAGAGATTATGTTGAAAATTTCATGCCTGAACAACTCGTTTTGCGTGTGCAAAGACAACACAGTATAGACACAATCACAGTATAGGAAATGAATAGTAAAATGGTGTAGAATGGGCTATTAGATAGTATAAATCAACTAGAAATCATCTGTATAAAAATCAGATCCAGAAAATCTGATTTTCGGATGAAAATTAGAACACTGCCGAGAAAGGACCAAACACCGCAGTAGAAAACTAGACCGCGAAGAGAGCCAAATGTAGATGAATTTTGGCCCTAAAAACCATGTACCCCAGCTGGAAAACCAGCTGGTTTTGATACACAAAAACTCCAAAAAGTAAAAATAAAAAATAGGTAAGGTTATGACACATTGAATAAACAATGTCATAAATCAAGCACATGCCAACAACTAAATTTTTTTAATCTTCCCTCCATTTATGGCCGCAGCTCATTCGGTGGTGATGGGTTGAATTGGGCAAAAATTTGTCCCCAAATTAGCTTAAGGTTGGCTTTATTAATCAAGCTTTTGTTTGGTTAAGCTTGCTTAGAGTTTGTCTATAAAAGGGGTGACCATGCCTTAGGTTTTGTTTCCTCATTTTCACACCCCAAAAACCACCACTCATTCTCCCTTTCTTTCTTGCTACAGCCGACTGCCCTTAAGCCCCCAAACCACCATTTTTCAAGTCCAAAATTTTACTAAAAGTTTACCAAAAACCAACCTCTTCAAGCTTGTGCTAGGAGGATTCATTTCCAAGCCATTTCAAGTGCATCAAGAGTAAGTTTTTAGAATCTAAACCTTGTAGATTTTAGTTATGGTTTTGAGTGGATATTAAGAGAAATATTTTTGGTGTTTTGCTAGCGCAAACTGACCCCTACACCTCCTTGGTCCACACGGCCACTTTATCATTCAATCCTTTGATCAGATTTGTGCTTGATTCTAAGCACGAAAGGTAAACCAAAAAAACCCTCCCTTTTGTGGTTAGTTGTTTTTAAGTTTTTGATCAAGAGATTTATGTGTATTTATTTATGAACATGGGTTATAATAAGTTTATTTTGAGCCTTTAGCTTTCCATTTTTAAGTTTGTGGTTGTGTGGTTATGTTTACATTTTTACGAATAGATGTGTGCATGTGTGAGTATGAATGTTTAGAAATGTGGCTGGACACAATTTGTCCCCAGAAAAGGCCACGGATTTTGGCCATTTTGACTCCCTTAGGATATGAATTTGGGATTTGGTGAAACATGGAGTTTTAAGAAAATTTTGGTACGGTCGTTTTTGTTTCAAATAGTTTTTGACTAAAAATGACACTACAATAGGTTTTTCGAGTGGTTTTCATTCGGTGTCCAAAACTGGGATTGAAAATCTGAACCCAGAATTAGTCTCGTGTTTTGTTAAAAATGGATGACTTAAGTTCTAAACCGGATCTTGGGCTCAACATGAAAGTTGTATAACATGACGAAACCTTTAAGACGTCTGTGCACGTTTTAAAAATTTGACCTTTTCGGGTCTCAAACAGAGCCATTTTTAAAATGACATAAAACTGAAATTTTTATAAAAACTAGGCACAATAGCCACGGGTTTAGTAAGATTAGGACCCGTTCCAGTTAGATTTAAGCTCCGAGTTGAACATGAGAATTGTTCATCTCGTCAAGGATGAAAAATTTCGTGTTTGCCAAATTTACAAACAAAGTCATTTCGATCAAGTTTCAAAACAGTTTTCGAAAATGGTTCAAAAACCATCTTTTAATACAAACACAAAAATGTGTTCTAATCCTTTAAAAATAAAAATGGTTTTCATAAAAACGTCCCCCATCTTCCAATGGGGTGGCAAGAGGACGGTTTCAAAACAAATAATTTTCCCAAAAATTTTATAAGACAACAAAAAACGATTTTATTAAATAACCAAAACAGTGTGGGTAGCCCGGTAGGCTACCACACCCAAATAAGCAAAGTAACCCAGCCAGTTACTACACCAAGTTTATGTATAGTAACCCAGTAGGCTACTTAGTTAAGAATGCGCAAGGTAACCGGTCAGTTAACTGGTCGGTAATCGAACAATACTGTGAGAAACAATGATTAATCTGTCAAGAAGACAATTAATCAAACACGATGGAAGTTAGACACCAAATTCCCAAAGTAGGCCAGTAGGGTACCGATGGGCCTCAGTACCACATAGAAACGCAAGTTATAGTCACTAACAAAAATAGTGAGTTAAGAACGACAGTAATTAATTTATTGAGTAATAAATTAATTAACCACATATAGAGAAGTAAACTCTCGAGATAGAGAGCGAGTTAGTACCAATGGCAATCGGTACCAAATGATTTTATCTGTTGTAGTCACTAACAGTATTAGTGACTCAACAAGAGCGTTAATGAGATGCGTTATAGACGACAGGTGGTAACTTGTAAGTTGACAAGGTGAGAGTACAAGTTTGCATGCAAACTAGGTAAGTACAACTCCGCCTACGGCATGAATGAAATGAATTTAAAATGATGTTTTTACATTATGTTAAGTACGTATGCCTATCATGCACACGATGTTACACAGCATGCATAAAAGCATATAGTTTTACAATCAAGTAGATTGATGAAAGAACAAGTTAGATGCCACATATCCCTGCCGCGTAGGATTAGGGATAGCATAGAGAAGCATATGGCTAGGACAGATAAACAAGATGGAATTTAGTAAGCGTGTCGTACTAGCCTTTTCAGTTGAAGAGGTTTTCAAGTTAAAGTAAGTTAAAACAAAGTTGAGCATCCGTTGATGGCTCTTCGGCTTTTTTGACCATGGGCGTTACTGATGGTCTGCGCGCACACGGTGTGACAACCGAGAAATTTCACTGTTCTCAGAAATCATGTATAACGTATGTATACAATGATTTTTATGTGTATAACTGTAAAATATATGATTTAATACTATTTAGAACACAACGAAATGTTCTGACCATGCTAAAGTGAGTGTGATTAAGAATAGAAAATTTTACCGAACAGAAATCGGACACATTAAGCCTTTTTAGTTTCAAAAACCCTAGAAATATACTGTATGGCACTAAAAGATGAAATACTTATGGCATAGATTTTTAGTCAAACCGGAGTAAATTAAGGAAAATCGATCTCACGAACAGTCTCAGAAACTCATCTACGCGATTTCGGTGCAAAACCGTTCGGTTTGACTTTTGGTCAAAAAGTTGACACAAATAATTATGTGGAGTCAAAGATTATATGTGAAACATTGAATGGATGTAAGATTACATCAAGATCCAAGGGCTAGGGTTTAAAGTCACTTTGATTCAATAGGCTAGCATGCAAAGTCAACACAAAAAGTCAAAGAAAGCTTATCAAAATTTTAAGAGAATTCTAGGGCTAGATAGATGGCAGATTTTGGTTGGAAAATCTAAAAAAAAAAAATCAGCCAAATTTTGATTCATTGCAAAACAGCCCTTAAAGGTTTCAAAAATTACACAAAAAGCTTGTAAAAATGCCCCCAAAACATTGCAAAAAAGGCCCCCAAAAGTTTGCTCTTTGGTCCCTCTTCATTTGGCCATTATACATATGGTTTAGCTATGAAAGAAACCAGAAAAAAAACTTTGTGTTTTCTATCCCTTAGTATCTGTGAGCCTTCCTTTCATTGCCAAGCCCTTTTCTTAAAAAATTTTTCACTAAAAAGTGTGTAGAATTCATCCCTAGCATCAAGAGATCAACAAAGCATGGTAAACCCTCTTTTTTTCAAGTTTTCTTCCCATTTCTTTTTGAAAAACCATGGGGTGTTTAGCTGAAATTGGAATGATGAAATTAAGGTTTTATGTTGCTTAATTTTGTGTAAGAAGTTGTTGTAATGTGAGAGAGGTGAAGATGAAGTTGGACTTGAAAAACACAACATTTGATGTTGTTTTTCAATAACAAAAACTGTGGCTACATACATGGTTTTGTGGTGATTTTCAAATTAAATTTTTGGTTATTTTAGTGTTGCAAATGAGTATGTTAGACAAGGAACATTAAAGAAGCTTGCAACACAAAATTTTGAATGTGTTTCAAGCATAAAATCCATGAGTTAGGGTTGTTAGATTTTGAATGATAAATTCGGTTGTTCATGATGTAAAAAGAGCATTGATATGTAATGAAATCAAGAGATAAAAATGAAATGAAAACCAAATTTTTATTTGATTTCCTAAGGAAAATCCGTGACTTTCCATGGATAAAATGCATGAAATTGATGAGGAGTTAGGTTACGTTTTGTGTTGTAATGGACATGTGTTGATGTGGAAAATGAGTAATGGAAAATGAAGTTTTGAAACAAAAATTTTGTTTAGGATTTTCCTAAGAAAACCGTGTGTAGGTTAAGGGTGAAAAGGGTTGTATTGGTGTGATGTATTATGGAATGAAACAATGTGGAGATTGTGAATTAAACCGGGCCTAAAAATGAGAAAGAACGGGTTGAAATCCTGTTAGAAATGAGTAGGTTTTAATGGAAAATTTTACATAAAATTAGGTTTGTGGTATAATATGTGGCAGGATAGAATAGATTAGATAGTTTTGAGGCGTTTCTTAAACGCTGAGAACCTAAAAATTAAGCAAAAACACTGCTGAAATTTTTAGGGCACCCGAACGGAATTTTAGGAAATAAGGGGTAAAATAAGGGTTGGGATTTGAAAACCCGAGCCCCTTAGGGACGTAAGCTTGAGGAAGGGCAGTGGACGATTTCAGAAGTAGTGAAATGTCCGTTTAAGGTCCCGAACGGTCAGAAAAACAAAAAACAACCCCAAGGGTCGGAATAGTAACCTGAGCATTTTGGTAAGAAATGTTGTAAAAACTTGGTAAGGCCTAAGAAAGATTATTTTATGATTTTTGAAACTAGAAAACCCAGTCAAAACGCTAAAATGAAAATTTTATGGTCTAGGGTCCCATCAGGGGTAAAATGGTTATTTTGACCAAAATTTTCTAAAATTTTAGAAAAAGACCATAAAAGCCTCAGAATGATTAAATAAAATTTTTAAAGGTCAAAATAAGGTTGTAAGTTAGAAAAACGAGGAAAAATCCCACTAGAGACAAAATGGTCATTTTGTCAAAAGTTAGGGGCAAAATGGTTATTTTGTCAAAAGTTAAGAAAAGTGATATTAAGGCCAAGAATAGCATTCTAGGCTGTATAATAAATACAAAAATGAAAAATAAAACCCTAAACGAATAATTAGGGATTTAAAATAAGAAATTTTATATTTTCACGATATTTTAAATATGAAATGAATAGTAAAAATAACCGTGATTTATTTCAGTTATAGGGAATCAACAAAAAGACAATAAAAAGATGTCGGTTGACCCAAGTGTTAGGAAATGCCCTAAGCATTAGAGACATTTTGATCTATTTATTTTGAACTGGATAATAAAATTATATATAGAGGTTACTCATTACATTGCTATATGTCCTCATTTTATTTACATGTTAAAGTAAATGTAAGCAAATATGGCTTCCTGACTGCTTGTGTTAAACTGTTAGAACGTTGCATGCAATGGACTTTTGTATACGAGAAGACAATGTTCTAAAGTTAGCGGTCTAAACTATGGTCTGTAGTCTATGGGGTTAGACCGAGCATCTAACTCATGTTAAGACTATTATGTTGTCTAAAGCCTTAGAAGGGACGGTTTGTCTTGACTGTCTGGAGCTGGACTCCCAAGTAGAGACATAGATATGTTACTTGGTGGTGACATATTAGACTGGGACTAAAGCGTGATTGATCTACGAAGTCCGCTTTGAGTGGATCGATCTGCTTTTGACGTTCATTATGCAGTAACCTTAATCCTGAGTAAAAGGACAGCTTCATGTATATGACTTGTGTACTTTGATGTTCCAATGGCTAAAGCGTCTCAGAGGTAGTAAGCTTATAGACCAGTTCGTTGGGTGCATGACTTGTATACGATGAAGGGTTCGTTTACAGATATCGGAATCATAGCTCTAATGAGGAGTTAAGGGTATCCTCTTAAAGGCATTATACTGAATGTGAAAATGGACAAGGCCTTGGGTCATCTGCTGGGTGGATGACTTCTTATTCGCATATGGTGAATAATCATTTTCTTTATTCGGTAGTATAATGGAACTTTAAGATAGCCTGATCAGTAGGATTAAACGGACTTTGGCCTAAGGCTGATCATGGGTATCATATGAGGGTTCTGCATACATGACAAGGTCATTGGACGATAGCTTGTCACAGGCTTACGTAATACGGTATATAATTGGGAGTTCAGTTTCAGGTTTATAGTGGTGTGACTTTGAAATTAGTGATCATATGATTGAGTTGTTAGGTAAAAGAATGATGATCATATGGATTTGCGGGAGCCCGATTATTTATGTCCAATCAGTCCCTCTACTAGCTCCACATAATTCCTTAAAGTTTGGCAAATTGATTTGTGTATGCTGTTGGCTAGTTTATTATACATGGATGGTGATGACATAGGATTAGGATGGTAGACAAGATTCTTTCCGGTTGGATTCAGATTTTGTTTTGGATAATAGAGTACACAATTATTCGAACTCCAAATAAAGTTGCCATGATTTTATTTGAGATTGGATTGGAGTTGTAGAAAATTATCCATGAGAACAAGAATTTGAAACACAACTGTTTTGTGGATTTTGAAATTTGAATTTTGAAATTTGAAATTTAAAATTTGAATTTGAAATTTGAATTTGAAATTTGAATTTGAAATTCGAATTTGAAATTTGAATTTGAAATTTAAATTTGAAATTTGAAATTTGAAATTTGAAATTTGAATTTGAAATTCAAATTTGAAATTTGAAATTCAAATTTTGAATCACAGTCCAAGTGGGATTCGAATTTGTTGTGGTAAATCCACAAGGATTGAAATTCGAATTTGAGTTGGATATGGAGAGGATAATCTTGTTAGAATCCGACTTGAATTTTGAATCCAAATCCTAACTAATGATGGACGAAATTTTGAGAATTATCCTCAATGATTTTCGAATTTTTTGTGGATAAGGTTCAAGGAAAAATTCAAGTTTCAATCCCAGTTGAATTTGGATTCTCTCCTCCCAAAAAGTGGATGAAATTTAGGAGTGAATCTATTAGGAAAAATTAGGTTATTTTGGATAAGGATGAGATAAGATTCTAGCTTGAAAATCATAGTGGAATATTGATTCTCCCTTATCCAAAAGTGGCCGAATTTTTTGAGGAGATTTTCTCCTTAGAATTTTCAGATTTTTTGGTTGAAAAAGGAAGATTAAATTTTAGTTAAAATCTTGTTTAGATTTGGATTGGATTTATCCTAAAGTGGCCGAATTTTATTGTTGGGATTTTCCCTTGGAAAATTCAGATTTTGTGCTTGTGGATAAGGGAGAATATCTTCTCCTAATCCAATTTGAATTCAGAGAATCAGCTCATGTAGATCTATAAATAGAGGTCCTACCACTCCAGTTCTCTCAGACCACAGACTCTCAGGTGAGCAGGCTTATTGTTGCACAGCCCACCGTGACAATAAGTTCTTTAGAGATCTGGGTGGTCGGAAGAAGACTAGCAGTGCTAGCATACTGATCGAGGTTCAGAGTGCCCACACACTCAGCCATTTGGGAATTGGAGAATAGTAGAGAAGGCTAGTTGGTTGAAGCCCTCCGGTCATTCTCCTCCTACAGATTGGCGTCCTTGAGGTATGAGTTTTAATTGTTGTTGGTTTATTGTATATGGCATCATGAGATATTTAACGATCTGAAAAATTTTTATTATTCCACTGCGCCACTCTAATACGTTTTTACCGATTTGTTTTCCTACACCAAGGAAGGAAACGCTAGCAAAATATCTATAAGTCCAAACATTTATTTGTCTGTAACATGAATTTACTTAATATATTTATATGTTATGTATGACATGTAAATAAGTATCAAGGTGCTATATGCACACTAACGTGGTAAACAAAATAACCACAAATAAAGTATGTAATGTAAAAGTGCTCCAGGCCCAAGAGGGAGCAATAATGCCTCCGGTTAGGAACCTCATGAAAGACGATAATGAAACCAATACTGGTGTACCGGCCTCCCACAGAGGTGGAGGTTCCTCATGTTATGTTATGTTATATCAAGTTCATGTAGACTGAGAGGATTGACTAGTGGGTCACTCCCCAGAGTCCCTCTCAGTCATGTACGCACTACGGTACGACCAATCATGGGGTCCAACACCAGAACTTAATGCAAGATAAGACCTAAGACTTAAGATTGTTATAATTGAGCATAATATGTACTAACTTTATGTGTAACATCTTAGGTCAAAGTCAACATAAATAGTACCGATCAAAGTCAACTTTACTATTTATGGTCAAAAGTCAGAGTTACTACTCATGTTGAATAGTACTTTTTATGATTTTAAGTTTTATGTTTGAGTATTTATAATTGAACTTACTGAGCCTACCGCTCACAAATTTATTCATGTTGCAGGTAAGAAACCTGTACACTAGAAGATAATGGATGGATGAGGAGTGGGATCTACATCTGTCGTCAGGGCTGGCCGAGGGGAATGGTCCTGCTGATGTTTTCTGCTGAGCAGTTTTGAGACTTGTTTTGAGATATTGTATCATGATGTAAATTAAGTACGACAAAGTATGTTATGTATTTCAGTATATACTTTATAATGTTCTATGTTTTCCCAGTTTCAAGTTTGGCTTAAAAAAAATAAGTTTCCCAATTTTCATGATAAAAATTAAGTTTAAAATACGAATAGTAAATAACAAAAACAAGTTACAAGTAAGTTCCTAGCGACCCAATGAGGTGACAGCCTATCATAGTGGACTCCAAAGCTCTACTATGACAGTTTTGTTAGCCTCCATGAAGGGCGTGCCACCACAATTGGTATCAGAGCAGTTGACCATGTCCCTCAAGGCCTAATGTGCATCCCATTCATCGATCCAGGTAAGTTAAGTTTATTATTTTTACAATCAGCAAAATGTTTATTTACGTTAAGTGAACCTTATGTAAGAACTAGATGACGAGATCACCATACATCTGACCACATCCATACTGAGTTAGGGGTCCTCCTAGGGTATGGACAAGACCCATAATTAGGCAATCCCCACCCCAACGACCAACGGTACACTCTCCAGCACTTGCAAACCCTGCCACTCCATGAGCAGAGGCACTGACGATTACCAGGGCACCAACCCCTCCACCAGTACTCCGTCCACCACCAGTAGTAGTTGATGTCTGGTAGTTGGCGGACGAGACCATATCAGCACGAGAGTTTCTATCAGAGATACCTAGGCTTTTAGGGCCAGCCACCTATTTTCGATGGAGGACATCAGTCAGCATAAGTACAGGATTGGCTGCACATGGTAGAGCTGATTTGCTGGTCCTGTGATATAGACCAAGATTGCTGGGTCATTCTTGTTGTGAGCACCTTCCAAGGAGATGCTCGAGTATATTGGGAGTATTACGATCAAGATGCATTGCTAAGGCTTAATTGGGCCGATTTCTGCATGACCATGAGGCAATAATTTTTTCGAAGGAGCCCAGAGACGACTCCAATTCCTCCAGCTATAGAGGAAAGTACACCACTACTAGCATTACCTCGAATAACAGACGTCAGGTTTTTTATTCATAGAACCGAAAGATTTCAGATGACGCCTGGGGATACGGTACTTACATATGCGGTGCGATTTGAAGAGAATGTTGTTAAAAGGTGCCCGCTCCCAAATTTTTCTGATGAAGATTTTCGTGAAATGTTCTGGAAGGGACTTACCATAGAGTTGAAATAAAGGGTGAATCTACTCCATTCCATTACTAGGCGTGAGTTTGCCGCTAGTGCCATTAGAGCTGAAAGGGCGTAGTTAAGGGACTGCATAGAAAAGCATAAATGGAAATAAGATCACGAGGAAGGGGTATTGACATGTTTATATGGACCACCACTGATGGCTAATGACCACAAGGCTGGTCCATCGCGACAAAGGACAAACATGACTCATGATCAGGGGACACCTACTGGGGATGACTCCGATGAAGACGAAGAAGACCTAGAGGAATTTCCATTAGGTCAACATGAATAGGAGAGTAAACTCTTGAAATATGTGTAAATACGTGTCCATATGTAAATATGTATATAGGTACGTATGTTTATGGGAAGTAAGAAGCTAAGAAAAATACAATCTAAATATTATAGTATATGTAAATGTTCATGTATGATATGTATGATGCAAGAAATGCTATGAAATGAGATGAGATGTTTTGAAATGCTTATATTATGCAGTAAATGATATTTTTAAAATTTCTGCTACATTATCAAGTTATTTATGGAAAAATCTAACTCTTGATCATTGTGCAAGGCTAGAAGAAAGAGAACACCATGAGTGCACGAAAAGGACGACACCTTACCATAGTAGATAGAGTGGAGGAACTACAAGCCCTCCTAGAGCCAAATGAAAGAAAATGCTAAACTACGACAATGATTATCTGCCATGGAACAACGACAGGGCCAAGAAGAAAGCCACGCTTCACAAGCGGCAGAAACCATACCAGCAGTGCCGTCGGTTGTTCCAAAAGTCCAATAACCCCAACCTAGGGCCTAATATGAACGATTCCATCGGATGAAGCCACTGAGTTCGAGGGTTCAATTGATCCACTAGAGGCAGAGGAGTGGCTTTCTTCTCTGTAAATGATCCTTGAATTTATGAACTTGACTGACCAAGAAAAGATTCTATGTGCGTCCTTCGTACTGAGAAAGGATGCACGATTCTGGTGGGACATGGTGCGCATGAGGAGAGACGTCACCACAATGACTTGGGATGAATTTCTGGAGGAGTTTAACCAGAAATACTACGATCCAGCTACCCTATGCCCCCAACAAAAAGAAGTTACTGAATTAAAATACGGAAACTAGTCGGTGAGCGAAGTATGCCGAAGACTTGATTAGCTATCTTGGTTATGTCCTTATGTGGTGCCGACCGAAAGAGAAAAGATTCAGAAGATTATTGGCATGTTTAGGCCAGAGATATCTGCCCTAATTGATAGCAGCCCAATAAACCAACCTCAGTGGCAGACTGTGTAAGCCAAGCCCTCAAGGCTAAATATCACTTGCTCAGACAGAAGGAAGGAAGAGAAAAGTCTGGGAGGCAAAGAAAAAGGAAAAGATCCTAGCAAAGTTTGCATAAGTAGGGATGCAGACTGGACAAGGCAGTAGGTCCAGTCAGAATCGACCCAATCAGTCCAACACTCAAGGCTCCCAACAACAGCAGGGCAAAAGAAAAGGAAATTTTTTTGGGAATAGAAGTGAAGATAGCCACAATCAACAACGGAGGACCAATCAAGGCACAGGACCGAGTTTTTTCATGTGTGCAACGTGTGAAAAAGGCATCCAGGCCAGTGCCGATTTGGCACTAATACATGTTATTAGTGCGGATGAGAGGGCCATTTTGCTAAAAATTGCCCGATGAATCACCAGAATACCTCAGGGTCGATGCAGCAGCGCTAGCAATATCCTCCACGCCCACAACTGCCTTAATCTCATGCTTTACAGGGAAGGATTGAAGGGCCTTCAATAGTACCTCCAACCTGTCCAGAACTTCAAGAGCAGACCCAACGAGTAAATGCTCGTGTTGCCATCTTCACCAAAGAGGATGCTGAAGCGGGGACATCCAATGTGATTACAGGTTAGCTTTCTGTATTTAACACGTGGCATGTGTCCTTTTTGATTCAAGAGCTACACATTACTTTGTATCTCAGAAATTTGCTGACAAGTTAGAATATGCTAAGGACCGTATGGGAATGAATTTTAAAATAGCTCTACCTTCAAGAGAAGTGATGTTGTCAAATTACTGGTTACGCCATGTGCCAGTAATTATGGCAAATAGGGAATTATATGTCGATTTGATCATAATGAAGATCGTCGACTACGATGATCATAAGAATGGATTTCCTAGGAAAATATAAAGCCACAATCGATTTTCAGAAGTGAAAAATAGTCTTTCGACCAGATGAGGAAGAGAGTTTTGAGTATGTCAACACGTCTCGTCAATCGAGGAAGATGCTGATCAGTGTAATGAAAGTTAAGAAGTTGATAGCTAGTGACTGTATGGGATACCTTACATATGTGACAAATGCGATAGAGGATAAGAAATTACAACCGAAAGATGTTCCAGTTGTCAATGAATTCCTCGATGTATTCCTTGAGGAATTGCCAAGATTGCGTCTAGAAAGGGAGATTTCGTTCAAGATCGATATTATGCCAGGGATTGCTCCAATATCCAAAGTGCCGTATCGTATGACCCTAGTAGAATTGAAAGAACTGTAGGTGCAGTTAAAAGAATTGCTTAACAAAGGATTTATTCAACCAAGCTACTCCCCATGGGGTGCTCTGATTCTATTCGTTAAAAAGAAGGATGGAACTCTGTGGGCCACCCGACTAGCTCGAGTCGTCCACTCTCTTTCTTTCTTTCTTTCTTTGCTCTTTAGTTTCTCTGACTTACTTGCTTTTCTTTAAAAGATTAGAATTTGAAAAATCATTAAATTTTTTTTTTATAAAATACTTGCGGTCTTGTTTTCTTGAAAATACTAAACACACGTCATTACATAAGTATATCTTTAAACTTACTTCACTTTATACATAACACACTTGTCTTGTCTTTATACATTTATACATATAGTCTTGTACTGCACTTTTTTTACAGCGGATAGTTTGCGTAGCGGATCTACAACCCGTCCATGATACTGTGGGAATCTGCCTGCCAGTCCCTTTTTCTCTCTCTCTTCATAATGTAGGTTGTTTACCTTTGTTACCTACATCACGAACAGACTAGTGAGCTAGAGCTCAGTAAGTACAAACATACAAGTAAAACATGAATTATGCCTAACACTTAGGCTTAGTCTATTATGTGTGTCTATTTTTTGTCCTTGTGCTTTCTTCGTTCTTTCATTCTACTTTTTCATTTCTTTCTTTCCTTTTCTTTTTCTTTTCTTTTCTTTATCTTTCACTTGAGGGCCCGTGGTTGGACATACCTAATGCAGGCAGACCAGTGAGGGAGAGGGGGAGTGACCCACTAATCGACCCCAAGGTCAATCTTAACTCTACCACACTTGGGGTAGCACATTAAGCCATTAACTACCACACTTAGGGTAGCACCACACACTGGGGTGGAGGCTATCTTTAAAACCTCACACGGGGAGGCCGGTACGCCAATCTTACATTTTCAGTCTTATTATCTTGCTTACATTTATCTTTCTTTGCGTTAGCGTTTCATACTTTTCTAACCTGGTGAGTACGTTAGATTATTATAACATCATCACACACATATATATATATACACATAATGCTACAGTAAGTCAGTTCGTGAGTCGATATGTAAATGTCTGTACTTACAGCGTTTATGCTAACGTAAGCTTTCTTGAATCCTTTGGAATCCTGTGCCTGTCTCCGGTCGGGTTTCCTATAATTGAAAGGTCGTTGGTTAATTACCCATTTACTAAAGAACTTTCGTTTGACTAAAAGCTAAACTTAGGCTTTTAAAAACTTAATTCAAGCCTTAGGACAGTATTTAAAGCCTAAACAATCCGATTTAGACCTTCCTGGAACCTCTTTGCACAATTACCATCTTGCCCTAAACTTTTGGCAATATTACCTTTTTGCTCCTAGTAGGGTTTTTCTCCATTTATTAGGCTTAAATTTTAATTTTGACCTTTAAAATCCTGTTTAGACTCTTCTGGGGCTCTAATGATCTTTTCCGAGCTGTTCAGAAATTTTGGTCAAAATGATGAATAGTAACTTTGACCACGTAAAGTAGTATTCATCATGAATAGTAATATTAACCTAGGTTAACATTTCTTTTTACTGCTTAAACTGACTTTTCTAATCCCAAAAGTCATAAAATAACCTTCTAGGAGGTTCAATGTTCCTCTTTTGGCCTTCTTAAAAGTTTTGGTCCAAATGACCATTTTGCCCCTGACAGGACCTTAGACCGTAAAATTCGTATTTTAACGTTTTAACTGGGTTTTCTAATCCCAAAAATTATAAAATAATATTTCTTAAGTTTTACCAAACTTTTACGACATTTCGGGCCGAAATGCTCAGATTACAATGTTAGGAAATGCCCTAAGCATTAGAGACATTTTGATGTATTCATTTTGAACTGGATAATAAAATTATATATAGAGGTTATTCATCACATTGCTATCTGTCCTCGTCTTATTTACATGTTAAAGTAAATGTAAGCAAATATGGCTCACTGACTGCTTGTGTTAAAACTGTTAGAACGTTGCATGCAATGGACTTTTGTATGCGAGAAGACAATGTTCTAAAGTTAGCGGTCTAAACTATGGTCTGTAGTCTATGGGGTTAGACCAAGCATCTAACTCATGTTAAGACTATTATGTTGTCTAAAGCCTTGGAGGGGACGGTTTGTCTTGACGGTCTGGAGTTGGACTCCCAAGTAGAGACATAGATATGTTACTTGGTGGTGGCAGATTAGACCGGGACTAAAGCGTGATTGATCTACGTAGTCCGCTATGAGTAGATCAATCTACTTTTGACGTTCATTATGCAATAACCTTTATCCTGAGTAAATGAACTACTTCATGTATATGACTTGTGTACTTTGATGTTCTAATGGCTAAAGCGTCTCAGAGGTAGTAAGCTTATAGACCGGTTCGTTGGGTGCATGACTTGTATACGATGAAGGGTTTGTTTGCAGATATCGGAATCATAGCTCTAAGGAGTTAAAGGTATCCTCTTAAAGGCATTATACTGAATGTGAAAATGGACAAGGCCTTGGTGTTAGGAAATGCCCTAAGTATTAGAGACATTTTGATGTATTCATTTTGAACTGGATAATAAAATTATACATAGAGGTTATTCATTACATTGCTATTTGTCCTCGTCTTATTTACATGTTAAAGTAAATGTAAGCAAATATGGCTCACTGACTGCTTGTGTTAAAACTGTTGGAACGTTGCATGCAATGGACTTTTGTATGCGAGAAGACAATGTTCTAAAGTTAGCAGTCTAAACTATGGTCTGTAGTCTATGGGGTTAGACCGAGCATCTAACTCACGTTAAGACTATTATGTTGTCTAAAGCCTTGGAGGGGACGGTCTGTCTTGACTGTCTGGAGCTGGACTCCCAAGTAGAGACATGGATATGTTGCTCGGTGGTGACATATTAGACCGGGACTAAAGCGTGATTGATCTACGTAGTCCGCTATGAGTGGATCAATCTGCTTTTGACGTTCATTGTGCAATAACCTTAATCCTGAGTAAATGAACTACTTCATGTATATGACTTGTGTACTTTGATGTTCCAATGGCTAAAGCGTCTCAGAGGTAGTAAGCTTATAGACCGGTTCGTTGGGTGCATGACTTGTATACGATGAAGGGTTTGTTTGCAGATATCGGAATCATAGCTCTGAGGAGTTAAACGTATCCTCTTAAAGGCATTATACTGAATGTGAAAATGGACAAGGCCTTGGGTCGTCTGCTGGGCGGATGACTTCTTATTCACATATGGTGAATAATCATTTTCTTGATTCGGTAGTATAATGGAACTTTAAGATAGCCTGATCAGTAGGATTAAACAGACTTTGATCTAAGGCTGATCATGGATATCATATGAGGGTTTTGCATATATGACAAGGTCATTGGATGCTAGCTCGTCACAGGCTTACGTAATATGGTATATAATTGGGAGTTCAGTTTCAGGTTTATAGTGGTGTGACTCTGAGATTAGTGATCATATGATTGAGTTGTTTGGTACAGAATGATGATCATATGAAATCACGGGAGCCCGATTATATATATCCAATCAGTCCCTCTACTAGCTCCACATAATTCCTTAACGTTTGGCAAATTGATTTGTGTATGCTATTGGCTAGTTTATTATGCATGGATGGTGATGACACAAGATTAGAATGGTAGACAAGATTCTCTCCGGTTGGATTCAGATTTTGTTTTGGATAATAGAGTACACAATTATTCGAACTCCAAATAAAGTTGCCATGATTTTATTTGAGATTGGATTGGAGTTGTAGAAAATTATCCATGAGAACAAGAATATGAAACACAACCGTTTTGTGGAATTTGAAATTTGAATTTTGAAATTTGAAATTTGAATTTTTAATTTGAAATTTGAATTTGAAATTTGAATTTGAAATTCGAATTTGAAATTTGAATTTGAAATTTAAATTTGAAATTTGAAATTTGAAATTTGAAATTTGAATTTGAAATTTGAAATTCAAATTTTTGAATCACAGTCCAAGTAGGATTCGAATTTGTTGTGGAATACCCACAAGGTTTGAAATTCGAATTTGAGTTGGATTTGGAGAGGATAATCTTGTTAGAATACTACTTGAATTTTGAATCCAAATCCCAACAAATAAGGGACGAAATTTTTGAGGATAATCCTCATGAAAGATTTCAGATTTTGTGGATAAGATTCAAGGGTAAATTCAAACTTCAATCCTAGTTGAATTTGGATTCTCTCTTCCCTAAAAGTGGCCGAAATTTTGGAGCCTTTATCCTAGGAAATTCGGTTATTTTTGGATAAGGTTGAGATGAGATTTAGCTTGAAAATCCTAGTGGAATTTTTGATTCTCCCTTATCCATAATGGCCGAAATTTTTTGGAGGATTTTCTCCTTGTGAAATTTGGATTTTTTGTTGAAAAAGGGAGATAAAAATTCCAGTTAAAATCTTGTTTAGATTTGATTGGATTTATCCTAGTAAAACCGAATTTATTGTTGGGATTTTCCCTTGGAAAAATTCGGATTTTATGGGTTTGGATAAGGGAAAATATCTTTTCCTAATCCAATTTAAATTCAGAGATTCACCTCATGCAGGTCTATAAATAGAGGTCCTGCCACTCCAGTTCTCTTAGACCACAGACTCTCAGGTGAGCAGGCTTATTGTTGCACAGCTCATCGTGACAATAAAGTTCTTTAGAGATCTGGGTGGTCAGAAGAAGACTAGCAGTGCTAGCATACCGATCGAGGTTCAGAGTGCCCACACACTCAGCCATTCGGGAATTGGAGAATAGTAGAGAAGGCTAGTTGGTTGAAGCCTCCGGTCATTCTCCTCCTACAGATTGGCATCCTTGAGGTATGAGTTTTAATTGTTATTGATTTATTGTATATGGCATCATGAAATATTTAACGATCTAAAAATTTTTATTGTTCCGCTGCGCCACTCTAATACGGTTTTACCGATTTATTTTCCTACACTTGGGTCGTCTGCTGGGCGGATGACTTCTTATTCACATATGGTGAATAATCATTTTCTTAATTCGGTAGTATAATGGAACTTTAAGATAGCCTGATCAGTAGGATTAAACGGACTTTGACCTAAGGCTGATCATGGATATCATATGAGGTTTTGCATATATGACAAGGTCATTGGATAGTAGCTCGTCACAGGCTTACGTAATACGGTATATAATTGGGAGTTCAGTTTCAGGTTTATAGTGGTGTGACTCTGAAACTAGTGATCATATGACTAAGTTGTTCGGTAAAGAATGATGATCATATGGATTTGCGAGAGCCCGATTATATATGTCCAATCAGTCCCTCTACTAGCTCCACATAATTCCTTAACGTTTGGCAAATTGATTTGTGTATGCTATTGGCTAGTTTATTATGCATGGATGGTGATGACACAGGATTAGGATGGTAGACAAGATTCTCTCCGGTTGGATTTAGATTTTGTTTTGGATAATAGAGTACACAATTATTCGAACTCCAAATAAAGTTTCCATGATTTTATTTGAGATTGGATTGGAGTTGTAGAAAATTATCCATGAGAACAAGAATTTGAAACACAACCGTTTTGTGGATTTTGAATTTTGAATTTTGAAATTTGAATTTTGAAATTTGAAATTTGAATTTTGAATTTGAAATTTGAATTTGAAATTTGAATTTGAAATTCGAATTTGAAATTCGAATTTGAAATTTGAATTTGAAATTTGAATTTGAAATTCGAATTTGAAATTTGAAATTCAAATTTTGAATCATAGTCCAAGTGGGATTCGAATTTGTTGTGGAAAATCCACAAGGTTTGAAATTTGAATTTGAGTTGGATTTGGAGAGGATAATCTTGTTAGAATCCTACTTGAATTTTGAATCCAAATCCTAACAAATTATGGATGAAATTTTGAGGATAATCCTCAATGGAATTTCGGTTTTTGTGGATAAGGTTCAAGGGAAAAATTCAAGTTTCAATCCTAGTTGAATTTGGATTTTCTCCTTCCCTGAAAAGTGGCCGAAATTATGGAGGAAATCTCCTAGGAAAATTTGGTTATTTAGGATAAGGTTGAGATAAGATTCAAGCTTGAAAATCCTAGTGGAATTTTGATTCTTCCTTATCCTAAATGTGGCCGAATTTTTGGAGGGAAAATCTCCTAGGAAATTTCGGATTTTTTGGTTGAAAAAGGGAGATAAAATTCTAGTTAAAATCTTGTTTAGATTTGGATTGGATTTATCCTAAATAAACCGAATTTTATTGTTGGGATTTTCCCATGGAAAATTCAGATTTTATGGTTATGGATAAGGGAGAATATCTTTTCCTAATCCAATTCGAATTCAGAGAATCACCTCATGCAGGTCTATAAATAGAGGTCCTGCCACTCCAGTTCTCTTGGACCACAGACTCTCAGGTGAGCAGGCTTATTGTTGCACAGCTCATCGTGACAATAAAGTTCTTTAGAGATCTGGGTGGTCAGGAGAAGACTAGCAGTGCTAGGATATCGATCGAGGTTCAAAGTGCCCACACACTCAGCCATTCGGGAATTGGAGAATAGTAGAGAAGGCTATTTGGTTAAAGCCTCCGGTCATTCTCCTCTTGCAAGATTGGCATCCTTGAGGTATGAGTTTTAATTGTTGTTGGTTTATTGTATATGGCATCATAAGATATTTAACGATTTAAAAATTTTTATTGTTCCGCTGCGCCACTATGATATGTTTTTACCGATTTATTTTCCTACATACTATTCACCCAACTCTCGAGTGGTACTATTTCGACTCTCATGGTCGTTTCTCGTTCTTCTAACCATTCAGGACTCAAATGACTATTTCACTAGTTATGTAATCATTCCTTATTCTCTTCTCTAGCTTAGGTTCCCGAGAGGCTCGGGTTTCCAATTCCTGATCCTAACCTTACCTATCGTTTCCTAAAATACCCTTCATGCCGTTATAAAAATTTCGGCAGTATTTCTGCTAAAATTATAGGTTCCCGACGTTTAAGTAACGCCTCAAAACCATCTATCCTATCCTAATCTGCCGCGTACTATACCACAAACCTAATTTTACGCAAAAGTTATAAAGTTTTTATGTAAAATTTTCCTTTAAAACAACATCGTTTCTAACAGGATTTCAACCCGTTCTTTCTCATTTTAAAGTCCGGTTTAACAAATCAATTCCTCTTCATTACCTTCCTTAACATGTCACATAATTACAAACATTTTGTCCCTTAATTCATACACGCTTTCTTAAGAAAACATAAAACAAAATTTTGTTTCAAAACTTTATTTGTCACCATTAAACTTTCCACATCAATACATGTTTATCACAACACAAAAACTAAACTAATCCATTAAAATTTCATACATTTTCTCTTTGGAATCCCACGGCTCCCACTTAGGTATCAAACACAAAATTTCATATTTTATGTTCTCTTCCTTTTCTCATCAATTTCCCACATTAAACTTCATTGTCAAACCACTAGAAATCAAAGCTTGACATAAATTTTTCATTCACCAATATACATATTCACATACACGGTTTCATCTAACCACCATGAGCAAACTTTTTGTTCTTGTTTCCAAAATTAACCAAACTTCATTTCCGTGCTTTTCTTTATCTCAAAAACATATCAACATGCAAACACAACAAATTTGATGCAACCATTTTCCATTTCTACACATGGTAACCTACGGATTTTGCTTGAAAAACAAGCACTAAAGTTGATGTTTTTCAACTCTATTTCATCACTTTCCTTTATCACCCTTTTTCACATGATTTATAACAACAAAACCATCAAATAAAATCTGAAATTTCAACTTCAAAACAGCCTATATCCCACACGGTTTTGCTTGGAAAAAGAAGAGAAAATCATGCAAAAATGAAAGCTTACCTTGCTTTCTGGATTTCTTGTTGCTAGGGAGGTATTTTGCACACTTTTCTTGAAGAAAACTTGAAGAAATTTTCTTGTTCTATGGGGGAGGGATACACAGCAGCAAAGAGGGCTGAAGAACCAGTATTTTTCTGATTTTTCCCTTGCCAAAACCGTGCACTTTTGAAGCCAAAAAGGAGGGACCAAGTTGCAATATTTTTAGGGACCTTTTTGCAAGCTTTTTGTGTAATTTTTCAAACATTTAGGGGCTGTTTTACAATTAAATGAAATTGGGCAGATTTTTTTTCTGATTTCCCCATGAAAAACCGCCACTTAACAAGCCCTAGAAGTCTCTTGAAAATTTGCTAAGTTTTCCTTGACTTTTTAGGTTGACTTTGCATCTTAACCATTGGATCAAAGTGGCCTTTAACCCTAACCCTTGGATCTTGATTTATCCATACATCCATTCAAAGTTTCACATTCAATCTTTGACTCCACATAATTATCTTGATCAAACTTTTTGAGCAAAAGTCAAACCGAACGGTTTTGCACCGAAATCGTGTAGATGAGTTTCTGAGGCTGTCCGTGCGATCAGTTTGCCTTATTTCACTGTGGTTTGTCTTAAAATCAAAACCGTAATTTTTCGTCCTTTAGTGAACTTAGTTTACTTAAGGTAATCTATTGGGGTTTTTGGTTTCTAATTGACATCCTCATTTCTCTGAAAATGCCGAAATTTCGGCGAAAGTGCACCAGAGGACTTTTCTACCCTTCCGTGCTATTAGTTTCATCTAACTCAATCTATAAACTTTTAAAAGCCCTAAATCACTTATATTATCTTACTTTTTCTTTAACTAGCCTTTGCTTTTTATCTCTACTATTTGGATACCGAAAGCACTCCATTTGAAGCATTTAGGTCTGAAATTACTTTCTCAATCATAAACTATATTCTTTGATCATTTTTTTGTTTGGAGATTTTAAATCCTCCAAAACATTTATTGATTTCTATTAACACTATTATTTGTTTATTTACAAATACAGTGTTCTCATACATTTTTATTCACAAAAATCTTAGAAAAACCCTAATTTAACATAGGTAACACTATTGAAATTCTTGGGATCGTCACAAACTCTTCGGATGTGTATAGATTACAGAGAGTTGAATAAGGTTACCATCAAGAATAGGTATCTATTACCAAGGATTGATGACCTGTTCAACCAGTTAAAAGGAGCAGTGATATTCTCGAAGATTGACTTACGCTCGGGATACCATCAACTGAGGATCTGGGAGAGTGACATTCCCAAGACGGCGTTCAGAACTCATTACGGTCACTATGAATTTTTAATGATGCTGTTCGGACTAACTAATGCTCCAGCCACATTTATGGATTTAATAAATAGAGTTTTTAAGGAATTTCTCGATAAGTTTGTCATCGTGTTTATCGATAACATACTTACATATTCAAAGACTCATGAAAAGCATGAGGTGTAGGAAAATTAATCGATAAAAACGTATCAGAGTGGCGCAGCGAAACAATTAAAAATTTTTAGATCGTTAAATATCTCATGATGCCATATACAATAAACCAACAATAATGAAAACTCATACCTTAAGGACGCCAATCTTGCAGGAGGAGAATGACCGGAGGGCTTCAACCAACTAGCCTTCTCTACTATTCTCTAATTCCCGAATGACTGAGTGTGTGGGTACTCTGAACCTCGATCGGTATGCTAGCACTGCTAGTCTTCTTCCGACCACCCAGATCTCTAAAGAACTTATTGTCACTGTGAGTTGTGCAACAATAAGCCTGCTCACCTGAGAGTCTGTGGTCTGAGAGAACTGGAGTGGCAGGACCTCTATTTATAGACCTGCATGAGGTGATTCTCTGAATTCAAATTGGATTAGGAGAAGATATTCTCCCTTATCCACAAGCAGAAAATCTGAATTTTCCAAGGGGAAAATCCTAACAATAAATTCAGCCATTTTAGGATAATTCCAATCCAAATCTAAACAAGATTTTAACTAGAATTTTATCTCCCTTTTTCATCCAAAAAATCTGAAAATCCAAGGGGAAAATCTCCACCAAAATTTCGGTCACTTTTGGATAAGGGAGAATCAAAATTCCACTAGGATTTTCAAGCTTGAATCTTATCTCATCCTTATCCAAAATAACCGAAAATCTCCTAGGAGATTTACTCCAAAACTTTGGCCATTATCAGGGAGGAGAGAATCTAAATTCAACTGAGATTGAAACTTGAATTTTTCCTTGAACCTTATCCACAAAAATCTGAAAATTCATTGAGGATAATCCTCAGAATTTTCGTCCATATGGTTAGGATTTGGATTCAAAATTCAAGTAGGATTCTAAAAAGATTTTCCTCTCCATATCCAACTCAAATTCGAATTTCATTCCTTGTGGATTTACCACAACAAATTCGAATCCCACTTGGACTATGATTCAAAATTTGAATTTCAAATTTCAAATTCGAATTTCAAATTCAAATTTCAAATTCAAATTTCAAATTTCAATTTCAATTTCAAATTTCAAATTCAAATTTCAAATTCAAAATTCAAATTTCAAATTTCAAAATTCAAATTTCAAAATCCACAAAACAGTTGTATTTCAAACTCTTATTCTCATGGATAATTTTCTACAACTCCAATCCAATCTCAAATAAAATCATGGCAACTTTATTTGGAGTTCGAATAATTGTGTACTCTATTATCCAAAACAAAATCTGAATCCAACCGGAGAAAATCTTGTCTACCATCCTAATCCTATGTCAACACCATCCATGCATAATAAACTAGACATAGCATACACAGATCAATTTTGCCAAACGTTAAGGAATTATGTGGAGCTAGTAGAGGGACTGATTGGACATATATAATCTGGCTCCTGTAAATCCATATGATCATCATTCATTACCGAACAACTCAATCATATGATCACTAATTTCAGAGTCACACCACTATAAACCTGAAACTGAACTCCTAATTATATACCGTATTACGTAAGCTTATGACAACCTATCGTCCAATGACATTGTCATGTACGCAGAACCCTCATATGATATCCATGATCAGCCTTAGGCCAAAGTCCGTTTAATTCTACTGATCAGGCTATCTTAAAGTTCCATTTTACTACCGAATTAAGAAAATGATTATTCACCATATGTGAATAAGAAGTCATCCACCCTGTAGACGACCCAAGGCCTTGTCTATTTTCACATTCAGTATAATGCCTTTAAGAGGATATCCTTAACTCCTCATTAGAGCTATGATTCCGATATCTGTAAACGAATCCTTCATCGTATATAAGTCATGCACCCAACGAACCGGTCTATAAGCTTTCTACCTCTGAGACGCTTTAGCCATTGGAACGTCAAAGTACACAAGTCGTATACATGAAGCTGCCCTTTTACTCAGGATTAAGGTTACTGCACAATGAACGTCAAAAGCAGATCGATCCACTCAAAGCGGACTTCATAGATCAATCACGCTTTAGTCCCAATCTAATATGTCACCACCAAGCAACATATCTATGTCTCTACTTAGGAGTTCAGCTCTCGACAGTCAAGACAAACCGTCCCCTCCAAGGCTTTAGACAACATAATAGTCTTAACATAAGTTAGATGCTCAGTCTAACCCCATAGACTACAGACCATAGTTTAGACCGCTAACTTTAGAACATTGTCTTCTCGCATACAAAAGTCCATTGCATGCAACGTTCTAACAGTTTAACACAAGCAGTCAGGAAGCCATATTTGCTTACATTTACTTTAACATGTAAATAAAACGAGGACAGATAGTAATGTAATGAATAACCTCTATATATAATTTTATTATCTAGTTCAAAACAAATACATCAAAATGTCTCTAATGCTTAGGGCATTTCCTAACATGAGGAGCATCTGAGAATTGTTCTTCACACTACGAGAAGACATCAATTTCTTGGACACGTGGTGACAAAGGAAGGAATCACTATAGATCCAGCTAAGGTGGAAGAAATTAATGAGTGGCTTGCTCCTAAGAGTGTGATGAAAATACGCAGCTTTTTAGGACTAGCCGGCTACTACAGAAGGTTTGTGGAAGGGTTTGCAAGACTAGCCACACCCCTTACTACTCTCACTCGTAAGGAAAAGAAATACAAGTGGATGCAAGAGTGTGAAAGAAGTTTTCAAGAATTGAAGAGACGACTGACAAGTAAACCCATTCTTACATTACCCACTGAAGGAGAAAAATTTACAATCTACAGTAATGCTTCAAAGATATGCTTGGGAGCTGTGTTAATGCAGAATGACAAGGTGATTGCTTATGTGTCACGCCAGTTAAAGGACCATGAGAGAAACTACCCCATGCATGACCTGGAACTTGCTACAATAGTGTTCGCACTCAAAATCTGGCGACACTATTTATATGGAGCTTAGTGCCAAATATTCACTAATCACCAAAGTTTGAAATACTTCTTCATGCAAAAGGAGTTAAACATGCGACAAAAATGATGGTTAGAGTTAATGAAGGACTATGACTGTGAAATCCTTTACCATCCTGGATGTAAGGACCGCCCTATTCCTGTAACTTGAATTTCAATTAATGAGAAATTGAGGAATAATTTGATGCCATTTAGCGCAAATTTGCAGAACACGGTTAAGTACACGGTGTGGCGGCCCGCCCCTCGTAGAGATCATACAATACTATTACAGTTGAGCTTTATCGTTAACTACGATAGATTGTACTCTCATGGGTCGCCGGCTTATCTCTCTCTCTTTCTAAATCATGACGTTTTTAGGGAAAAAAAATTTTTTTTTTTCTTTTAAACATCATGTAACCATTTCTCACTATTTACTTTGTTGGCTAGTACAAAGTAATTTACATATTACAGTACTTTCGTAAAATATATAATATTACAAAAGACTGTTTCTTTCTTTTTTTTTCTTCCCTTTTTATCGCTCAGCGGAAAGACTCTGGCAGTACCATATCCCTCGCCCAGTTATCCCATTTGACACGCGCCATCCCGTACACCATCCAGTCAAACAAGCTACTGAGCTGGTCGCTTACCTGCAATATTAGCAAAAATGGTGAGCTACAGGCTCAGTAAGTTCAAACATGCAAGAAATGAAACATACATGAATAGTAACTTTGACCACTATTCATACGTGAATAGTAAGGTTGACCACAACACAGGGTCACAACAGTACATCTACCGCAATGTTAGTACTCTCACTAAACTGTCTTATGCTCAATTATGGAATAGTTTCAGTTTTAGGTAATTATCTTGCTTATGTTCTGGTTTTGAGCTCAGGTTGGCAGTACCATTTAAGTGCGAATGACTGTGTTAGGAAATGCCCTAAGTATTAGAGACATTTTGATGTATTCATTTTGAGCTGGATAATAAAATTATACATAGAGGTTATTCATTACATTGCTATTTGTCCTCGTCTTATTTACATGTTAAAGTAAATGTAAGCAAATATGGCTCACTGACTGCTTGTGTTAAAACTGGTAGAACGTTGCATGCAATGGACTTTTGTATGCGAGAAGACAATGTTCTAAAGTTGGCAGTCTAAACTATGGTCTGTAGTCTATTGGGTTAGACCGAGCATCTAACTCATGTTAGGACTATTACGTTGTCTAAAGCCTTAGAGGGGACGGTTTGTCTTGACTGTCTGGAGCTGGACTCCCAAGTAGAGACATGGATATGTTGCTCGGTGGTGACATATTAGATCAGGACTAAAGCGTGATTGATCTATGTAGTCCGCTATGAGTGGATCAATCTGCTTTTGACGTTCATTGTGCAATAACCTTAATCCTGAGTAAATGAACTACTTCATGTATATGACTTGTGTACTTTGATGTTCCAATGGCTAAAGCGTCTCAGAGGTAGTAAGCTTATAGACCGGTTCGTTGGGTGCATGACTTGTATACGATGAAGGGTTTGTTTGCAGATATCGGAATCATAGCTCTGAGGAGTTAAAGGTATCCTCTTAAAGGCATTATACTGAATGTGAAAATGGACAAGGCCTTGGGTCGTCTGCTGGGCGGATGACTTCTTATTCACATATGGTGAATAAACATTTTCTTGATTCGGTAGTATAATGGAACTTTAAGATAGCCTGATCAGTAGTATTAAACGGACTTCGACCTAAGACCGATCATGGATATCATATGAGGGTTTTGCATATATGACAAGGTCATTGGATAGTAGCTCGTCACAGGCTTACGTAATACGGTATATAATTGGGAGTTCAGTTTCAGGTTTATAGTGGTGTGACTCTGAGACTAGTGATCATATGATTGAGTTGTTCGATAAAGAATGATGATCATATGGAATCACGGGAGCTCGATTACATATGTCCAATCAGTCCCTCTACTAGCTCCATATAATTCCTTAACGTTTGGCAAATTGATTTGTGTATGCTATTGGCTAGTTTATTATGCATGGATGGTGATGACACAGGATTAGGATGGTAGACAAGATTCTCTCCGGTTGGATTCAGATTTTGTTTTCGATAATAGAGTACACAATTATTCGAACTCCAAATAAAGTTGCCATGATTTTATTTGAGATTGGATTGGAGTTGTAGAAAATTATCCATGAGAACAAGAATATGAAACACAACCGTTTTGTGGAATTTGAAATTTGAATTTTGAAATTCGAAATTTGAATTTTGAAATTTGAAATTTGAATTTTGAATTTGAAATTTGAATTTGAAATTTGAATTTGAAATTCGAATTTGAAATTTGAATTTGAAATTTAAATTTGAAATTTGAAATTTGAATTTGAAATTTGAAATTCAAATTTTGAATCACAGTCCAAGTAGGATTCGAATTTGTTGTGGAAAATCCACAAGGTTTGAAATTCGAATTTGAGTTGGATTTGGAGAGGATAATCTTGTTAGAATCCTACTTGAATTTTGAATCCAAATCCCAACAAATAAGGGACGAAATTTTGAAGATAATCCTCAAGCAAATTTCGGTTTTTTGTGGATAGGATTCAAGGGAAAATTCAAGTTTCAATCCTAGTTGAATTTGGATTCTCTCCTTCCCTGAAAAGTGGCCGAAATTAGGGAGAAAATCTCCTAGGAAATTCGGTTATTTTGGATAAGGTTGAGATGAGATTCAAGCTTGAAAATCCTAGTGGAATTTTTGATTCTCCCTTATCCATAATGGGCAAAACTTTTGTTGAGATTTTCTCCAAGAGAAATTCGGATTTTTTGGTTGAAAAAGGGAGATAAAATTCTAGTTAAAATCTTGTTTAGATTTGGATTGGATTTATCCTAAGAAAAACCGAATTTTTTATGGAGATTCTCCCTTGGAAAAATTCGGATTTTATGGTTAAGGATAAGGGAAAATATCTTTTCCTAATCCAATTCAAATTCAGAGAATCACCTCATGCAGGTCTATAAATAGAGGTCCTGCCACTCCAGTTCCCTCAGACCACAGACTCTCACGTGAGCAGACTTATTGTTGCACAGGTCATCGTGACAATAAAGTTCTTTAGAGATCTAGGTGGTCGGAAGAAGACTAGCAGTACTAGCATACCGATCGAGGTTCAGAGTGCCCACACACTCAGCCATTCGGGAATTGGAGAATAGTAGAGAAGGCTAGTTGGTTGAAGCCTCCGGTCATTCTCCTCCTACAAGATTGGCGTTCTTGAGGTATGAGTTTTAATTGTTGTTGGTTTATTGTATATGGCATCATGAGATATTTAACGATCTTAAAAATTTTTTGTTCCGCTGCGCCACTCTGATACGTTTTTACCGATTTATTTTCCTACAATTGGTATCAGAGCCATCTCATGACTATGCCATGTACATAAATTAGACAATTACTTAGTCTTTTTATTTATGTATGGATTTGATATTTAGAGAGTGGCATTCTAGGGTTCCTTTATGTTGTTATCATGGATTATGTATAAAGTATGTGGTTATTTTAATTTTTTGAATTATTATAAGCATGCTTGTTTATACCGGTTATGGTTCCTTAGAATTTAGAAAAATTGTATCTAGGAATTTTTTATGTAACCATGGGAGCAGTTTATTAACACTGTAATTTTCCCATGGATTTTATTTTTTTTGGTCTCTTAGAATTTTTATGGATAGAATTTTGTACACCGGAAACGGTATAGGAATTTTTTATGTAATTATTCTTGGAGGAGATTGAAGATTGAAGACCGTAATTTATTTTTTCCCAAAAGTTAAATTTGATTTAAAGATTGAAATTTTGATTGTGTGGAAAATTTCAATTTAATTGGGATTAAAATTAATTTTTGGAGATCCTAATAGGTAAATTGGAATATGACACGAAAATCGAGACACGACCCCTCGGGATAGGCCGACGGGCCTTGGTGGGGCTGCAGCCCCTGCCCTCGGGCAGGATGGGGCTGCGGCAGCCCCTCTGCAGGCAAACATCACCCACGGCCGCAGGCTTGGCCTGCAGCGGAGGGTGGCGCAGCCTGCCCAAGGCTGGCCGCAGCTTGGGCGTGCAGCCTCTGGCTGCAGGCGCTGCCTGCAGCCTGCCGGCTGCTGCGCCCAGCCTGGGTGTGTAGCCTGGCGCTGCAGGCTTGGCCTGTAGCCCGGCAGGGCTGCACAAGGGGGCGGCCGTGGGCTGCCAGCCCCTCCGGGGTTGGTGGCTGCCCACGGCGGCTACCGTCTACGGGGGGGGCGGCGGTCCGACGGTCCAAAAATCAGAAAATTTTGATTTTTAAATTTGAGATTTAATTTTAAATCATGTTTAAAAATATGTAATTAAAAATTTGAATTTTTTGAAATTACATATTATTACACATGATGTTTAAAATTGTTTAAAATTTAAATTTGAAATTTAAATTTGAAATTCGAATTTGGAATTTGAATTTGAAATTTAAATTTTTGGATATTTAAATTTTAAATAATTCTTGGGATGAGAAATAAATGGAGAGGCTACATAAAGATGGATACAAGAAGATGGAACAGAATTCAAGACCCAAAGAATGCTTTGGATGGAATTTTGTAATATTTATTTTCTTTGTTCTAGGATGGAACCATAGCTTGGTTATTCTGTCAATTATTTTTTCTGTGATATGTCATGGATGTATAAATATGTATTAATGGATGCTTTGTATGCATATTTGATAACATGTTATATAGGATAGGTGAGTGCCGCTCATACTATATTGATCATACATAATTTGTCAAAACTTGCATGTTTTTCAAAATATTGAGTGGGAGAGGGTTTCAAACAAAACCCACGGCCTCCATTGTTGATCCATATGTGAAAGCATGGTAACGCCTCGCGTCAGTTCTGCCCTGACCACACCCCTCGGTAGGTGTTTACCGCCGCCGGTATACTAGATTGGATCTCCTATGTGGAAAACGTGTTCGGATATGATCCTATTCATGACCACCCCTCGGTGGCTTGGTAGGATGTGGATCGGGCTACGTAAACAATGGTTATACACTCAAGACTCGTTTAGTTATTAACCTTCCCTAGAAGCTCTGTTAACTAAACTGGTGGCCAAATAAGCGGTTATTAATATATGTCTTAACCTTGGAGGATTTAAGGCAACATATATTAATTGGACGGGGTCCATGTTCCGGCTATTTGTTCTCATGACCACCCCTCAGTGGCTTGGGGCAATGGGTGCTGAGAATTACCGTTGCAATGCTACATGTTTTTCAAGTTTCATGTAGGAACATACTTGTATGTTTTATTTGCTAAATTACCTGTATATTTGCTTGGGCTTTGTAATGATGTCTAGTATAATTTTATTTCAGTTCAAAATGTCATCGACACCCCTCATTTCCATACTTACTGAAAATAAGTTGAATGGCGATAATTATAAAGACTGGAAAAGAAATCTATTAATAGTTCTCAGCTGCGAGAGACACAAGTTCGTACTGGACGAACCATGCCCACCTGGGCCCAAACCTGACACACCACTTGAGGAGGTCCCGGTTGCCTATAATCGTTGGAGAGAATCCAATGAGATAGCTCGATGCTACATCCTTGCTAGCATGACGAGTGCTTTACAAAAGCAGCATGAGACTTATCAAGTTGTTGGGGAGATCATGGACAATCTGGAAGACATGTTCGGAGGCTAAGAAAAATTGGCTCGACAGTCTGCTATCACCAGCATTATGAACTCCAAGCAAAAGGCGGGTACTCCGGTGAAGGATCATATGATCACTCTAATGGGATTCTTCGCTGAGGCTGCCGAGAATGGTGCTGAGTTAGACCACAACACCCAGATCGAGATGGTGTTCAAGACTCTGTCTAAAGATTTTGTGGGGTTTAAGGCCGCATACAATCTGGCGACAAAGGAGTTAGGACTAACCGAGCTCATGAAGCAACTACAGGCTTATGAACGGATGATCAAGGATGAGGATGTGGTCCGACCTAAAGGAGAGGCCAATTTGGCGGAATCTTCCAATCCCTCACGGAAGAGGAAGAGGCCAAATAAGAAGCAAGTGGCTTCCAGTTCTTCTAATCCTCCTGTCTCGGACGGGAAGAAGAAGAAGAAGAACAAGAAGCCAAAGGACCCTAAAAAGTCCAAATGCTTCCATTGTGGGAAGGTAGGTCACTTCAAGAAGGCTTACCGGGAATTCCTAGCCGCCAAGGGCAAGGAAGGTAAGGAACTTCATTACTTGGAAGCGCGTTTGGTGGAAGAATCGAAAGACACTTGGGTCATTGATTCGGGCGCCACTAATCATGTTTGTGTTTCTATGTAGGGGTTCGTGGAAACGAGAAGTCTACATAATAGGAGCCTCTCGTTGCGGACTGGAGATGGTAGCTTTGTGGTGGCTGAAGCAGTGGGAGATGTACACATTTATTTTGATCAATTTAGGTTTATTTTATTGAAAGACTATTTTTATGTTCCTAATTTTAGAAGGAACCTTATATCGGTAGCTTGTTTAATAAAGGATTCTTATTCAGTTTCTTTTAGTAAAAGAGTTGATATTCGTAGAAATAAGTCTTTTATCTGTTCTGGATGGATGGATGGAAACCTATATTTGATCAGACCAAAGATGTACTCACTGCTTGACACTGAATTAATTGATAACTCTAAAAGGTTGAAAGTTTCTCCCTCTAACAAGGCGTATCTTTGGCATTTAAGACTTGTTCATATTAATCAGGATAGGATTCAAAGATTGGTGAAAGACGGTCCTCTGGAATCTCTGGAGGAGGTACGACTTCCCCAATGTGAATCTTATCTAGAGGGTAAGATGACTAAGAGGTCTTTTGGAGCTAAGGGTACAAGGGCTCAGGAGCTTTTAGAAATTGTGCATATTGACGTATGTGGCCCCATGAACGTCACAGCACGAGGAGGGTTTGAGTATTATGTCTCTTTTATAGATGATTACTCGAGGTATGGATATGTATATCTGATGCACCGCAAGAGCGAAACCTTTGACAAGTTCAAAGAGTATCGTGCGGAAGTGGAAAAGCAATTGGATAAATCCATAAAGACACTTCGATTTGATCGAGGTGGCGAATATCTCTCCGATGAATTTCTAGGACATCTTGTAGAGAACGGGATTTTATCCCAATTGACTGCACCTGGTACTCCACAACAGAATGGTGTAGCCGAAAGGAGAAACAGGACCTTATTGGATATGGTACGGTCCATGATGAGTTATTCAACGCTGCCATTATCATTTTGGGGATATGCTTTACAAACGGCATGCTATATTCTGAACCAAGTTCCGAGCAAATCAATTCCTAGAACTCCGTATGAATTGTGGCGTGGCAGGAAGCCCTCCCTTGGACGTATGAGAATATGGGGGTGCCCGGCACATGTACTGGATGGGGATGCGAAGAAGTTGGAACCTAGATCAGAATTGTGCATGTTTGTAGGGTATCCAAAAGGAACTAAAGGAGGTCTGTTTTATAACCCGAAGGAACAAAAAGTCATTGTCTCAACCCATGCGACATTCTTGGAGGAAAGTCACATGAATGACTTTAAACCTCGAAGCAAAGTAGTGCTAGAGGAGTTATCGGGTGAAAGAACTGCTCCACAGATTTCGGTCTTGGACGCAAGTCCGAGTTCTAGTGAAAGACCTGCAGACGATCAACAATTTAGGGTGCCTCGTCGTAGTGGGAGGGTTTCTAAGAAACCTAATTTCTTCATGTATGATGCTGAGGTATACTAGGCCGAGGCTCATGAGCATGAGGAAGATCCGGTCACATATGATGAAGCTATAAAGGATGTTGATTCTAAATCTTGGAAACAGGCTATGAACAATGAGATGGATTCTATGAAATCCAACTCTGTTTGGGAACTTGTAGATTTGCCAGATGGGATAAAACCCATTGGATGCAAATGGGTCTACAAAAGAAAGAAGGATGCGGAAGGGAGAGTGGAAACTTTCAAAGCTAGACTGGTTGCAAAGGGATACACGCAAAAGGCTGGAATCGATTACGAGGAAACCTTTTCGCCTGTTGCTATGCTGAAGTCTATCCGTATTCTTCTGTCCATTGCTGCGGCTCTCGATTACGAGATCTGGCAAATGGATGTCAAGACGGCATTCTTGAATGGCCATCTTGAAGAGTGTATCTATATGATACAGCCCGAAGGGTTCGTAGCAAAAGGCCAAGAAAGGAAAGTCTGCAAGTTGCTTAGATCCATTTATGGATTAAAGCAGGCATCCCGCTCATGGAACCAGAGGTTTGATCAAGCGATTAAGACATTTGGTTTTGAGCAGAACGTTGATGAACCTTGTGTTTATAAACGTATTAAGGATGGAAAAGTGGTCTTTCTGATACTCTATGTCGATGATATACTACTCATTGGGAATGATGTAGGGAACTTATCATCGGTCAAGCTTTGGTTACACCAACAGTTTGACATGAAGGACTTGGGAGAAGCTAATTATGTTCTAGGCATTCGTCTCTTCAGAGATCGAAAGAACAAAATGATAGCGTTATCCCAAGCTTCGTACATAGATAAAATAATTGACAAATATGCAATGCTAGAGGCAAAGAAAGGCTCACAACCTTCTATTGCCGGTCTAACTCTTTCATTAGATGACTGTCCCAAGACATCGGAAGAAAGAGAGCGTATGAGTAAGGTCCCTTATGCATCCGCTGTGGGTAGCCTTATGTACGCTATGCTTTGCACTCGCCCGGACATATGTTTTGCAGTAAGTATGGTGAGTCGATATCAAGCGAATCCTGGAACCAAGCACTGGCAAGCAGTAAAGCATATACTCAAGTATCTTAAGAGAACGAGGGATTATATGCTGGTGTATTCTGGAGGGGACCTAACACCCGTAGGATACACGGACTCAGACTTCCAGACTTGTAAGGATTCGAGGAAATCGACATCTGGATCAGTGTTTTTGCTCGGAGGAGGCGCCATTGTGTGGAGGAGCATGAAGCAGGGCTGCACAGCTGACTCTACTATGGAGGCTGAGTATGTGGCTGCGGCTGAGGCATCTAAAGAAGCGGTTTGGCTCTGCAAGTTCTTTAGAGACCTTGAGGTCATTCCGGGTGTTGACAAGCCTATCACACTTTACTATGATAATACAGGGGCTATTGCCAACACAAGGGAATCTCGGCACCACAAGAGGACCAAGCACATCGATCGGAGATATCATATTATTAGAGGGCATGTGGAGACAGGACAAGTGGATGTATGTAAGATCATGTCCGAGGACAACATCGCTGATCCCTTTACTAAGACTTTGGTGGCTAGAAGCTTTGAGAGGCATGTAGAGGCGATGGGGATGCGTAACATGGCACATCTGCTGGCTTAGGGCAAGTGGGAGACTGTTAGGAAATGCCCTAAGTATTAGAGACATTTTGATGTATTCATTTTGAGCTGGATAATAAAATTATACATAGAGGTTATTCATTACATTGCTATTTGTCCTCGTCTTATTTACACGTTAAAGTAAATGTAAGCAAATATGGCTCACTGACTGCTTGTGTTAAAACTGTTAGAACGTTGCATGCAATGGACTTTTGTATGCGAGAAGACAATGTTCTAAAGTTAGCAGTCTAAATTATGGTCTGTAGTCTATGGGGTTAGACCGAGCATCTAACTCATGTTAGGACTATTATGTTGTCTAAAGACTTAGAGGGAACGGTTTGTCTTGACTGTCTGGAGCTGGACTCCCAAGTAGAGACATGGATATGTTGCTCGGTGGTGACATATTAGACCGGGACTAAAGCGTGATTGATCTACGTAGTCCGCTATGAGTGGATCAATCTGCTTTTGACGTTCATTGTGCAATAACCTTAATCCTGAGTAAATGAACTACTTCATGTATATGACTTGTGTACTTTGATGTTCTAATGGCTAAAGCGTCTCAGAGGTAGTAAGCTTATAGACCGGTTCGTTGGGTGCATGACTTGTATACGATGAAGGGTTTGTTTGCAGATATCGGAATCATAGCTTTGAGGAGTTAAAGGTATCCTCTTAAAGGCATTATACTGAATGTGAAAATGGACAAGGCCTTGGGTCGTCTGCTGGGCGGATGACTTCTTATTCATATATGGTGAATAAACATTTTCTTGATTCGGTAGTATAATGGAACTTTAAGATAGCCTGATCAGTAGGATTAAACGGACTTTGACCTAAGACTGATCATGGATATCATATGAGGGTTTTGCATATAAGACAAGGTCATTGGATAGTAGCTCGTCACAGGCTTACGTAATACGTATATAATTGGGAGTTCAGTTTCAGGTTTATAGTGGTGTGACTCTGAAACTAGTGATCATATGATTGAGTTGTTTGGTAAAGAATGATGATCATATGGAATCACGGGAGCTCGATTACATATGTCCAATCAGTCCCTCTACTAGCTCCACATAATTCCTTAACGTTTGGCAAATTGATTTGTGTATGCTATTGGCTAGTTTATTATGCATGGATGGTGATGACACAGGATTAGGATGGTAGACAAGATTCTCTCCGGTTGGATTCAGATTTTGTTTTCGATAATAGAGTACACAATTATTCGAACTCCAAATAAAGTTGCCATGATTTTATTTGAGATTGGATTGGAGTTGTAGAAAATTATCCATGAGAACAAGAATATGAAACACAACCGTTTTGTGGAATTTGAAATTTGAATTTTGAAATTCGAAATTTGAATTTTGAAATTTGAAATTTGAATTTTGAATTTTGAATTTGAAATTTGAATTTGAAATTTGAATTTGAAATTTAAATTTGAAATTTGAAATTTGAATTTGAAATTTGAATTTGAAATTTGAAATTCAAATTTTGAATCACAGTCCAAGTAGGATTCGAATTTGTTGTGGAAAATCCACAAGGTTTGAAATTCGAATTTGAGTTGGATTTGGAGAGGATAATCTTGTTAGAATCCTACTTGAATTTTGAATCCAAATCCCAACAAATAAGAGACGAAATTTTGAAGATAATCCTCAAGCAAATTTCGGTTTTTTGTGGATAGGATTCAAGGGAAAATTCAAGTTTCAATCCTAGTTGAATTTAGATTCTCTCCTTCCCTGAAAAGTGGCTGAAATTAGGGAGAAAATCTCCTAGGAAATTCGGTTATTTTGGATAAGGTTGAGATGAGATTCAAGCTTGAAAATCCTAGTGGAATTTTTGATTCTCCCTTATCCATAATGGCCGAAACTTTTCTTGAGATTTTCTCCAAGAGAAATTCGGATTTTTTGGTTGAAAAAGGGAGATAAAATTCTAGTTAATATCTTGTTTAGATTTGGATTAGATTTATCCTAAGAAAAACCGAATTTTTTATGGAGATTCTCCCTTGGAAAAATTCAGATTTTATGGTTAAGGATAAGGGAAAATATCTTTTCCTAATCCAATTCAAATTCAGAGAATCACCTCATGCAGGTCTATAAATAGAGGTCCTGCCACTCCAGTTCTCTCAGACCACAGACTCTCAGGTGAGCAGGCTTATTGTTGCACAGCTCATCGTGACAATAAAGTTCTTTAGAGATCTGGGTGGTCGGAAGAAGACTAGCAGTGCTAGCATACCGATCGAGGTTCAGAGTGCCCACACACTCAGCCATTCGGGAATTGGAGAATAGTAGAGAAGGCTAGTTGGTTGAAGCCTCCGGTCATTCTCCTCCTGCAAGATTGGCGTCCTTGAGGTATGAGTTTTAATTGTTGTTGGTTTATTGTATATGGCATCATGAGATATTTAACGATCTTAAAATATTTTTGTTCCGCTGCGCCACTCTGATACGTTTTTACTGATTTATTTTCCTACAGACTGGGAGCGGTACATCAGTGCTGACCTCCACAGCCTTAATCTCATAGCCCCGAAGGCAAAATTGTACATGACTGGGAGCGGTACATCAGTGCTGACCTCCACAGCCTTATTCTCATAGCCCCGAAGGCAAAAATACCTCCCTGTACGGAAGGCTGGTATGTCAGAAAGTGGTTTCATTACCGACTTTTTAAAATTCTAACCCGGTGACTTCACATTGTCCCGTGGTTAGGAATGGTTCACATTTTAATTTTAGGGGAGTGAGTTTCATTAACCTCGCTCTAGTGCCCGAAGCACAATTAATAATGTGTCCATTCTCAATAGTGCCCGTAGCACATTACGTCTCTCTCTCTGCTCTATAATAGTGCCCGTAGCACATATGTACCTAACTTATAGTTAGTACATCAAAGTTAGCAACAATAATGCTATATGTTGCAGACAGGTAAATGTCTGAACTTACCTTATCAGCCTCTTTCCTTTCTCTCTCCTGGATCTTGAATCGCCTTCCTTGTAGGTCGATTTTGGGATCCTACAGACAAAACCTTGTCTGTTAATTTCATTTCCATTTATAGCTTTTATTTTTCATTAAAAAGCTTAAATAAAACCTATTTATAACTTTTTAGGTTTTATTTATTATTTTCACCATTTTCCCCCAACTTTTGTAAAATTACGATTTTGCCCCTATATTTTGGCAAAATTGCAGTTTTGCCCCTGATGGAATTTTTCCCGATCCAGACTGCATTTTTGGCTCTCAGGAACTTTTCTGACTCTTTTCTAATCATTACCGAGTTCATTTCTATTTTATTTCCACTTTTCACTTTCCCGACCCTCGGAAAACACTATTCCGACCCTTACGTCGGTTTAGTGATTTTCTATCGTTTCGGGGCCTCAAATGGACGTTTCACTAGTATTTAAAACGTTCACCTAAACTTTCCCGACCTAGGTCTCCGAGGCTCGGGTTTTCCGTTCCCGACTCGGACCTTTATTTCATTTCCCAAAAACGCCCCCCCCTCGGGGTCGGTTTTTTTTCAATTTCACTCCCGTTTTACGTTTTCAAGGGGACGGGTTACTATTCACGAACCACCCCTTAGGTTCCCTTATTCAATTTTCCGTTAGGGACTCGGGTTTCCGACCCGACCCTAATTTTTTTTTTATTTTTATTTCCCATTTTGCCCCGAATGCCGTTTTCGAAATTTCGGCATCATTTCGGCGTAAATTTAAGGCTTCCGGCGTTAGGTACGCCTCGAACCATATGTACCTGCCACGTACTATACCACAAGCCTATTTTATGTAAAAGTTTTCCAAACTTTTACATAAAAGCTCACAAATTTCCAATTTCACATTATCACCCACATTACAAAATTTTTTTCACAATTTTGCCCTTAATTTGGTTTCGGTTTTCACAACCAAACCGAACCAAACTTTGTCAAACTTTTCAACCACTTTTTAGGCTATTCAATGCCATTTTTTTAACACATTTTCAAGCCCATTTTAAATGCATTTTCAACCAAATTTCCTAGGGTTTTTATCCTTATATAACCCACGACCAATGAATGAAAAACATGCCAAATATTTTTGTTTCATTCTTTCAATCACAATTCCTTTATTTACATTGTGAAATGCATGACTTCAATCAATCAAACATCACATAAAACCATGAAAATTTTTCTTCCAAACCTTGTTAACCCCACGGCCACATTAGGTTAGGTTCACCAAAATTTTTTTCCAAGCTTTCCTCAATGAAATTTAAGCTTTATTCTTCAAAAAAGTTAACTTGGAAGCAAGTTAACAATTAAACCACAAAATTTTCTCATTGTTTACTTAAGGTAACCCACGGATTTACCCTTGAAAAACCAACAAAATTTCAGTTTTTCTTTAAACCAATTGCATGGTTTTCTTCCTTATTACACCCTTAACAAAACCCAAGCATCAAACCATGGAAAAACAATCAAAAATTTTCCATCTTTTTCCCACTATTCACCCACGGATTTCTTGAAGAAAAACCATGAAAAAGTTAAATGCAAAGGGAGTTACCTTAGTCAATTGCTTCCTTTGCCTTCAAGGAACACTTTGACACATTTTTTGTGAAGAAAAATTGAAGGAATATCTTGGTTTCTCTTTGGGTTTCTCACGTACACCATGGAAGAAATGCCTTAGAATTTTTTTGTTTGGTTTTTGTCTTTCAAATGTTTCGGCCATTTCATTCCAAAGTTTTGCCGACTTATGCATGAAAGAAAGCCAATTAATTTGGCCTTTAACCAATCAAATTCCAACACATTTCAAAGCCATTTCTTTCCACCTTTTTCAAAAATTAAAAATGGTGAATTTTGGCCAAATCTTGGCCTTTAGATCAAAAAGCAAATGAATCATGGCCATTAATGCTACCAACCACCATTTTCTTTCCATTTAATAAATGGATTAATGATGTCATAATTGCTAAAGTAAAAGTTGACTTTGACTTTTACTATTCACATTAATTCGACTACTTTTTGACCGATACCGGTTCGAGCTGAAATTTTCCTGAAATCGTCCCGGTGTGTTCCTGAGGTCTCCTGTGCAGTCGGATCAATTTAAATTGCTTCCGTTTGATCAAAATTAATCCCGGAAGTTTTCCGTCTTTTATTGCCTCGGTTAGGGTTTTCAATGCCGATTTTGCACCGTTTCACCCGTTTCAACTCAGTGAATCTTTACAACACTGAATTCTTACTCGTCAGTATTGTTAGAACATTTTCATATATTCTAAACAATATAAATACATTTATTTCACTCTTTAAATAGTACAAATTGTTATATACATACCATTGTACATTTTCATCCGAGAATTGCCTAAATTTCCCGGTTGTCACATTCACCCCTCCTTATAAAATTTTCGTCCTCGAAAATTAGAACAAATGGGGGTATAAACTCCTCATCTCGTCTTCTCGTTCCCACGTAGCTTCTTCAATGTTGTGATTTTTCCACAAAATCTTCACTAGTGGGATTACCTTATTCCTCAGTACTTTCTCTTCACGAGCTAGTACTCGAATAGGCTGTTTCTCATATGTCAAATCCTCATGGATTTGAATGGGCTCATGCTTCAAAACATGGGACGGATCTGGTATATATTTTCTCAGCATCGACACATGAAACACATTATGCACTGCCGACAATTCTGGAGGTAACGCTAATCTATAAGTGACCTTTCCAATGCGCTCGATAATTTCATAAGGTCCAATATATCTTGGACTTAGTTTCCCCTTCTTACCGAAACGCATAATCCCCTTCATGGGCGATACCTTGAGAAATATAAAGTCTCCTTCATCAAACTCTAAGGATCTCCGCCTCTTATCCGCGTAGCTCTTTTGTCGGCTTTGCACAATTTTCATTTGACGCTGAATTCTAGCAACTGCATCGGAAGTCTCTTGTATGAAATCCGTCTTATGCAACTGCTTCTCTCGCAAATCATACCAGTGTAATGGTGATCTGCACTTCCGTCCATACAAAGCCTCATAAGGTGCCATGCCTATAGAAGCTTGGTAACTATTATTGTACGAGAATTCAATCAATGGTAACTTCTCGTTACAATTTCCCGCAAAATCCATAACACAAGCTCGAAGCATGTCCTCTAACGTCTGAATTGTCCGCTCCGACTGTCCGTCTGTTTGCGGATGAAAAGCCGTACTGAGTCTCAGTTCAGTGCCCATGGCCTCTTGCACACACTTCCAGAAATTTGAAGTGAACCGTGCATCTCGATCTGATACAATGGATTTTGGTACTCCATGTAGTCTGACGACATGAGTTATGTACAGCTGAGCAAACTTTTCCAACGAAAAAGTCATCTTGACAGCTATAAACCGTACCGTCTTGGTCAGTCTATCCACAATAACCCAGATGGCATCATAACCTTCTCGGGTTTTTGGGAGTCCCACTACAAAATCCATCGTAATGTGTTCCCATTTCCATTCAGGAATCTCCAACGGTTCCAATCTTCCCGCTGGATGTTTATGTTCCGCTTTAATTCTCTGACAGGTCATGCATCTGCTCACGAATTTCGCTATAACGTTCTTCATCCCTTTCCACTAGAACTGTAACTTCAAGTCCTGATACATCTTGCTAGCTCCGGGATGAACCGAATATGGTGTCTCGTGGGCTTCTGACATGATCTGTCTTCTAAGTTCCTCATCAGCTGGAACATTTATCCTTCCTTGATAAAGCATCATTCCATCCTTGGAAATTCCTTCTTGAGAACTTGTCATGGTTGGATCTCGCCTCTGAGCTTCCTTTATATCCTCAAATAGCAATGATTCCACTTGGAGTGCAGCTAGTCTTCCAGATATCAGCTCCAAGTTTAAAGAATTTATTTCTTGCTGCAATGGCTTCGGAAGCCTGTTTATTGGTAGCTGGTGCGATATGGTAGACTTTCTACTTAAAGCATCCGCTACACGGTTGGCCTTTCCTGGATGGTATAGGATTTCACAATCATAATCCTTCACCAGTTCCAACCATCGTCTTTGTCGCATATTGAGCTCCTTTTGCTTGAAGAAATACTTCAGGCTTTGGTGATCAGTGAAAATCTGACATTGAGCTCCATAGAGATAGTGTCGCCAAATTTTAAGTGCGAACACTACTGCAGCAAGTTCAAGGTCATGCGTAGGATAATTCCTTTCATGCTCCTTTAATTGACGGGAAGCATAAGCAATCACCTTGCCGTCTTGCATCAGGACTGCTCCCAATCCTATTTTCGATGCATCACTGTAGATCACAAACTTCTCCCCTTCAGTGGGAAGCGTAAGGATTGGTGCGCTTGTCAGTCGCCTCTTTAACTCCTGGAAGCTTTTTTCGCATTCCATAGTCCACCCGTACTTCCTTTCTTTGCGTGTAAGAGCAGTAAGAGGTGCAGCTAAACGCGCAAATCCCTCTACAAATCGCCGATAATAACCAGCTAACCCCAAGAAACTGCGTATTTCCGTCACACTCTTAGGTGCAGGCCACTGGTTAATTGCATCTACTTTTGTCGGATCTACAGCAATACCTTCCTAGGATACAACATGTCCGAGGAAATGTACTCTGTCCAGCCAAACCTCACATTTTGAGAATTTGGCATACAGTTGATGCTTCCTTATCGTATTCAGTACAATCCTCAGATGCTCCTTGTGCTCCTCATGACTCTTCGAGTATATAAGAATGTCATCAATAAATACAATGACAAACTTATCTAAATACTCTTTAAAAATTCTGTTCATTAAGTCCATGAATGCTGCCGGTGCATTTGTTAATCCGAATGGCATCACAAGAAACTCGTAGTGACCATAACTAGTCCTAAACGCCGTCTTAGGAATATCACTTTCTTTAATTCTCAGTTGGTGATATCCTGATCGTAAGTCGATCTTGGAAAATACCGCTGCACCTTTTAACTGGTCGAATAGGTCATCAATTCTAGGTAACGGATACCTATTTTTGATCGTAACCTTATTCAACTCCCGATAATCAATACACAAACGGAACGTTCCATCCTTTTTCTTGACGAATAGCACAGGTGCACCCCATGGAGAATAACTCGGCCTGATGAATCCCTTATCCAAAAGCTCCTTCAATTGTACCTGCAGCTCCTTTAACTCCACTGGAGCCATGCGGTATGGTGCTTTGGAAATAGGTGCTGTTCCAGGCATCAACTCAATTTCAAACGAGATTTCTCTCTCTGGCGGTATCCCTAGTAACTCTTCTGGAAATACGTCAAGAAACTCATTAACAACAGGAACATCTTCAGCTTGAAGCTTCTGTTCCTCTGTAGTATCCACCACATATGCCAGATATCCCATGCAACCACTGGCTATCAGCTTGCTTGCTCTCAGCGAACTGATCATCATCTTCCCGGGTCTTCGAGAAGTGTCGACGTATTCGAAACTCTCTTCTTTCCCAGATTGGAATACTATCTTTCGATTTCGGCAGTCGATCGTAGCTTGGTATTTCCCTAGGAAATCCATGCCTAGAATCACATCGTAATCCGCGATCTTCATTACGATCAACTCCGCATATAGTTCCCTATTTGCCACATATACTGGTACATAAGGTAGCCAGTAATTGGACAATAATACTTCCCCAGAGGGTAAAGCTGTCTTAAATACCCTTCCCATATTGTCCTTAAGAAGTCCTATCTTGTCAGCAAATGCATAGGAAACAAAAGAATGCGTAGCACCGGAATCGAATAGTACAGAGGCTACATGACTAGTGACAGGAAGCTGACCTGTCACCACGTTCGATGTTCCTACCTTTGCATCCTCTTTGCTGTAGGCCATCACATGAGCATCGGCACGTGGTACACGCTCCTGGCGTTGCGGCCTTACTGGTGACTCTTCAACTCTGGCCTGAAGGGAATGAGCTTGTGGGCGTGTCTGGTGTTGTTGGGAAGTGCCTTGTCTACCCTGCCTATTTGGACAGTTCCTGGCATAATGGCCTTCCTTTCCACATTCATAGCAAACAAGTGGCCCAAATCTGCATTGCCCAGAATGTCTCTTCCCACATGTAGGATAATTTTGCACGTTGGATTACGCATTACCAGCTGTTTTTCGCTGCTGGTTTCGACTATTTCCCTGGCGATTTCCAGAAAAATTGCCTTTTCTCTTATTTTGCTGGGATCCTTGATTATTGCCCTGGCTTAGTTTAGCATTCTGACTTGGCTTGCTTGATTGACCAGTTTGTGTAGACTTCGCCAAAGCCCTCTCCTTCTTCTTGGCCTCCCAGTGTTTTGCTCTTTCCTCTTTCTGTCGGGCTACATGAAACTCGGCTCTGATGGCCCGACTCACACAATCTGCTACAGAAGTAGGTGGTACTTGTCCAGTATCTACCAATGCAGCAATTTCTGGCCTGAACATCCCGATCACTTTCTGTATCTTCTCCCTCTCAGTAGGGACTACATAGGGACATAAACGGGATAACTGGTCGAACTTTCGGCAGACTTCGCTTACCAACATGTTTCCTTGCGTCAATTCTGAGCACTCTTTTTGCTGTTGTCTCAGAGATGCAGGGTCGTAATATTTCTGGTTAAATTCTTCCAGAAATTCCGCCCAACTCATCGTAGACACGTCTCTTCTCATTCGTACAGTGTCCCACCAAAAACGAGCATCTTTTCTCAGCACAAAAGATGCACATGCAACCTTCTCCCTGTCGGTTAGGTTCATGAACTCCATGATCACTTGCAATGACGACAACCAGTCCTCAGCCTCTAGAGGATTTGTAGACCCTTCAAATTCTGGCAGCCTCATATGCCTGAATCTTTCATAGAGGGGTTCCAGATTCAATACTGGTTGTGGTTCAGGAACTCTCTCATTCACAGCAGCTGGAGGGATAACTGGATCTACCTCAGCTTCCTGTTCTACTTGGGTACCCTCAGAGCCTTGTCTCTGTTCTAGCTCCTCTACCCGTCGTCTCAGATTTGCATTTTCTTGCATCTGAGCTTCTAGTAGGGCTTGTATCTGATCCAGTCTCTCCATAACATTAGGACGTCGCTCTCGTCCTCTTGCCTATTGTCCTATTATGGCACAATAATTCACCGTTAGCTTTTCCATAACCACATTCGTAAAATCATATCAATTTACAAAATTTAGGGTACTGTAAAGCCACATCATTGTAACACATCATCGTATAACATATAATCATTTTGATATTTCATTCATAGCAAAACATTTATATGTCATACATAATCATCACCAGTCATATATATACATCGGCCATTTTATACATTTTGGCCACAAGTCTATACAAAAGAGCTTTTCTCTAAGCTACTTATGCACATGTATGCATCTACTGATCACGCATCCCCTGTGTCTGGGACTAGAGGATATTCTTCTGGATCCTCATCGTCACCGGTATCATCTGAATCGTCACCGCCCCTAGGCAATGCTCCTTGTCCTGAGTCATCACTTCTTCGTGGTCTTGACGGTCCAGCCTCATGATCATTCATCATTTTTCTCGGTCCGAAGATGCGTGCAAACATCTCATCTTGACCCAGTGTCTCTCGTCGACTCTGCGTCAGATGCTCAATCAGAATCTCTCTCTCGATCGTCCTGATCGTCACCACAAACTCTTGGAGCGTCGGAGGAAACAGCTTGATTACCCTCTGTCTCAACTCCAAGGGTAAACCTCTCCAAAACAGCTCATAGCAGTTTGCTTCCGTGAGGTTGGGCAACGGACATCTCCTCCGAATGGTCTCCTCAAACAGTGCTGCATAAGACATCACTGTCTCACCAGACAACATGACCATCCTCTCAGTCTGGAGAATGTAGTCCCTAACCTCATCAAATCCGGGATACACGGGTGTATCAGCCTCTCGTCTCTCTGGAGGTGCTGGAGCAGGTGTCGGATCCCTAGACGGAAACTGATCAGCCAATCGCTGACAGAACTCAGCCCAACTGAATCCTAATAAAATCTCCTGGTCACAATACTGCCAGAACACTCGAGCATCTCCTTGAAACATACTGACGGCCAGCTGGATCCACATATCTCGATCGATGTCACATATCACCATGATCCTCTCTATGGCATGAAGCCAGTCCTTCGTCTCCATCGATTGTCGTCCACCATCAAACATAGGAGGACTGCTAGCTCGAAATGCCTGTACTGCCCGAGCCGAAACTCTCACCCCAATATGTTGGCGTCCACCAACAACTGGAATGTCCACTACCAACGGTGGATGAACTATCAGTCGTGGCTGTACAATATCTACTGGCACTGGTGCTGGTGCTGGTACTGGTACCGGAGGTCTCTCGGGCACTGGAGGTCTAATTAACGGTCGTTGGGACATAGACGGCCTCACAATAGATCTCGTCCATACCCGTAATACTCCTCTCGGTCGAGGTAGCGGTGGTCTCACATATGGAGGTCTGGTCATCTTGCTACATATAAAATAATTATTTTCATATAAGAAAATAATTAACTAAACTTAAGTAAACTACTTACTTGGATAGCGGTGCAGGATGCGTAAAGTGTCAAATCAGGATATGGTCACACTGCTCTGATATACCAACTATGACTGCAGTTGGTAATCCAAATTAAACCAACTGTAATCCCGCTCTGATACCAACTATGGCGGCAGTTGGTATTCTAAACTAAGCCAATCGCAAACCTTGCTCTGATACCAACTGTGGCGGCCCGCCCCTCGTAGAGATCATACAATACTATTACAGTTGAGATTTATCGCTAACTGCGATAGATTGTACTCTCATGGGTCACCGGCTTATCTCTCTCTCTTTCTAAATCATGACGTTTTTAGGGAAAATTTTTGTTTTTCTTTTAAACATCATGTAACCATTTCTCACTATTTACTTTGTTGGCTAGTACAAAGTAATTTACATATTACAGTACTTTCATAAAATATATAATATTACAAAAGACTGGTACGCGCCCAGTTATCCCATTTGACACGCGCCATCCCGTACGCCATCCAGTCAAACAAGCTACTGAGCTGGTCGCTTACCTGCAACATTAGCAAAAATGGTGAGCTACAGGCTCAGTAAGTTCAAACATGCAAGAAATGAAATTTCTATGAATAAAACTATTCATCATGAATAGTATCTTTGACCACTATTCATCGTGAATAGTCCCTTTGACCACTATTCATATGTGAATAGTAACTTTGACCACTATTCATAAGTGAATAGTAAGGTTGACCACAACACATGGTCACAACAGTACATCTACCGCGATGTTAGTACTCTCACTAAACTGTCTTATGCTCAATTATGGCATAGTTTCAGTTTTGGGTAATTATCTTGCTTATGTTCTGGTTTTGAGCTCAGGTTGGCAGTACCATTTAAGTGCGCATGACTGGGAGCGGTACATTAGTGCTGATCTCCACAGCCTTAATCTCACACCCCGAAGGCAAAATTATACATGACTGGGAGCGGTACATCAGTGCTGACCTCCACAGCCTTATTCTCATAGCCCCGAAGGCAAAAATACCTCCCTGTACAGAAGGCTGATATGTCAGAAAGTGGTTTCATTACCGACTTTTTAAAATTCTAACCCAGTGACTTCACATTGTCCCGTGGTTAGGAATGGTTCACATTTTAATTTTAGGTGAGTGAGTTTCATTAACCTCGCTCTAGTGCCCGAAGCACAATTAACAATGTGTCCATTCTCAATAGTGCCCGTAGCACATTACGTCTCTTTCTCTACTCTATAATAGTGCCCGTAGCACATATGTACCTAACTTATAGTTAGTACATCAAAGTTAGCAACAATAATGCTATATGTTGCAGACAGGTAAATGTCTAAACTTACCTTATCAGCCTCTTTCCTTTCTCTCTCCTGGATCTTGAATCGCCTTCCTTGTAGGTCGATTTTGGGATCCTAGAGACAAAACCTTGTCTGTTAATTTCATTTCCATTTATAGCTTTTATTTTTCATTAAACAGCTTAAATAAAACCTATTTATAACTTTTTAGGTTTTATTTATTATTTTCACCATTTTCCCCCAACTTTTGCAAAATTACGATTTTGCCCCTATATTTTGGCAAAATTGCAGTTTTGCCCCTGATGGAATTTTTCCTGATCCAGACTGCATTTTTGGCTCTCAGGAACTTTTCTGACTCTTTTCTAATCATTACCGGGTTCATTTCTATTTTATTTTCACTTTTCACTTTCCCGACCCTCGGAAAACACTATTCCGACCCTTACGTCGGTTTAGTGATTTTTTATCGTTTCGGGGCCTCAAATGGACGTTTCACTAGTATTTAAAACGTTCACCTAAACTTTCCCGACCTAGGTCTCCGAGGCTCGGGTTTTCCGTTCCCGACTCGGACCTTTATTTCATTTCCCAAAAACGCCCCCCCCTCGGGGTCGGTTTTTTTTCAATTTCACTCCCGTTTTACGTTTTCAAGGGGACGGGTTACTATTAACGAACCACCCCTTAGGTTCCCTTATTCAATTTTCCGTTAAGGACTCGGGTTTCCGACCCGACCCTAAATTTTTTTTTATTTTTATTTCCCATTTTGCGCCGAATGCCGTTTTCGAAATTTCGGCATCATTTCGGCGTAAATTTAAGGCTTCCGGCGTTAGGTACGCCTCGAACCATATATACCTACCACGTACTATACCACAAGCCTATTTTATGTAAAAGTTTTCCAAACTTTTACATAAAAGCTCACAAATTTCCAATTTCACATTATCACCCACATTACAAAATTTTTTTCACAATTTTGCCCTTAATTTGGTTTCGGTTTTCACAACCAAACCAAACCAAACTTTGTCAAACTTTTCAACCACTTTTTAGGCTATTCAATGCCATTTTTTTAACACATTTTCAAGCCCATTTTCAATGCATTTTCAACCAAATTTCCTAGGGTTTTTATCCTTATATAACCCACGGCTAATGAATGAAAAACATGCCAAATATTTTTGTTTCATTCTTTCAATCACAATTCTTTTATTTACATTGTGAAATGCATGACTTCAATCAATCAAACATCACATAAAACCATGAAAATTTTTCTTCCAAACCTTGTTAACCCCACGGCCACATTAGGTTAGGTTCACCAAAATTTTTTTCCAAGCTTTCCTCAATGAAATTTAAGCTTTATTCTTCACAAAATTTAACTTGGAAACAAGTTAACAATTAAACCACAAAATTTTCTCGTTGTTTACTTAAGGTAACCCACGGATTTACCCTTGAAAAACCAACAAAATTTCGGTTTTTCTTTAAACCAATTGCATGGTTTTCTTCCTTATTACACCCTTAACAAAACCCAAGCATCAAACCATGGAAAAACAACCAAAAATTTTCCATCTTTTTCCCACTATTCACCCACGGATTTCTTGAAGAAAAACCATGAAAAAGTTAAGTGCAAAGGGAGTTACCTTAGTCAATTGCTTCCTTTGCCTTCAAGGAACACTTTGACACACTTTTTGTGAAGAAAAATTGAAGGAATATCTTGGTTTCTCTTTGGGTTGCTCACGTACACCATGGAAGAAATGCCTTAGAATTTTTTTGTTTGGTTTTTGTCTTTCAAATGTTTCGGCCATTTCATTCCCAAGTTTTGCCGACTTATGCATGAAAGAAAGCCAATTAATTTGGCCTTTAACCAATCAAATTCCAACACATTTCAAAGCCATTTCTTTCCACCTTTTTCAAAAATTAAAAATGGTGAATTTTGGCCAAATCTTGGCCTTTAGATCAAAAAGAAAATGAATCATGGCCATTAATGCTACCAACCACCATTTTCTTTCCATTTAATAAATGGATTAATGATGTCATAATTGCTAAAGTAAAAGTTGACTTTGACTTTTACTATTCATATTAATTCGACTACTTTTTGACCGATACCGGTTCGAACCGAAATTTTCCTGAAATCGTCCCGGCGTGTTCCTGAGGTCTCCTGTGCAGTCGGATCAATTTAAATTGCTTCCGTTTGATCAAAATTAATCCCAGAAGTTTTCCGTCTTTTATTGCCTCGGTTAGGGTTTTCAATGCCGGTTTTGCACCGTTTCACCCGTTTCAAATTAGTGAATTTTTCCAACACTGAATTCTTACTCGTCAGTATTATTAGAACATTTTCATATATTCTAAACAATATAAATACATTTATTTCACTCTTTAAATAGTACAAATTGTTATATACATACAATTGTACATTTTCATCCGAGAATTGCATGAATTTCCCGGTTGTCACACACGGCCATGTAAGAAGCCGTGTATCAATCGAACTACAAAAGTGAGAAAGGCCATGTGAGTGAACATGGCCATGTAAGTGTGACACGATCAGGTACACGGCCGTGTAAGTGGCCGTGTATTGCTCGGGTTAATGGACGTGTAAAAGGCCGTGTTTCAGAATAGGGCCATGTTGAGGAATTTCAACTAGTACACGCCCGTGTCCGGAGTACACATGCCCATATTGCCCTGAACACGCTCGTGTAAGAACCCGTGTAGAAGGTCGTGTAATGGGTAGAGAGCCGATATACAGACTCTCAAAATGTATGAAACCTAAGTAATTAAGTTGAAAAATACAATATAATTTCCAGTTGAATAGACTAAACAGATATAGTACTGTTTAGGTACTATTCATGGAGCAAAAGGGGGTAATCGATAGTGAACTCGGTCCACCCTATTATGTGTATAAGTGTATGAAATATGCAGTATCAGTAAACTGGTCTAGATGACCATTTTCTGACACAAGACTGGTGAATAGATTACCAGAACGCTCAGGCCAAACGTCTGAGCATAATAACGATAGAAACCCTGGCGGGGTACAATATAAAGAAAATGGTCCAGATGACCTGTTCTCGTATAGAAACTGACAAAATCGGAGTCAGAATGCTCAGGTTAGTTAGTTAGAATATAAAACAATGGATAGTAAATAGTGAAAAATGCAGTGTCAAGTTACTGGCCAAGATGACTTTAACTTAACTTAAAACTGATATATTCACAGTCAGCAGGCCCAATTTGGTCAATTAGGCACAAACTGTGAATTTTTGTCTGAGAGATACGCAGTATTGGGAAGAGGGTCAAGACGACCTTATCTCCCCCCCGAAACTGATATATTTAGACTCAGAATGCCCAAATTAGTCAATCGGGTACCTGACATGTTTTTCGAGGTGGGATCAGACAGATCTCAAAACTAGTCCAAATGACCTCGGACGGGCATAATACTAATAAAATTAAAATCAGCATGTCTAAATTAATCTACAAAGACTGTGTTGAAAATTTCACACCGAAATGCCTCGATTTGTGTGCGAAAGGACAACACAGTATAGATACAATCACAGTATAGGAAATGAATAGTAAATTGGTGTAGAATGGGCTCTTAGACAGTATAAATCGACTAAAAATCATTAGTACAAAAATCAGATTCAGAAAATCTGATTTCTAGGTGAAAATTAAAATACTACCAAGAAAGGACCGAAAACCACAGTAGAATACTGGACTGCGAAGAGAGCAACACAAATGAATTTTTAGCTACAAAAACGGTGTTCCCATTAGCTAGAAACCAGCTGTTTTCAACTGCTAAAAACCCCAAAAAGTGACAAATAAAAATTGAGTAGGTTATGACACAAAAATATTAAACAAGTCACATTTCTTCATCACCTTACCATTACCGTTCCTTTCTCACCCACCGCATTAAATGGCCACAACTCCCTTCTGATTTTGGGATTGAAATGGACAAGCTTTTATCCCTAATTTAGCTTAGGAAAAGCTTGATTAAGTGAGCTTAGGTTTGGTTAATGATTGCTTAAGTTTGCCTACAAAAGGGCGGCCATACCTTAGACTTTGGTTTCTTCATTTTCACACTCCAAAAATTTCAACTCATTCTCTCTCATTCTTCTAGTTGTAGCTGACCCCTCTAAGTCACCTAAGCCTCCATTTTTCAAGCCATAAATGATAACAAAAATTTTACCAAAAGCCAAGCTCTTCAAGCTTGTGCTAGGTGACTTCAAATCCAAGTCATTCTAAGTCTTTCAAGGGTAAGATTTCAAATCAATCTTTGTGCTTCATAGATGTTGATTTGATTTGATAATAAGAGAAATTATTATGGTGTTTCACTAGCACAAACCGACCCTTATTCCCTTGTTTTTCCACAGCCATTTTGGTCATCAAGTCTTGGTTCAAAATCATGCATGGTTCAATGCACAAAGGTAACAATCGAAAACCCCATCTTTGGTGATTTAGTGATTCTAAGATTTTAATCAAGGCCATTTATGCGCATTTGTTTATGCAAATGATTTGTAATAAGTTTATTTTAAGCGCTTAACTTTTCATTTTTAAGTTTATGTGGTTATGGTTGTGTTCACATTATTTTACGAATGGTTGTGTGCAAATGAGAGCATGAACGTTTTTAGTGATTGGACACAATCTGTCCTCAAGAAAAGGCCACAGATTTTAGCTATTTTGACCCTCTTAGGTTCCAAATTTAGGATTTGGTAAAACATAATGTTTTAAGAAAATTTTTTTACCGTCGTTTTTGCATCAAATAGCTTTGGCCAAAAATGACACTACGATAGGTTTTTTGAGTGATTTTCTCTCGGTGCCCAAAACTAGGAACAAAACTGGGAATAAAATCTGAATCCAGAAATTAGGCTCAGATTTTATTAAAAATGGAACTTCTGGCTCAACACAAAAGTTGTAGAACATGTCGAAATCTTTAAGAAGCCCTGCATATTTTTAAAAATTTGGCCATTTCTTGTAGGAAAATAAATTGGTAAAAACGTATCAGAGTGGCGCAGCGGAACAATAAAAATTTTTTAGATCGTTAAATATCTCATGATGCCATATACAATAAACCAACAATAATTAAAACTCATACCTCAAGGACGCCAATCTTGCAGGAGGAGAATGACCGGAGGCTTCAACCAACTAGCCTTCTCTACTATTCTCCAATTCCCGAATGGCTGAGTGTGTGGGCACTCTGAACCTCGATCGGTATGCTAGCACTGCTAGTCTTCTTCCGACCACCCAGATCTCTAAAGAACTTATTGTCACGATGAGCTGTGCAACAATAAGCCTGCTCACCTGAGAGTCTGTGGTCTGAGAGAACTGGAGTGGCAAGACCTCTATTTATAGACCTGCATGAGGTGATTCTCTGAATTTGAATTGGATTAGGAAAAGATATTCTCCCTTATCCATAACCATAAAATCTGAATTTTCTATGGGAGAATCTCAACAATAAAATTCGGCCATTATGGATAAATCCAATCCAAATCTAAACAAGATTTTAACAAGAATTTTATCTCCCTTTTTTCAACCAAAAAATCCGAAATTCCTAGGAGAAAATCTCCTCCACAAATTCGGCCACTTTTACGATAAGGGAGAATCAAAATTCCACTAGGATTTTTAAGCTTGAATCTTATCTCATCCTTATCTAAAATAGCCGAATTTTCCTAGGAGATACACTCCAAAATTTCAGCCACTTTTCAGGGAGGAGAGAATCCAAATTCAACTGGGATTGAAACTTGAATTTTTCCCTCGAACCTTATCCACAAAAACCGAAATTCTATTGAGGATTATCTTCAAAATTTCGTCCACCTTTTGCTAGGATTTGGATTCAAAATTCAAGTAGGATTCTAACAAGATTATCCTCTCCAAATCCAACTCAAATTCGAATTTCAAACCTTGCAGATTTTCCACAACAAATTCGAATCCTACTTGGACTGTGATTTAAAATTTGAATTTCAAATTTCAAATTCGAATTTCAAATTCAAATTTCAAATTTCAAATTTCAAATTTAAATTTCAAATTCAAATTTCAAATTCGAATTTCAAATTCAAATTTCAAATTCAAATTTCAAATTCAAAATTCAAAATTCAAATTTCAAAATTCAAATTTCAAAATCCACAAAGCAGTTGTGTTTCAAATTCTTGTTCTCATGGATAATTTTCTACAACTCCAATCCAATCTCAAATAAAATCATGGCAACTTTATTTGGAGTTCGAATAATTATGTACTCTATTATCCAAAACAAAATCTGAATCCAACCGGAGAGAATCTTGTCTACCATCCTAATCCTGTGTCATCACCATCCATGCATAATAAACCAGCCAATAGCATACACAAATCAATTTGCCAAATGTTAAGGAATTATGTGGAGCTAGTAGAGGGACTGATTGGACATATATAATCAGGCTCCCACAAATCCATATGATCATCATTCTTTACTGAACAACTTAATCATATGATCACTAGTTTTAGAGTCACACCACTATAAACTTGAAACTGAACTCCCAATTATATACCGTATTACATAAGCCTGTGACAACCTATCGTCCAATGACCTTGTCATATAGGTAGAACCCTCATATGATATCCATGATCAGCCTTAGGCCAAAGTCCGTTTAATCCTACTGATCAGGCTATCTTAAAGTTTCATTATACTACCGAATAAAGAAAATGATTATTCACTATATGTGAATAAGAAGTCATCCGCTCAGCAGATGACCCAAGGCCTTGTCCATTTTCACATTCAGTATAATGCCTTTAAGAGGATACCCTTAACTCCTCATTAGAGCTATGATTCCAATATCTGTAAACGAACCCTTCATCGTATACAAGTCATTCACCCAACGAACCGGTCTATAAGCTTACTACCTCTGAGACGCTTTAGCCATTGGAGCATCAAAGTACACAAGTCATATACATGAAGCTGTCTTTTTACTCAGGATTAAGGTTACTGCATAATGAACGTCAAAAGCATATCGATCCACTCAAAGCGGACTTATTAGATCAATCACGCTTTAGTCCCGGTCTAATATGTCACCACCAAGCAACATATCTATGTCTCTACTTGGGAGTCCAGCTCCAGACAGTCAAGACAAACCGTCCCCTCCAAGGCTTTAGACAACATAATAGTCTTAACATGAGTTAGATGCTCGGTCTAACCCCATAGACTACAGACCATAGTTTAGACCGCTAACTTTAGAACATTGTCTTCTCGCATACAAAAGTCCATTGCATGCAACGTTCTAACAGTTTTAATACAAGCAGTCAATGAGCCATATTTGCTTACATTTACTTTAACATGTAAATAAACCGAGGACAGATAGCAATGTAATGAACAACCTCTATATATAATTTTATTATCCAGTTCAAAATAAATACATCAAAATGTATCTAATGCTTAGGGCATTTCCTAAAATTTCTTGCCTTAAATGTAGCCATTTTCAAAGTGAGGTAAAACTGGGACTTTCACAAAAAAAAAAAAAAAAAAAGGGGGGGCACAATAGCCATAGGTTTAGTAAGATTAAGGCCGGTTAGAGTTAGAATTGAGCTCCGAGGTAAACACAAGAATTGTTTATCTCGTGGAGGACAAAAAATGTTATGTTCACCGAATTTACAAACAAAGTCGTTTCGATCAAGTTTCAAAACAGTTTTCAAAAGTGGTTTAAAAACCACCTTTAAAATGCAACCTCAAAAACGGGTTTTACACACTTTAAAAATAAAAATGGTTTTCATAAAAACATCCCCCGCCTTCCAACAGGGTGACTAGGGGATGGTTTTAAAACAAAGAATTTTTTTAAAAATTTTATAAGTCAACCAAAACAATTTTTCAAAATAAAACAGTGTGGGTAGCCTAGTAGGCTACCACACCAAACAAGCCATAGTGGCCTGGTAGGCCACCATACCATCCAAGCCGTAGTGGCCCAGTGGGCCACCACACCAACCAAGCCATAGTGGCCCGATAGGCTACCATACCCAAATAGGCAAAGTAATCCAACCGATTACTACACCAAGTTTATGCATAGTAACTCAATAGGCTACCTAGTTACCAATGCATGAAGTAACCGGTCCGTTGACTGGTTGGCAACCAATCAAGGATCGTGTTTTGAATGACACTGTGAGGAATGGTGATTAATCTATCAAGAATACAGTTAATCAAACAACGATAGGCGTTAGATGCCAAATCCCCAAAGTAGGCCAATAGGGTACCAATAGGCCTCGGTACCACATAGAAACACAAGTAATAGCCACTAACAGTATTAGTGACTCAGCGAAGGTTCTGATAAGATACATTATTGATGATAGGTGGTAGCCTATAAGCTAATAGAGGCGTGAGTAAGAGTACACATTTGGTTGCAATTTTGGTAAGTACAACTCCGCCTATGGCATGAACAAAATGTATTTAAAATGATGTTTTTACAGTATGTTAAGTATGTATACCATGCACACGTTGATGTACAACATATTTAAGAGCATATAGTTTCATAATCAAGTAGATTGGTGAAAGATCATGTTAGATACCAGACGTCCCTACCGCGTAGGATTAGAGACAGCTTAAAGAAGCACATGGCTAGAAGAGATAAACAAAATGGAAATTTATAGGCATGTCATACCGCCCTTTTTAGTCGAAAAGGTTTTTAAGATAAGTTAAAGTAGAAAGTTGAGCATCCGTTGATGGCTCTCTGGCTTTTTAACCACGGGTGTTACCGATGGTCTATGCACACACGGCACTGACACATGGGCCCTAAATAGACAAGAAGAAAAAGAAAAAGAATGCTGAAGCATAAATGAGCATAACTGAATCATGCATTAGTTATAGTTCACCATGCTTCTAGTTACAGTAAGATGCATTTCAGTACATGATGTGTTCTGTTATGGATAATGTATGTAAAGTTTTATATTCAATGATGTGTTATATGATGATATGTGATTTGTTGCATGGTATATGATGTAAGGAGCCCCATATTCATGTAACCTAAATTCTATATAATGAGAAATTGAGCAATGAATTTGGGTTAGTTTGATGGCTTTTAGTACAAATTTGATGAACACGGTCTGGTACACGGCCGTATAAGAAGCCATGTACCGATTGGACTGTTAACGTGTGAAGGGTCGTGTGAGTATACATGGCCGTGTAGTATGAAACAGTCAGGTATACGGCCGTGTAAGTGGCCATGTACCACTCGGGTTAATGAACATGTAAAAGGTTGTGTTCGGAAATAGGGCCGTGTTGAAGAATTTCAACTAGTACACACCCGTGTCTGGGATGTACACGCCCATGTTGCGTTATACATACTTGTATAAGAGGCTGTGTTGAAGGCCGTGTAATGGGCAGAAAGCTATTGCACAGACCCTCAAAATGCATGAAACCTAATTACTATGTAATGAGTAATTAAGTTAGAAAAATACAGTATATTTTCCAGTTGAATAGATTAAATAGATACAGTACTATTTATGCAATGAAAAAGGTGATCGACAGTGAACCCGGTCTACCCTATTATGTGTATGAATGTGTGAGACATAGGCAGTGTCAGGAAATTGGTCTGGATGACCATTTCTTGACATGAGACTGGTGAACAGATCACTAGAATACTCAGACCGAACATCTGAGCATGATAACAGGAGATAACCCTAGCAAGGGTACGGTATCGAGAAAATGGCCTGGATGACCTCTTCTCACCTAGAGACTGACAAAATCAAAGTCAGAGCACTCAGACTGGTTAGTTAAGTGAAAGACAGTGAATAGTGAATAGTGAGAATCGTAGTGTCAAGTTATTCACCAAGACGGCCTTAATTTGACCTAAAACTAATCTATGAACGATTAGTAGACTCAATCTAGTTGATTGAGCACAAAATAATAATTTTAGTTTGAGAGATACGTAGTATTAGGATGAGGGTCAAAACGACCTTTTCTCGCTTTGAAACTGATATATTTGGACTTAGAACGTCCAAATTAGTCAATCGGGCACCTGACACATTTTTTAAGGTGAGATCACACAGATCCTAAAAATTGCTCCAGATGACCTACGATGGATGTAAAACTGATAAAAATAGAATCAATATATCCAAATCAATCAAGAGAGACTGTGTCTGAAATTTCACCCAGAAACACCTCAGTTTACGTACGAAAGGACAATACAGGGTAGAACCACAGTATGGGATGTGAACAGTAAATTAGACTGATAATGGGCTCTTAGACAGTATAAAACAAGCAGGAATTTAAAGTACAAAAATCGAATTCAGAAATCAAATTTTTGGGTGAAAATTGGAACACTACTGTGAAAGGGCCGAACACCACAGTATAAAATTAGACTGCGGTGAGAAGCCAACACAGATGAAATTTGACCCTTAGAAACCATGCCACTAGCTGCAAAATGACAGCTGAAAATGGCTGCTCATAGCCCAAAAGGTAACCACTAAAAAATTACCCTAGCCATGACATACTTGAATAAAATATTCAAGGGATTTCCAAAGCTTGGTAAACAAATACTTCTTTATTTCTTCTCTCATTTAAGGCAGCAGTCCATACCCATTTTGGTCTAAAAATAGGCATCAATTTATCCCATGATTAAGCTAATTTGGTGGACAATTAATTAAGATTAAGTCTAAGTAAGCTTGATCAATTTTTCCTATAAAAGGCACCATTTACACAAGTGATTTGCATTCCTTACTTTGGCACCCAAAACTCATTTCACTTTCTCCCTCTATTCTTTACTGTAGCTGACCACTCTAAGGTCCCCAAACCCCCATATTTTCAAGCTTAAATCACACCAAAAAGCCTACAAAAAATCAAACCTCACAAGCTTGCGTTAGGAAAAGTCGAATCCAAGTCATTATAAGGCACCAAGGGTAAGTCTTCAAAATCGATCATTGTAGTTTTTAGTTTTTTTTTGTTTGGTTCTTAAGAGAAATTTTTGGCATTGTTTCTAGCAAAACCGACCTCACTCTCTTGGATTCCCATGACCATTTTTGTTTCCTCAAGCCCTAGTTAAAACCGTGCTTGGTTCAAGGCACAAAGGTAAAAAGAAAACCCTATCTTGTGTTAGTTGGTTTTAAGTTTTGATCAAGGCCATTTATGTGTCTTTGTTTATGCAAATGGTTTGTAATAATTTATTTTGGACCCTTAAGTTTCCATTCTTATGTTTATGTAGTTGTGGCTATGTTAACAATTTTTACGGATGTTTATTGTATGTGTGATGCTACGAACTATTAAGAACGTGGCTGGACATAAATCTGTCTCTAGGAAAGGCCACGAATTTTGGCCATTTTGACCTACTTAGCGTCCAAATTTAGGATTTGGTAAAATATAATGTTTTGAAGAAATTTCGATACGGTTATTTTTGCATCAAATAGTCCTCGGCCAAAAACGATATTAAGATTGGTTTTTAGAGTGTTTTTCACTCAGTGTCCGAAACTAGAAACAAATTGGGACCAAAATTTGTGCCCAGAAATAGGTACGGGTTTTAGTGAAAACGGACACCTTAGAGTCCGAACCGGACTTCGGGCTGAACACAAAAATTTTAGATCTTGTCCAAACCTTTGAGATGCTGTGTTTTAAAAATTTGGCCGTTTCGGGCATCAAACAGAGCCGTTTTTACAGAGATGTAAAATTGGGAATTTTTCAAAAAACTAGGCACAAGCCCATGGGTTTAATGGAATTAGGAACCATTAGAGTTGGATTTAGGCTTCGAGGTGAACATGAAATTTGTTCATCCTGTCGAGGATGAAAACTTTTGTGTTTGCCAAAATCACAAACAAAGTCGTTTCAATCAAGTTTCAAAATGGTTTTCGAAAATGGTTCAAAAATCACCTTAAAATGTAACTTTAAAAATGTGATTTATACTCTTCAAAATAAAATGTGTTTTAACACTTTAAAAATACAAACACGGTCTTTATAAAAATGTCCTCCACCTTCTAACAGGGTGATAAGGGTATGGTTCCAAAATAAAGAATTTTTCCCAAGAATTTTTAAGTCAACCTACACTTTTTTTCCAAAGAGAAACGATATGTGTAGCCTGGGAGGCTACCACACCAAACAAGCCTTAGTAGCCCAGTAGACTACTACCCCAAATGAGCCATAGTGGTCTGGTGGGCCATTACACCAAATAAGGAATAGTAGCCCGGTAGGCTATCACACCCCAACAAGCGAAGTAACCTGGTTGTTTACTACACCAGTTACGCATAGTAACCTGATAGACTACTTAGTTACCAACACGCGAGGTAACTGGTCAGTTGACTGAGTGGTAAACCAGCCAAGGACTACATTTCGAACAACATTATGGGGAATGTTGAATAATCTATCAAGTACACGATTGATCAGACACGATATGAGTTAGACACCAAATCCCTATAGTAGGCCAATAGGGTACCAACAGGCCTCGATACCACATTGAAACACAAGTAATAGTCATTAACAGTATTAGTGACTCTATGGAGATGCTGATAAGGAATATTATTGATGACAGGTGGTCACTTGTAAATTGTTAAAGGCGCGAGTACGCAATCTCTGCAATCTGAGTAAGTACAACTCCGCCTACGGCATGAATAAAATGATGTTAAATGATATTTTATAGTATGTTAAATATGTATGCCATACACACGATGTTGCACCACATGTTTAAGAGCATATAGTTTCATAATCAAGTAGATTGATGAAAGAACAAGATAGATACCATACGTCCCTACCACGTAGGATTTGGTACAGCTTAAAGAAGCATATGGCTAGAAAAGATAAACAAGATGGAAATTATAGGTGTGTCGTACCGGCTTTTTAAATCGAAAGGGTTTTAAAGTAAGTTAAAGCAGAAAGTTAAGCATCCGTCGATGGCTCTCCGGCTTTTTAACCACGGGCGTTATCGATGGTCTGTGCACATACGATACTGACACACGAGCCCTAAATAGACAAGGGAAAGAAAAGAGAATAACGAAGCATAAATGAACATAACCAAATCATGCTTAGTTTATGGTACACCTTAGTTCACCATGCTTCTAGATGCATTCAGATCACGATGTTTCTGTTTTGTAAAAAGTATGTAAAGTTTCATATTCATGATATGTTATGTGATGACTGGATATGTGATATGTTGAAGTGGTATATGTATCTGGCATGTTTATGCGATTTTAAGTATGTACTATGTTTAAACATGTTTTGTGGATAACATGTTGTATTTACTGGGCGTAAAGCTCACGGAGTATGTTCATGCTGTAGGTAAGCGTCCTATGGCTTAAGCATCTATGGGCGATGGTGGCGGTTGTGACGACCAGAGAATTCTAACAGTGTAACTTAGTTTAATTTAGGGTTTTCTATAAGTTCTGTAAGCAAGAATGTAAAGAAACTCTACACTTGTAATTAGAAAAATTATAGTGTTGATAGTAACAAATAGATGTTTTGGAGGAATTAAAATCTCCAAAAATAAGTAGAGAATAAAGTATATGAGTAAGAAAGTGATTTCAGGCCAAAACGCTCAAGAAGGAGTAATTTCGGTATCCGAACAGTGTAAAGATAAGAATATGGCAAGTCAAAGTAAGAGCACAGTAAGAAAAGTAATTTAGGGTTTTTAAGAGTTTTAAGACAGTATTAGAATAATTTGATAATACGGATGGCTAGGTAAGTCCTATGATATGTCACCCTAGAAATTTAGTCATTTTCGGTAAAATGATGAAGCATTTTAGGGCCAAAGAAACCAAGAGATTACCCTAGGTAAAACCTAAGGTTACTAAAGGATGAAAAACTTTGCCATTGATTTTTAGCCCAACGACAGTAGAATAAGGTAAACCGATCGCATAGGAGGCGTCAGAAACCCGCCTATGCGATTTCAGTAAAGTTTGGTTCGGTTGGACTTTTGGTCAAACTTTGACCTATGGATTAAGTAGATGACATCATGGATGATGTCATAATTAGGAATAAGAAATTAGAAGAAAAAGGGTGGTAGGTAGGATAAATGGCTAAGATTAAAGGTAAGTAAGATCAAGGGCTAATTAAGCCAAAAATGCAAAGTTGTTTTTTAAAAATTTTGTGGATAAGGGCTGAAATAGGTCGGTTTTACAGCTGGAAAGACAGCCAAATAATTATATTTTGACCCCAAAAAGTTTACAAATAAACCCTTAAAAAGTTGTTAAAAAGTCCCTAAAGAAAATTGCTAAAAAGCCCTCCTTTTTTGCCTCCCTTTTTAAAAACGTTTTCGGCATCATAAAATCAGAAATTTTTCTAAAATTATAGCCCCTTTGCTGCCCCTTGAAGCCGTGACTCTCCCCCTCCATTGAGCTTGAGTTTCTTCAAAGTTTGGTGTCAAAATCTTAAGCAAAGTTCTTCCTAAGCAAGTGTTGAGTAACATAGCAAGGTAAGCTTGAAATTTCAAGCTTTTCTTTGGTATTTTGAAACAAAAATCCGTGCTTATGTTGAGTAGAAAAGAATGAGAAAAGTTTAGTTCAAACTTTGTTGTTTAAGGTTAATTAGTTTGCATGATAGTTAAAGAGTAATTTAGAAGCTTGAAACAAGAATTTTTCATGTTAGTTTTATGAGGAACCCGTGACTAAGTGTATGGGTTCAAGAAATTTCAAGTTTGATTTAATTAAATTGTTGTTTTAAAGTGTGTTTTGATATGTAAAACAACAAGAAAGAAAATTTGACAGCTTAAAATCAAAGGGGTTCGGTTTGTTTCAAGAAAAACCGTGTATGTTACTAGGGTTTGGAAAGAATTTTGAGTTGGTTTTGGTTGATTTAACACATGTTTTGATGTGTAAAATGTTTAGAAAGAAAAGTTAAAAAGTTTGAAACAAAATTTTGTAAAAGTTTTCTAAAAAGGAACCATGTATACCTAGTGTGAAGAACATGTAAAAATCATGTGATTTTAGTATTGTGGTAAGTTAGAATGATGTAGAAGATAAGCTTGTGTAAGTGGTTGAATTGAAAACCAAAGTTAGGTTAGGATTTAGCATAAAATCCGTGGCTTTATAAAGAGATTTCAATAAGAATTTTATTTGGTTTTGGTATCGAATATGCCTTAAAAACCAAGAAGAAAAGTAAGAGAAAGAATGTTTGAAAGAAAGGAAGTTTTGGTGTTGGAAACCTAAACTAAAACTGTGGCCTAAGTGATTGAAAAATAAAGACTTTGTATGTGACTTGTGCATTGAGAATGTGGAAAGTTTTTATGTGAAAGTTTAGAAACTTTTGCGTAAAATAGGCCTCTGGTATAGTACGTGGCAGGTTTAGATTAGGATAGATGGTTTTGAGGCGTTTCCTAAACACTGGAAAACTTTAAATTTAAGCGGAAATGCTGCCGAAATTTTTAAAGCGGCATTATGGGCATTTCAGGAAATGAACGGTAAAAATATGCTCCGAAATGAAAACCGAGATCCCTCAGTACCTTAGAGTTTGAAGTAAGAAAGCAAGTCTAGCAGAATAGTAAACCGACCCCTAAAATCTAAAATGCCGAGAGGATGGAAAAAAAAAATAACGTTAAGGGCGTTTTGGGTAAGAAGGGTAAAGTTTAGGGTCGGGATGGAAAAACTCGAGCCCCTCAGAGACCTAGGTCGAGAGGAGAATAAGAAACGTTTTTAAGATTAGTGAAAAGCTCGTTTGAAGCTCCGAAATACTAGAAAAATGAGCCACGACCCCAAGGGTGAGAATAGTACCACCCAAGGGACGGGTGATAAATAAATAGTGAAATCGCAACAATTAAGTTGTAAAAATTTGCCGAGACCTAGAAAAGATTGTTTTAAGATTTTAGGGACTTAGAAAATCCCGTTTAAGCACCAAAAAAAATAGTCTAGAAAAGTCAAGAAAGGGGCGTTAAACCCTCCAGTTAGCTATTTTATGGTTTTCGGACTTAGGGAACCCAGTCTAAGCAGAAAAATAGAAACATCCCCTGGCCCAGTTACTATTCACGTGCATGACACTATTCATGTGAATGGGCTATTCACGTGAATAGTACTATTCACCGTCAAAGTTACTATTCACCAAGTTTACCAAAATTTCTGAAATGCTTGGAAATGGTTGCTAGAGCCCTAGAAAAGTCTAAACAGAGTCGTGAGGACTTTAAATGTCGCCATAAGACTTTAATTAAGATTTTAAAAGCCAAAGTTCAGATTTTAGTATAATAAAGTCAGTTAATAAAAATGTATTAACTGATGACATTATGTCTTTAGGAAACTCAACTAGAGACGGGCAAAGGAGCTCGATGGACTCACAGAAGTTTACACTAGTACAAGTGTGGTAAGTACAGACATTTAATTATCTACTCACGAATTGACTTGCCATAGAGTTGTATTATATATATACACACATTTAAGTTATTCAGTTTGTGACATGATACTAACATGTTCACGAGAATAGTTAAGCAAAATTAGAGAAAGAAAAAAGGAATAAGATAAGTCAAATAATAAGACTTAAAAGTTAAGGTCGGCGTATCGGCCTCTCCAGTTTTGAGGTTCAAAGATAGCCTCCACCCCAGTTGTGTGGCGCTGCCTCGTTAATAATGAGGTAGTTTATGGCCTGACTTGCTACCTATAGTTAGTAGTCCAGAGATGACCTTAGGGTTGATTGGTGGGTCGCTCCCCTGATCCTCTATTGGTCTGTGCGCATTAGGTACGTCCAACCACAGGCCCACAAGTGAAAGATTAAGCAAGATAAAGTAAAGCAAAGAAAAAGAAAGAAATGGAATAGAAAGAATAAGTAAAGCATAGGAGTAAGAAAATAATTGGTCATAAGTTGACTAACCCTAAGTGTGGTGTATTCAGCTTATTTACTTGTATGTTTGTACTTACTGAGCTTTAGCTCATTAGTCTATTCGTGATATAGGTAATAAAGGTAAGCAACCAGTAATATGAAACAAGAGTAGTGGATTGGCAGGCAGATCCCAGCGATGTCATAGACGGGTTATGGTTCCGTTTCGCAGAGTTCTGCTGTAATTAAAGTGTAAAAGAAAGAAAGTGTAATAGTGATGTATATGTATAAAGATAAGATAAGAGTGTAGTATGTAAAGTAGTGAAACAAGCTTAAAAGTATGTTTTTATTTTTACATACTTTAAAGTAACAAGACCGCAAAATATATTTTGGGGAAAAAAATATTAAGTAGTACATATATATTTATGTATACACAATTTCAAAGAACTAATAATTTCATTCAGTCAAGTTTAAAAAAAATATATATATTCCTAGTTTTTCAAGTACAAATCTTTTAAACCCCTAAAGAAAAAGAAAGTTATAAGGACAAGCAAGCTAAGTAAGAATAAACAAAGAATAAAGAAAGCAAGCAAGGTAAGGTGGACTACCGAAGCTAGAGGGGTCACGCCCACAAGAGTTAGTATCAGAGCGAGCGGTTCTACTATCGACCTTCCATGACATTTCAGTATCTGCACCTGCTCAGTCCAAGTAAGTTAATTTTAAATAATCAATATCTAATTTAGCACTAAACCATGTCGCTATTATTATAGGTCAGACACAGCAACATGGTTCACACACAAGCTACGCAAGCTCAAGAAGCAGATTTAGCCGCCGTCCTAGCCAACATACAAGCTCGGCTAGAGGCACAAGAAAGACAGAACCAGAGACTACAAGAGCTACTAGAACAAAGGAATGGGGCTCAAGCGAATTTTCCTCCGCCTCAAGTACCAGTACCGGAGCCACAGCCAACTCCTGAACCAGCAGCACCACCAGTCCGAATGGTACCTGAAGTAGCAATTGGTACCCGAGCTGGAGCCAACCAGGGATCATTGTATGAATGGTTCTAGAATATGAAGCCAAAAGAGTTTGAGGGATCTACAGAACCCTTAGAGGCTGAATAATGGTTAGCTTCACTACAAACCTTTTTTTAGTTTATGGACCTGACAGACCAAGAGAAGGTCCTTTGCGCCTCCTGTATATTAATGAAGGATGCTCGTTACTGGTGGGAGACAATAAAGATCCGAAGGGATATTAGAAGGATGACCTGGAACGACTTTCTGGGAGAATTTAATAGGAAGTATTTCAATCTTGACACCCTACAAGCTTAACAAAGAAAGTTCGATGAGTTGGGGCAAGGTGAGATGACAGTGACTGAAGTCTGTCAAAAATTCTACAGATTAGCTCGACTGTGTCCGCATTTGGTACCCACGAAAGAAGAGCGGGTACGGAAGATGATCAATATGTTCTGACCAGATATAGCCCTAAACATGGAGAATGGCGAGACCTTGCCAACCATTGTAGCAGACTGTGTGAGCAGAGCCATGAGGGTTGAGCATCGTCTGAACAGAGCTAAGGAAGATAGAACAAAAGTCTGAGAGGAGAAGAAGAAAGAAAGTGATCTAGCGAAGCAGACTCAGAAGAACAATCAAGCTGGCCAAAGTAGCAAATCTGGTCAAGGAATGAAGCTTGGTCAGAAAAATAACCAGAACCAGCAGAATGCTAATAAGCGAAAAGGACGCCCAAATGAAAATTGGGGCCAGAATACTCATAACACCCAGCAGAGACAAGGCTTAGAAGGAGTACAGAACCAACAGCCATGCCCAAAATGTGGAAGACTACATAAGGGCGAGTACAAGCTGGGGAGTACCGCATGCTATGTTTGCAGCAGAGAAGGCCATTATGCCAGGGCCTGCATATCCAACCAACAGAACTGGCTGGGATCCTTTTAGTCCCAACAGACGAGCCAGGTCCATGCCATACAAGGACTGCCTATTCAGCCAGGGCGCCAGGATATTGTACCAAAAACCGAGACGCATCTGTTAGCCTACACCAGGGAAGACGTAGAGGCAGGCACCTCTAATGTAGTAACAGGTTAGCTTCTTGTCGCCCAAAGCTCTGCACTTGTTTTATTTGACTCCGGTGCATCACATTCATTTACCTCACATAGCTTTGTAGAAAGAGTTAGTCATGCCAAGGATAAAATTGGCTAAGTGTTTAAAACCACCTTGCTGTCTGGTGAGGTATTATTGTCCGATTACTAGTTACGTCACTTGCTAGAATTGTTGCTGATAGGGAGTTGTACGTCGATTTAGTCGTCTTAAAGTTAGTCGATTATGACGTTATCCTTGGAATAGATTTCCTTGGAAAATATCAAGCGACCATTGATTGTCGACGATGAAAAGTAGTGTTCCAGTTTGGAGAAAAAGACTAGTTTGAGTATAAAGGGCATTCTCAGAAGCAGTTGAAAATGCTGATCAGTCCCTTGCTAGCAAGAAAGCTGATGTCTAGTGGCTGTACCGGATATCTAGCTTATGTCAAGGACACCACCAAGAAGGTAGAACTACAACCGAACGAGGTACCAGTGATCAACAAGTTCGTGGAGGTATTCCCAGAAGAATTACTGGGACCTCCTCCTAATCGAGAGATTACCTTCGAGATCAAGCTACTGCCAGGAACGTCTCCGATTTCTAAGGCCCCTTACAGGATGGCACCCACCGAGCTTAAAGAATTACAAGCTCAGCTGAAGGACTTATTAGAGAAAGGTTTTATACGGCCTAGTTATTCGCCATGGGGAGTTCCAATTCTCTTCGTGAAGAAAAAGGACGGAACCCTCCGAATATGCATAGATTATCGTGAGCTCAACAAAGTCATGATCAAGAACAAATATCCTCTACCAAGGATCGATGATTTATTCTATCAGCTAAAAGGAGCCACCATTTTTTCAAAGATTGACCTTCGATCCGGCTATCACCAGTTAAAAATCAAAGAAGGAGACATTCCAAAGACCGCATTCCGAACACGGTACGGGCACTACGAATTTCTCATTATGCCTTTTGGATTAACGAATGCACCAGCCGCTTTTATGGATTTGATGAATCGAGTATTCAAGGAATTTTTAGACCAATTTATCATTGTGTTTATCGATGACATCCTTATATACTCGAAAGATTAGAAGGAGCATGAAGAGCATCTTTGGATTATGTTATGCACTCTGAAGGAGCATCAGCTATATGCAAAGTTCTCCAAATGTGAATTTTGGCTAGATAAGGTCCACTTCTTAGGACATGTCGTTTCCAAAGATGGAATTTCAGTAGACCCAGCAAAGATCGAAGCGGTAAGCAAGTGGTCTCCTCCAAAGAATGTGACCGAGATCCAGAGTTTCCGCAGATTAATGGGCTATTATCAAAGATTTGTAGAGGGATTTGCCAGATTAGCTGCCCCTCTCACTACTCTCACACGCAAGGAGAAGAAGTTTGAGTGGACAAAGAAGTACGAAGAAAGCTTTTAAGAGTTGAAGAACCAGTTGACCAGTGCTTTAGTTCTCACAATTCCAAAGGATGAAGGAGACTTCGACATATAGCGATGCCTCCAGGACAGGTCTAGGAGTTGTGCTGATGCAGGATGGAAAAGTAATAGCTTATGCATCAAGACAACTCAAAGAACATGAAAAGAACTACCCAACTCATGATTTGGAGTTAGCAGCCGTCGTATTTGCTTTAAAGTATTTCTTTACTCAGAAAGAGCTTAACATGAGACAAAGAAGATGGCTGGAGTTAGTGAAAGATTATGATTGTGAGATCTTATATCACCCCGATAAGGCAAACAGAGTAGTAGATGCATTGAGTCATAAATCAATGATGCCAGAGTAGATAGCCATCGATAAGCTGCCTAAGCCACTTCAACATGAGATCTCCTTGTTGGGAGTAGAGATAATTTTAGGAAAATTAGTGGTAATGCAACTCAAGCCAACAATTCTTGAGGAGATTAAAGAGGCACAGGAGCTAGATGCTGCTCTCAAAAGGCTTAAAGAAGAAGCCTCTAAGAATGACAAATCAGAGTTCCACCTCTCCAAAGATGGAACTCTACTCTTCCAAGGAAGAATCTGTGTACCAGATGAAGAAGATTTGAAGAAAAGAATTCTGATAGAGGCCCATGACACTCCATATTCAGTGCATCCGGGCAGTACAAAAATGTATCAAGATTTAAAGCAGCACTTTTGGTGGAAAAGGATGAAGAATGACATTGTTAAACACATCAGCAACTGTTTAACATGTCAAAGAGTCAAAGCAAAGCATCAGTGGCCAACCGGAGAACTGCAACCATTAGAGATTCCAGAGTGGAAGTGGGAGCACGTAACCATGGATTTCGTGGTAGGGCTACCCAAGACAAGTGAAGGAATTGACATGATATGGGTAGTGGTGGATCGATTGACCAAGTCCACTCACTTTATACCCGTAAAGATGGCATACACATTGGAGAAATTCACAAAATTGTACATTGCCAACATTGTGAGATTACATGGAATACCGACAATAATAGTGTCAGATCGTGATAGTCGGTTCACATCTAATTTCTGGAAAAGTGTACAAGAGGCAATGGGCTCAGAACTAAGATTATGCATTTCACCCTCAGACTGACGAACAATCTGAGCGTACGATCCAAACACTAGAAGATATGCTTCGCGCTTGTATTTTAGATTTTAGGGAGTCTGGAACAAGAAGCTACCATTGATAGAATTCTCCTACAACAACAGCTATCAAGCATCCATCGGGATGGCTCCTTACGAGGCATTATATGGACGAAAGTACAGATCTCCCATTCGCTGGTATGAACTCAGGGAGAAAGAACTTCATAAAACCGAGTTCATCCAAGAAACAATAGACGCGGTCCAAAAGATTCAGCAGAGAATGAAAACTGCACAAAGTCGTCAGAAAAGCTACGCAGATAAAAGACGAAGATTCCTACAGTTCAACGAGGGAGACTTCATATTCTTAAAAGTAACACCAACGAAAGGTGTCATGCGTTTTGGAAAGAAAGGAAAGTTGAGTCCAAGATATATAGGACCTTTCCCAATTATTAGCCAGGTTGGGAAAGTGGCCTATAAGATAGCTTTGCCACCAGAATTATCTTCAGTGCATAATGTCTTCCATGTATCTATGCTAAGAAAGTACATCTCGGACCCTTCGCATGTCCTAGATTACTAGCCAATCCAAGTTCGAGAGGATCTTTCTTACGAAGAGCAATCAGTGCAAATACTTGCGCGAGAAGAGAAGATATTAAGAAATAAAAGCATCCCGCTGGTCAAAGTTCTATGGAAAAATCATAACGTAGAAAAGGCCACGCGGGAAAGAGAAGATGAGATGAAAGCCAAGCACCCCCACTTGTTCTGATTTTTGAGGATGAAAATTTTTAAGGAGGGGTGAATATGACGACCAGAGAATTCTAACAGTGTAACTTAGTTTAATCTAGGGTTTTCTATGAGTTCTGTAAGCAAGAATGTAAAGAAACACTATATTTGTAATTAGAAAAATTATAGTGTTGATAGTAACAAATAGATGTTTTGGAGGAATTAAAATGTCCAAAAATAAGTAGAGAATAAAGTGTGTGAGTAAGAAAGTGATTTCAAGCCAAAACGCTCAAAAAGGAGTAGTTTCGGTATCCAAACAGTGTAAAGATAAGAATATGACAAGTCAAAGTAAGAGCACAGTAAGAAAAGTAATTTAGGATTTTTAAGAGTTTTAAGACAGTATTAGAATAATTTGATAGTACGGATGGCTAGATATATGTCACCCCAAAAATTTCATAATTTTCAGTAAAATGATGAACCATTTTAGGGCCAAAGAAACCAAGAGATTAACCTTGGTAAAACCTAAGGTTACTAAAGGATGAAAAACTTTGTCATTGATTTTTAGCCCAGCGACAGTAGAATAAGGTAAACCGATCGCACAGGAGGCGTCAGAAACCCGCCTACGCGATTTCGGTAAAGTTTGGTTCGGTTTGACTTTTGGTCAAACTTTGACCTATCGATTAATTAGATGACATCATGGATGATGTCATAATTAGGAATAAGAAATTAGAAGAAAAAGGGTGGTAGGTAGGATAAATGGCTAAGATTAAAGGTAGGTAAGATCAAGGGCTAAGATTAAGCCAAAAATGCAAAGTTGATTTTTTTAAAAATTTTGTGGATAAGGGCTGAAGTAGGTTGGTTTTACAGCTGGAAAGATAGCCAAATAATTATATTTTGACCCCAAAGAGTTTACAAATAAACCCTTAAAAAGTTGTTAAAAATTCCATAAAGAAAATTGCTAGAAATCCCTCCTTTTTTGCTTCCCTTTTTAAAAACGTTTTTGGCATCATAAAATCAGAAATTTTTCTGAAATTACAGCCCCTTTGCTGCCCTTTGAAGCCGTGACTCTCCCCCTCCATTGAGCTTGAGTTTCTTCAAAGTTTGGTGTCAAAATCTTAAGCAAAGTTCTTCCTAAGCAAGTGTTGAGAAACATAGCAAGGTAAGCTTGAAATTTCAAGCTTTTCTTCGGTATTTTGAAGCAAAAATCTGTGCCTATGTTGAGTAGAAAAGAATGAGAAAAGTTTAGTTCAAACATTGTTGTTTAAGGTTAATTAGTTTGCATGATAGTTAAAGAGTAATTTAGAAGCTTGAAACAAGAATTTTTCATGTTAGTTTTATGAGGAACCCGTGACTAAGTGTATGGGTTCAAGAAATTTCAAGTTTGGTTTAATTAAATTGTTGTTTTAAAGTGTGTTTTGATATATAAAACAACTAGAAAGAAAATTTGAAAGCTTAAAACCAAAGTGGGATTTGGTTTGTTTCAAGAAAAACCGTGTATGTTACTAAGGTTTGGAAAGAATTTTGAGTTGGTTTTGGTTGATTTAAACATGTGTTTTGATGTGTAAAATGTTTAGAAAGAAAAGTTAAAAAGTTTGAAACAAAATTTCTTAAAAGTTTTCTAAAAAGGAACCATGTATACCTAGTGTGAAGAACATGTAAAAATCATGTGATTTTAGTATTGTGGTAAGTTAGAATGATGTAGAAGATAAGCTTGTATAAGTGGTTGAATTGAAAACCAAAGTTAGGTTAGGATTTAGCATAAAACCCGTGGCTTTACAAAGAGATTTCAATAAGAATTTTATTTGGTTTTGGTATTGAATATGCCTTAAAAACCAAGAAGAAAAGTAAGAGAAAGAATGTTTGAAAGAAAGGAAGTTTTGGTGTTGGAAACCTAAACTAAAACCGTGGCCTAAGTGATTGAAAAACAAAGACTTTGTGTGTGATTTGTGCATTGAGAATGTGGAAAGTTTTTACGTAAAAGTTTAGAAACTTTTGCGTAAAATAGGCCTCTAGTATAGTACGTGGCAGGTTTAGATTAGGATAGATGGTTTTGAGGCGTTTCCTAAACACCAGAAACCTAAAATTTAAGCGGAAATGCTGCCAAAATTTTTAAAGCGGCATTAAGGGCAATTCAGGAAACGAGCGATAAAAATATGCTCAGAAATGAAAACCGAGATCCCTCAGTACCTTAGAGTTTGAAGTAAGAAAGCAAGTCTAGCAAAATAGTAAACCGACCCCTAAAATCTAAAATGCTGAGAGGATGGAAAAAAAAAATAATGTTAAACGTGTTTTGGGTAACAAGGGTAAAGTTTAGGGTCGGGATGGGAAAACCCGAGCCCCTTGGAGACCTAGGTCGGGAGGAGAATAAGAAATGTTTTTAAGATTAGTGAAAATCTCGTTTGAAGCTCCGAAACGCTAAAAAAATGAGCCACGACCCAAGGGTCGGAATAGTATCACCCGAGGGATGGGTGATAAGTAAATAGTGAAATCATAACAATTAAGTTGTAAAAATTTACCAAGACCTAGAAAAGATTGTTTTAAGATTTTGGAGACTCAGAAAATCCCGTTTAAGCACCAAAATGAGAATGTTATGACCCCAAGACCCGTTAGGGGTAAAATGGTCATTTTGACAAAAAAAAATCTAGAAAAGTCAAGAAAGGGGTGTTAAACCCTCCAGTTAGCTATTTTTGTTAGGAAATGCCCTAAGTATTAGAGACATTTTGATGTATTCATTTTGAACTGGATAATAAAATTATATATATAGGTTATTCATTACATTGCTATCTGTCCTCGTCTTATTTACATGTTAAAGTAAATGTAAGCAAATATGGCTCACTGACTGCTTGTGTTAAAATTGTTAGAACGTTGCATGCAATGGACTTTTGTATGTGAGAAGACAATGTTCTAAAGTTAGCGGTCTAAACTATGGTCTGTAGTCTATGGGGTTAGACCAAGCATCTAACTCATGTTAGGACTATTATGTTGTCTAAAGCCTTGGAGGGGACAGTTTGTCTTGACTGTCTGGAGCTGGAATCCCAAGTAGAGACATAGATATGTTACATGGTGGTGACATATTAGACCGGGACTAAAACGTGATTGATCTACGTAGTCCGCTATGAGTGGATCAATCTGCTTTTGACGTTCATTGTGCAATAACCTTAATCCTGAGTAAATGAACTACTTCATGTATATGACTTGTGTACTTTGATGTTCTAATGGCTAAAGCGTCTCAGAGGTAGTAAGCTTATAGACCGATTCGTTGGGTGCATGACTTGTATACGATGAAGGGTTTGTTTGCAGATATCGGAATCATAGCTCTAAGGAGTTAAAGGTATCCTCTTAAAGGCATTATACTGAATGTGAAAATGGACAAGGCCTTGGGTCATCTACTGGGCGGATGACTTCTTATTCACATAGAGTGAATGATCATTTTCTTAATTCGGTAGTATAATGGAACTTTAAGATAGCCTGATCAGTAGGATTAAACGGACTTTGACCTAAGGCTGATCATGGATATCATATGAGGGTTTTGCATATATGACAAGGTCATTGGATAGTAGCTCGTCACAGGCTTACGTAATACGGCATATAATTGGGAGTTCAGTTTCAGGTTTATAGTGGTGTGACTCTAAAACTAGTGATCATATGATTGAGTTGTTCGGTAAAGAATGATGATCATATGGATTTGCGGGAGCCCGATTATATATGTCTAATCAGTCCCTCTACTAGCTCCACATAATTCCTTAACATTTGGCAAATTGATTTGTGTATGCTATTGGCTAGTTTATTATGCATGGATGGTGATGACACAGGATTAGGATGGTAGACAAGATTCTCTCCGGTTGGATTCAGAGCCATCTCATGACTATGCCATGTAATTTTTTGGTTGAAAAAGGGAGATAAAATTCTAGTTAAAATCTTGTTTAGATTTGGATTGGTTTTATCCTTAAAAAAACCGAATTTTATTGTTGGGATTTTCCCATGAAAAATTCGGATTTTATGGTTATGGATAAGGGAGAATATCTTTTCCTAGTCCAATTCAAATTCAGAGAATCACCTCATGCAGGTCTATAAATAGAGGTCCTGCCACTCCAGTTCTCTCAGACCACAGACTCTCAGGTGAGCAGGCTTATTGTTGCACAGCTCATCGTGACAATAAAGTTCTTTAGAGATCTGGGTGGTCAGAAGAAGACTAGCAGTGCTAGTATACCGATCAAGGTTTAGAGTGCCCATACACTCAACCATTCGGGAATTGGAGAATAATAGGAAAGACTAGTTAGTTGAAGCCTCCGGTCATTCTCCTCCTGCAGATTGGCGTCCTTGAGGTATGAGTTTTAATTGTTGTTGGTTTATTGTATATGGCATCATGAGATATTTAACGATCTGAAAAATTTTTATTGTTCCGCTACGCCGCTCTGATACTTTTTTACCGATTTATTTTCCTATAATTTTATGGTTCTCGGACTTAGGGAACTTGGTCTAAGCAGAAAAATAGAAACGTCCCCTGGCCCAGTTACTATTCACGTACATGGTACTATTCACCGTCAAAAGTTACTATACACCAAGTTTACCAAAATTTCTGAAATGCTCAGAAATGGTTGCTAGAGCCCTAGAAAAGTCTAAACAGAGTCATTAGGACTTTAAATGTCGCCATAAGACTTTAATTAAGATTTTAAAAGCCAAAGTTCAGATTTTAGTATAATAAAGTCAGTTAACAAAAATGTATTAATTGATGACATTATGCCTTTAGGAAACTCAATTAGAGACAGGCAAAGGAGCTCGACGGACCCACAGAAGTTTACACTAGCACAAGTGCGGTAGGTACAGACATTTAATTGAATACTCACGAATTGACTTGCCATAGAGTTGTATTATATATATACATATTTAAGTTATTCAGTTTGTGACATGATACTAACATGTTCACGAGAATAGTTAAGCAAGATCAGATAAAGAAAAGAGGAATAAGATAAGTCAAATAAGAACACTTAAAAGTTAAGGTTGGCTTACCGGCCTCTCCAGTTTTGAGGGTCAAAGATAGCCTCCACCCTAGTTGTGTGGCGCTGCCTCGTTAATAATGAGGTAGTTGATGGCTTGACTTGCTACCTATAGGTAGTAGTCTAGAGATGACCTTAGGGTTGATTGGTGGGTCACTCTCCTGATCCTCTATTGGTCTGCGCGCATTAGGTACGTCTAACCACAGGCCCACAAGTGAAAGATTAAGCAAGATAAAGTAAAGCAAAGAAAAAGAAAGAAATAGAATAGAAAGAATAAGTAAAGCATAGGAGTAAGAAATAATTAGTCATAAGTTGACTAACCCTAAGTGTGGAGTATTCAGCTTATTTACTTGCATGTTTGTACTTACTGAACTTTAGCTCATTAGTCTATTCGTGATGTACGTAATAAAGGTAAGCAACCAGCAATATGAAACAAGAGTAGCGGACTGGCAGGCAGATCCCAACGATGTCATGGACAGGTTATGGTTCCATTTCGCAAAGTTCCGCTATAATTAAAGTGTAAAAGAAAGAAAGTGTAATAGTGATGTATATGTATAAAGATAAGATAAGAGTGTAGTATGTAAAGTAGTGAAACAAGCTTAAAAGTATGTTTTTATTTTTACGTACTTTAAAGTAACAAGACCGTAAAATATATTTTGGGGAAAAAAAATTTAGCACATATATATTTATTTATACATAATTCCAAAGAACTAATAGTTTCATTCAGTAAAGTTAAAAAAAAAAAAATTTTCCTAGTTTTTCAAGTACAAATCTTTTAAATCCCTACAGAAAAAGAAAGTTAAAAAGACAAGCAAGCTAAGTAAGAATAAGCAAAGAATAAAGAAAGCAAACAAGGTAAAGTGGATGACCCAAGCTAGAGGGGTCGCGCCCACAGCGGTGGAGGCAGATGTGAGGCGAGGTTATAGAACACACCGTGAGTAAATCTTCCACACAGTTTCAATATTTTGAATAGCAACAATAAATAGTATTTGTGAACAGTAACCGGTATGCAGTATTTTGAATAGTAACCGTAAACAATACTTTTGAATAGTAACCGTAAACAGTACTTTTGACTAGTAATCGTAAACAGTATTTTTAAATAGTAACTGTTGAATAGCATTTTGGAATAGTAATTGTTAAATAGTATTTTTGAATAATAATTGATGTACGTATGTGCACAGTAAATACGTAAGCAATAAAAAAAAATCCCTATATTTATGGTAATTATTTAAGTAACTTTAAGTATCAATTGCAAGAAAGCATAAGTATCTTTTAAAGCAAGTAAGAATCAAGTTTTTAGTAATAGTCCGGGCTACTGAGGACACGGGCGTCACAGTTGGTATCAGAGCAGTTTCCTACCACCCTACCTCACATCACTGTACGCCTGCCTCATCTGCCCAAGTATGTTAGCTTTTGTTTTTAAATATTAGTATATAAGTTGACGTTTAAGTCATAGTAGGAGGATGGCTGCACCAGTTGACCCCCGGCAAGTGCAAGAGGACCGAAAAGCGAGTACAGCTTATGTTGCCATGCGACCACACACATACGACGGTAGCAATCCATATGAACTCCCCTATTAGATTCATCATATGGAGGCAATCTTCGAAGGGTGCCATATTCCACCCCGTCTACAGTTGGTAATGGCTAGTAGCCGACTGCGAGGACCAGTAATGATATGGTGGAACGGTGGACGCAGGATCAGGGGTCCAGGGATGCAGTGGGCTGAGTTCTGCTAAGATCTCCGTAACTCCGACGGCCCAGCTAAGGATGCAGATATATAGGATGACATGTATGAGAGGAGGTATCAGGTCCTCACTGACATTTGGGACGTTTATGAGGGAGAGACCATGGTACACTACTATAAGTGGTTTTTAGATGCTATATTACCAAGCATTCCTTTAGACAAGCCATTTGTAGAGGTAATCGACCTGCTTTGGAGAAGGGTCCTATGATACGTGAGGGACCTCGTCCACTACCCTCCGCCACATGAGAATCTGAGGTACCTTGTCCGAGACATAGTGGACGCCGAGTGTGTGGCACTTAATCCTGACCTGGCAAAGGTAGCACCCTAATTGACCAACAAAGAGATCGCGGTCGAACCACTACCAGCAGTACCCAAAGATACTCATTGGAGGATCCTGAGCCAATTCCCCAATCTCCCGAGCACCATGAGGAAGATGATGACATGGCTCTTCCCGATGCTCAACCTAACGATGAGGAGGAGGAGATCCCTGATCATCTCAACAACGAGGAATGGATGGTGATGCACGAGCCCCAAGTCTGTAAGGACCGCCCCATTCCTGCAACTTGATTTTCATTTAATGAAAAATTGAGGGATGATTTGATGCATTTTAGTGTAATTTTTAAAGTACACGGTCCTATACACAGCCGTGTAAGTGACCGTGTACTAATCGGACTGTGTATGTGTGTGTAGCCATGTAAGTATACATGGCTATGTAGTAGAACACGGTCAGGTATACGGCCGTGTAAGATGCCGTGTACTGCTTAGGTTGTGAACACGTGAGAAGCCGTATAACTGAACATGACCGTGTACAGAGACACGGTCAAGAACACGGCCGTGTAAGAGGCCGTGTACCACCTGGGTTAATGAACGTGCAAAAGGCCGTGTTTTGAAACAAGGCCGTGTTGAAGAATTTCAACTAGTACATGCCCGTGTCTGGTGTATACACACCCGTGTTGCCTTATACACGCCCGTATCAGAGGTCGTGTTAAAGGCCATGTAATGGGTAGAAAGCCATTACACAGACCCTCAAAATGCATGAAACCTAATTACTATGAGTAATTAAGTTGGAAGGAAATACAGTATATCTTCCAGTTGAATAAATTAAATAGATACAATATTGTTTAAGTACTATTCATGTAATAAAAGGAGTGATCGACAGTGAACCTGGTCTACCTTATTATGTGTATGTATCTGTGAGACATGCAGTGTCAGGAAACTGGTCCGGATGACCATTTCTTGACATAAGACTGGTAAACAGATCATTAGAACGCTCGAACCGAACATCTGAGCACGATAGCGAGAGAAAACCATAGCAAGGGTACAGTATCGAGAAAATGGTCTGGATGACCTCCACTCACCTAGAGACTGACAAAATCGGAGTCAGAACACTCAGACTGGTCAGTTAAGTGAAAGATAGTGAATGGTGAATAGTGAGAATCGCAGCGTCAAGTTATTGGCCGAGACGGCCTTAAATTAACCTAAGACTGATATATGAATGGTTAGTATACTCAATCCGATTGATTGAGCATAAAACGAGAATTTTAGTTTGAGAGATACACAGTATCAGGATGATGGTCAAAACGACCTTTACTCGCTCTGAAACTGATATATTTGGACTCAGAACGTCCAAATTAGTCAATCGGGCACCTGACATGTTTTTCGAGGTGGGATCACACAGATCCCGAAAATTGGTCCAAACGACCTCTGATGGACATAAGACTAATAAAAATGGAATCAGCACATCCAAATTAGTCAAGAGAGACTGTGTTTGAAATTTCACCCGAGAACGCCTCAGTCTACGTGCGAAAGGATAACACATTGTAAACGCAACCATAGTGTAGGATATGAACAGTAAATTAAACTGATAATAGGCTCTTAGATAGTATAAAACAACTAGGAATTTATAGTACAAAAATCAGATTTAGAAATCTAATTTTCGGGTGAAAATTGGAACACTACCGAGAAAGGACCGACCACCACAGTATAAAATTAGACTGCATTGTGAAGCCAACACAGATGAATTTTGGCCTTAAAATTTCATGCCCCTTAGCTGGAAAAGCAGCTGTAATCAGCTGCACACATAGCCCAAAAGGTGACTATTAAAAAATTGCCCTAGCCATGACAACTTTTGAATTAAATATTTAAGGGTCAACAATCTTTGTTTATTCTTCTCTTCTTCCCATGAGCAGGCCATGGCCACTTTGATCTAAAAATGAGTAGTAATTTGTCCCATGATTTGGTTAATTTGGTGGAAAATTAATTAGGATTAAGTCTAAGTAAGCTTGATCAATTTTGCCTATAAAAGGCACCCTCCACACAAGTGAATTGCTTTCCTTTCTTTTGGCTCACAAAACACATTTCATTCTCCCTTTTCTTCTAGCTGCAACTGACCACTCTAAGGTCTCCAAACCCTCACATTTTCAAGCCTTAAATCACACTAAAAGCTTACCAAAAACTAAACCTCATAAGCTTGTATTAGGAGGATTCGAATCTAAGTCGTTCTAAGGCACCAAGGGTAAGTTTTCGAAATCCAATCCTTGTAGTTTTTAGTTTCCGTTTTGATTTGATTTTTAAGAGAAATTTTTGGTATTGTGTTAAGCAAAAACCAACCTCATTTCCCTTAGTTTCCCATGGCCACTTGGTTCATCAAGCCTTGGTTCAAAAACGTGCTTGGTTCGAAGCACCAAGGTAAAAATCGAAACCTTTCCTTTTTGGCGATTTAGTGATCTTAAGTTTTTGATCAAAGCCATTTATGAGTATTTATTTATGCAAATGGTTTGTAATAATTTATTTTGAGCCCTCAAGTTTCCAGTTTTTATGTTTATGTGGTTGTGGTTGTGTTTACAAATTTTAACGAATGGCTATGGTATGTGTGATGTTATGAACAAGTAGGAACGTGGCTGGACATAAATCTGTCCCAAGGAAAGGCCACAGATTTTGGCCATTTTGACCAATTTAGGGTCCAAATTTGGGATTTGGTGAAACTTGATGTTTTAAGGAAATTCGATATGGTCATTTTTATGTCAAATACCCCTCGGTCGAAAATGAACCTAAGATAGGTTTTTAGAGTGTTTTTCACTCATTGTCTGAAACTGGGAACAAAATCCAAACCTAGAAATAGGCATGGGTTTTAGTGAAAACGAACCCCTTAGAGTCCAAACCAGACTTTGGGCTCAACATGAAAGTTGTAGATCTCATCAAGACCTTGAAAACAGCTTGTGTGTGTTTTAAAAATTTGGCCGTTTCGGTCCTCATACAGAGCTATTTTTACAGAAACATAAAACTAGGAATTTTTGAAAAAACTGGGCATAAGCCCACGGGTTTAATGGAATTAGGAGCCGTTAGAGTTGGATTTAGTCTCCAAGGTAAACACAAGATTTGTTCATCTTGTCGAGATGAAAACTTTCATGTTCATCAAAATCATAAACAAAGTCGTTTCGATCAAGTTTCAAATTCGTTTTCAAAAATGGTTCAAAAACCACCTTTAAAATGTAACTTTAAAAATGTTATTTATATGCTTCAAAATAAAATGTGTTTTAACACTTTAAAAATACAAACATGGTTTTTATAAAAACGTCCCCCACCTTCCAACAGGGTGATAAGGGGATGATTCCAAAAATAAAGAATTTTTCCAAGAAATTTTAAGCCAACCTACACTTTTTTTTCAAAGAGAAACGGTGTGTGTAGCCTGGTAGGCTACTACCCCAAGCGACCCATAGTGGCCAGGCGGGCCATTACACCAAACAAGAAATAGTAGCCTGGTAGGCTACAACATCCCAACAAGCAAAGTAACCTGGTCGGTTACTACACTTGTTTACGCATAGTAACTTGATAGACTACTTAGTTACCAACACGCGAGGTAACCGGTCAGTTGACTGATTGGTAATCCAGTCAAGGACCGCATTTTGAATAACACTGTGAGGGATGATGATTAATCTGTCAAGTAGACGATTGATCAGATACAATACGAGTTAGACACCAAATCCCCATAATAGGCCAATAAGGTACCGATGGGCCTCAGTACCACATAGAAATACAAGTAAGAGTCACTCACAGTAGTAGTGACTCTACGGAGATGCTGATAAGGAACGTTATTGATAACAGGTGGTCACCTGTAAATTGTTAAAGGCACGAGTACGTATTTTGCTGGCAAATTTAGCTAAGTACAACTCTGCCTACAGCATAAATAAAATGATTTTAAAACGGTGTTTTATAGTATGTTAAAATATGTATGTCATGCACACGATGTTGCATCGCATAATTAAGAGCACATTATTTCACAATTAAGTAGATAGATGAAAGAGTAAGTTAGACGCAATACGTCCCTACCACGTAGGATTAGAGACAGCTTAGAAAAGCATGTGGCTAGAAAAGATAAACAAGATGGAAATGTATAGGCGTGTCGTACCCAGCTCTTTCAGTTTAAAGGGTTTTAAAGTAAGTTAAAGCAGAAAGTTGAGCATCCGTTGATGGCTCTCCGGCTTATAACCACGGGTGTTACCACTGGTCTGTACACATACAGTACTGACACATGGGCCCTAAATAGACAAGAAAGAGAAAGGAAAATAATGACTCATAAATGAACATAACTGGATCATGCATTAGTTATAGTTCACCATGCTTCTAGATGCACTCAGTACACGATATTTATGTGATGCATATGTTATGTGAAGTTTTATAATCATTGATATGGTATGTGATATGTTAAAGTGGTATATGTGATATATGACTGCTTATATGTTTTTAAGTATGTACTATATTTAAACATGTTTTGCGGTAAACATGTTGTACTTACTAGGCGTAAAGCTCACGTAGTGTGTTCATGTTATAGGTAAGTGTCCTATGGCTTAAACCCAAATGGGCGATGGTGGTAGCGGAGGCGGATGTGAGGGTAAGGGTATGGAAACACCGCGAGTTTATCTTTCGCAAATTTGAGTATCAGTATTTTGAGTAGTAATGGTTAAATAGTATTTTAAATAGTAATTGTCAATAGTATTTGTGAACAGTAATCGCTAAATAGTAATTTTGAATAGTAATCGCTAAACAGTATTTTTGAATAGTAATCGTAAACTGTACTTTTGAATAGTAACCGTTACATAGTATTTTTAAATAGTAACCGTTAAATGATATTTTTAAATAGTAACCGTTAAATGGTATTTTTGAATAGTAACTGCTAAATAGTATTTTGAATAGTAATCGGTATACGTACATACACCATAAATATGTACGTGTAAAAAAAATCCCTAAGTTTATGATATCTAGTTAAGTATCAAGTGCAAGAAAGTGTAATAAAAGAAAGCAAGTAAGCAAGTTTTAGTGACGGTCTGAGCCACTGAGGGCACGGGGTGTCACAAAGTCATCATCGCTAGTGATGATGAAGTTGATTTTTCTTGGGGAGACAGAGATAAAGACCCCGAGGAGTTCCCACTTGGCGACAATGAGGACGAGGCGATTTTGGATGCCAAGTCTGCGATATCTTCTTAGTAGTAGTAACCCTTCTCAGCAGAACTTTGTTTTATAAATGCAGAGAAGAACAGTAGCTCCCCCGTCTGACTTAGTAATTGTACTTTTGGAAATCGTATTTTCGGAAGTGTGTGTCACTCCTGCCAACTAAAAGCATGTACATATATTTTCGAATATATATATTTTGTGAGACATTTTATGAAAAAGCAATTAAGTTTTGCCCTGAGGACCTAAACATGATTTTCCTCGAGTATGATCAAGTATAATAAAGAGTGCAAGACGGTTTCTAGCACTCATATGATGTTCCAATACAATGCGACAATTGTAATAAACATCACAAGAGAAGAAAGAAAGATATAAAATGAGTATATATGTTTTTATCTAAGACTGTTTAGTAAGAAGGAAAATGATATATAATACGAGTCTCAAGTACAAAATTTAAGGAACTTATGTTCTCTTTTCCCGTTATGTGATAAGGTTGTAGGATACAAATCGGAAAAAACGTATCAGAGTGGCGCAGCAAAATAAAATATTTTTCAAGATCATTAAATATCTCATGATGCCATATACAATAAACCAACAACAATTTAAACTCATACCTTAAGTATGCCAATCTACAGGAGGAGAATGACTGGAGGGCTTCAACCAACTAGCCTTCTCTACTATTCTCCAATTCCTGAATGGCTGAGTGTGTGGGCACCCTGAACCTCGATCGATATACTAGCATTGCTAGTCTTCTTCCGACCACCCAGATCTCTAAAGAACTTATTGTCACGGCGAGTTGTGCAACAATAAGCCTGCTTACCTGAGAGTCTGTGGTCTGAGAGAACTGGAGTGGCAGGACCTCTATTTATAGAATTGCATGAGGTGATCCTCTGAGTTCGAATTGGATTAGGAGAAGATTTTCTCCCTTATCCACACATAAAATCTGAAATTATCAAGGCTAAATCCCAACTAAATATTTCGTCCACTTTAGGATTTTACCATTCAAAATTCAAACAGGATTTTAACTAGAATATTATCTCGTCTTAACCAACCAAAAAATCTGAAAATCTCTTTAGGATTTTCTCAAATATTTTTGGCCACAAAAAGTAAGGGAAGAATCAAAATTCAACTAAGATTTTCAAGCTTGAATTTATCTCATCCTTATCCAAAATAACCGAAAATCCTCATGAGATATTCCTCAAAATTTCAGCCATAATCAGGGAGGAGAGAATCCAAATTCAACTGGGATTGAAACTTGAATTTTTCCCTAAACCTTATCACAAAAAATCTGAAAATTCCATGAGGATAATCCTTAAAATTTTTTACCATACTTGTTAGGATTTGGATTCAAAATTCAAGTAGGATTTAAACAAGATTTTCCTCTCCATATCTAACTCAAATTCGAATTTCATTCCTTGTGGATTTACCACAAGAAATTCGAATCCTACTTGGACTGTGATTCAAAATTTGAATTTCAAATTTCAAATTTAAATTTCAAATTCAAATTTCAAATTCGAATTTCAAAATTCAAATTTCAAAATCCGCAAAACAGTTTTATTTCAAATTCTTGTTCTCATGGATAATTTTCTACAACTCCAATCCAATCTCAAATAAAATCATGGCAACTTTATTTGGAGTTCGAATAATTGTGTACTCTATTATCCAAAATAAAACTGAATTCAACCAGAGAGAATCTTGTCCACTATCCTAATCCTATGTCAACACCATCCATACATAATCAACTAGCTAATAGCATACACAAATCAATTTGCCAAACGTTAAAGAATTATGTGGAGCTAGTAGAGGGACCGATTGGACATATATAATCGGGCTCCCGTAAATCCATATGATCATCACTCTTTATCGAACAACTCAATCATATGATCATTAATTTCAGAGTCACACCACTATAAACCTGAAACTGAACTCCCAATTATATATCGTATTACGTAAGCCTGTGACAACCTATCATCTAATGACCTTGTCATGTATGCAGAACCCTCATATGATATCCATGATTAGCCTTAGGTCAAAGTCTATTTAATCCTACTGATCAGGCTATCTTAAAGTTCCATTATACTACCGAATAAAGAAAATAATTATTCACTATATATAAATAAGAAGTCATCCACCCAGCAGACAACCCAAGGCCTTGTCCATTTTCACATCCAATATAATGCTTTTAAGAGAATACCCTTAACTCCTTATTAGAGTTATGATTCCGATATCTGTAAACAAACCCTTCGTCATATACAAGTCCTGCACCCAACGAACCGGTCTATACGCTTACTACCTCTGAGATGCTTTAGCCATTGGAACATCAAAGTACATAAGTCATATGCATGAAGCTATTCATTTACTCAAGATTAAGGTTACTGCATAATGAACGTCAAAAGCAGATCGATCCACTCATACTAGATTACGTTGATCAATCATGCTTTAGCCCCGGTCTAATATTCACCACCAAGCAACATATCTATGTCTCTACTTGGCAGTTTGTGCTCCAGACAGTCAAGACAAACCGTCTCCACTATGGCTTTAGATAACATAATAGCCTTAAAATGAGTTAGATGCTCGGTCTAACCCCATAGACTACAGACCTTAGTTTAGACTGCTTACTTTAGAACATTGTCTTCTCGTATACAAAAGTCCATTGCATACAAAATTTTAACAGTTTTAACACAAGCAGTCAAGGAGCCATATTTGCTTACATTTACTTTAATATGTAAATAAAATGAGGACACACAGCAATGTAATGAATAACCTCTATATATAATTTTATTATCTAGTTCAAAATAAATACATCAAAATATCTCTAATGCTTAGGGCATTTCCTAACAAGAGTTACATAGGTGACAATGGTAAGAACAACAATCCAAACAAACCAAGCTACATGAAACGACGAGCTACTGGCACGTCTCGCAACGATGCAGGAAATGATGGTAAATCAACAACGGGAGCTTAACCAGCTCAGGAGCAAATGAACCGACAACAATAGGCACCACAACTGGTGGAGGTGCCAGCCTAAGCAGCTCCAATAGGCCCCAACACACCTAGAGAGTTGGTAGTCCCACCAGTCCAGACCCCATCAATACCATCAGTTCTGGCTGCTCCCGTAGCAGCCAATGTTCTCGTGCCAGCTCCAAAAAATGGTGACTTGTACGAACGATTTAGGCGTATGAAGGTGCCAGATTTCGAGGGGAAGACGAACCCTATTGAAGTAGATGATTGGTTAACCAATGTCCAGGTCATTCTAGACCTCGTAGGGCTGACTAAAAGGGAAAAAGTACTATATGCCTCCCTAGCCCTACACCGAGGAGCACACCAATTGTGGAAAACCATGGCAATCAGAAGGGATGCAATGCAATGAATTGGGCAAACTTTATTGCCAAATTCAGAGAAATGTACTTCAATGACGAAGCCCTAGCAATCCAACAGGATGAATTTAATAACTTGTGCCAAGGAGGCATGACAGTCATGGACCCCGTAAAAAAATTTCAACAGCTAGCCTGACTTTGCCTTGACCTAGTGCCGACTGAGTAGGAAAGGTCAGGAGGATGTTGAAAATGTTTCAGATGGATATAGCCATCCAAGTCTGCAATGGCAGCATGGGCCAACAACCGTGGCCGAATGTGTCAATAGAGCCATCCGGGCTGAGTATTAGTTGGCCCAAGATAAAGAACGAAGGGCCCAAATTTTCAAGGTAAAAAGAGAAGAGAAGAACCAGCCAAGGCAGATCAAGAGAAGGCTAAATTCTGACTCACAGCACAAGGGGCAGAACACAGGGGCTAGCCAACATCATAAACAGTCCAACCACAACAATAACAAAAGAAAGGGGAACCCAAGAAATCAAGGCCAATAGAGAAATTTCCCCCAAAAGAAGCACAACTATGGGGGAAATGGCAATCAACACTCGCCTTGTCCAAAATGTGGGAAGAACCATCTTGGAGAATGCCGCCAGGGCACTAGCGGCTGTTACATATGTGGCAAGGAAGGCCACTTCATCAAACACTTGTGACGCCTTAAATTTTATTTAAGGGTCAATATATAATTTAAATAAAATTAGTGTGCCAAAAATTAATTAAAAATCTTTTGAAAACCCTAGGTTGGTTTCCTAGTCAAATCCCACTCAAAAAGTCAACAATTTGAACCTCAAAAACCCTAAAATATTCGGCCATTACTTGGGATTTTTAATTAAAATTTAAATCCCACAAATCCAAGGAGGATTCAAACTCAAATTTCATCCCTTAAATAAAAAGAAGAAATTCGGCTCTAAAGTGTAGGAAATAAAGGAGATTTTATTTGAATTAAAAGCTAGGTCAAAACTCAATCAAAATTCAAATTATTTTTCCTTAAAAACTAATGGGTAATTTTCGTCACTTGAGGAGAAATAAGGAGAGAAAAACCCTAGCCTCAAAACAGCACAAAGTTTCCCCTTTTGCCCCTCAAAATATTCGGCCAAGCAAGGAAGAGAAAGGGAAAGAAAAACCTAGTATAAAAACCCTCTTTTAACTCTCATTCACCTTTCCTTTCACTCTCAAAATTCGGCCAGCCTCCCCTTCTTTCCTCTCTGATTTTTTCTCTCCCGAAACACACCCAAAAAAGCAAACAAAACCTACCTAAAGGCAACTCAAAAATTCAACAATTTTTGAGACAAAACAAGGTGAGAAATCAACTTTTTCCTTCCTTTTCCTTTTGATTTTAAATCTGAAATTTATATGGTTTTTTTCCACCGTTTTCCCTACTGTTTTGAAGACTCTAACACTCACACAAATTCAGCCAAAAAGGAGACCAAGCATCAAAAATATTGCAGCACAAACAAGGTGTGATTTCTCTCTCTAAAACCCTAAAAATTCCGCCTCATTGATCCCCTTTCAAAAACCCTATTATCACATGTGAAAATTTTATGATTTTTGCCAATTTGATTCTTGGGTTTGTTAATGACATATAAATAAGGTTCTCCACGAAATTTCATGATCATTGGATGAAAATGGAATTAGTTTGAGGCTAATTGAAATTCGAACAGGAAAAAAAACGGAAATCTGGAAAATTACCATATAAATAGTAAACTTGTGTCAGCCATAACTTGAGGTTTAAAAATGATTTTCGAGTAAATCTTGAGCCTAAAATTAAATTCAAGATGTCCCCTAAATGCCTGAAAAATTTCAGAACCAAACTCATCTGTTGGCCTAGTCAAAATATTTTTCTAAGATAGGTGGATAGAACTGCCAGTTTTTGAACTGAAAACTGAAACCCTAATTTTATGCTTGAAAATAACCCCTCGGGTTTTCACCTAATTGAATAAACCAACGATGTCTAAAAATTATAAAAATTATATGGAATTAAAGCTACGGATGTCTAGTTTAACTTATTAAAAATTTAGAATTTTTGGGATTAAAAATGAATTAATATTGATTTTACAGTCAGCCTAGGTCAGTCTGCCCATGACCAGTAATATCCTAACTTAGAGTTTTTCACAAATTTTTTTTTTAAATCCCAAATGTTTATTAAACATTTTAAAATCCTTTTGTGACACACTAAAATGATTGGATGATTATGTCTAGACCTAGACTGATCATATGTTGTGATTATAGGATTTATTTGACGTTCTTGCTTGATTCGTGGATCACGTTGTTGCAACGCTTGCGCAATAATCGAGGTAGGACTTTCTAGCCTTTTCTGGGAGTAGTCAAGTGTTTTAAATTTCCTTGTTTTATCGATGGCATGCTGTTTTCAGTTTATGAAATTATTATACTGTTTTTGATGAAATAAACACATGCAATGTGTTTTGTAATAAATGTGTATTTTAAAGCGTGTTTTGATTAATGGCATAATATAACTTGGTAAATACCATCTTTTGAATAATCGGGTGAACATAATTGAGCTCTAGTTCACTATCATTGTAAATGATGCGTGCATCCCAAAGTTGACGCCATGGGGGAAGGTCCCTAAACCTGCGCAGGGCCGTTCGGCCTATTTGGACCGTAACGAGATGATCTAGGATAATTCAATTCGAGGCACGTATATTATAGCTACGACAAGTCCTCACTCAAAATGTGATGGTTTATTTTAATGATTTATTATTTTAATATTGGGGCACGTATATTGCAGCTACGCTAAGTCCTCAGTAGAATAAAACGTGTATTAAAAATGTTTTTATGAAATTGTTGATTATTTTTGGGAATGATTATTATGCCATGTATTCTTAAATTATTGATTGTTTTTGAAAATGAATATTATGTCATACTTTTAAATGTTACCTATTTAAATAACCTTTCTTTCTGTCCTACTGAACCAGCGCTCACATCCCTTTTTCTTTGTGATTTTCGAAATGACTACTTCCAAGTGCGGGAGGTAGCAGTTCCGAAAATCGTTGAGCTATCCGTTTCTACCGAAGATGATGCTATCCGTTTTCTCTATCTTCTTCTTTCTGTTTTTTGTTCTGATGTAATGAGACTTTAAGTTTGGACTTTATTTCACGTTATTTAAATTTCATGCTTGGGAATATTTTATGGTTGGTAATTTCTTTTGAAGACCGATTTTGTGTTTGATTTCCGCATTAAAAAGTATTTATTTTCTACTTTATTTTTTTTGTGGTTATGATGCTACTTTATAAATAATTAGGCTTAGCTAAATTATAATGTTGACCCGTTTTTTGTAATAAATGTTTTCCTTAAATCCCGGGTTGATATTATGATTTGGCTGCCCTGTCACGTGTCTAAATTTTGGGCTGTGACAACACTACCGCTCAAACTCGTAAAATCAGCAAGGTCAAGCTCGCCCTACTAGCGGACAGCTGTATGTTGTCCAAGGAAAGATTGAAGGCTCAACAATTAGTCAAGGCAAATTGGAAGCTCCAAGCGACACGGGAGGATTTATGCCTTCACTTACAAGGATACGGAGGCCGGAACATCAGTTGTGGTGACAGGTCAGCTTTCTATCACCACCTAAACTGCACTGGTTTTATTTGGTTCTGGAGCTACGCACTCTTTTGCATCATCAAAGTTTGTTAGGGAGATAGGCCAGAACCTAGATAAGATGAACCAAACCTTTCGAACTACCCTTCCTTCTGGGGAAGTTTTGTTGTCTAGCTACTGGGTACATCATGTGCCAGTAGTTATCAGTGGGCACAAGCTGAGCTTGGATCTAATCATCATTGAGATGTGCGATTATGACGTGATTATAGGAATGGATTTCCTCATCAAATACCATGCCATTATGGACGGTCAAAGACGGGAGGTGACCTTCAACCCGAGTAGAAACAAAAAATTTATCTATAAGGGCTTATCATTGAAGCAGCCATAGACGATGATATCGACAATGAAGGCTCACCAGCTACTATCTAGTGGATGTACCGCTTTCCTTACACATATAGTAAACACAACCCAGGAAGCAGAGACAAGACTTGATAGCGTTCCAGTAGTTCGAGAGTTTTTGGAGGTATTCCCAGAGGATCTTCCAGGACTTCCCCGGGAGCGGGAGATATCATTCGAAATCGAACTGTTACCAAGATCGACATCTATATCCAAAGCCCCCTACAGAATGGCCCCAGCAGAACTAAAAGAGCTTCAAGCTCAGTTGAAGGACCTAATGGACAAAGGCTTCATCCAACAGAGCTGCTCACCATGGGGAGCACCAGTATTATTCATGAAGAAAAAGGACGGGACATTAAGGATGTGTATCAACTATAGGGAGCTGAACAAGATCACAATCAAGAACAAGTATCCATTACCACGGATCAACAATTTGTTTGACTAGCTCCGAGGTGACGCAGTATTCTTAAAAATTGACCTACGTTCTGGATACTACCAATTGCAGATCAGGGATGCAGACATACCCAAGAATGCATTATAAACACGCTACAGGCACTATGAGTTCCTTGTTATGTCATTTAGGCTGACGAATGTACCTGCAGCTTTCATGGATCTGATGAACTGAGTATTCAAGGAGTTCCTAAACAAGTTTGTTATTGTGTTTATCAATGACATACTTGTAAATTCCAAGACAAAGGAGGAACATGAAGGGCATTTGAGAGCCATCTTATACAAGCTTAAGGAGCATCAACTATATGCCAAATTCTCTAAATGTGAATTTTGGTTGGAGAAGGTCCACTTCCTAGGTCACGTGGTCTCCCATAAGGGAGTATCCGTGGACCCAGCGAAAGTAGAAGTATTTAGTAAATGGCCAACTCTGAAGAATGTAATGGAAATTGATAACTTATTAGGTCTAGTGAGATACTACCAATGATTTGTGGAAGGATTCTCAAAGCTAGCCGTACCACTCATAGCACTCACAAAGAAAGAGAAGAAATATGAGTGGACTAACATGTGCGAGAAGAGCTTTCAGGAGCTAAAAGGCTGACTCACGAGCGCCTCGATCTTAACCATACTAGATGCTAAATAAGTAGATTTTGTGATTTATAGCAACGCGTCCAAGATTGGATTAGGAGTTGTATTAATGCAAGGTAGTAGAGTAGTCACGTATGCTTCACGGTAACTCAAGAACCACGAAAAGAACTACCCTGGAGCTTACAACGGTCATCTTTGTACTCAAAATATAGAGGCATTACCTTTATGGAGTCAAATGCGAGATCTATATGGACCACCAGAACCTCAAATACGTTTTCACGTAGAAGGAGCTTAATATGAGGCAACGAAGATGGCTGGAACTGGTTAAGGATTATGACTGTGAAATCCTTTACCATCCAGGGAAAGCCAATAAGGTGGCTGACACATTGAGTAGAAAGCATACCTCATCACTTATGGCTATCTATGCCTTGCCAGAAGCACTACAAGATGAGCTACGGAGCAGCGAGATTGAGATGTTAATAGGGAGGTTGTCTGAAATGACCCTCTAGTCGATGCTCCTAGAAGAAATTAAAGCCAGCCAAGATCTCGATTCATCCCTGGAAAAGCTCAAAAAGGAGGCAATAGAGGACCAGAGTTCAGAGTTTCAAGTCTCCAAGGATGGCACACTTTACTTCAGAGATAGAGTATGTGTTCCAAAGGATGAGGAACTCAGGAAGCAGATCCTGTCAGAAGCTCATTACATGCCGTACTCAGTACATCTAGGAGCAAATAAGATGTACCAAGGCTTAAAAGAAAGTTTTTGGTGGCCAAACATGAAGAATAATATCGCCAAGTTCATAGCAAAGTACCTCACCTGCCAAAAAATTAAAGTAGAACATCAGTGACCGGGAGGAGAACTATAGAAGATCAAGCTACCATAGTGGAAATGGAAGCAAATTACCATGGATTTCATTGGCGGATTGCCCAGAACATCAAGCAAAAATGATGCCATCTGGGTAATTGTGGGCCGACTAATGAAATCAGCTCGATTTTTAGCCATGAAGTTGAGCTACTCGGCAGAGAGGTTAGCATAAATGTATGTTGCTCAAATATTAAGACTACACGGAGTACCCAAATCGATCATCTCAGATCGTGATGGACGCTTCACTTCAAGGTTTTGGCAGAGCGTTCAAGCTGCAATGGGAACTAAATTGAAGTTCATGTTAGGAAATGCCCTAAGCATTAGAGACATTTTGATGTATTTATTTTGAGTGGATAATAAAATTATATATAGAGGTTATTCATTACATTGCTATTTGTCCTCAATCTATTTACATGTTAAAGTAAATATAAGCAAATATGGCTTATTGACTGCTTGTGTTAAAACTATTAGAACGTTGCATATAATGGACTTTTGTATGTGAGAAGACAATATTCTAAAGTAAGCGGTCTAAACTAAGGTCTACAGTCTATAAGGTTAGACTGAGCATCTAACTCATGTTAAGATGATTATGTTGTCTAAAACCATGGTGGAGACGGTTTGTCTTGACTGTTTGGAGCATAGACTCCTAAGTAAAGACATAGATATGTTGCTTGGTGGTGACATAATAGACCAGGATTAAAACGTGATTGATCTACATAGTCTGCGATGAGTGGATCAATCTGCTTTTGACATTCATTATGCAATAACCTTAATCCTGAGTAAATGAACTACTTCATGTATATGACTTGTGTACTTTGATGTTCCAATGGCTAAAGCATCTTAGAGGTAGTAAGCTTATAGACTAGTTCGTTGGGCGCATGACTTGTATACGATGAAGGGTTTTTTTATAGATATCAGAATTATAGCTCTAAGGAGTTAAGGGTATCCTCTTAAAGGTATTATACTGGATGTGAAAATGGACAAGGCCTTGGGTCGTCTGCTGGGTGGATGACTTCTTATTCACATACGGTGAATAATTATTTTCTTATTTGTTAGTATAATGGAACTTTAAGATAGCCTAATCAGTAGGATTAAATGGATTTTGACCTAAGACTGATTATGGATATCATATGAGGGTTTTGCATATATGATAAGGTCATTGGACAATAGCTAGTCACAGGCTTACGTAATACGGTATATAATTGGGAGTTAAGTTTCAGGTTTATAGTGGTGTGACTCTGAAATTAGTGATCATATGATTGAGTTGTTCGGTACAGAATGATGATCATATATGTCCAATTGGTCCCCCTACTAGCTCCACATAATTCCTTAATAATTGGCAAATTGATTTGTGTATGCTTATTGGCTAGTTGATTATGCATGGATGGTGTTGACATAGGATTAGGGTGGTGACAAGATTCTCTCCGATTGAATTCATATTTTGTTTTGGATAATAGAGTACACAATTATTCAAACTCCAAATAAAGTTGTCATGATTTTATTTGAGATTGGATTGGAGTTGTAGAAAATTATCCATGAGAACAAAAATTTAAAATACAACTGTTTATGGATTTTGAATTTTGAATTTTGAAATTTGAAATTTAAATTTTGAATTTGAAATTTGAACTTGAAATTTAAATTTGAAATTGGAATTTAAAATTTGAATTTTGAAATTTGAAATTCAAATTTTGAATTACAGTCCAAGTGGAATTCAAATTCTTAGTGGATAATTCCACAAGCTTAGAATTCGAATTTGAGTTGGATTATGGGGAGGAAAATCTTGTTTGAGTCCTACTTGAATTTTGAATCCCAATCCTAACTAACTTGCTCGAAAATATTGAGGAATATCCTCATAGATTTTTTAGTTTTTGTATGGATAAGATTCAGGGAAAAATTCAAGTTTCAATCCCAGTTGAATTTGGATTTCCTCCTCCTTGGAATTGGCCAAAATTCTTGAGTGAATCTTAAGGAAGATTTTTGGTTTTAATTGGATAAGGATGAGATAGAATTCAATCTAGAAAATCCTATTTGAATATTGATTCTCCTCATACTTTAATGACTAAATCTAGTCATGTTTTTGGCACAAAAGGGAATTTATTTTTATGAGGGAATGAGGAGATAAAATTTAAATTAAAATCCTGTTTGAATTTTGAAAGCAAAGATCCCAAAATGGCCGAAATCTTTTGGTGGTTTTTGGCGTTGTTAATTTTGGATTTTGTGAGTAGATAAGGGAGAAAATCTTCTCCTAATCCATCGAATTCAGAGGATTACCTCATGCAAGTCTATAAACAGAGGTCTTGCCACTCCAGTTCTCTCAGACCACAGACTCTCAGGTGAGCAGGCTTATTGTTGCACAACTCACCGTGACAATAAGTTCTTTAGAGATCTGGGAGGTCGGAAGAAGACTAACAGTGCTAGCATACTGATCAAGGTTTAGAGTGCTCACACACTCAGCCATTCGGGAATTGGAGAATAGTAGAGAAGGCTAGTTGGTTGAAGCCCTCCAATCATTCTCCTCCTATAGATTGGCGTCCTTTGAGGTATGAGTTTAAATTGTTGTTGGTTTATTGTATATGGCATCATGAGATATTTAATGATCTTGAAAAATTTTTATTGTTTCGCTGCGACACTCTGATATGTTTTGATCGATTTATTTCCTACATTTAAGCCTCAAAGCAAAGTAGTGCTAGAGGAGTTATCGGGTGAAAGAATTGCTCCACAGATTTCGGTCTTAGATGTAAGTTCGAGTTCTAGTGAAAGACCTATAGGCGATCAACAATTTAGGTGCCTCATCATAGTGGGAGGGTTTTGAAGAAGTCTAATTTCTTCATGTATGATGCTGAGGTATACCAGACCGAGGCTCATGAGCATAAGGATGATCCGGTCACTTATGATTAAGTTATAAATGATGTTGATTCTAAATCTTGGAAACAGGCTATGAACAATGAGATGGATTCTATGAAATCCAACTCTATTCGGGAACTTGTAGATCTGCCAGATGGGATAAAACCCATTGGATGCAAGTGGGTCTACAAAAGAAAGAAGGATGCAGTAGGGAGAGTAGAAACTTTCAAAGCTAGATTGGTTGCAAAGGGGTACATGCAAAAGGCTGGAATCAATTACGATGAAACCTTTTCGCCTGTTGCTATGCTGAAGTCTATCGATATTCTTTTGTCCGTTGCTGCGGCTCTCGATTATGAGATCTGGCAAATGGACGTCAAGAAGGCATTCTTGAATGGCCATCTTGAGGAATGTATCTACATGATACAAACCGAAGGGTTTGTGGCAAAAGGCCAAGAAAGAAAAGTCTGCAAGTTACTTAGATCCATTTATGGATTAAAGCAAGCATTCCGCTCATGGAACCAGAGATTTGATTAAGCGATCAAGACATTTGGTTTTGAGCAGAACGTTGATGAACCCTGTGTTTATAAACATATTAAGGATGGTAAAGTGGTCTTTCTAGTACTCTATGTTAATTATATACTGCTCATTGGGAATGATGTAGGTAACTTATCATCAGTCAAACTTTGGCTGTACCAACAATTTGACATGAAGGACTTGGGTGAAGCTAATTATGTTCTAGGCATTCGTCTCTTCAGAGATCGAAAGAACAAAATGATAGCATTATCCCAGGCTTCATACATAGATTAAATAATTGACAAATATGCAATGCAAGAGGTAAAGAAAGATTCATAACCTTCCATTGCTGGTCTAATTCTTTCATTGGATGACTGTCCAAAGACATTGGAAGAAAGAGAGCATATGAGTAAGGTCCCTTATGCATCCACTGTGGGTAACCTTATGTATGCTATGCTTTGCACTCACCCAGACATATGTTTTGCAGTAGGTATAGTGAGTCAATATCAAGCGAATCCTGGAACCACGCACTGGCAAGTAGTAAAGCATATACTCAAGTATCTTAAGAGAGCGAGAGATTATATGTTAGTGTATTCTAGAGGGGACCTAACACTTCCAGGATACACGGACTCAGACTTCTAGACTTGTAAGAATTCGAGGAAATCAACATCTGGATTAGTGTTCTTGCTCAGAGGAGGCACCATTGTGTGGAAGAGCATGAAGCAGGGTTTTATAGCTGACTCTACTATGGACGCTGAGTATGTGGCTGCAGCTGAGGCATCTAAAGAAGCAGTTTGGCTCCGCAAGTTTTTCAGAGACCTTGAGGTCATTCCGGGTGTTGACAAGCCTATCACACTTTACTGTGATAACACAGGGGCTATTGCCAACACAAGGGAATCTTGGCACTACAAGAGGACCAAGCATATAGATAAGAGATATCACATTATTAGAGGGCACGTGGAGACAGGACAAGCAGATGTATGTAAGATTGCATTTGAGGACAACATTGCCGGTCCCTTTACTAAGAATTTGGTGGCTAGAAGCTTTGAGAGGCATGTAGAGGCGATGGGGATGTGTAACATGGCACATCTACTGGCTAAGGGCAAGTGGGAGATTGTTAGGAAATGCTCTAAGCATTAAAGACATTTTGATGTATTTATTTTGAATTGAATAATAAAATTATATATAGAGGTTATTCATTACATTGCTGTTTGTCCTCATTCTATTTACATGTTAAGTAAATGTAAACAAATATGGCTCACTGACACTTGTGTTAAAACTATTAGAACGTTGCATGCAATGGACTTTTGTATGCACGAAGACAATGTTCTAAAGTAAGCGGTTTAAACTAAGGTCTGTAGTCTATGAGGTTAGACCGAGCATCTAACTCATGTTAAGACTATTAGGTTGTCTAAAGCCATAGTGGGGATAGTTTGTCTTAACTGTCTCGAGCATAGACTCCTAAGTAGAGACATAGATATGTTGCTTGGTGGGGACATATTAGACCGGGACTAAAGCATGATTGATCTACGTAGTCCACTATGAGTGAATCAATCTACTTTTGACGTTCATTATGCAATAACCTTAATCCTGAGTAAATGAACTACTTCATGTATATGACTTGTGTACTTTGATGATCCAATGGCTAAAGCGTCTCAGAGGTAGTAAGCTTATAGATCGGTTCGTTAGGTGCATGACTTGTATACGATGAAGGGTTTGTTTACAGATATCAGAATCATAGCTCCAAGGAGTTAAGGGTATCCTCTTAAAGGTATTATACTGGATGTGAAAATGGACAAGGCCTTGAGTAGTCTACTAGGTGAATGACTTCTTATTCACATATGGTGAATAATCATTTTCTTATTCGGTAGTATAATGGAACTTTAAGATAGCCTAATCAGTAGGATTAAATAGACTTTGACCTAAGGCTGATCATAGATATCATATAAGGGTTCTGGATATATGACAAGGTCATTGGACATTAGCTTGTCACAGGGCTTTCATAATATGGTACATAATTGGGAGTTTAGTTTCAGGTTTATAGTGGTGTGACTCTGAAATTAGTGATCATATGATTGAGTTGTTTGGTAGAGAATGATGATCATATGGATTCACGGGAGCCCAATTATATATGTCCAATTGGTCTCTCTACTAGCTCCACATAATTCCTTAACGATTGGCAAATTGATTTGTGTATGCTTATTGGCTAGTTGATTATGCATGGATGGTGTTGACATAGGATTAGGATGGTGACAAGATTCTCTCTGGTTGAATTCATATTTTGTTTTGGATAATAGAGTACACAATTATTCGAACTCCAAATAAAGTTGCCATGATTTTATTTGAGATTGGATTGGAGTTGTAGAAAATTATCCATGAGAACAAAAATTTGAAATACAACTGTTTGTGGATTTTGAAATTTGAAATTTAAATTTTGAATTTGAAATTTGAAATTTAAATTTGAAATTCGAATTTGAAATTTGAAATTGAAATTTAAATTTTAAATTTGAAATTTGAAATTTGAAATTTGAAATTTGAAATTTGAATTTGAATTTTGAATTTTGAATTTTGAAATTTGAAATTCAAATTTTGAATCATAGTCTAAGTGGAATTCGAATTCTTAGTGGATAATTCCACAAGATTAGAATTCGAATTTGAGTTGGATTATGGAGAAGAAAATCTTGTTTGAATCCTACTTGAATTTTGAATCCCAATCCTAACTAACTTGCATGAAAATATTGAGGAATATCCTCATAGATTTTTTAGTTTTTGTATGGATAAGATTTAAGGAAAAATTCAAGTTTCAATCTCAATTGAATTTGGATTCTCTCCTCCCTAGAATTGGCCAAAATTTTTGAGTGAATCTCAAGGGAGATTTTCGGTTTTAATTGGATAAGGATGAGATAAAATTCAAGCTAGAAAATCCTATTTAAATATTGATTCTCCTCACACTTTAATGATTGAATATAGTCATGTTTTTGGCACAAAGGGGAATCGGTTTTTATGAGGGAATGAGGAGATAAAATTCAAGTTAAAATCCTGTTTGAATTTTGAAAGCAAAGATCCCAAAATGGCGGAAATCTTTTGGTGGTTTTTGGCCTTGTTAATTTCGGATTTTGTGAGCGGATAAGGGAGAAAATCTTTTCCTAATCTAATTCGAATTCAGAGGATCACCTCATGCAAGTCTATGAATAGAGGTCTTGCCACTCCAGTCCTCTCAGACCACAGACTCTCAGGTGAACAGGCTTATTGTTGCACAACTCATCGTGACAATAAGTTCTTTAGAGATCTGGGTGGTCAGAAGAAGACTAGCAGTGCTAGCATACTGATCAAGGTTCAGAGTGCCCACACACTCAGCCATTCAGGAATTGGAGAATAATAGAAAAGGCTAGTTGGTTGAAGCCCTCCAATTATTCTCCTCCTGCAGATTGGTGTCCTTTGATATATGAGTTTAAATTGTTGTTGGTTTATTGTATATGGCATCATGAGATATTTAACGATCTTGAAAAATTTTTATTGTTCCACTGCGCCACTTTGATACGTTTTTTCTGATTTATTTCCTACAGTTTAGCACCGCCTTCCATCCTCAGACTAACGGCCAATCTGAGAGAACTATTCAGACTTTAGAAGACATGTTGAGAGCGTATGTCTTAGACTTCAATGGAAATTGGGATCAGAAGTGGCCTTTGATAGAGTTCTCATACAATAATAGCTATCATTCCTTAATTGGGATGGCTCCGTACAAGGCACTCTATGGAAGGAGATGCCGGTCTCCAGTTCATTGGTAGGAGACCGAAAAAAAACAGCTCACCAATACCGACTTCGTCAAGGACACCACGGTGGACGTGAAGCTTATAAGAGAGAGGCTGGATACAGCACATAGCCACCAGAAGAGTTACGCGGATAAACAACGAAGACCTCTTGAATTTCAAGAAGGAGATTCAGTTTTCCTCAAGGTGGCCCCATGAAAGGGGTGATGCACTTTGGGAAGAAAGGGAAACTCAGTCCTAGATATATAGGACCCGTCGAGATCCTCGAGAGGGTCGGGAAAGTAGCCTACCGATTAGCGCTTCCTCCCGAACTAGCTTCCGTACACAATGTCTTCCATGTCTCAATGTTGAAGAAGTACGTGCCAGATAGTTCCCACATACTAAGTCAAGAGCCAGTTGAAGTGCACACTAATCTAACATATAAAGAAAAACCCATACAGATTTTACCCAGGGAGAATAAATTTCTTATGAATAAAATGATTATGCTTGTAAAAGTATTGTGGTAGAATCATAACCTCAAAGAAGCTACATGGGAATGGGAAAAGGATATGAGGAGAGACTTAATGAATTTATTCTAATTTTTGAGGATGAAAATTTTGTAAGGGGGATAGGTTGTAAGGACCCCCATATTCATGTAACCTAAATTCTATATAATGAAAAATTGAGCAACGAATTTCGATTAGTTTGATGGCTTTTAGTGCAAATTTGATGAACACGGTCTGGTACACGGCCGTGTAAGAAGCCGTGTACTGATCAGACTGTTTACGTGTGAAGGGTCGTGTGAGTATACATGGCCGTGTAATGTGACACAGTCAGGTACACGATCGTGTAAGTGGTCGTATACTGCTTGGGTTAATGAACGTGTAAAAGGCCATGTTTCAAAACAGGGCCGTGTTGAAGAACTTCAACTAGTACACGCCCGTGTTCGGGGTGTACATGCCCATGTTGCCTTATACACACCCGTGTAAGAGGCCGTGTTGAAGGCCGTGTAATGGGCAGAAAGCTATTACACAGACCCTCAAAATGCATGAAACCTTATTACTATGTAATGAGTAATTAAGTTGAAAAAATACAGTATATTTTCCAGTTGAATAGATTAAACAGATATAGTACTGTTTAAGTACTATTCATGTAATGAAAGGGGTGATCGACAGTGAACTCAGTCTATCCTATTATGTGTATGAATGTGTGAGACACAGGTAGTATCAGGAAACTGGTCTAGACGACCATTTTTTGACACAAGACTGGTGAACAAATCACTAGAATGCTCGGATCGAATATCAGAGCACGATAGTGAGAGATAACCCTAGGAAGGGTACGGTATCGAGAAAATGGTGTAGATGACCTCTTCTCATCTAGAAATTGACAAAATTGGAGTCAGAGCACTCAAACTGGTTAGTTAAGTGAAAAACAGTTAATAGTGAATAGTTAGAATCGCAGTGTCAAGTTATTAGCCAAGACGATCTTAATTTGACCTAAAACTGATATATGAACGGTTAGTAGACTCAATCTGGTTGATTGAGCACAAAACGAGAATTTTAGTTTGTGAGATACGCAGTATCAGGACGAGGGTCAAAATGACCTTTACTCACTCCGAAAATGATATATTTGGACTCAGAACGTCCAAATTAGTCAATCGGGCACATGACACTTTTTCGAGGTGGGGTAACACAGATCCCTAAAATTTGTCCAGACGACCTTCGATGGATGTAAAACTGATAAAAATGGAGTCAGGATGTCCAAATTAGTCAAGAGAGACTGTGTCTAAAATTTCACCCAAGAACGCCTCGATTTACGTACAAAAGGACAACATAGTGTAGACATAATCATAGTATAGGATATGAACAGTAACTTAGACTGATAATGGGCTCTTAGATAATATAAAACAACCAAGAATTTATAGTACAAAAATCAGATTCAAAAATCTAATTTTTGGGTAAAAATTGGAACATTACCGAGAAAGGGCCGAACACTGCAGTATAAAATTAGACTGCAATGAGAAGCTAACACAAATGAAATTTGGCCCTTAGAAACTGTGCCCTTAGCTACAAAAGGCAGCTGAAAATGGCTGCTCATAGCCTAAAAGGTGACCATTAAAAAATTACCCTAGCCATGACACACTTGAATAAAATATTCAAGGGATTTCAAAAGCTTGGTCAACGAATACTTCTTTATTTCTTCTCCCATTTAAGGCAGTAGCCCATGCCCATTTGGTCTGAAAATGGGCAGCAATTCATCCTATGATTAAGCTAATTTGGTGGTCAATTAATTATGATTAATTCTAAGTAAGCTTGATCAATTTTGCCTATAAAAGGCACCCTTTACATAAGTGATTTGCTTTCCTTACTTTGGCACCCAAAACTCACTTCACTTTCTCCCTCTATTCCTTACTTTAGCTGACCACTCTAAGGTCGCTAAACCCCCATATTTTCAAGCTTAAATCACACCGAAAAGCCTACCAAAAATCAAACCTCACAAGCTTATGTTAGGAGAAGTCGAATCCAAGTCATTCTAAGGCACCAAGGGTAAGTCTTCAAAACCAATCCTTATAGTTTTTAGTTTTTGTTTTGGTTTGGTTTTTAAGAGAAATTTTTGGTATTGTTTCTAGCAAAAACTAACCTCACTCTCTTGGATTCCCATGACCATTTATGGTTCCTCAAGCCCTAGTTGAAACCATGCTTGGTTCAAGGCACAAAGGTAAACTGAAAACCCTATCTTGTGTTAGTTGGTTTTAAGTTTTGATCAAGGCCATTTATGTATATTTGTTTATGCAAATGGTTTGTATTAATTTATTTTGAGTCCTTAAGTTTCCATTTTTAATTTATGTGGTTGTGGTTGTGTTTACAATTTTTATGGATGGTTATTATATGTGTGATGCTACGAACGATTAGGAACGTGGCTGGACATAAATCTGTCCCTAAGAAAGGGCACGGATTTTGGCCATTTTGACCCATTCAGGGTCCAAATTTGAGATTTGGTAAAACAAAGTGTTTTAAGAAATTTTGATACAGTCATTTTTGCATCAAATAGCCCTCGGCTAAAAATGACACTAAGATAGGTTTTTAGAGTGTTTTTCACTCAGTGTCCGAAACTGGTAACAAACTGGGAACAAAATTCGAGCCTAGAAATAGGTGTAGGTTTTAGTGAAAACGGACCCCTTCTAGTCCAAAACGGACTTCAGGCTTAGCATAAAAATTGTAGATCTCGTCAAAATCTTTGAGATGACGTATGAGTGTTTTAAAAATTTGGCCGTTTCGAGCCTCAAACAGAGTCGTTTTTATAAAGACGTAAAACTGGGAATTTTTCAAAAAATTGGGCATAACCCCACAGGTTTAATGGAATTAGGAGCCATTAGCGTTGGATTTAGGCTCCGAGGTGAACATGAGATTTGTTCATCTTGTCGAGGACGAAAACTTTCATGTTCACCAAAATCGCAAACAAAGTCGTTTCAATCAAGTTTCAAAATGGTTTTCAAAAATGGTTCAAAAACAACCTTTAAAATGTAACTTTAAAAATGTGATTTATGCTCTTCAAAATAAAATATGATTTAACACTTTAAAAATACAAACATGGTTTTTATAAGAACATCCCCCATCTTCCAACGGGGTGATAAGGGGACGGTTCCAAAATAAAGAATTTTTCCCAAGAATTTTTAAATCAACCTACACTTTTTTTTCAAAGAGAAACGGTGTGTGTAGCCCGGTAGACTACCACACCAAACAAGCCTTAGTAGCCCAGTAGACTACTACCCCAAACGAGCCATAGTGGCCTTGGGGGCCATTACACCAAACAAGGAATAGTAGCCCGGTAGGCTACCACACCCCAGCAAGCGAAGTAACCCGATCAGTTACTACATTAGCTTACGCATAGTAATATGGTAGACAACTTATTTACCAACATGCGAGGTAATCAGTCAGTTGACTGAACGGTAAACCACTCAAGGACTGCATTTCGAACCACACTGTGAGGAACGATGATTAATCTATCAAGTAGATGATTGATCAGACACAATATGAGTTAGACACCAAATCCCCATAGTAGGCCAATAAGGTACCGATGGGCCTCGGTACCACATAGAAACACAAGTAATAGTCACTAACAGTATTAGTAACTCTATAGAGATACTGATAAGGAATGTTATTGATGATAGGTGGTCACCTAAAAATTGTTAAAGACGCAAGTATGTAATCTTTGCAATCTGAGTAAGTACAACTCCACCTACGACATGAATAAAATGATGTTAAATGATGTTTTACAGTATGTTAAATATGTATGCCATGCACACGATGTTGCACCGCATATTTAAGAGCATATAGTTTCACAATCAAGTAGATTGATGAAAGAATAAGATAGATGCCATACGTCCTTACCACATAGGATTTAGGACAGCTTAGAGAAGCATGTGGCTAGAAAAGATAAACAAGATGGAAATTATAGGTGTGTCGTACTGGCTCTTTCAATCGAATGGGTTTTAAAGTAAGTTAAAGCAGAAAGTTAAGCATCCGTCGATGGCTCTCTAGCTTTTTAACCAAGAGCATTACCGATGGTCTATGCACATACGGTACTGACACACGGGCCCTAAGTAGACAAGGAAAAGAAAAGAGAATAATGAAGCATAAATGAACATAACCGGATTAAGCTTAGTTCACAGTACAACTTAGTTCACCCTGCTTCTAGATGCATTTAGATCACGATGTTTCTATTTTGCATAAAGTATGTAAAGTTTCATATTCATGATATGTTGTGTGATGACTAGATATGTGATATGTTGAAGTGGTATATGTATCTGGCATGTTTATACGGTTTTAAGTATGTACTATGTTTAAACATGTTTTGCGGATAACATGTTGTATTTAGTAGGCGTAAAGTTCACGGAGTGTGTTCATCCTGTAGGTAAGCGTCCTATGGCTTAAGCATTTATGGGCGATGGGGGCGGAGGAGGCAGATGTAAGGCGAGGTTATGGAACACGCCGTGAGTAAATCTTCCGCACAGTTTCAGTACTTTAAATAGTAATAATAAATAGTATTTGTGAACAGTAACCAGTATGCAGCATTTTGAATAGTAGAAGTAAACAGTACTTTTGAATAGTAATCATAAACAGTATTTTTAAATAATAACTGTTGAATAGCATTTTGGAATAGTAACCATTAAATAGTATTTTTGAATAATGATTGGTGTACGTACATGCACAATAAATACATACGCAATAAAAAAAAATCCCTATATTTATGATAATTAGTTGAGTAACTTTAAGTATCAATTGCAAGAAAGTATAAATATCTTTTAAAGCAAGTAAGAATCAAGTTTTTAGTGACGATCCGGGCCACTGAGGGCACGGGGCATCACATATGACATGCTTACGTGATTTTAAATATGTACTATGTTTAAACATGTTTTACGGTAACATGTTGCACTTATTCGGCGTAAAGCTTACGAAGTGTATTCATGCTGTAGGTAAGCGTCTTATGGCTTAATCATCAATGGGTGATGACGGCGACGGAGGCAGATGTGAAAGGAGGTTGTAGACACACTGCGAGTATTCTTCCGCATAATTTTTGAGTAAACAATATTTATGAATAGTAATCATTAAATAGTATTTTTGAGTAGTGATGGTTAAACAGTATTTTTGAATAATAACTGTTAAGTGGTATTTTTGAATAGTAACCGATAAATAGTATTTTTGAACAGTAATCGTTAAATAGTATTTATGAATAGTAACTATTAAACAGTATTTTTGAATAGTAATCATTAAGTGGTATTTTTGAATAGTAGCTGTTAATAGTACATGTACGTGAATGGTAAATACGTACGCAGTCAACAAAAAAAATATATTCCTAAAATTATGGTATCTAATTAAGTAACTTTAAATATTAATTGCAAGAAAGTATAAGTATTATTTAAAGTTGCAAGTTTTTAGTGACGGTCCAGGCCATTAAGGTCATGGGGCATCACAGTTGGTATCAGAATAGTTTCCTGTCACCCTACCTCATATCGCCATACGCCTACCTCATTTATCCAAGTAAGTTAGTTTTGTTTTCCAAAGTTTAGTACATAAGTTAACGTTAATTTATAATAGGAGATTATGGTTGCACCAATAAATCCCCACCAAGTGCAAGAGGACCGAGAGGTGTGTATAGCTTTCACCGCCATGCGACCACATACATATGACTACAGCAACCCACACGAACTCCCTTATGGGATTCATCATATGGAGGCGATCTTCGAAGCGTTCTATATTCCACCTTGCTTACAGGTGGTAACAGCCAGTTACCAACTGTGAGGACTAGCAATGATATGGTGGAACGAATGACACAGGATCAGAGATCTAGCGATGCAGCGGGCTAACTTCTGCCAAGACCTCCACAACTCTATGGCCCAGCTAAGGATGCAACTATTTAGGATGACATGGAAGAGAGGCGATATCAGGTCCTCTCTGACATTTGGGATATTTATGAGGGAGAAATCATGGTACACTATTGTTAGCGCTTTTTAGACGCTATGTTACTGTGCATTCCCTTAGACAAGCCATCTACAGAGGTAATTGACCTGCTTTGGAAAGGGATCCCATGGTATGTGAGGGACCTCATCCACTACCCTCTGCCACATGAGAATCTGAGGTGCCTTTTTTGAGACATAGTGGACGCCAAGCGAGTGGTACTCAACCCTGACCTAGCAAAGGCAGCACCCCTACTAGCCGACGAAGGGTTCATGGCCGAACCATAGTCAGCAGTACCTGAAGACCATGGGGACCTGATGGAGGACCCCAAGCCAGCCCCTCAGTCTCCCGAGCACCATGAAGAGGAAAATAATGACGAGGTTATCCCTGATGCCCAACCTGACGATGAGGAGGAGGAGTTCCCCGATCATGTTAGCGACGACAAGTGGATAGAGATGTATGAGCCCTAGATTATCATCGCTCGTGATGACGAGGGTAGTATTATCTGGGGAGATGAGGAGGAAGACCCAAAGGAGTTCTCACTTAGCGACAATAAGGATGAGATGATGTCCGATGCTGAGTTTGGAATGTCTTTCGAGTAGTAGTAACCCTTTTTATGGGAATTTTGTTTGTAAATATGTAGACGGGAACAGTAGCTTCCCCCGTCTGACTTAGTTAAATGTACTTAATGGGATCATATTTTTGGAAGTATGCATTACTCCCACCAAACTAGAAGTTACATATTTTTGAGTATATATATATTTTGTAAGATGTTTTATGAAAAAGCAGTTAAGTTTTGCCCTGAGGGCCTAAACATGATTTTCCACGAGTATGATCAAGGCATAATGAAAAGTGCAGGACGATTCCTGACACATGGTTAATGTTCCAATACGATACGGCAATCGTACTGGGCATCACCGACTAAGAGAAGAAAAGAAAGATATAATATGTATATTTATATCTATGATGTTTAAATAAAATTGTTAAGTAAGAAAGAAAATGATATGTAATACGAGTCCTAAGTACAAAATTTAAAGAAGTTATGTTCTCTTTTCCCATTATGTGATAGGGTTACATAGGAATAATGGCGAGAACAAGAGCTCAGACTAACCAAGCTACACGAGACGATGAGCTCATGGCACGTCTTCCAACCATGCAAGAGTTTATGCTAAATCAACAACAAGAGCTCGCTCAACTCCAGGAGAAAATGAACAGACAACAACAAGCACCACATCCCATGGAAGTGCCAGTCCAAGCAGCTCTAGTAGCCCCCAACACCCCCAGAGAACAAGCAGCCCTACCAGTCTAAATAATGCTAGCACCACTAGCTGTGGCTACTCCCGCAGCAGCCAACGTCCTTGTGCCAGCCCACAGAAAAGGTAACCTATATGAGCGATTTAGGCACATGAAGGTACCCAAATTTGAGGGGACTACGAACCCCATTGAAGCTGATGACTGGTTAATCGATGTCCAGGTCATCTTAGACTTCGTAAGGCTAACGAAGAGGTAAAAGATACTATATGCATCCCTTACCCTTCGTAAAGGAGCACGCCAGTGATGGAAGACAGTGGCTATCAGGCAGAACATCAATGAAATGAACTGGGCAGACTTTATTACCAAGTTCAGGGAGATGTATTTCAACAATGAAGCCCTAGTTATCCAGCAAGATGAATTCAACAATTTACGCTGGGGCAGCATGACTGTTATGGAAGCGGTCCAGAAATTCAAGCAGCTGGCTTGACTTTACCCTGAATTAGTACAGACGGAGAAAGAAAAGGTCTGGAGGATGCTGAAAATGTTCCGGACAGACATTGTAGTCCAAGTCTGTAGCGGCAGCCATAGGCCCGCAACCGTAGCTGAATGTGTCAGTAGGGCCATCCGAGCCAAATACTGATTGGCCCAAGCCAAAGAGAGAAGGGCCCAAATTTTCAACGCAAAGAGAGAAGAAAAGAACCAGCCAAAATAGATCAAGGGAAGGTCGAATCCCGACTCATAGCACAGGGGCCAGAACATAGGGACCAGCCAACCCCATAGATAGTCCAACCACAACAACAACAAAAGGAAAGGGAACCCAAGCAACCAGGGGCAGCAGAGGAATTTTCGCTAGAAAAAGAACAACCGTGGGGGGAAATGGCAATCAACACCCACCTTGTCCAAAGTAGAGGAAGAATCACCCAGGAGAATGCTGCCAAGGCACTAGCGACTGTTACATATGTGGCAAGGAAGGCCACTTTGCCAAACATTATCGCTCAAACCTGTAGAATCAGCAGGGCCAAGCCCGCCCCACTAGTGGACAATTGCATGCTACCTAAGTTAGAATTGAAGGTCTGTCAATCGCCCAGGGTAGATTAGAAGCTTTAGAGATACAGGGGATGGATTTCCTCACCAAGTACCACACCGTCATAAACTGTCAGAGATGAGAGGTTACCTTCGAGCCAGTCAGATATGTGAAGTTTGTCTACGAAGATTTATCGTTGAAACAACCCATGATGATGATTTCTGCCATGAAGGCCCACAAGCTTCTATCCGGTGGATGCACTAATGTGGCGGCCCGCCCTACGTAGGGTTAAACAGTACTATTACAGTCAGCCACTGTTGCCAACTGCGATAGACTGTAACCACTTGGGTCGTCGGTAACTTACTTTTAACTTGCTTCTAACTTATTCTGATACCATCTATAATAGCTGGTATCTTACTTTTAACATACTTTCTTTAACATGCTTACTCTAACTTCTCATTTGAACATAAAAATATGGAATAAATTTTTTTTTCTTTTCTTAAACTTTACTTGGAAACTGTACCGTCGTAAAACATTTACTATAATAAATATTTTACATTGCCTTAACTTCATTTACATTATAAAACATCATTTTAATACTCTTTTAAACAGCTCAGCGGAAGACTCATAGTAGTACCATAACCCTCACTCAGTCCCTTGGCACATGCAGATTCCATCCGTCATCCATCACTTGTCTTATCTTCGTGCAGGATGCTTACCTGCAACATAAACAAACTTGTGAGCGACAGGCTCAGTAAGTTCAAACATACATTCATGACAAAATACTAACTCATACCTTTTGGACAGAACATGTCTGATACCAACTGTGGCATCAGAAAATGAACATACATTATACTTTACTTTCAACTTCATATATAACATATTCTAACATTGAGAGAACAATCTCAACGTTCTTTTAGCATAACATAATTTAAACATAACATACAGGATGTATGCTTAACATCTTAAGCATAACATACTCAACATTATACAAAATATTGTATACACATATCAACTTAAACACAGCATACTTAATGTATGCTTAAACATCACAGATACACTTAAAATTGTATAACTGACTTATGCATATCAATTTATGCATAACATAGCATATGCACACATGTTAGTCGCATTATGCTTGTTTACTTTCATTCTTTCTTTCATGTCATACTTTTCTTCTTCTTTTCTTTTCTTGCTAAGCATATGCACACATATTAGTGGCATTATGCTTGTTTACTTTCATTCTTTCTTTCATGTCATACTTTTCTTCTTCTTTTCTTTTCTTGCTAAGCATATGCACACATATTAGTGGCATTATGCTTGTTTACTTTCATTCTTTCTTCTTCTAGCTTTTCTTAGCTTTTCCTTACTAAGCTTTACTTTCTCTTCTTTTCTTTTCTCTTCTTAGCTTTACTTTCTTTTCTTTTCTTTGCTTTTCTTAGCTTTACTTTGCTAAGCTTTACTTTCTATTCTTAGCTTTTCTTTGCTAAGCTTTACTTTCTCTTCTTTTCTTTTCTCTTCTTAGCTTTACTTTCTTTTCTTTTCTTTGCTTCATCTGCTTATTCTTTCACTTGTGGGCCCGTGGTTGGACGTACCTAGTGCGCGCAGACCAATAGAGGATCAGGGGAGCGACCCACCGATCAACCCTAAGGTCATCTCTGGACTACTGACCTTATAGGTAGTAAGTCATGCCATAAACTACCTCATTATTAACGAGGCAGCGCCACACTTCTGGGGTGGAGGCAGGAAGTTAAGCCATAAACTACCTCATTATTAACGAGGCAGCACCACACTTCTGGGGTGGAGGCTATCTGGGAACCTCACAACTGGGGAGGCCGGTACGCCAACCTTAACTTTTAAGTCTTATTATCTGACTTAACTTATTTCTCTTTTCTATTTCTGATCTTGCTTACTATTCTCGTGAACATGTTAGTATCATGTCACAAACAAATCACATATTTGAACTTACCGCATATCATACTTAGACATAATAGTCTATTCATATTGCAGTCAATTAAGTATTCGAACTTACTACATAGAACACATAACACATAACATGTCCAGTTCATTTATGTTGCAGTCAATAAAATGTTTGAACTTACAAATACTTGCTAGCATCTCTTTTCTCGCTTCCTTGGTCCGCAGACGTCTCTTCATATTGTCTGGCGCGGATCCCTATAACCGAAATAATAACGGTTATTTTCTATGCTTCTTTCATGTATAAAACTTAATAAAACGTAAAAATTCTACGTTTCATTTCTCGATCATAAATTTAAGGATCTAATATCCCATTTATAACTTTTCTGCTAACTTTTAGTAAAATTACTATTTTACCCTGAACTTTTGACAAAATTACCATTTTGCCCCTAATGGGATTTTTCTCATTATAACCTTACTTTTCTTTGATTCGCAACTTAGCTTTGGCCCTTATTTACCATAATTTCTTGGTTTACTATTTACCGACCCTCGGGTGGTACTATTCTGACTCTCAAGCGTTAATGCTCTTTCTCGGGTCTAGGTTACCGAAAGGGCTCGGGTTTCCATCCCGACCACGTTTTTACCCTTCGGTTCTTAAAATACTCTTTTGTGCCGTTTTCAAAATTTCGGCAGCATTTCCGCTTAATTTTTGGATTCCCACCGTTTAGGAAACGCCTCGAAACCATCTAACCTCGTTCTATTCTACCACGTACTATACCAGAGCCTATATTTTTACGTAAAAACTCAACTTTTTACGTAAAAATCTTTACATTTTTCACTTTTTCTCATTTGACTATTTTTCATACACATAGTCCAATTTTCTTACAATTTCACATTCCAGAATACATAATTCATATATACTCATTCCAAAAACATTAATTTCAGGAATGGAGGGACCGAAGTCACTACCGGAATCGTTCCACTGGCGATCGAACGAACTGTTCGGTTTCGCGCGAATAAACTTTAATTCTCTGTTCTTTGCCTTTGAGACTCCGTCTTGCAATTCTGACGTCGCGGATGTGTCCGGAACATCGAAAATAGCCCAACGGGCCATTCTTAACTTTTTGGTCTCCGGTCGCCGTTGACCGGCGTTGACCGCCGTTGACCCGCCGTTGACCGGTGGTTGACGGCGGCGACGGTAGCAAATGAGTAGCCCATCTTGAAGAACTCGACGAGAGGAATCCATTGGTGACCTCAATTTCATGTTTGGAGGCCCCTATCGTCGGAAAATTCCCTCGAAAACCACGGTCACGGCGGCGACGGTGGAACTCCGCCGTGCCGGACCTTTTTCCCAAAATTGGTTGAGGGCTTTTGCTCTCCTCAGCCCTGCGGTCATTTCTGCACCAACGGCGCACTTCAACTCGGCTGGAATCGGGCGTTTCGACGGCGGCTCCACGGCGGCGTTTCACCGACTTTTTCGAAGCTTGGCCGGCTCGATTCCGTCGGTGTTGAAGCAATCGGTGGCATGGGTTTTGCTCCTCTCTTCACCACGAAACTTTTGGGACCGGTTTCGTGGCAAACGGTGGCCGGACGGCGGAGATATCACTGGTCGAATTTCTCGGCTCCGGCGGCATTCGAGCGGCGCGTGCGGCGGCTGTTCCGTCGGGTCGACCCACCGTTGGACTCAGCTCGGTGAGAGCTTTCCGATGACACCGGCGGTGTCGAAAACGGACACCGTTTCCGATGGTCGGTTACTGTTCATTTTCGGGTAAGGGGTGGAAAGAGAAAATAAGAGAAAGTTATGGGCTTATTTCTTAAATTTCTGATTTTTCGCCCTTTATATACTTCTTCGCCCAAAATTTCAACATGGGCTATCCTGACTAATTTAGACGTTCTGAATCCAAATATATCAATTTTATTTTCATCTGAGGTCATCTTGACCAGTTTCCGGTACTGTGAATTCTCGATAAAAAATTACCTTTTTGCTCAATTAGCTAATTTGAGCATACAAATAGGCTATACTGACTAATTTGGACGTGCTGAATCCAAATTTATCAGTTTCAACTTCATTCGAGGTCATCTCGATCAGTTTTCAGGATCTGTGTGATCCCATCTCGAAAAACGTGTCAGGTGCCTGATTGACTAATTTGGGCATCCTGAGTCTAAATATATCATTTTCATATCAAGAAAATGTCATTTTAACCAATTTCTTGATACTGCATATTTCCTGATCATCACAACTAACTTCCTCGCACGTATAGTGGACAAGACCCAGGATGCGGAAGTAGGGCCAGACAGTGTACTAGTAGTCAAGGAGTTCGTAGGAGTGTTTCCAAAGGATCTCCTAGGACTTCCACCAAAGAGAGAAATATCATTCGAGATAAAGCTACTACCAAGGTCAGCACCCGTATCCAAGGCCCTCTACAGAATGGAACCGTTGGAGTTGAAGGAGCTCCAAAGTCAATTGATGTAGTTGATGGACAAGGGTTTTATCTGACAGAGTTGTTCACCGTGGGGCACCAGTCTTGTTTGTGAAGAAAAAGGACGAAAATGTTGCGGATATGCATAGATTACCGAGAGCTAAATAAGATCATGATCAAGAACAAGTATCCATTGCCAAGGATCGACGATCTGTTCGACCAGCTACGAGGCGTTGCGTGTTTTCTAAGATTGACCTATGTTTTGGTTATCATCAACTACGAATTCGAGATGAAGACATACCTAAGACAGCTATTCGAACGCGATATGGGCACTACAAGTTCCTCGTCATGTCATTCGGACTGACTAATGCCCTTACAGCTTTCATGGATTTAATGAACAGTGTCTTCAAGGAATTCCTAGACAAGTTTGTCGTTGTATTCATGGATGACATACTTATATACACCAAGATGAAAGAGGAGCATGAGGAGTACTTAAAGGTTGTCTTGTGCAAGCTATGAGACCCTCAACTGTAAGCTAAATTCTCCAAGTGTGAATTTTGGCTGGAAAATATCCACTTCCTTGGTCATGTAGTCTCCTGGGAAGGAGTATCCGTAGACCCAGTGAAAGTCGAAGCAGTTAGTGATTGGCCGACTCCGAAGAGCATAACAAAAATCTATAGTTTCCTCGGTTTAGCAGGTTACTATCGATGCTTTGTGGAAGGTTTCTCAAAGTTAGCCGCCCCACTCATAGCACTCACCAAGAAAGAGAAGAAGTATGAGTGAACTAAGAAGTACGAAAGGAGTTTTCAGGAGCTAAAACGAAGACACACGAGTGCTCCGATCCTAACAATACCAGATGCTGGACAAGGAAATTTCATGATTTACAATGACGCGTCTAAGACTGGGTTAGGAGCCGTACTGATGTAGAGTGGTAAAGCGGTCATATATGCTTCGCGATAACTCAAGAACCGTGAAAAGAACTACCTGACGCACGACCTGGAGCTAGCTATAGTCATCTTTGCACTCAAAATATAGAGGCACTACCTATATGGCATCAAGTGTGAAATATATATAGACAACCAGAGCCTTAAGTATATCTTCACGTTGAAAAAACTCAATTTGAGGCAACGATGATGGCTAGAACTGGTGAAGGATTACGATTGTGAAATCCTATATCATCTAGGGAAAGCAAATAAGGTGGCCGATGCACTCAGTAGAAAGTATACCTAGCCACTCATGGCTATTCGTGCCCTACTGAAAGCACTACAAAAGAGCTACACAGCAACAAGATCGAGCTTTTGATGGGGAGGTTGTCCGAAATGACCCTCCAATCGATGCTCCTAAAAGAAATTAAAGCCGTCCAAGACCTCAATTCAACCCTAATCAAGCTCAAAAAAGAGGCAACGGAGGACTCGAGTTCAGAGTTTCAAGTCTCTAAGGATAGCATACTCTATTTCAGAGATAGAGTGCGTGTTCTAAGGAATGAAGAACTTAGGAAAAGGAATCCTTTTAAAGGCCCATAACACGCTATACTCCATACATCCACGGGCAACCAAGATGTACCAAAACTTAAAAGAGATCTTTTGGTGATCGGCAATGAAAAACGATGTTGTTGAATTCGTTGCAAAGTGCCTCACTTACCAGAAAATTAAAGTAGAACATCAGCGATCGAGTGGAGAACTACTAAAAATCGAGCTGCCTGAGTGGAAGTGGGAGCAGATCATAATAGATTTCATCGTCGGATTGCCCAAAACATCAAGTGGCAATGATGTAATCTGAGTAATTGTGGACCGACTAACGAAATCAGCTCGGGTTTTAGCCATGAGGCTGAGCTAATCATTAGAGAGACTGGCAGAAATGTACGTGGCTCAAATAGTAAGACTGCACGATGTACTGAAATCAATCATTTCAGATCGTGACAAACACTTCACTTCAAGGTTTTGACAGAATGTTCAAGCTTCAATGGGAACTAAATTGAAGTTCAACATAGCTTTCCATCCTCAAACTGATGGCCAATCAGAGAGAACATTTCAGACGCTAGAGGATATGTTGAGAGCGTGTGCCCTAGATTTCAAAGGGAACTGGGATCAAAAGCTACCATTGATAGAGTTCTTGTACAATAATAGTTACCATTCCTTGATTGGGATGGCAACGTACGAGGCACTCAACGAAAGGAAATACAGATCTCCGGTACATTGGCATGAAACTGGAGAGAAACAGCTCACCAGCATAGACTTCGTCAAGAGCACAATAGAAGATGTGAAGCTTATACGAGAGAGACTAGATATAGCTCATAGCTGCCAGAAGAGTTACGCGGATAAACGATAGAGGCTGCTCAAATTTCAAGAAGGAGGTTCAGTTTTTCTCAAGGTAGCACCCATGAAAGGGGTGATGCGCTTTGGGAAGAAAGGAAATTTTAGCCCTATATGTGATAACCGGGAAATTCAGGCAGTTCTCGGATGAAAAATGTACAATTGTATGTATATAACAATTTGTACTATTTAAAGAGTGAAATAAATGTGTTTTTATTGTTTAGAATATGTGAAAATGTTCTAACAATACTGACGAGTAAGAATTCAGTGTTGGAAAAATTCACTGAGTTGAAACGGGTGAAACGGTGCCAAAATCGGCATCGAAAACCCTAACCGAGCCAATAAAGATGGTAAACTTCCGGGATTGATTTTGATCAAACGAAAGCAGATTAAATTGATCCGACTGCACAGGAGACCTCAGGAACACGCCGGGACGATTTCAGGAAAATTTCGGCTCGAACCGGCATCGGTCAAAAAGTAGTCGAATTAATGTGAATAGTGAAAGTCAAAGTCAACTTTCACTTTAGTATTTATGACATCATAATTCAAGATTAATAAATTAAAGAATTATGGTGGTTGGTAGAATGAATGGCCATGATTCATTTAGCTTTTGATCTAAAGGCCAAGATTTGGCCAAAAATTTCCATTTTTAATTTTTGAAAATTATGGAAAGTAATGGCTTGGAAAGGTGTCAAATTTTGATTGGTTTAGAGCCAAATTAATTGGCTTGTTTGTTGCATTAAGTCGGCAACATTTTGGGACATAAAGGCTGAAGTCCATTTTCACGTAAAAAACCAAAGAAAAATTTCTAAGTCTTTCTTCCATGGTGTCTACGTGAGGGACCAAGGGAAACCAAGTTTTCTCTTCAAATTTTCTTCACAAAAAGTGTGTCAAAACACTCCTTGAAGACAAAGGAAGCAATTGATTAAGGTATCTTCCCTTGCACTTGATTTTTTCATGGTTTTTCTTCATAAAATCCGTGGGTGAATAGTGATTGGAAGATGGAAAAATTTTGGTTGTTTTTCATGGATTTGATGTTGGGTTTTGTTAAGGATGAAATAAGGAAGAAAACCATGCAAATTGTGTAAAGAAAAACCAAATTTTGGTTGGTTTTTCAAAGGTAAATCCGTGGGTTACCTTGAGTAACCAATGAGAAAAAAATTTTGGTTAATGGTTAACATGCTTTCTAAGTTTAAATTTGTGAAGAATAAAGCTTGTATTTCATTATGAAAAGCTTGGAAAAAATTTCTTGTGTGAAATACATGATGTGGCCGTGGGGTTGTTAATGGTTTGGAAGAAAATTTTTGCATGTTTTATGTGGTAATTGGTTGATTGGAATTATGCATTTCAATATGCAAATGATGAATTTATAATGGAAAGAATGAAACAAAATTTTTTTGGCATGTTTTCATTCAATGGCCGTGGGGTATAAGTGTGTAAAAACCCTAGGAAATTTGGTTGAAAATGCCAAGAAAATGGGCTTGAAAATGTGTTAAAAATGTGACATTTGAATGGCCTAAAATGTAGTGAAAGTTTGACAAAATTTGGTTCGTTTTGTTGTGAAAACTGAAACCAAATTAAGGGTAAATTTGTGAAAAAATGTTGTAATGTGGGTGATAATGTGAAATTGGAAAATTGTGGGCTTTTATGTAAAAGTTTGGAAAACTTTTACATAAAATAGGCTTGTGGTATAGTACGTGGCAGATACTTATGGTTCGAGGCGTACCTAACGCCGGAAGCCTTAAATTTACGCCGAAATGCTGCCGAAATTTCGAAAACGGCATTCGGGGTAAAATTGGGAATTTAAAATAAAAGTTAGGGCCGGGACGGAAACCCGAGTCCCTAACGGAAAAATTGAATAAGGAAAAATTTAAGGGGTGGGTCGTGAATAGTAACCCATCCCCTTAAAAATGAAAAACGCGTGTGAGATTGAAAAACTGACCCCGAGGGGGGGGCGTTTTTGGAAATGAAATAAAGGTCCGAGTCGGGAACGGAAAACCCGAGCCTCGGAGACCTAGGTCGGGAAAGTCTAGATGAACGTTTTAAATACTAGTGAAACGTCCATTTGAGACTCCGAAACGATAGAAAATCGCTAAACCGACGTAAGGGTCGGAATAGTGCTTCCCGAGGGCCGGGAAAGCAAAAAGTGGAAATAAAATAGAAAAGAACCCAGTAATGATTAGAAAAGAGTCAGAAAAGTTCCTGAGAGCCAAAAATGCAGTCTGGATCGATAAAATTCCGTCAGGGGCAAAACTGCAATTTTACCAAAATATTGGGGCAAAATCGTAATTTTGTAAAAGTTGGGGAAAATGGTGAAAATAATAAATAAAACCTAAAAAGTTATAAATAGGTTTTATTTAAGCTTTTTAATGAAAAATAAAAGCTATAAATGGGAAAGAAATTAACAGACATAGTTTTGTCTGTAGGATCCCAAAATCGGCCTACAAGGAAGGCGATTCAAGATCCAAGAGAGAGAAAGGGAACAGCCTGAATAGTGGTCAAAGTTACTATTCACGTATGAATAGTGGTCAACGAACTATTCATGATGAATAGTACTATTCATAGAAATTTTATTTCTTGCATGTTTGAATTTACTGAGCTTGTAGCTCACCATTTTTGCTAATGTTGCAGGTAAGCGACCAGCTCAGTAGCTTGTTTGACTGGATGGCGTACGGGATGGCGCGTGTCAAATGGGATAACTGGGCGAGGGATATGGTACTGCCAGAGTCTTCCCGCTGAGCGTTAAAGTGAAGGGAAAAAGGGGGAAACAGTTCTTTTGTAATTATGCATATTTTACGAAAGTACTATAATATTTAAATTACTTTGTACTTATCAACAAAGTAAATAGTGGAAAAAGATTTTATATGATGTTTAAAGAAAGAAAAAAATTTTTCCCAAAAACGTCATGATTTAAAAAGAGAGTGAGATAAGCCGGCGACCCACAAGAGTACAATCTATCACAGTTAGCGATAAGCTCAACTGTAATAGTATTGTATGATCTCTACGAGGGGCGGGCCACCACAGTTGGTATCAGAGCGGGTTTACGGTTGGTGTGGTTTATAATACCAACTGCTGCCACAGTTGGTATATCAGAGCAAGGTTTGCGACTGATTTGGTTTTAAATACCAACGGTTGCCACAGTTGGTATATTAGAGCAGTGTGACCATATCCCGATTTGACACTTTGCGCATCCTGCACCGCTATCTAAGTAAGTAGTTTACTTAAGTTCAGTTAATTATTTTCTTATGCGAAAATAATTATCTTATAGGTAGCACGATGACCAGACCTCCATATGTGAGACCACCGCTACCACGACCAAGAGGGGTATTACGGGTATGGACGAGACCTATTGTGAGGCCGCCCATTTCCCAAAGACCGGTAGTTAGACCCCCGGTGCCCGAGAGACCTCCGGTACCAGTACCAGCACCAGTGCCAGCGCCAGTAGACATAGTACAGCCACGACCGATAGTTCATCCATCGGTGGTAGTGGACATTCCAGTTGTTGGTGGACGCCAACATATTGGGGTGAGAGTGTCGACACGGGCAGTACAGGCATTTAGGGCCAGCAGTCCTCCGATGTTTGACGGTGGACGACAGTCGATGGAGACCAAGGACTGGCTCCATGCCATTGAGAGGATCATGGTGATATGCGATATCGATCAAGATATGTGGATCCAGTTGGCTGTCAGTATGTTTCAGGGAGACGCTCGAGTGTTCTGGCAGTATTGCGATCAGGAGATTTTATTGGGATTCAGTTGAGCTGAGTTCTGTCAACGGTTGGTTGATCAGTTTTAACCTAGGGATCCAGCACCTGCTCCAGCACCTCCAGAGAGACGAGAGGCTGATGCACCTGCGTACCCTGGATTCGATGAGGTCAGGGATTACATTCTCCAGACCGAGAGGATGGTCATGCTGTCTGGTGAGACAGTGATGTCTTACGCAGCACGGTTTGAGGAGACCATTCGGAGGAGATATCCGTTGCCTAACCTCACCGAAGCAAACTGCTGTGAGCTGTTTTGGAAAGGCTTATCCTTGGAGCTGAGACCGAGGGTGATCAAGCCGTTTCCTCCGACGCTCCAAGAGTTCGTGGTAACGATCAGGGCGATCGAGAGAGAGATTTTGATCGAGCATCTGACGCAGAGTCGACGAGAGACGCTGGGTCAAGATGAGATGTTTGCACGCATATTCGGGCCGAGAAGAATGATGAATGATCATGAGGCCGGATCGTCTAGACCACGAGGTGATGACTCGGGACAGGGAACATTACCTAGGGGTGGTGACGACTCAGATGATACCAATGACGATGAGGATCCAGAAGAATATCCTCTAGTCCCAGATGTAGGGAACGAGTGATCAGTAGATGTGTATATGTACATAAGTAGCTTAGAGAGAAAAGCTCTTTTGTATAGACTTGTGGCCATTTTGTATAAACGGCCGATGTATATATGACTGGTGATGCCTATGTATAACATATAAATGTTTTGCTGTGAATGAGATCTCAAAATGATTATATGTTGTACGATGAAGTGTTACGATGATGTGGCTTTACATTACCCTAAATTTCGTAAATTGATATAATTTTACGAATGCGGTTATGGAAAAGCTAACGGTGAATTATTGTGCCATAATAGGACAATAGCCAAGATGGTGGATTTGAGAAATCGACCAGAGGGACGAGAGCGACGTCCTGATATTATGGAGAGACTGGATCAGATACAAGCTTTGTTAGAAGCCCAGATGCAAGAAAATGCGAATCTGAGGCGACGGGTAGAGGAACTAGAACAGAGGCAAGGCTCTGAGGGTACTCAAGTAGAACAACAAGCTGAGGTAGATCCGGTTATTCCTCCAGCTGCAGTACATGAGAGAGCTCCTGAACCACAACCAGTATTGAATTTAGAACCCCTCTATGAAAGATTCAGGCATATGAGACCGCCAGAATTTGAAGGGTCTACAAATCCCTTAGAGGCTGAAGACTGGTTGTCATCATTACAAGTGATCATGGAGTTCATGAACCTAACCGACCGCGAGAAGGTTGCATGTGCGTCTTTTGTGTTGAGAAAAGATGCTCGATTTTGGTGGGACACCGTGCGAATGAGAAGAGACGTGTCTACCATGAGTTGGGCGGAATTTCTGGAAGAATTTAACCAGAAATATTACGACCCTGCATCTCTGAGGCAGCAACAGAACGAATTCTCAGAGTTGACACAAGGGAACATGTCGGTAAGCGAAGTCTGCCGAAAGTTCGATCAGCTATCCCGTTTGTGTCCCTATGTGGTCCCTACTGAGAGGGAAAAGATACAGAAAATGATCGGGATGTTCAGGCCAGAAATTGCTGCGTTAGTAGACACTGGACTAGTGCCACCTACTTCTGTAGCCGATTGTGTGAGTCGGGCCATCAGGGCTGAGTTCCATGTAGCTCGACAGAAAGAGGAAAGAGAGAAACACTGGGAGGCTAAAAAGAAGGAGAGGGCTTTGGCGAAGTCTACGCAAGTTGGTCAATCGAGCAAGCCTAGTCAGAATGCGAAACCAAGCCAGGGCAACAATCAGGGATCCCAGCAAAACAAAAGAAAAGGGAATTTTTCTGGGAATCGCCAGGGCAATAATCGAAACCAGCAGCGGAGAACAGCTGGTAATGCAGAGTCCAATGTGCAAAACGGCCCTACATGCGGGAAGAGACATTCTGGGCAATGCAGATTTGGGCCACTTGTTTGCTACGAATGTGGAAAGGAAGGCCATTACGCCAGGAACTGTCCAAATAGGCAGGGTGGACAAGGCACTTCCCAACCGCACCAGACACGCCCACAAGCTCATTCCCTTCAAGCTAGAGTGGAAGAGTCACCAGTGAGGCCGCAACGCCAGGAGCGTATGCAACGTGCTGATGCTCGTGTGATGGCCTACAGCAAGGAAGACGCAGAGGCAGGAACATCAAACGTGGTGACAGGTCAGCTTCCTGTTGCTAGTCATGTAGCCTCTGTACTATTCGATTCCGGTGCTACGCATTCATTTGTTTCCTATGCATTTGCTGACAAGATAGGACTTCCTAAGGATAATATGGGAAGGGTATTTAAGACAGCTTTACCCTTTGGGGAAGTATTGTTGTCCAGTTACTGGTTACCTTATGTACCAGTATATGTGGCAAATAGGGAACTATATGCTGAGTTAATCGTAATGGAGATCATAAATTACGATGTGATTCTAGGCATGGATTTCCTAGGGAAATACCAAGCTACGATCGACTGCCGAAATCGAAAGATAGTCTTCCAACCCGAGGAAGAAGAGAGTTTCGAGTATGTTGATACTTCTCGAAGACCCGGGAAGATGATGATCAGTTCGCTGAGAGCAAGCAAGCTGATAGCCAGTGGTTGCATGGGATATCTGGCATATGTGGTGGATACTGCAGAGGAACAGAAGCTTCAACCTGAAGATGTTCCTGTGGTTAATGAGTTTCTTGACGTATTTCCAGAAGAGTTACCAGGGATACCGCCAGAGAGAGAAATCTCGTTTGAAATTGAGTTGATGCCTGGAACAGCACCTATTTCCAAAGCACCATACCGCATGGCTCCAGTAAAGTTAAATGAGCTACAGGTACAATTGAAGGAGCTTTTGGATAAAGGATTCATCAGGCCGAGTTTTTCTCCATGGGGTGCACTTGTGTTATTCGTCAAGAAAAAGGATGGAACATTCCGACTGTGCATTGATTACCGGGAGTTGAATAAGGTTACGATCAAAAATAGGTATCTGTTACCTAGAATTGATGACCTATTCGACCAGTTAAAAGGCGCAGCGGTATTTTCCAAAATCGACTTACGGTCAGGATATCACCAGTTGAGAATTAAAGAGAGTGATATTCCTAAGACGGCGTTTAGGACTCGTTATGGGCACTACGAGTTCCTTGTGATGCCATTTGGATTGACGAATGCGCCAGCAGCATTCATGGATTTGATGAACAGAATTTTTAAAGAGTATTTGGATAAGTTTGTCATTGTATTCATTGATGACATTCTTATATACTCGAAGAGTCATGAAGAGCATAAGAAGCATCTGAGGATAGTGCTGAATACGATATGGAAGCATCAACTGTATGCCAAATTCTCAAAATGTGAATTTTGGCTGGACAGAGTACATTTCCTTGGACATGTTGTATCCCAGGAAGGTATTGCAGTAGATCCGACAAAAGTAGAGGCAATTAACCAGTGGCCTGCACCCAAGAGTGTGACGAAAATACGCAGTTTCTTGGGATTGGCTGGTTATTATCGACAATTTGTAGAGGGATTCGCGCGATTAGCTGCACCTCTTACTGCTCTTACACGCAAAGAAAGGAAGTACGAGTGGACTATAGAATGCGAAAGAAGCTTCCAGGAGTTAAAGAGGCGACTGACAAGCGCACCAATCCTTACGCTTCCCACTGAAGGGGAGAAGTTTGTGATCTACAGTGATGCATCGAAAATAGGATTGGGAGCAGTCCTAATGCAAGACGGCAAGGTGATTGCCTATGCTTCCCGTCAATTAAAGGAGCATGAAAGGAATTATCCTACGCATGACCTTGAACTTGCTGTAGTAGTGTTCGCACTTAAAATTTGGCGACACTATCTCTATGGAGCTCAATGTCAGATTTTCACTGATCACCAAAGCCTGAAGTATTTCTTCACGCAAAAAGAGCTCAATATGCGGCAAAGGCGATGGTTGGAACTGGTGAAGGATTATGATTGTGAAATCCTATACCATCCAGGGAAGGCCAACCGTGTAGCGGATGCTTTAAGTAGAAAGTCTACCATATCGCACCAGCTACCAATAAACAGGCTTCTGAAGCCATTGCAGCAAGAGATAAATTCGTTGAACTTGGAGCTGATATTTGGAAGATTAGCTGCACTCCAAGTGGAATCATCGCTATTTGAGGAAATAAAGGAAGCTCAGAGGCGAGATCCAGCAATGACAAGTTCTCAAGAAGGAAATTCCAAGGATGGAATGATCCTTTATCAAGGAAGGATAAATGTTCCAGCTGATGAGGAACTTAGAAGACGGATCATGTCAGAAGCCCATGAGACACCCTATTCGGTTCATCCCGGAGCTAGCAAGATGTATCAGGACTTGAAGTTACAGTTCTGGTGGAAAGGGATGAAGAATGATATAGCTAAATTCGTGAGCAGATGCATGACCTGTCAGAGAATCAAAGCGGAACATAAACATCCAGCAGGAAGATTGGAACCGTTGGAGATTCCTGAATGGAAATGGGAACACATTACGATGGATTTTGTAGTGGGACTCCCAAAAACCCGAGAAGGTTATGACGCCATTTGGGTTATTGTGGACAGACTGACCAAGACGTCACGGTTCGTAGCTGTCAAGATGACTTTTTCGTTGGAAAAGTTTGCTCAGCTGTACATAACTCATGTCGTCAGACTACATGGAGTACCGAAATCCATTGTATCAGATCGAGATGCACGGTTCACTTCGAATTTCTGGAAGTGTGTGCAAGAGGCCATGGGTACTGAATTGAGACTCAGTACGACTTTTCATCCACAAACAGACGGGCAGTCAGAGCGGACAATTCAGACGTTAGAGGACATGCTTCGAGCTTGTGTTATGGATTTTGCGGGAAATTGGAACGAGAAGCTACCATTGATTGAATTCTCGTACAATAATAGTTACCAAGCTTCGATAGGCATGGCACCTTACGAAGCTTTGTATGGACGGAAGTGCAGATCACCATTACATTGGTACGATTTGTGAGAAAAGCAGTTGCATAAGACGGACTTCATAAAAGAGACTTCCGATGCAGTTGCTAGAATTCAGCGTCAAATGAAAATTGCGCAAAGCCGGCAAAAGAGTTATGTGGACAAAAAGCGGAGATCCTTAGAGTTTGACGAAGGAGACTTCGTGTTTCTCAAGGTATCGCCTATGAAGGAGATTATGCGTTTCGGTAAGAAGGGGAAACTGAGTCCAAGATATATTGGGCCTTATGAAATTATCGAACGCATTGGAAAGGTCGCTTACAGATTAGCGCTACCTCCAGAATTGTCAGCAGTGCACAATGTATTTCATGTGTCGATGCTGAGAAAATATATACCGGATCCGTCCCATGTATTGAAGCATGAGCCTATTCAAATCCACGAGGATTTGACATATGAGGAACAGCCTATTCAAGTACTAGCTCGTGAAGAGAAAGTACTGAGGAATAAGGTAATCCCACTAGTGAAGATTTTGTGGAAAAATCACAATATTGAAGAAGCTACGTGGGAACGAGAAGATGAGATGAGGAGTTTATACCCCCATTTGTTCTAATTTTCGAGGACGAAAATTTTATAAGGAAGGGTGAATGTGATAACCGGGAAATTCAGGCAGTTCTTGGATGAAAAATGTACAATTGTATGTATATAACAATTTGTACTATTTAAAGAGTGAAATAAATGTGTTTATATTGTTTAGAATATGTGAAAATGTTCTAACAATACTGACGAGTAAGAATTCAGTGTTGGAAAAATTCACTGAGTTGAAACGGGTGAAACGGTGCCAAAATCGGCATCGAAAACCCTAACCGAGCCAATAAAGACGGTAAACTTCCGGGATTGATTTTGATCAAACGGAAGCAGATTAAATTGATCCGACTGCACAGGAGACCTCAGGAACACGCCGGGACGATTTCAGGAAAATTTCGGCTCGAACCGGCATCGGTCAAAAAGTAGTCGAATTAATGTGAATAGTGAAAGTCAAAGTCAACTTTCACTTTAGTATTTATGACATCATAATTCAAGATTAATAAATTAAAGAATTATGGCGGTTGGTAGAATGAATGGCCATGATTCGTTTAGCTTTTGATCTAAAGGCCAAGATTTGGCCAAAAATTTCCATTTTTAATTTTTGAAAATTATGGAAAGTAATGGCTTGGAAAGGTGTCAAATTTTGATTGGTTTAGAGCCAAATTAATTGGCTTGTTTGTTGCATTAAGTCGGCAACATTTTGGGACATAAAGGCCGAAGTCCATTTTCACGTAAAAAACCAAAGAAAAATTTCTAAGTCTTTCTTCCATGGTGTCTACGTGAGGGACCAAGGGAAACCAAGTTTTCTCTTCAAATTTTCTTCACAAAAAGTGTGTCAAAACACTCCTTGAAGACAAAGGAAGCAATTGATTAAGGTATCTTCCCTTGCACTTGATTTTTTCATGGTTTTTCTTCATAAAATCCGTGGGTGAATAGTGATTGGAAGATGGAAAAATTTTGGTTGTTTTTCATGGATTTGATGTTGGTTTTTGTTAAGGATGAAATAAGGAAGAAAACCATGCAAATTGTGTAAAGAAAAACCAAATTTTGGTTGGTTTTTCAAAGGTAAATCCGTGGGTTACCTTGAGTAACCAATGAGAAAAAAATTTTGGTTAATGGTTAACATGCTTTCTAAGTTTAAATTTGTGAAGAATAAAGCTTGTATTTCATTATGAAAAGCTTGGAAAAAATTTCTTGTGTGAAATACATGATGTGGCCGTGGGGTTGTTAATGGTTTGGAAGAAAATTTTTGCATGTTTTATGTGGTAATTGGTTGATTGGAATTATGCATTTCAATATGCAAATGATGAATTTATAATGGAAAGAATGAAACAAAATTTTTTTGGCATGTTTTCATTCAATGGCCGTGGGGTATAAGTGTGTAAAAACCCTAGGAAATTTGGTTGAAAATGCCAAGAAAATGGGCTTGAAAATGTGTTAAAAATGTGACATTTGAATGGCCTAAAATGTAGTGAAAGTTTGACAAAATTTGGTTCGTTTTGTTGTGAAAACTGAAACCAAATTAAGGGTAAATTTGTGAAAAAATGTTGTAATGTGGGTGATAATGTGAAATTGGAAAATTGTGGGCTTTTATGTAAAAGTTTGGAAAACTTTTACATAAAATAGGCTTGTGGTATAGTACGTGGCAGATACTTATGGTTCGAGGCGTACCTAACGCCGGAAGCCTTAAATTTACGCCGAAATGCTGCCGAAATTTCGAAAACGGCATTCGGGGTAAAATTGGGAATTTAAAATAAAAGTTAGGGCCGGGACGGAAACCCGAGTCCCTAACGGAAAAATTGAATAAGGAAAAATTTAAGGGGTGGGTCGTGAATAGTAACCCATCCCCTTAAAAATGAAAAACGCGTGTGAGATTGAAAAACTGACCCCGAGGGGGGGGCGTTTTTGGAAATGAAATAAAGGTCCGAGTCGGGAACGGAAAACCCGAGCCTCGGAGACCTAGGTCGGGAAAGTCTAGATGAACGTTTTAAATACTAGTGAAACGTCCATTTGAGACTCCGAAACGATAGAAAATCGCTAAACCGACGTAAGGGTCGGAATAGTGCTTCCCGAGGGCCGGGAAAGCAAAAAGTGGAAATAAAATAGAAACGAACCCGGTAATGATTAGAAAAGAGTCAGAAAAGTTCTTGAGAGCCAAAAATGCAGTTTGGATCGATAAAATTCCGTCAGGGGCAAAACTGCAATTTTGCCAAAATATTGGGGCAAAATCGTAATTTTGCAAAAGTTGGGGAAAATTGTGAAAATAATAAATAAAACCTAAAAAGTTATAAATAGGTTTTATTTAAGCTTTTTAATGAAAAATAAAAGCTATAAATGGGAAAGAAATTAACAGACATAGTTTTGTCTGTAGGATCCCAAAATCGGCCTACAAGGAAGGCGATTCAAGATCCAAGAGAGAGAAAGGGAACAGCCTGATAAGGTAAGTTCAGACATTTACCTGTCTGCAACATATAGCAATATTGTGCTAATTTTAATGTACTAACTATAAGTTAGGTACATATGTGCTACGGGCACTATGATAGAATAGAGAGAGAGACGAAATGTGCTACGGGCACTATAAGAATGGGACACATGGTTAATTGTGCTTCGGGCACTAGAGCGAGGTTAATAAAACTCACTCCCCTAAAAATTAAAATGTGAACCATTCCTAACCACGGGGCAATATGAAGTCACCGGGTTAGAAGTGTAAAAAGTCAGTAATGAAACCACTTTCTGGCGTACCAGCCTTCCGTACAGGAAGGTACTATTTTTGCCTTCGGGGCTATGAGGATAAGGCTGTGGAGGTCAGCACTGATGTACCGCTCCCAGTTATGTACTATTTTGCCTTCGGGGCTATGAGATTAAGGCTGTGGAGGTCAGCACTAATGTACCGCTCCCAGTCATGCGCACTTAAATGGTACTGCCAACCTGAGCTCAAAACCAGAACGTAAATAAAGATAATGACCTAAAACTGAAACTGTGCCATAATTGAGCATAAGACAGTTTAGTGAGAGCACTAACATCGCGGTAGATGTACTAGTGTGATACAGTGGTGTGGTCAAACTTACTATTCATGTATGAATAGTAGTCAAAGTTACTATTCACGTATGAATAGTGGTCAACGAACTATTCATGATGAATAGTACTATTTATAGAAATTTTATTTCTTGCATGTTTGAACTTACTGAGCTTGTAACTCACCATTTTTGCTAATGTTGCAGGTAAGCGACCAGCTCAGTAGCTTGTTTGACTGGATGGCGTACGGGATGACGCGTGTCAAATGGGATAACTGGGCGAGGGATATGGTACTGCCAGAGTCTTCCCGCTGAGCGTTAAAGTGAAGGGAAAAAGGGGGAAATAGTTCCTTTGTAATTATGCATATTTTACGAAAGTACTATAATATTTAAATTACTTTGTACTTATTAACAAAGTAAATAGTGGAAAAAGATTTTATATGATGTTTAAATAAAGAAAAAAAAATTTTCCCAAAAACGTCATGATTTAAAAAGAGAGTGAGATAAGCCGGCGACCCACGAGAGTACAATCTATCACAGTTAGCGATAAGCTCAACTGTAATAGTATTGTATGATCTCTACGAGGGGCGGGCCGTCACACTATATATATAGGACCCTTTGAGATCCTCGAGAAAGTTGGGAAGATAGCCTATAGATTAGCGCTCTATTAGGAAATGCCTTAAGCATTAGAGACATTTTATGTATTTTGAACTGGATAATAAAATTATAATATAGAGGTTATTCATTACATTATTGTTTGTCCTTATTCTATTTACATGTTAAAGTAAATGTAAGCAAATATGGCTCACTGGCTGCTTGTGTTAAAACTATTAGAACGTTGCATACAATGGACTTTTGTATGCAAGAAGACAATGTTCTAAAGTAAGCAGTCTAAACTAAGGTCTATAGTCTATGGGGTTAGACCGAGCATCTAACTCATGTTAAGATTATTACGTTGTCTAAAGCCATGGTGGAGACAGTTTGTCTTAACTGTCCGGGGCATAGACTCCCAAGTAGAGACATAGATATGTTGCTTGGTGGTAACATATTAGATCGGGACTAAAGCGTGATTGATCTATGTAGTCCGCTATAAGTGGATCAATCTTCTTTTGACATTCATTATGTAATAACTTTAATCCTGAGTAAATGAACTACTTCATGTATATGACTTGTGTACTTTGATGTTCCAATGGCTAAAGCGTCTCAGAGGTAGTAAGCTTCTAGACCGGTTCATTGGGTGCATGACTTGTATACGATGAAGGGTTTGTTTATAGATATCAAAATCATAGCTCTAAAGAGTTAAAGTTATCCTCTTAAAGGTATTATACTGGATGTGAAAATGGACAAGGTCTTGGATCGTTTGCTGGGCAGATGACTTCTTATTCACGTATGGTGAATAATATTTTTTTTATTCGGTAGTATAATAGAACTTTAAGATAGCCTGATTAGTAGGATTAAACGAACTTTGACCTAAGGCTGATCATAGATATCATATGAAGGTTTTGCATTCATGACAAGGTCATTGGACATTAGCTTGTCACAGGCTTTCGTAATGCGGTATATAATTGGGAGTTCAGTTTCAGGTTTATAGTGGTGTGACTCTGAAATTAGTGATCATGTGATTAAATTGTTCGGTACAGAATGATGATCATATGGATTCACAGGAGCCTGATTATATATGTCCAATTGGTCTCTCTACTAGCTCTATATAATGTGACGCCCTGAGCCCTAAGCGGCCCGGACCATCACTGTAAAACTACTGTTTCTTTACTTTTACTTATACTTTCTTGCAATTGAATATTGCTTACTTAAAATATCTTTAATAGGTTACCCTAATTTTAGAAGAATTTTTTTTTAAAACATACGTATTTACTATTCATATACATGTACTATTAAAAGCGGAATTTGAAACATAATAAATTTAATCTTGCAAACATACTTATACTATTGATTTTATGGAATAGTATTTTTGAATAGTATCAATCGGCTGCTATTCGAAAATACTATTCAACTATTACTATTCAAAAAATTATGTAACCATTACTATTCAAAAATACTATTTAACGGTTACCATTTAAATGTACCATTTATTGATACTGTACTGTTACTGTTCAAAATACCGTTTTCTTAAACTGTGCGGAAGTTAAACTCGTATGGTGTCCATAACCTCGCCTCACATCTGCCTCCGTCGCTGTCATTGCCCATCGTGGCTTATGCCATAGGACACTTATCTACAGCATGAACACACTCTGTGAGCTTTATGCCCAGTAAGTACAACATGTTAACCGTAAAACATATTTAAACATAATACATACTTAAAAACACATAAGCATGCAAGATAGTCAATATACCACTTAGCATATACTATATCATCACATATCATGTCATAGCATACAAACTTTACATACCATATGCATACAGATTACTTCATGTAAATGCATGTATCTTACTGTAGCTGAAAGCATAGTGAACTAATGCAGATAGTGAACTATGCATGATCCGGTTATGCTCATTTATGCTTTAATACTCTTTTCTTTCTCTTGTCTATTTAGGGCCTATGTGTCAGTACCGTGTGCACGCAGACCAACGATAATGCCCGAGGTCAACTAATGCCAAAGAGCCATCAACTGATGCTCAACTTTTGGCCTTAACTTTCTTTAATTGAAAATCCCTTCGACTGAAGGAGCCGGTACGACACACCTACTTATTTCCATCTTGTTTAACTGTTCTAGCCATACGCTTCTCTAAGCTATCCCCAATCCTACGCGGTAGGGATCTATGGCTTCTAACTTGTTCTGTCACTAATCTACGCGATTGTGAAACTATATGCTCTTATGTATGCTGTGCAACATCGTGTGCATGTAAGGCATACTTAACATACTGTAAAACCATCATTTTAACATCATTTTATTCATGCTACAGGCAGAGTTGTACTTACCTAATTGCAAGCACTTGTATTCGTGCCTTTAGAAATTTGCAGGTTACTACCTGTCATCAATAACGTCTCTCGTTAATATCTTATCTAAGTCACCAATACTGTTAGTGACTAAGTAGATAATTACTCGATATCGATTGTCGTTGGCACTGCTTACTCTCTATCTCAAGAGTTAACTTATTCATATGTAGTTAATTAATTTATGGCCCCATAAATTAACTACCACGTCCTTAGGCTACTTTTGCCTATACTCGTCTTTCATGTGGTACCGGGGTCCCTCGGTACCTTATGGGCCTATCTGGGAATTTGGTTTCTAATTTCCATCACGTTTGATTAACTGTCTTCTTGACAGTTAAATTAACGTTCCTTACAATGTTGCTCTAAACACGGTCCTTGACTAATTTACCGATCAGTCAACTGACCGGTTACCTCACGTTTTGGCAACTAGGTAGCCTATCGGGCTACTATGTGTAGGCTTGATATAGTAACCGTCCGGGTTACTTTGCTTGTTTGGGTGTGGTAGCCTACCGGGCTACCTTGCATTATGGTGTAGTAGCCGACTAGGCTACCTCTACCATATCTTACTAAAAACGTCCCTTGTTGTTTGTGAAATTCCTTTGAAAACTTTGTTCAAATCTAGAAATTCTTACAAAAGAATTTTTTATTTTGAAAGGGGTACAATGTCCCCACATTTTTGAAAGCAAAGTGTTTGAAATGGTTTGAAAGGGGTATGGTGTCCCCAGATTTTTGAAAACAAGTCTTACCTCACCCGGTTGGAGGATGATGGTGTTTTTGTTGAAATCATTTCTAAGTCATTTAAAGGGAACACATTGTAAATGTGCTAAAAAAAATATGGTATTGGACCACTTTTGAAAATAATTTGAAACTTATTCGAAATGACTTTGTTTGAGAAATCAGCGTTCATGAAACTTTTCATCCTCGATGAAATGAACAATTCTCGTGTTCATTTCATAGCCTAATTCTAACCCTAACAGCTCCTAAATTCATCAAACCTGTGGCCTTTGTGCCCAATTTTTTATAAAAGTTCCAGTTTTATACACTTTTGAAAACAGGTCTGTTTGGGGTCAGAAACGGCCACATTTTTGAAACCTACGCAAGTCAATTATAAGGTTTCATCGAGATCTAAAAATTTCATGTTTTGCTGGTTCAGCCTCTAAAAGGGTCATTTTAATAAAAATCTGAGACTGTTCATTTGGTCCGGATTTGTTACTCCCAGTTTTGGACACTTAACCAAAACCAGCCGAAAAGTCTCTTGTAGGTTCATTTTTGGCCAATGGCTATTTGACGTAAAAACGACCGTATCGAAATTTCCTTAAAACTTCATGTTTTACCAAATCCTAGATTTGGAACCTAAGTAGGTCAAAATGGCCAAAATCCGTGGCTTATCCTGGGGACAGATTTTGTGTCCAGCCACCCTCTACACACTCGTGCACATACATATCTCAAACCACTTGTAAACTAAAGTAAACACAACCACAACCACAAAAACTTTAAAAACTGAAAGCTAAGGGCTCAAATAACTTATTACAACCCATGTGCATAATCAAATACACATAAATCTCCTTTGATCAAAAACTTAAAAACAACTAACCACAAAAGATGGGGGTTTTTCGGTTTATACCTTAGAGTACTTTGATCCAAGCACAACAGGGCCAAGGGTGGCTGTCAAGGCTCCATGGAAAATAAAGGGGGTTGAAGCGTCACTTGTGCTAGAATGAGAACACAAGGGAAAACAAAACGTTTCTCTTAATATCAAGCTAAGATGAAAAACTAAACCATAGAAAAATTTTGGTTCTAGGGTCTTATCGAAACTACCTTGGAAGAGTACATCTCTAGCAACTTGTGTGGGCATGCTTTTGTGGGAAAGTTATGTGAAAATATGGGTGGTTTAGAGACTGAAGAGGGGTCAGATTTTTTGAAGAGAAAGGGGAGAGAAAGCTGTATTTTTCTTGAGAGTTTTTGTGAGCAAATGGGAAAAGTGAGACCTAAGGGTGGTTGCACCTTTTTATAGGCAATTCTAAGCAACTTTGCTTAATTCTAAGCCCTCTTAATTAAGCCACAATTTAACTCAATTGGGGGACAAAAATCTGTGCTGCAGCCCTTGAAATTTCAGAGCCATGATAGAGGGTGAAAGGGAGCAAGTTTGCATTAAATGGTCATGGTCCTCTTGTCCTTAAAACCCCATTTTTTTAATCTAAAAACTCCAACACATCCCTTGATTTAAGGGATCATTTTCAGCTGGTTTTGCAGCTGTTTTCCTAACCAAAGGGGGCACGGTTTGGTTAGGGTAAAGGTCCAACCGAATCGGTTCTGTGCGGTCTAGTTTTCCACTGTGTTTTTTGGTCCTTTCTCGACAATGTTCTAATTTTCATCCAAAAATTAGATTTTCTGAATCTAATTTTTGTACTAATGATTTCTAATTGTTTTATACTGTCTAAAAGACCATTCTATGCCAAATCACTATTCATTTTCTATACTGTGGCTGTGTCTACACTGTGTTGTCCTTTCGCACACAAACCGAGGCGTTCCTAGGCAAAATTTCAGACACAGTCTCTCTTGACTAATTTGGACATTCTGATTTCAATTTTATTAGTCATATGTCTGTCTGGGGTCGTCTGGACCAGTTTTCAGGATTTGTGTGGTCTTACCTCGAAAAACATGTCAGGTGCCCGTTTGACTAATTTGGGCATCTTGAGTCTAGATATATCAGTTTTAAATCAAACTAAGGCCATCTTGGCCAGTAACTTGACACTGCATCTTGCACTATTCACTGTTCACTATTCACTATTCATGGTTCACTGTTCTCTGTTCTAACTGATTAGTCCGAGTGTTCTGACTCTGATTTTGTCAGTCTCTGGGTGAGAAAAGGTCATCTGGACCATTTTTTCGATACTGTACCCCTACTAGGGAGATTCTCGTTGTTGTGCTCAGACGTTTGGTCTGAGCATTTTAGTGATATGCTCACCAGTCTTGTGTCAGGAAATGGTCATCCGGACCAGTTTCATGACACTGCATAACTCATATACTTATACACATAACAGGGTAGACCGAGTTCTCTGTTGGTTACCCCTTTTCACTGTATGAATAGTAATAAATAGTACTGCACTTGTTTAGTCTATTCAACTGGAATTTATGCTACATTTATCAACTTAATTACTCATTTGATAGTAATTAGGTTTCACGCATTACGAGAGTCTTCAAATTGGCTCTCTACTCAGTACACGGCCTTCTATAAGGGTTCTAACACGGGCATGTATGGCTCGAGCACGGGTGTGTACTAGCCGGGCTTTCTCAACATGACCGTGTCTTGGACCATGCTCACTTTACCCGAGTGGTACACGGCCACTTACACAGCGGTGTACCTGACCATATAAAACTACACGGCCATGCTAACTCACACGGCCTCTCTCATAAAACAATCCGATTAGTACATGGTTTCTTACACGACCGTGTACCTGATCGTGTTCGATGTAATTGGACTAAAAAATGCATCAAATTATTCCTTAGCTTCTCATTGAATAATTTATTAAGTTACAGGGACGGGGTGGTCCTTACAACCTACCCCCTTACAAAATTTTCGTCCTCGAAAATTAGAATAAATTCGGGAAGTCTCTCTTTAAGTCCTCTTCCCTTTCCCATGTAGCTTCTTCTATATTGTGATTCTACCACAGCACTTTCACAAGCGGGATCACTTTATTCCTGAGGACTTTGCTCTCCTTAGCTAAAATCTGCACTGGTCTTTCCTCATATGTCAGGTCGACGTGTACTTCAACAAGCTCTTGACTCAGTATGTGGGAATTGTCAGGCACATATTTATTCAGCATCGAGATGTGGAAAACGTTATGCATGAATGCCAACTCGGGAGGGAGCGCTAACCTGTAGGCTACCTTCCCAATTCTCTCGAGGATCTCGAAGGGTCCTATATATCGAGGGCTGAGCTTCCCTTTCTTCCCAAAGAGCATCACCCCTTTCATGGGTGCCACCTTGAGGAAAACTGAATCTCCTTCCTGAAACTCGAGAGGTCTGCGTCGTTTATCAGCATAACTCTTCTAACCACTATGAGCTATCTCCAGTTTCTCTCGTATAATCTTCACGTCTTCTGTTGTACTTTTGACGAAGTCCATGCTAGTGAGCTGTTTCTCTCCGGTCTCATGCCAGTGGATCGGAGATCTACATTTCCTTCCATAGAGTGCCTCATACGGTGCCATTCTGATCGAGAAATGGTAGCTGTTGTTGTACGAGAACTCTGTTAGCGGTAGCTTTTGGTCCCAATTCCCCTTGAAGTCTAGGGCACATGCTCTCAACATATCTTCCAACATTTGTATTGTCCTTTCTGACTAACCATCGATTTAAGGGTGGAAAGTTGTGCTGAACTTTAACTTAGTCCCCATTGAAGCTTGGATGCTCTGCCAAAACCTTGAAGTAAAGCGCCCATCACGATCTGAAATTATTGACTTAGGTACACTGTGCAGTCTTACTATCTGGGCCACGTACATTTCTGCTAGCCTCTCTACTAAGTAGCTCAACTTCATGGCTAAGAATCGAGCTGATTTCGTCAGTCAGTCCACAATTACCCAGATGGCGTCGTTTCTATTGGATGTTCTAGGTAGTCCGACCACGAAGTCCATTATAATCTGTTCCCATTTCCGCTCAGGAAGCTCGATTTTCTACAGTTCTCCTCCAGGTCGTTGATGTTCTACTTTAATTTTTTGACATGTAAGGCACTTTGTGACAAATTTAGCGACGTCGCCCTTTATCTTAGGCCACCAAAAACTGTCTTTCAAGTCTTTGTATAGCTTGTTTGCCCCTAGATGAACTGAGTACGGTGTGTCATGGGCTTCTGAAAGGATCCTTTTCCTGAGTTCTTCATCCTTCAGAACGCACACTTTATCTCTGAAATAGAGTATGCCATCCTTGGAGACTTGGAATTCTGACTTCTAGTCCTCCATTGCCTCCTTCTTGTGCTTGTTCAGGGTTTAATAGAGGTCTTGGCTGGCCTTGATTTCTTCTAGGAGTGTTGATTGGAGGGTCATTTCTGACAACTTCCCCGTTAGAATCTCAATTTCGTCGTTACATGGCTCCTTCTGTAGGGCTTCTGGCAAGGCGTTGATAGCTATAAGCGATGAAGAGTACTTCTTACTCAGTACATCGGCCACCTTGTTGGCTTTCCCTGGGTGATACAGGATCTCACAGTCGTAATCTTTCACCAATTCCAGCCATCTTTGCTGCCTCATGTTGAGCTTCTTCTGCGTGAAGATGTATTTGAGGCTTTGGTGGTCTGTATAAATCTCGTACTTGACACCATATAGATAATGCCTCCATATTTTCAACGCAAACACGACCGCTGCTAGCTCCTAGTCATGAGTCAGATAATTCCTCTCATGGTTCTTAAGTTGTTGTGAGGCATAAGCGACTACTTTCCCATTCTGCATCAATACGGCTCCCAGTCTGGTCTTAGATGCATCACTGTAGATTACAAAATTTCCCTGTCCAGTGTCTGGTATGGTCAGGATCGGAGCGCTCGTGAGTCTGCATTTTAGCTCCTAGAAGCTTTTCTCGCATTTATCCGTCCACTCATACTTCTTCTCCTTCTTGGTGAGTGCTATGAGTGGTGCGGCTAACTTCGAAAACCCTTCTATGAAATGTCTGTAATAGCCTACTAGGCCTAGGAAACTACGGATCTCTGTTACGTTCTTCGGAGTTGGCCACTCGCTGACTGCTTTGACTTTCGCTGGGTCTACTGATACTCCGTCTTTGGAGACCACGTGACCAAGAAAATGGACCTTTTCCAGCCAAAACTCGCACTTGGAGAATTTGGCATATAGCTGATGCTCCTTTAGCTTGAGTAGAATAGCTTTCAGATGCTCTTCGTGTTCTTCCCTTGTCTTAGAATACACAAGTATATCATCGATAAACACAATGACAAACTTTTCTAAGAACTCCTTGAACACTCTATTCATCAGATCCATGAAGGCTGCGGGGGCATTCGTTAGTCCGAATGACATAACGAGGAACTCGTAGTATCCATATCATGTACGGAAGGCTGTCTTGGGTATGTCTGTACCTCTAATCCGTAGTTGGTGATACTCGGAACGTAGGTCAATTTTTGAGAACACTGTAGCGTCTCGGAGCTGGTCGAACAGATCGTCGATTAATGGCAAGGGATACTTGTTCTTTATAGTGACCTTGTTCAGCTCCCTGTAATCGATGCACATCCTTAACATTCCATCCTTCTTCTTCACGAATAAAACTGGTGCTCCCCACGATGAACAGCTCTGTCGAATGAAGCCCTTGTCCATTAGGTCCTTCAACTGGGCCTGGAGTTCCTTTAACTCTGCCGGGGCCATCCTGTATGGGGCCTTGGAGATGGGGGCTGATCCTGGTAATAGCTCGATCTCGAATGATATATCCCTTTCTGGCGGAAGTCTTGGCAGACCCTCTAGGAATACTCCTATGAATTCTCTGACCATTGGGACATCTTCAGGCCTTATCTCTGCTTCCTGGTTGCTGTCTACTATGTGTGTTAGGAAACTGGTGCATCCACTAGATAGAAGTTTGTGAGCCCTCATAGCGGATATTATTATCTTCGGTTGCTTCAATGATAGCCCTTTGTAGATAAACTTCTTGTTCCCGTTTAACTTGAAGGTAACCTCTCGTCTTCGACAGTCTATTACGATGCTGTACTTAGCGAGGAAGTCCATTCCCACGATTACATCGTAGTCACACATATTGATCATGATTAGGTCTACACTCAGCTCGTACCCACTGATAACTACTGGTACATGTCTTGCCCAATAGCTAGACAACAAAACTTCCCCGGAGGAAAGGGCAGTTCAGAAAGTTTAGTTCATCTTGTCTATGTTCTGACCTAGTTCTCTAGCAAACTTTGATGACATAAAAGAATGTGTAGCTCCAAAATCAAATAATACTAATGCAGTGGAGTTGGCGACAGAAAGCTGACCTGTCACCACTGTTGAGTTTCCAGCTTCTGTATCCTCCCTTGTAAAGGCGTAAATTCTCCCCTGCATCTCTGGAGCTTCCAGTCTACCTTGGGTGATGGGTGTACCTTCAATTCTGGCTTGGGTGGCATTTAGTTGGCTGCTACTGGCACGGGCTTGGCCCTACTGATTCTGAGGGTTTGAGCGGCATTGCTTAGTGAAGTGGCCTTCCTTACCACAGATGTAGCAACTGCTAGTGCCTAAGCGGCACTCCCCTAGGTGGTTCTTCCTACATTTCAAGTAAAGAGGGTGCTGACTGCCATTTCCTCCCCGATTGTTCTTCTTCTAGGGAAAATTCCTCTTTTGCCCTTGGTTATTCTGGCTTCCTCTCCTTTTGTTGTTATGGGACTGTCGGTTACTCTGACTGTTTTCCATATTCTGACCCTTATGTTGTGAATCGGGGTTCGGTCTTCCCCTGTTAGGTTTGGCTAGTGTCTTCTCCTCTCTTTTGGCCTTGAAGATCTATGCTTTCCTCTCCCTATCTTGGGCCAACCAATATTCGGCCCTGATGGCTCGGTTGACACACTCAGCCACCGTTGTTGGTCCGTGGCTTCCACCGCATACTTGGACAGCAATGTCAGTTCTAAACATCCTTAGCATCCTTCTGACCCTTTCCTTTTCGGTTGGCACCAGGTCGGGGCATAGCCAAGCTAGCTGCTCGAACTTGCGGACAGCTCCCATTACAGTCATACTACCTTGGCGTAGATTGTTGAGCTCATCTTGTTATGCTGCCAAGGCTTCATCATTGAAATACATTTCTCTGAACTCCATAATGAAGTCTGCCCAGTTCATTACATTAACGTCTCTCCTGATAGCCACTGTTTTCCACCACTATCGTGCTCCTTTGCGTAGGGCAAGGGATACATACAGTACCTTCTCCCTCTCAGTTAGCCCTACAAGGTCTAGGATGACTTAGATGTCAGTTAGCCAGTCATCTGCCTCGACAGGGTTAGTTGTCCCCTCAAACTCTGGCGACTTCAGATGCTGAAATCACTCGTATAAGTCACCATCTCTTGAGACTGGTAAGGGAACATCTGCTGCTACAGGAGCAACCACAACTGGTGGTGCTGGAGCTGCCTGGATTGGTGGGGCTATTGGGTTGGCTTGGGCCGGCACCTCTACGGGTTGTGGTGTCTGAGATTGTTGGTTGAGTTGCTCCCTGAGCTGAGTAAGCTCTTGTTGTTGGTTCATCATCATCTCTTGCATGGCTGTGAGTCGTGCCATTAACTCATCTTCTCGAGTGGCTTGATTAGTCTGAGATCTTGCTCTTGTCATTTCTTCCGATGTAACCCTATCACACAATGGGAAAAAGAACTATAAGTTTTGCTTTTATCACACTTTGTACTTGGGACTCGAATCACATTTTATCTCAATGATATTACTCAATCATCATAACATAAACATACATATTATATCTTTCCTTTCTTTTTCTTTACTGTGATGTTCAATACGATTTGTATCTTAACTTATCGTATTGAAACATCTTTTAAGTGCTAGGACCTATCCCGCACATACTGTCACACTATACTCATGTGTGAAAAACATATCTAAGCCCTCAGGCAATGGTGTTGCTTTTCATATATCATAAGAAAGTACTTAACTTTGGTTTGTTGGGAGTGATACACACTCCCCAAGATACGGTCTCAACAAGTACATTAACTTAAGTCGAGCGAGGAAAGCTACTGCTTCCTTCTATACATATATACATAGCTTAGACAAAACTACCGAGGTAGATGTTAGGAAATGCCCTAAGCGTTAGAGACATTTTGATGTATTTATTTTGAACCGGATAATAAAATTATATATAGAGGTTATTCATTACATTACTATCTGTCCTCGTCTTATTTACATGTTAAAGTAAATGTAAGCAAATATGGCTCCCTGATTGCTTGTGTTAAACTGTTAGAACGTTGCATGCAATGGATTTTTGTATGCGAGAAGACAATGTTCTAAAGTTAGCAGTCTAAACTATGGTCTGTAGTCTATGGGGTTAAGACTATTATGTTGTCTAAAGCCTTGGAGGGGACGGTTTGTCTTGACTGTCTGGAGCTGGACTCCCAAGTAGAGAAATGGATATGTTGCTTGGTGGTGACATATTAGACCGGGACTAAAGCGTGATTGATCTACGAAGTCCGCTTTGAGTGGATCAATCTGCTTTTGACGTTCATTATGCAGTAACCTTAATCCTGAGTAAAAGGACAGCTTCATGTATATGACTTGTGTACTTTGATATTCCAATGGCTAAAGCGTCTCAGAGGTAGTAAGCTTATAGACCGGTTCGTTGGGTGCATGACTTGTATACGATGAAGGGTTCGTTTACAGATATTGCAATCATAACTCTAATGAGGAGTTAAGGGTATCCTCTTAAAGGCATTATACTGAATGTGAAAATGGACAAGGCCTTGGGTCGTCTGCTGGGCGGATGACTTCTTATTCACATATAGTGAATAATCATTTTCTTTATTTGGTAGTATAATGGAACTTTAAGATAGCCTGATCAGTAGGATTAAACGGACTTTGGCCTAAAGCTGATCATGGATATCATATGAGGGTTCTGCATACATGACAAGGTCATTGGACGATAGCTTGTCACATGCTTACGTAATACGGTATATAATTGGGAGTTCAGTTTCAGGTTTATAGTGGTGTGACTCTGAAACTAGTGATCATATGATTGAGTTGTTCGGTAAAAGAATGATGATCATATGGATTTGCGGGAACCAGATTATATATGTCCAATCAGTCCCTCTACTAGCTCCACATAATTCCTTAACATTTGGCAAATTGATTTGTGTATGCTATTGGCTGGTTTATTATGCATGGATGGTGATGACATAGGATTAGGATGGTAGACAAGATTCTCTCCGGTTGGATTCAGATTTTGTTTTGGATAATAGAGTACACAATTGTTCGAACTCCAAATAAAGTTGCCATGATTTTATTTGAGATTGGATTGGAGTTGTAGAAAATTATCCATGAGAACAAGAATTTGAAACACAATCGTTTTGTGGATTTTGAAATTTGAATTTTGAAATTTGAAATTTGAAATTTGAATTTGAAATTTGAATTTGAAATTTGAATTTGAAATTCGAATTTGAAATTTGAATTTGAAATTCGAATTTGAAATTTGAATTTGAAATTTAAATTTGAAATTTGAAATTTGAAATTTGAATTTGAAATTCGAATTTGAGTTGGATTTGGAGAGGATAATCTTGTTAGAATCCTACTTGAATTTTGAATCTAAATCCTAACAAATTATGGATGAAATTTTGAGGATAATCCTCAATGGAATTTCGGTTTTTGTGGATAAGGTTCAAAGGAAAAATTCAACTTTCAATCCTAGTTGAATTTGGATTCTCTCCTTCCCTGAAAAGTGGCCGAAATTATGGAGGAAATCTGCTAGGAAAATTCGGTTATTTTGGATAAGGTTGAGATAAGATTCAAACTTGAAAATCCTAGTGGAATTTTGATTCTCCCTTATCCTAAAAGTGGCCGAATTTTATGAGGAGATTTTCTCCTAGGAATTTTAGATTTTTTGGTTGAAAAAGGGGAGATAAAATTCTAGTTAAAATCTTGTTTAGATTTGGATTGGATTTATCCATAATGGCCGAATTTTATTGTTGAGAATCTCCCATAGAAAATTCGGATTTTTATGGTTATGGATAAGGGAGAATATCTTTTCCTAGTCCAATTCAAATTCAGAGAATCACCTCATGCAGGTCTATAAATAGAGGTCCTGCCACTCCAGTTTTCTCAGACCACAGACTCTCAGGTGAGCAGGCTTATTGTTGCACAGCTCATCGTGACAATAAGTTCTTTAGAGATCGGGTGGTCGGAAGAAGACTAGCAGTGCTAGCATACCGATCGAGGTTCAGAGTGCCCACACACTCAGCCATTCGGGAATTGGAGAATAGTAGAGAAGGCTAGTTGGTTGAAGCCTCCGGTCATTCTCCTCCTGCAAGATTGGCATCCTTGAGGTATGAGTTTTAATTGTTGTTGGTTTATTGTATATGGCATCATGAGATATTTAACGATCTAAAAATTTTTATTATTCCACTGCGCCACTCTGATACGTTTTTACCGATATATTTTCCCACAATTGGTATCAGAGCCATCTCATGACTATGCCATGTACATAAATTAGACAATTACTTAGTCTTTTTATTTATGTGTGGATTTGATATTTAGAGAGTGGCATTCTAGGGTTCTTTTATGTTGTTATCATGGATTATGTATAAAGTATGTGGTTATTTTAATTTTTTAAATTATTATAAGCATGCTTGTTTATACCGGTTATGGTTCCTTAGAATTTAGAAAAATTGTATCTAGGAATTTTTATGTAACCATGGGAGCAATTTATGAACACTGTAATTTTCCCATGGATTTTAATTTTTGTCTCTTAGAATTTTTATGGTTAGAATTTTTGTACACCGGAAACGGTTTAGGAAATTTTATGTAATTATTCTTGGAGGAGATTAAAGATTGAAGACCATAATTTATTTTTTCCCAAAAGTTAAATTTGATTTAAAGGTTGAAATTTTGATTGTGCTAAAAATTTCAATTTAATTGGGATTCAAATTAATTTTTGGAGATCCTAATAGGTAAATTGGAATATGACACAAAAATCAAGACACGACCCATCGGGATAGGTCGACGGGCCTTGGTGGGGCTGCAGCCCCTGCCCTCGGGCAGGATGGGGCTGCGGCAGCCCCTGTGCAGGCCAACACCACCCACGGCCGTAGGCTTGGCTTGCAGCCAAGGGTGGCCGTGGCCTGCCCAAGGCTGGCCGTAGCCTGGGCGTGCAGCCTCTGGCTGCAGGCCCTGCCTGCAGCCTGCCGGCTGCTGCATCCAGCCTGGGCGTGCAGCCTAGCGCTACAGGCTTGGCCTGCAGCCCGGCAAGGTTGCACATAGGGGGCAGCTGTGGGCTGCCAGCCCCTTTGGGGCTGGTGGCTGCCCATGGCGGCTGCCGCCTTCGGAGGCGGCAATACGACGGTCTAAAAATCGAAAAATTTTGGTTTTTAAATAAGAAATTTAATTTTAAATCATGTTTAAAAATATGTAATTGAAAATTTGAAATTTTTGAAATTACATATTATTACACATGATGTTTAAAATTGTTTAAAAATTTGAATTGGAAATTTAAATTTGAAATTCGAATTTGGAATTTGAATTTGAAATTTAAATTTTTGGAGATTTAAATTTTAAATAATTCTTGGGATGAGAAATAAATGCAGAGGCTACATAAAGATAGATACAAGAAGACGGAACAGAATTCAAGACCCAAAGAATGCTTTGGATGGAATTTTGTAATCTTTATTTTCTTTGTTCTAGGATGGAACCATAGCTTGGTTATTCTGTCAATTATTTTTTCTGTGATATGTCATGGATGTATAAATATGTATTGATGGATGTTTTGTATGCATATTTGATAACATGTCATATAGGATAGGTGAGTGCCGCTCATACTATATTGATCATACATAATTTGTCAAAACTTGCATGTTTTTCAAAATATTGAGTGGGAGAGGGTTTCAAACAAAACCCACGGCCTCCATTGTTGATCCATATGTGAAAGCATGGTAACGCCTCGCATCAGTTCTGCCCTGACCACACCCCTCGGTAGGTGTTTACCGCCGCCGGTATGCTAGATTGGATGTCCTATGTGGAAAACGTGTTCGGGTACGATCCTATTCATGACCACCCCTCGGTGGCTTGGTAGGACGTGGATCGGGCTACATAAACAATGGTTATACACTCAAGACTTGTTTAGTTATTAACCTTCCCTAGAAGCTCTGTTAACTAAACTGGTGGCCAAATAAGCGGTTATTAATATATGTCTTAACCTTGGAGGATTTAAGGCAACATATATTAATTGGACGGGGTCCATGTTCCAGCTATTTGTTTTCATGACCACCCTTCTGTGGCTTGGGGTAATAGGTGCTGAGAATTACTGTTACAATGCTACATGTTTTTCAAGTTTCATGTAGGAACATACTTGTATGTTTTATTTGCTAAATTATCTGTATATTTGCTTGGGCTTTGTAATGATGTCTAGTATAATTTTATTTCATTTCAAAATGTCACCGACACCCCCTCATTTCAATACTTACTGAGAATAAACTGAATGGCAACAATTATAAGGATTGGAAAAGAAATCTGTTAATAGTTCTCAGCTGCGAGAGACACAAGTTCGTACTGGACGAACCACGCCCATCAAGGCCAAAACCTAACACACCGATTGAGGAGGTCCCGGTTGCCTATACTCGTTGGAGAGAATCCAATGATATAGCTCGATGCTACATACTTGCTAGCATGACGAGTGCTTTACAAAAGCAGCATGAGACTTATCAAATTGCTGGGGAGATCATGGAAAATCTGGAGGACATGTTCGGAGGCCAAGAAAAATTGGCTCGACAGTCCGCTATCACCAGTATTATGAACTCTAAGCAGAAGGCGGGCACTCTGGTGAAGGACCATATGATCACTCTAATGGGATTCTTCGCTGAGGCTGCCGAAAACGGTGCTGAGTTCGACTACAACACCCAGATCGAGATGGTGTTCAAAACTCTGTCTAAAGATTTTGTGGGGTTTAAGGCCGCATACAATCTGGCGATAAGGGAGTTAGGACTAACCGAGCTCATGAAGCAACTTCAGGCTTATGAGTGGATGATCAGGGATGAGGATGCGGTCCGACCTAAAGGAGAGGCCAATTTGGCGGAATCTTCCAATCCCTCACAGAAGAGGAAGAGGCCAAATAAGAAGCAAGTGGCTTCTAGTTCTTCTAATCCTCCTGTCTCGGACGGGAAGAAGAAGAACAAGAACAAGAAGCCGAAGGACCCTAAAAAGTCCAAATGCTTCCATTGTGGGAAGGTAGGTCAGTTTAAGAAGGCTTGCTGGGAATTCCTAGCCGCCAAGGGCAAGGAAGGTAAGGAACTTCATTACTTAGAAGCATGTTTAGTGGAAGAATCGAAAGACACTTGGGTTATTGATTCGGGCGCCACTAATCATGTTTGTGTTTCTATGCAGGGGTTCGTGGAAACGAGAAGTCTACATGATAGGAACCTCTCGTTGCGAACTGGGGACGGCAACTTTGTGGTGGCTGAGGCAGTGGGAGATGTTTACCTTTATTTTGATCAATTTAAGTTTATTTTATTGAAAGACTGTTTTTATGTTCCTAATTTTAGGAGGAACCTTATATCGGTAGCTTGTTTAATAAAGGATTCTTATTCAGTTTCTTTTAGTAAAAGAGTTGATATTCATAGAAATAAGTCTTTTATCTGTTCTGGATGGATGGATGGAAACCTATATTTGATCAAACCAAATATGTACTCACTGCTTGACACTGAATTAATTGATAACTCTAAAAGGTTGAAAGTTTCTCACTCTAACAAAGCGTATCTTTGGCATTTAACACTTGGTCATATTAATCAGGATAGGATTCAAAGATTGGTAAAAGACGGTCCTTTAGAATCTCTGGAGGAGGTACGTGTTCCCCAATGTGAGTCTTGCCTAGAGGGTAAGATGACTAAGAGGTCTTTTGGAGCTAAGGTACAAGGGCTCAGGAGCTCTTAGAAATTGTGCACACTGACGTATGTGGCCCCATGAACGTCACAGCATGAGGAGGGTTCGAGTATTAGGTCTCTTTTATAGATGATTACTCGAGGTATGGATATGTGTTTCTGATGCACCGCAAGAGCGAAACCTTTGACAAGTTCAAAGAGTATCGTGCAGAAGTGGAAAAGCAATTGGATAAATCCATAAAGACACTTCGATCTGATCGAGGTGGCGAATACCTCTCCGATGAATTTCTAGGACATCTTGTAGAGAACGGGATATTATCCCAATTGACTGCACCTGGTACTCCACAACAGAATAGTGTAGCTGAAAGGAGAAACAGGACCTTATTGGATATGGTACGGTCCATGATGAGTTATTCAACGCTGCCATTATCATTTTGGGGATATGCTTTACAAACGGCATGTTATATTCTGAACCAGGTTTCGAGCAAATCAATTCCCAGAACTCTGTATGAATTGTGGCGTGGCAGGAAGCCTTCCCTTGGACATATGAGAATATAGGGCTGCCCGACGCATGTACTGGATGGGGATGCGAAGAAGTTGGAACCAAGATCAGAATTATGCATGTTTGTAGGGTATCCAAAAGGAACTAAAGGAGGTCTGTTCTGTAACCTGAAGGAACAAAAGGTCATTGTCTCAACCCATACGACATTCTTGGAGGAAAGTCACATGAATGACTTTAAGCCTCGAAGCAAAGTGGTGCTAGAGGAGTTATCGGGTGAAAGAACTGCTCCACAGATTTCAGTCTTGGATGCAAGTCCGAGTTCCAGTGAAAGACCTGCAGACGATCAACAATTTAGGGTGCCTTGTCGTAGTGGGAGGGTTTCGAAAGAAACCTAATTTCTTCATGTATGATGCTGAGGTATACCAGGCCGAGGCTCACAAGCATGAGGATGATCCGGTCACCCATGATGAAGTTATAAATGATGTTGATTCTAAATCTTGGAAACAGGCTATGAACAATGAGATGGAATCTATGAAATCCAACTCTGTTTGGGAACTTGTAGATTTTCCGGATGGGATAAAACCCATTGGATGCAAATGGGTCTACAAAAGAAAGAAGGATATGGAAGGTAGAGTGGAAACTTTCAAAGCTAGACTGGTTGCAAAGGGGTACACGCAAAAGGCTGGAATCGATTACGATGAAATCTTTTCGCCTGTTGCTATGCTGAAGTTTATCCGTATTCTTCTTTCCATTGCTGCGGCTCTCGATTACGAGATCTAGCATATGGATGTCAAGACGGCATTCTTGAATGGCCATCTTGAAGAGTGTATCTATATGATACAGCCCGAAGGATTTGTAGCGAAAGGCCAAGAAAGGAAAGTCTGCAAGTTGCTTAGATCCATTTATGGATTAAAGCAAGCATCCCACTCATGGAACCAGAGGTTTGATCAAGCGATTAAGACATTTGGTTTTGAGTAGAACGTTGATGAACCCTGTGTTTATAAACATATTAAGGATGGAAAAGTGGTTTTTCTGATACTCTATGTCGATGATATACTACTCATTGGGAATGATGTAGGGAACTTATCATCGGTCAAGCTTTCGTTACACCAATAGTTTGACATGAAGGACTTGGGAGAAGCTAATTATGTTCTAGGCATTCGTCTCTTTAGAGATCGAAAGAACAAAATGATAGCGTTATCACAAGCTTCATACATAGATAAAATAATTGACAAATATGCAATGCAAGAGGCAAAGAAAGGCTCACAACCTTCTATTGCCGGTCTAACTCTTTCATTGGATGACTGTCCCAAGACATCGGAAGAAAGAGAGCGTATGAGTAAGGTCCCTTATGCATCTGCTATGGGTAGCCTTATGTACGCTATGCTTTGCACTCGCCCGGATATATGTCTTGTAGTAGGTATGGTGAGTCGATATCAAGCAAATCCTGGAACCAAGCACTGACAAGCTGTAAAGCATATACTCAAGTATCTTAAGTGAACGAGGTATTATATGCTGGTGTATTCTAGAGGGGACCTAACACCCGTAGGATACATGGACTCAGACTTCCAGACTTATAAGGATTTGAGGAAGTCGACATTAGAGGGCATATGGAGACAGGATAAGTAGATGTATGTAAGATCACGTCCGAGGACAACATCGCCGATCCCTCTACTAAGACTTTGGTGGCTAGAAGCTTTGAGAGGCACGTAGAGGCGATGGGGATGCGTAACATGGCACATCTGCTGGCTTAGGGCAAGTGGGAGATTGTTAGGAAATGCCCTAAGTGTTAGATACATTTTGATGTATTTATTTTGAACTGGATAATAAAATTATATATAGAGGTTATTCATTACATTGCTATCTGTCCTCATCTTATTTACATGTTAAAGTAAATGTAAGCAAATATGGCTTCCTGATTGCTTGTGTTAAACTGTTAGAACGTTGCATGCAATGGATTTTTGTATGCGAGAAGACAATGTTCTAAAGTTAGCAGTCTAAACTATGGTCTGTAGTCTATGGGGTTAGACCGAGCATTTAACTCATGTTAAGACTATTATATTGTCTAAAGCCTTGGAGGGGACGGTTTGTCTTGACTGTCTGGAGCTGGACTCCCAAGTAGAGACACGGATATGTTGCTTGGTGGTGATATATTAGACCGGGACTAAAGCGTGATTGATTGACGAAGTCCGCTTTGAGTGGATCAATCTGCTTTTGACGTTCATTATGCAGTAACCCTAATCCTGAGTAAAAGGACAGCTTCATGTATATGACTGTCACGGCCCAAAATTTAGACACGTGACACGGCAGCCAAATCATAATATCGACCCGAGATTTAAGGAAAACATTTATTACAAAAACAACGGGTCAACATTATAATTTAGCTAAGCCTAATTATAAAGTAGCATCATAACCACAAAATAAAATAAAGGGGAAAATAAATGCTTTTTAATGCAGAAGTCAAACACAAAATCGGTTTTCAAAAGAAATTACCAACCATAAAATATTCCCAAGCATAAAATTTAAATAACGTGAAATAAAGTACAAACTTAAAGTCTCATTACATCAAAACGAGAAACATAAAGAAGAAGATGGAGAAAACAGATAGCATCATCTTCGGTAGTAACGGATATCTCAACGATTTTCGGAACTGCTACCTCCCGCACCTGGAAGTAGTCATTTCGAAATCACAAAGAAAAAGGGACGTGAGCGCTGGCTCAGTAGGACAGAAACAAAGGTCGGTTAACAGATAACATTTAAAAATATGGCATAATATTCGTTTCCAAAAATAATCAACAATTTAAAAAAAATACATGACATGATAATCATAAAATAATCAATAGTTTCGTGAAAAAAAAAAACATTTTTAATACAAGTTTTATTCTGCTGAGGACTTAGCGTAGCTGCGATATACGTGCCCCAATATTAAAATAATAAATCATTAAAACAACCATCATGTTATGAGTGAGGACTTGTCGTAGCTATAATATACGTGCCTTGAATTTGAATTATCCTAGATCATCTCGTTACGGTCTAAATAGGCCGAACGGCCCTGCGCAGGTTTAGGGACCTTCCCCCATGGTGTCAACTCTGGGACGCACACATCATTTACAATGATCGTGAACTAGAGCTCAATTATGTTCACCGGATTATTCAAAAGATGGTATTTACCAAGTTATATTATGCCATAAATCAAAACACGTTTTAAAATACACATTTAATTACCAAATAAGTTGCATGCGTTAATTTCATCAAAAACAATATAATAATTTCATAAACTGAAAACAGCATGCCATCGATAAAACAAGGAAATTTAAAACACTTGACTACTCCCAGAAAAGGCTAGAACGTCCTACCTCGATTATCGCACAAGCGTTACGATAACGTGATCCACAAATCCAGCAAGAACGTCAAATAAGTCCTATAATCACAACATATGATTAGTCTAGGTCTAGACATAATCATCCAATCATTTTAGTGTGCCACAAAAGATTTTAAAACATTTGATAAACATTTGGCATTTAAAATTTGTGAAAAACTCTAAGTTAAGATATTACTGGGCATGGGCACACTGACCTAGGCTGAATGTAAAATCCATATTAATTTATTTTTCATCCCAAAAATTCTAAATTTTTAATATGTTAAACTAGACATCCGTAGCTTTAATTCCATATAATTTTTATAATTTTTAGACATCATTTGGTCATTCAACTAGGCCAAAAACCGAGGGGTTGTTTCAGGCATAAAATCTGAGTTTCAGTTCAAAAACTGGCAGTTCTGTCCACCTATATTAGAAAAATATTTTGACTAGGAAAACGGATGAGTTTGGTTCTGAAATTTTGGAGGAATTTAGGGGACATCTTGAATTTAATTTTAGGCTCAAGAATCACTCAAAAATCGTTTTTAAAACTCAAGTTATGGCTGACACAAATTTACTGTTTATATGGTAATTTTCCAGATTTCCGTTTTTCTGTGTCCGAATTTCGATTAGCCTCAAACCAATTCAATTTTCATCCAATGATCACGAAATTTTGTGGAAAACCTTATTTATATGTCATTAACACAACCCAAGAATCAAATTGGCAAAAATCATAAAATTTACACATGTGATAATAGGGTTTTTGAAAGGGAACAAAGAGGCAAAATTTTTAGGGTTTGAGAGAGAGATTCACACCTTGTTTGTGCTGCACTATTTTTGATGCTTGGTCTCCTTTTTGGCTGAATTTGTGTGAGTGTTGGAGTCTTCAAAACAGTAGGGAAAACAGTGGAGAAAACCATATAAAAATTCGGATTTAAAACCAAAAAGGAGAAGGAAGGAAAAAGTTTGATTTCTCACCTTGTTTTTGTCTCAAAAATTGTTGAATCTTTGAGCTACCTTTTGATAGGTTTTGTTTGCTATTTTGGGTGTGTTTTGGGAGAGAAAATTCAGAGAGGAGAGAAGGGAAAGCTGGCCGAATTTTTTGAGCGAGAAAGGAAGGTGAATGAGAGTTAAAAGAGGGTTTTTATATTAGGTTTTCTTTCTTTCCCTTTCTCTTCCTTGTTTGGCCGAAATTTCTAAGGGTAAAAGGCAAAGTTTTTGTGCTGTTTTGAGGCTAGGGTTTTCTCTCTTATTTCCCTTTAGGTGGCCAAAATTATCCCTTAGTTTTTAAGGAAAAATAATTTGAATTTTGATTGAGTTTTGACCTAGCTTTTGATTCAAATAAAAATCTCCTTTATTTCCTATACTTTATGGCCGAAATTTCTTCTTTATATCTAAGGGATGAAATTTGAATTTAAATCCCCCTTGGATTTGTGGAATTTAAATTTTAATTAAAATCCCAAGTGATGGTTGAATATTTTAGGGTTTCTTTTTGAAGTTCAAATTGTTGACTTTTTGAGCGGAATTTGACTAGGAAACCAACCTAGGGTTTCCAAAAGATTTTTAATTAATTTTTGGCACACTAATTTTATTTAAATTATATATTGACCCTTAAATAGAATTTAAGGCGTCACAATGACTTGTGTACTTTGATGTTCCAATGGCTAAAGCGTCTCAGAGGTAGTAAGCTTATAGACCAGTTCGTTGGGTGCATGACTTGTATACGATGAAGGGTTCGTTTACAGATATTGGAATCATAGCTCTAATGAGGAGTTAAGGGTATCCTCTTAAAGGCATTATACTGAATGTGAAAATGGACAAGGCCTTGGGTCGTCTGCTGGGCGGATGACTTCTTATTCACATATGGTGAATAATCATTTTCTTTATTCGGTAGTATAATGGAACTTTAAGATAACCTGATCAGTAGGATTAAATGGACTTTGGCCTAAGGCTGATCATGGATATCATATGAGGGTTCTGCATACATGACAAGGTCATTGGACGATAGCTTGTCACAGGCTTACGTAATACGGTTTATAATTGGGAGTTCAGTTTCAGGTTTATAGTGGTGTGACTCTGAAACTAGTGATAATATGATTGAGTTGTTCGGTAAAAGAATGATGATCATATGGATTTGCGGGAGCCCGATTCTATATGTCCAATCAGTCCCTCTACTAGCTCCACATAATTCCTTAACGTTTGGCAAATTAATTTGTGTACGCTATTGGTTGGTTTATTATGCATGGATGGTGATGACACAGGATTAGGATGGTAGATAATATTCTCTCCGGTTGGATTCTGATTTTGTTTTGGATAATAGAGTACACAATTATTCGAACTCCAAATAAAGTTGCCATGATTTTATTTGAGATTGGATTGGAGTTGTAGAAAATTATCCATGAGAACAAGAATTTGAAACACAATCGTTTTGTGGATTTTGAAATTTGAATTTTGAATTTGAAATTTGAATTTGAAATTTGAATTTGAAATTCGAATTTGAAATTTGAATTTGAAATTTAAATTTGAAATTTGAAATTTGAAATTTGAATTTGAAATTCGAATTTGAGTTGGATTTGGAGAGGATAATCTTGTTAGAATCCTACTTGAATTTTGAATCTAAATCCTAACAAATTATGGACGAAATTTTGAGGATAATCCTCAATGGAATTTCGATTTTTGTGGATAAGGTTCAAAGGAAAAATTCAAGTTTCAATCCTAGTTGAATTTGGATTCTCTCTTTCCCTGAAAAGTGGCCGAAATTATGGAGGAAATCTCCTAGGAAAATTCGATTATTTTGGATAAGGTTGAGATAAGATTCAAGCTTGAAAATCCTAATGGAATTTTGATTCTCCCTTATCCTAAAAGTGGCCGAATTTTATGAGGAGATTTTCTCCTAGGAATTTCAGATTTTTTGGTTGAAAAAGGGGAGATAAAATTCTAGTTAAAATCTTGTTTAGATTTGGATTGGATTTATCCATAATGGCCAAATTTTATTGTTGAGAATCTCCCATAGAAAATTCAGTTTTTTATGGTTATGGATAAGGGAGAATATCTTTTTCTAGTGCAATTTAAATTCAGAGAATCACCTCATGCAGGTCTATAAATAGAGGTCCTGCCACTCCAGTTCTCTCAGACCACAGACTCTCAGGTGAGCAGGCTTATTGTTGCACAGCTCATCGTGACAATAAGTTCTTTAGAGATCTGGGTGGTCGGAAGAAGACTAGTAGTGCTAGCATACCGACACCAACACCCAGTAGGAGAATCACAGGAAATTTAGCTACCTAAGTGGAAATTGGACCAAATTACCATGAATTTCATAGACAGATTACCAAAACATCAAGCGACAACAACACAATTTAGGAAATTGTGGACAAATTGATGAAATCAGCTTGATTTCTAGCTATAAAAGGGAGCTACTCAGTAGAAAGACTAGCAGAAATTTATGAAGCCCAGCTAGGGAGACTACATAGAGTGCATGCCAATCTAACATACGAGGAGAAACCACACGAATCGTAGCTAAAGAAGACAGAATTTAGGAAGAAGCTTATTTCACTTATAAAGGTGTTGTTGCGGAACCACAACATAGAAAAAGCCATATAGGAACGGAAGAGTATATGAAAAGAAACTTCTCGGCCCTATTCTAATTTTCAAGGATGAAAATTTTGTAAGGGGGGTAGGTTGTAAGGACCGCCATCTTCATGGCACCTACTTACCATGCAATAAGACATTACGAAATAAAATTAGAGTATTTTGAGAGCGTTCAGATGCAAATTGAGGAACACGATCAGGTACACGGTTGTGTAAGTGGCCGTGTACTGATCATACTGTATACGTGAGAGAAGCCGTGTAAGTGTACATGGCTGTATAGTGTGACACGGATAGGTACACGGCTGTGTAAGTGGCTATGTACCGCTAGGAAAAATGGATGTGTTCCAAGACATGGTCGTGTCAAGCAAGCTTAACTGATACACGCCCGTGTTCGGACCATACACGCTCGTGTTGCCCTAAACACGCCCGTGTAAGAGGCCATTTTGAAGGCCGTGTAATAAGCAAAGAGCCGTTATATAGACTCTCAAAAATGTATGAAACCTAATTACTATGTCATGAGTAATTAAGTTGAAAAATACAGTATATTTCTAATCGAATAGATTAAACAGGTATGGTACTATTTAAGTGCCATTCAAGCAGTGAAAGGGCCGACCGATAGTGAACCCGGTCCACCCTATTATGTAGATGAGTGTAGGAGACATGCAGTGTCAAGAAACTGGTCTGGACGACCATTTCTTGATACTAGATTGGTGAATAGATCACTAGGACGCTCAGATTACTCGTCTGAGCACAACAACGATGAAAAACCCTAGCAAGGGTACGATATCGAGAAAAGGGTCTAAATGACCTCTTCTCACCTAGAGACTGACAAAATTAGAGTCAGAGCACTCAGACTAATTAGTTAAGTTGAAAACAGTGATTAGTGAATAGTGAAAATGCAGTGTCAAGTCACTGGTCAAGATGGCCTTAATTTAACCTAAAACTGATATATGAACGGTTAGTAGGCTCAATCTGGTCAATTGAGCACAAAATGAGAATTTTAGTTTGAAAGATACGCAGTATCAAGATAAGGGTCAAGACGACCTTTACCCACCCCGAAACTAATATATTTGGGCTTAGAACGCCCGAATTAGTCAAACAGGCACCTGACACATTTTTCGATGCGGGGTCACATAGATCCTGAAAATTGGTCCAGACAACCTCCAATGGATGTAAAGATGATAAAAATGAAATCAACATGTCCAAATTAGTCAAGAGAGACTGTGTCTGAAATTTCAGCCAGGAACACCTCGGTTTACGTGTGAAAGGACAACACAGTATAGACATAACCACAGTATAGGATGTAAACAGTAAATTAGACTGATAATGGGCTCTTAGACAGTATAAAATAATGAGGAATTGACAGTGTCAAAATCGGATTCAGAAAACCTAATTTCGGGTGAAAACTAGAATACAACCGAAAAAGGGTCGATACCGAATGATAGGAATTAGACTGCGAAGAGAAGCCAACACAGATGAATTTTGACCTTAAAATTTCATGCCCCCTAGCTGCAAAAGTAGCTGAAAATGGCTGCTCACATAGCCCTAAAATGTGATTAAAAAATTACAAAAGTTATGACAACTTTTGAATTAAAAATTCATGGGATTTTAAAGCTTGATCAACAAGTTTTGCTTTATCTCTTCTCCTTTCCATGCAGCAACCCATGCTCATTTATGGACTAAAAAGGGCAGAAATTTGTCCCTTGATTAGGCTAAAATAGTGGACAATTAATTAGGATTAAGCTTAAGCAAGTTGATTAGTTTTGCCTATAAAAAGCACACATGACTTAGTGATACTATTTTTTCACTTTGGCACCCCAAAAACACAACACTAATTCTCTCCCTTTCAAGCTACAGCCGACCCCCTCTAAGTCACCAAAAGCCTCCATTTTCAAGCCTTAAATCATACCAAAAACTTACCAAAAATCAAACCTCACAAGCTTGTGTTAGGAGGATTCAAATCCAAGCCTTTTCCAAAGTGGTCAAGGGTAAGTTTTGTAGTCCAATTTTTTTGGTTTTAGTTTTTATTTTGGATTGATATTAAGAGAAATTATTTTGGTGTCTTGCCAGTACAAAACCAGCCTTCAAACCCTTGATTCCACATGACCATTTTGGTTCCTCAAGCCCTAGTTCAAAAACGTGCTTGGTTCAAAGTACAAAGGTAAAAACCGAAACCTTCCCTTTTGGTGATTTAGTGATTTTAGGTTTTTGATCAAAGCCATTTATGTGTATTTGTTTATGCACATGGTTTGTAATAATTTATTTTGAGCCCTTAAGTTTCCATTTTTAAGTTTATGTGGTTGTGGTTGTGGTTGTGATTGTGTTTACAATTTTTACGAATGGCTATTGTATGTGCAATGTTACGAACATTTAGGAACGTGACTGGACATAAATCTGTCCCTAGGAAAGGCCATAGATTTTGGTCATTTTGACCCATTTAGGTTCCAAATTTAGGATTTGGTAAAATATAGTATTTTAAAGAAATTTCAATACGGTCGTTTTTGCATCAAATAGCCCTTGGCCAAAAATGACAAATAAGATAGGTTTTTAGAGTGTTTTTCACTCCGTGTCCAAAACTGGGAACAAAATCCGAACCCAAAAATTTGTCTCAGATTTTATTAAAAATAGACCACTTAGATTCCGAACCAGTTCTCGGGCTCAACATGAAAGTTGTAGATCTTGTCGAGTCCTTGAAAAAAACTCATGCATGTTTTAAAAATTTGGCCGTTTTAGGTCTCAAACAGAGCCGTTTTTACAAAGATGTAAAACTGGGAACTTTTAAAAAAACTGGGCACAAGCCCAACAGTTTAATGGAATTAGGAGCCGTTAGAGTTGGATTTAGGCTCCGAGGTAAACATGAGATTTGTTCATCTTGTCAAGAAAAAAAATTTTCATGTTTGCCAAAATCACAAACAAATTCGTTTCAATCAAGTTTCAAAATGGTTTTCAAAAGTGGTTCAAAACCACCTTTAAAATGCAAGCATCAAAAAATGAAATTTATACACTTCAAAATAAAAATGTGCTTTTAACACTTTAAAATATGAACATGGTTTTTATAAAAACATCCCCCACCTTCCAACGGGGTGATAAGGTGACGGTTTCAAAACAAGGAATTTTTCCCAAGAATTTTTACAAGCCAACCCAAACAATTTTTTCAAAGTAAAATAGTATGAGTAGCCCGGTAGGCTACCACACCAAACAAGCCTTAGTAACCCAGTAGACTACTACCCCAAACAATGCCATAATGGCCCAGTGGGCCATTAAATCAAACAAGGGATAGTAACCCAGTAGGCTACCACACCCCAACAAGCGAAGTAACATGGTCGGTTACTACACTAAGTTTACGCGTAGTAACCCGGTAGGCTATTTAGTTACCAACGTGTTAGGTAACCAGTCAGTTGACTGGTCGGCACCCAATCAAGGACCATGTTTCGAACAACACTACGAGGAATGAGGATTAATCTGTCAAGTAGACAATTAATCAAACACGGTACAAGTTAGACACCAAATCCACATAATAGGCCAATAGGGTACCGACGGGCCTTAGTACCCCATAGAAAAGCAAGATATAGTCACTAACACTAATCGTGACTCAGCGAGAGTATTAATGAGGAATGTTATTGATGACAGGTGGTCACCTGCAATTTGTTAAAGGCACAAGTACACAATTTGCTTGCAATTAGGTAAGTACAACTCCGCCTACGGCTTGAATAAAATGAATTTGAAATGATAGTTTTTACAATATGTTGAGTATACATAGCATGCACACGTTGATGTACAGCATGTATAAGAGCATTTAGTTTCACAATCGTATAGATTAATGAAAGAACAAAGTTAGGTACCATACGTCCCTACTACGTAAGATTAGGGATAGCTTGGAGAAGCATATGGTCAAATCAGATAAACCAGAAAAGAATACGGTTGTTAGTATAATGGGCCAAGGCCTATAAAATCTAACAAGTCAAGGCTCATAATGTATAATAGGCCAAGGCTGTAAAATATGACCATAACGGGCCAAGGCCCACAGAATCTAATGAGCCAAAGCTTATAATGTATAACAAGCTAAGGCTATAAAATATATCCATAACGGGCCTTATGTAGACATAAGAAAGAAAATAGAGTAACGAAGCTTAAATGAGCATAATCGGACCATGCATTGTACACGCTATGCATTAGATATAGTTCGTTATGCTTCCATTTGCAGTAAGACGCATTCAATACACGAGGTGTCTGTTATGCATTCTGTATGTTATGATTCAGTATAGGATGTTCTGCATTCTGGGATGTGTGTTATTCTGATATGTGGAATGTCTTAGTAAGATGTGTTGGTTATGACATGCTTACATGGTTTTAAGTATGTACTATGTTTTGAACATGTTTTGCAGTTAACATGTTGTACTTACTGGGGGTAAAGCTCACGGAGTGTGTTCATGCTGTAGGTAAGCGACCTATGACTTAAACCACAATGGGCGATGATGGTGGCGGGGGTAAATGTGAGGCGAGGTTATGGAGACACTGCAAGTTAATCTTCCGCATAGTTGAGTAAATAGTATTTTGAATAGTAACCATTAAACAGTGTTTTTGAATAGTAATTGTTAAATAGTATTTTTGAATAGTAACCGTTAAACAGTATTTTTGAATAGTACCTGTTAAACAATATTTTTGAATAGTATCATTGAATAGTATTTTTGAATAGTAATCGTTAAACAATATTCTTGTATAGTAACCGTCAAACAGTATTTTTAAATAGTAATCGTTAAATAGTATGTTTGAATAGTACTCGTTAAATGGTCTTTTTGAATTCTGACGGTATACATACGTAAACAGTAAAAATGTAAGGAAAAAAAATCTCCTAAAATTAGAGTATCTAAGTAAATAGATTTTAAGTAAGTATTAATGAATTGTAAGAAAGTACAAGTACAAAATTTAAAGAAGCAAGTTTTTAAGTGACAGTCTGGCCCACTGAGGGCACGAGGCGTCACACAGCACCCGTCTCCAAGGCCCCCTGCAGAATGGCCTCGGTAGAGTTGAAAGAACTTCAAACTCAGTTGAAGGATCTAATGGACAAAGGCTTTATCTGACAAAGCTGTTCACCATGGGGAGCACCTATCTTATTTGTGAAGAAGAAGGAAGAAACATTGTAGATATGCATAGACTACTGGGAGCTGAATAAGATCACAATAAAGAACAAGTATTCATTGCCATGGATCGACGATCTGTTTGACCAGCTCTGAGGTGCTACAGTGTTATCAAAGATTGAACTACGTTTAGAGTATCACCAGTTGTGAATAAGAGATGCAGGCATACCCAAGACAGCCTTCTAAACATGATATGGACATTACGAGTTCCTCATTATGTCGTTTGGACTGATGAATACCCCCGCAGCCATCATGAACTTAATGAACTATGTCTTTAAGGACTTTCTAGACAAGTTTATCATTGTGTTTATCGATGACATACTTGTATATTCTAAGACAAAGGAAGAGTACGAGGAGCATTTGAGAGCCATCCTACTCAAGCTAAAAGAGCATCAGCTGTATGCCAAATTTTCCAAGTGTGAATTTTGGTTGGAAAAGGTCCACTTTCTTAGTCATATGGTCTCCAAAAAAGGAGTATCAGTAGAGTTGGTGAAGGTTGAAGTAGTTAGTGATTAGCTAACTTCGAAGAACACAACAAAAATCTGCAGCTTCCTAGGACTAGCAGGCTATTATCAACAGTTCGTTGAAGGTTTCTCGAAGTTAGCTGCATCACTCATAGCGCTAAATAAGAAGGAAAAGAAGTACGAGTGGACTAACAAGTGTGAAAAGAGCTTCCAGGACCTAAAATGGAGACTCATGAGTGCCTCGATTTTGACTATTCTGAAAGTTAGTCAAGGAAATTTTGTGATTTACAGCGACACCTCCAAGATCAGACTAGGTGCCGTGTTGATGCAAAATGGTAAAGTGGTCATGTATGCTTCACAACAACTTAAAAACCACGAAAGAAACTACCCCACGCACGACCTAGAGCTAGCCGCGATCGTCTTTGAGCTCAAAATATGGAGACACTACTTATATGGAGTCAAATGTGAGATCTATACGGACCACCAGAGTCTCAAATATATTTTCACGTAGAAGGAGCCTAACATAAGGCAAAAAGGATGGCTAGAACTGGTTAAGGATTATGACTATGAAATCCTATACCACCCAGGAAATGTGACGCTCCATACCTTCAGTGGCCCAGACCGTCACTTAAAACTACTACTGATACCTAACTTGCTTGAAAAACTATTCTTATTTACTTAAAGAATAGTTATTTAACTTATCTAGCTTGAAAACTGATACTTAAATTTACTTAATTCGATACCCTAATTTTAGGGGATTTTTTTCCCTTACGTTGTATGTATTCACTATTCATGTACGTATACTTTAACTTTTACTATTCCAAAAAATATTACTTAATAGTTACTATTTAAAAATACTATTTAATGATTACTATTCATAAGTACTGTGTAACGATTACTATTCAAAAATACCGTATAACGGTTACTATTTAAAAATACTATTTAACAGTTACTATTCAAAATATACTATTCATAAATACTGTATAATGGTTACTATTCAAAAATGCTGTTCAACTATTACTCAAATTGTGCGGAAGATTACTCACGGTGTATCCATAACCTTGTCTCACATCTTCCTCCGTCGCCGTAATCGCCCATTGCTGTTTATGCCATAGGATGCTTATCTACAGCGTAAACACACACTGTGAGCTTTATGCCCAGTAAGTACAACATGTCATCCACAAAACATGTTTAAATTGTAAGCCATACTTAAGGCATATACAACTGGCAATCTTGTCATACATTCACACAAAACATGGAAACATATCATGAGGCATCTCAGAATGCAAATAATGTGGGCATGTCCTATCATGCAACTAGGAAGCTTGCTCCATCTGTATCTAAGACATAACGTGCATGCTACATGAACCGTTATACTCAGTTATGCTTCCTTATTCCTTATCGTTACGTGCCAAAAAGGGCATAGTGAACCTTACGCTTGAGGACTAAGCGCTCGTTTTATTTATGAACGTAATGTGGACCTTGCGCCCGGTAACAGTTATGGACCTTGCGCCCGACATATTTATTGTGGACCTTGTGCCCGTTATTTTTATTGTGGACCTTGCACCCGTTATACCGACTCCTTGATTTACTTACCCAATTCTTTATCTGATCTTGCCAAATACTTTGCTAAGTTATCCCTCATCTTACGTGATAGGGATGTATGATATCTAACTTGGATTTTCATCAATCTACGCGATTGCGAAACTATGTGCTCTTATACATGCTGTGCATCAACGTGTGCATGCTATGTATACTTAACATACTATGAAAACCATCATTTCAACTCATTTTATTCATGCTATAGGCAGAGTTGTACTTACCTAAATTGGAAGCAATTGCGTACTCGCGTCTTTATCAAATTATACGTTACCACTTATCATCAATAACATATCTTGTAAGCATCTTCGCTGAGTAACTAATACTGTTAGTGACTATCACTTGTGTTTCTATGTGGTACCGATGCCCATCGATACCCTATTGGCCTACTTTGGGGATTTGGTGTCTAATGTCAATCGTGTTTGATTAATTGTCTACTTGACAGATTAATTACAGTTCCTTACCATTTCATACAAAACATGGTCCTTGAGTGGTTGCCGACCAGTCAACCAACCGGTTACCTCACGCATTGATGACTAAGTAATCTACCGGGTTACTAGTGCTTGTTTGGTGTGGTAGCCTACCGGGCTACCATTACTATTCATGTTCTTATTGAAAATTGGTTTGGTTGCCTTGTAAAATCCTTGGAAAATTATTTGTTTGGAACCTGTCCCCTTATCACCCATTAGAAGGTGAGGGACGTTTTTATGAAAACCATGTTCACATTTTAAACGTGTTAAAACACATTTTTTGTGTTATATTTTAAAGGTGGTTTTTGAACCATTTTCGAAAACTATTTTGAAACTTGATCGAAACAATTTTGTTTGTAAATTTGGCAAACATGAAATTTTTCCTCGATGAGATGAACAATTCTCATGTTCATCTCGAATCTCAAATCTAACTTGAACGGGTCCTAATCTTATGAAACCCGTGGCCTTTGTTATGTCCAATTTTATAAAATCCCAGTTTTACGTCGTTTTGAAAATGGCTCTGTTTAAGGCTTGAAACGGCTAAATTTTTAAAACACGCATAGGTTGTCATAAAGTTTCAATGTATTCTACAACTTTTGTGTTGAGCTCGAAACCTGGTTCAGATTTTAAGTGGTCCATTTTAACAAAATCCAAGACTAATTTCTGGGTTTGGATTTTTGGTCCTAGTTTTGGGCATCGAGTGAAAACCACCCTAAAAACCTACCGTATCGTTGGTTTTAGCCAAAGGCTTTTTGATGGAAAAATGAGACTATCAAAATTTTCTTAAAACTCCATGTTTTACCAAATCCCAAATTTAGATCTTAAGGAGGTTGACTAAAATCCATGGCCTTTTCTTGAGGACAGATTGTGTCCAGCAACTTTCCTAAACATCCATGCTCACACATACTCATAACCATTCCTAAAAATTGTAAACACAACCACAACTTATAAATGGAAACTTAAGGGCTCAAAATAAACTTATTACAACCTATGTGCATAAACAAATACACATAAATTTCTTGATCAAAATCTTAAAACCATTAAATCACCAAAGGTTGGGTTTTCAGTTATTACCTTTGTGCTTTGAACCAAGCACGATTTTGAATCAAGGCTTGATAACAGAAATGGCCGTGTGTTTCTTGGAAGAAAAAGGGTCGGTTTGTGCTAGCAAGATACCACAAAAATTTCTCTCAATATCAACTTAAAACAATAACCAAAAACCACAAAGTTTGGATCTTAGAAACTTACCCTTGATGCACTTGAAATGGCTCAAAATGAATCCTCCTAACACAAACTTGTGGGGGCTGATTTTTTGGTAACTTTTGGCTGCATTTTTGGCGTGAAAAATGGAGGGTTTTGGGGCTCAAGGGTAGTCGACAGCAGCTAAAGAGAAAGGGAGAATGAGTTGAAATTTTTGGAGGTGTGTAACCATTTTTAAGTTTGTGGTTGTGTGGTTGTGTTTACGTTTCTATGAATGGATGAATGTACATGTTGTAGGAAAATAAATCGGTAAAAACGTATCAGAGTGGTGCAGTGGAACAATAAAAATTTTTAGATCGTTAAATATCTCATGATGCCATATACAATAAACCAACAACAATTAAAAACTCATACCTCAAGGACGCCAATCTTGCAGGAGGAGAATGACCGGAGGCTTCAACCAACTAGCCTTCTCTACTATTCTCCAATTCCCGAATGGCTGAGTGTGTGGGCACTCTGAACCTCGATCGGTATGCTAGCACTGCTAGTCTTCTTCCGACCACCCAGATCTCTAAAGAACTTTATTGTCACGATGAGCTGTGCAACAATAAGCCTGCTCACCTGAGAGTCTGTGGTCTAAGAGAACTGGAGTGGCAGGACCTCTATTTATAGACCTGCATAAGGTGATTCTCTGAATTCGAATTGGACTAGGAAAAGATTTTCTCCCTTATCCATAACCAAAAAATCTGAATTTTTCCATGGGAAAATCCAACAATAAAATTCAGTTTTCTTAGGATAAATCCAATCCAAATCTAAACAAGATTTTAACTAGAATTTTATCCCCCTTTTTCAACCCAAAAAATCCGAAAATTACAAGGAGAAAATCTCCTAAAAATTTCGGCCATTATGGATAAGGGAGAATCAAAAATTCCACTAGGATTTTCAAGCTTGAATCTTATCTCAACCTTATCCAAAATAACTGAATTTTCCTAGGAGATTTTCTCCCTATTTTCGGCCACTTTTCAGGGAAAGAGAGAATCCAAATTTAACTGGGATTGAAACTTGAATTTTTCCCTTGAATCTTATCCACAAAAAACTGAAATTTCCTTGAGGATTATCCTCAAAATTTCGTGCAACATTTGTTAGGATATGGATTCAAAATTCAAGTAGGATTCTAACAAGATTATCCTCTCCAAATCTAACTCAAATTCGAATTTCAAACCTTGTGGATTTTCCACAACAAATTCGAATCCTACTTGGACTGTGATTCAAAATTTGAATTTCAAATTTAAATTTCAAATTTCAAATTTCAAATTTCAAATTTCAAATTTAAATTTCAAATTCAAATTTCAAATTCGAATTTCAAATTCAAATTTCAAATTCAAATTTCAAATTCAAAATTCAAAATTCAAAATTCAAATTTCAAATATCAAAATTCCACAAAACGGTTGTGTTTCATATTTTTGTTCTCATGGATAATTTTCTATGACTCCAATCCAATCTCAAATAAAATCATGGCAACTTTATTTGGAGTTCGAATAATTGTGTACTCTATTATCCAAAACAAAATCTGAATCCAACCAGAGAGAATCTTGTCTACCATCCTAATCCTGTGTCATCACCATCCATGCATAATAAACCAGCCAATAGCATACACAATTCAATTTGCCAAACGTTAAGGAATTATGTGGAGCTAGTAGAGGGACTGATTGGACATATATAATCGGGCTCCCACAAATCCATATGATCATCATTCTTTTACCGAACAACTCAATCATATGATCACTAGTTTCAGAGTCACACCACTATAAACCTGAAACTGAACTCCTAATTATATACCGTATTATGTAAGCCTGTGACAAGCTATCATCCAATGACCTTGTCATATATGCAAAACCCTCATATGATATCCATGATCAGCCTTAGGTCAAAGTCCATTTAATCCTACTGATCAGGCTATCTTAAAGTTCCATTATACTACCGAATTAAGAAAATGATTATTCACCATATATGAATAAGAAGTCATCCACCCAGCAGACGACCCAAGGCCTTGTCCATTTTTACATTCAGTATAATGCCTTTAAGAGGATACCTTTAATTCCTTAGAGATATGATTCCGATATCTGCAAACAAACCCTTCATCGTATACAAGTCATGCACCCAACGAACCGGTCTATAAGCTTACTACCTCTGAGACGCTTTAGCCATTGGAACATCAAAGTACACAAGTCATATACATGAAGTAGTTCATTTACTCAGGATTAAGGTTATTGCACAATGAACATCAAAAGCAGATTGATCCACTCATAGCGGACTACGTAGATCAATCATGCTTTAGTCCCGGTCTAATATGTCACCACCAAGTAACATATCTATGTCTCTACTTGGGAGTCCAGCTCCAGACAGTCAAGACAAACCGTCCCCTCCAAGGCTTTAGACAACATAATAGTCTTAACATGAGTTAGATGCTCGGTCTAACCCCATAGACTACAGACCATAGTTTAGACCGCTAACTTTAGAACATTGTCTTCTCGCATACAAAAGTCCATTGCATGCAACATTCTAACAGTTTTAACACAAGCAGTCAGTGAGCCATATTTGCTTACATTTACTTTAACATGTAAATAAGACGAGGACAAATAGCAATTTAATGAATAACCTCTATATATATAATTTTATTATCTAGTTCAAAATGAATACAACAAAATGTCTCTAATACTTGGGGCATTTCCTAACACATGTGAGCTTGAATGTTTTGTTTTAAGGATGGCTAGACACAATATGTCCCCAGAAAAAACCATGGATTTTGGCCATTTTGACCCCTTAGAGTCCAAAGTTGGGATTTGGTGAAACATAAAGTTTTAAAAAAATTTCATTATGGTTGCTTTTATGTCAAATAGGTTTTGGCCAAAAATGACATTAAGATAGGTTTTTCGAGTAGTTTTCATTCGCTGTCCAAAACTAGGACTAAAAATCCAAACTCAGAATTAGTCTCGGGTTTTATTAAAAATGGACCCTTTAGAGTCCGAACCGGATCTCGGGCTCAACATGAAAGTTGTAGAACATGTCGAAACCTTTAAGATGAATGCATATTTTAAAAATTTGGCCGTTTCAGGCCTCAAATACAGCCATTTTCAAAATAGCGTAAAACTGAGATTTTTACAAAAACTGGGCACAAGTAGCCACATGTTTAGTAAGATTAGGACCCGTTTGAGTTAGATTAAACTCCGAGGTGAACACAAGAATTCTTCATCTCATCGAGGACGAAAACTTTCGTGTTCACCAAATTTACAAACTAAGTCATTTCGATCAAGTTTCAAAATAGTTTTCGAAAGTGGTTCAAAAACCACCTTTAAAATGCAATATCAAAAATGTATTTTTGCATGCTTTAAAATAAAAACATGGTTTTAGTAAAACATCCCCACCTTCCAATGGGGTGATAAGGGACGGTTTCATAAAAACATGGTTTTAATAAAACATCCCCACCTTCCAATGGGGTGATAAGGGATGGTTTCAAAGTACATAATTTTCCCAAGAATTTTATAAAAACAATTTTCAAAATGAATATAAACGGTGTGGGTAGCCCAGTAGGCTACTACACCAAACAAGCAATAGTAGCCCGGTATGCTACCACACCAAGTAAGCAAGAGTAAACCAGTAGACTACCTAGTTATCACGAGGTAACTGGTCAGTTGACTGGTCGGCAACTAGTTAAGGACCGTATTTTGAACGAAATGGTAAGGAACGAGGATTAATCTGCGAAGTAGACAATTAATCAAACATGATAGAAGTTAGGCACCAAATCTCCAAAGTAGACCAATAGGGTACCGATGGGCCTCGGTACCATATAGAAACACAAGTTACAGTCACTAACGCTAATGGTGACCTAAGAACAACATTAATTAATTTATTGAGTAATAAATTAATTAACCACGTATAGAGAAGCAAACACTCAAGAGTGAGAGAGAGAGTTAGTACCAACGGTAATCAGAACCATATATTAGTCACTAATGGTACTAGTGACTCAACGACCAATATTAATAAGATGCGTTATTGATGACAGATAGTAACCTGTAAGTTGACTAAGGCGAGGGTACAAGTTTGCATGCATACTAGGTAAGTACAACTCTGCCTACGGCATGAATAAAATGAATTTAAAATGATATTTTTACAGTATGTTAAGTATGTATGCCATGCACACGTTGTTGCATAGCATGTATAAGAGCATATAGTTTTACAATCAAGTAGATTGTTGAAAGCACAAGTTAGAGGCCATACATCCCTATCGCGTAAGATTAGGGGATAGCCTAGTAGAGTATGTGGTATGATCAAATAAAGAATTGGAAAAGATGAGAATAAGGGTGTCAGTATAACTGGCCAAGGCCCACAAAATCTAACGAGCTGAGGCTCGTAATGTATAACACGCCAAGGCCATAAAATATATCCATAACGGGCCAAGGCCCAAGATCAGGGGCATTCCTGATGATCCACGTGTGCTTGGTACTGACACACAGGCCGTAAGTAAACATAAGAAAGAAAGAGAATAATGAAACATAAAATAAGCATAATCGGACCATGCATTGTTCACGATATAGTTCACTATGCTTCCAGTTACAGTATACGTGCATTCAGTTCATGATGATATCTATTATGCATATGATGTCTCAGTATTGCATCCAATGTTATATGATGTTTTGGTAATGTAAAATATTTTAGTGTTGTATGATAGTACTTGACATGCTTATCTAGTTTTAAGTATGTATTTTTTATCAACATGTTTTACGGATGACATGTTGTACTTACTGAGCGTAAAGCTCATAGAGTGTGTTCATGTTGTAGGTAAGCATCCTATGGCTTAAGAAATCAATGGGTGATGACGGCAGTAGAGGCAGATGTGAGGCGAGGTTATGGAGATACTGCAAGTTAATATTCCCCACAGCTTGAGAAAACAGTATTTTTGCATAGTAACCGTTAATCGGTATTTTTAAATAGTAACGGTTAAACAGTATTTTTGAATAGTAATAGTAAACAATAATTTTGAATAGTAACAGTTAAACAGTATTTTTAAATAGTAATAGTAAATAGTATTTTTGAATAGTAATAGTAAACAATATTTTTGAATAGTAACAGTTGAACAGTATTTTTGAATAGTAATAGTTAAGCAGTATTATAAGTGTGTATGGGTAATTGAACTCTCAAATGTTTAGACGATGTATATTTAAAGTAATGTATATGAATAGTAAAAACATACACCTTCAAAAAAAATCCCTAGAATTAGGGTATCCAGGTAAATAGAATTTAAGTAACTATCAATGGTTTGCAAGAAAGTATATGTATCAGTTCAAGTAGTAGTTTTTAAGTGATGGTCAGGGCCACTAGGCATGGGACGTCACAGGTGTAGGATCTTCATGGATCATCAGAGCTTAAAGTATTTCTTCATCCAAAAGGAGCTCAATATGAGACAAAGGAGATGGCTAGAACTGGTAAAGGACTATGACTATGAAATTTTGTATCACCCCAGTAAAGCGAATAGAGTAGCAGACGTGTTGAGTCGCAAGTCGATAATGTCGGAATGAGTAGCCATCGAGAAGCTACCCAAGTTGCTACAGTGCGAAATTTCCTCATTAGAAGTAGAGCTAATTTTAGGAAAGTTAGCGACAATGCAATTGAAACCAACAATCATAGAAGAAATTAAGGAAGCTCAGGAGCTAGATGGTATTCTTAGAAAACTTAGAGAAGAAGCTTCTAAGAAGGAAGGGTTAGAATTCCACCTCTCTGATAATGGAACATTACTCTTTCAAGGACGAATTTGTGTACTAGACAAGGAGGGTTTAAAGAAAATAATTTTGACAGAAGCCCATAATACTCCTTATTCAGTACATCCGGGTAGTACAAAAACGTACTAAGTCCTGAAGTAGCACCTTTGGTAGAGAAAGATGAAGAATGACACTGTTAAAAACATCAGTAGTTGTTTAACATGTCAGAAGATAAAAGCTGAGCATCAATGGCTAGCAGGCGAGTTACAGCTGTTGGAGATCCCAGAATGGAAATAAAAGTATGTGACTATGGATTTCATGGTAGGATTGCCTAAGACCAGTAAAGGATTGGATGTGATATGGGTAGTGGCGGATCGATTGACCAAGTTTACTTACTTTATAACCATAAAGATGATGTACACGTTGGAGAAATTGGTAGATATATATATTGCCAACATTGTGAGATTACATGGGGTATTGAAAATGATAGTGTCAGATCGTGATAGTCGGTTCACATCTAATTTCTAGAGAAGTGTACAAGAAGCGATGGGCTCAGAATTAAGATTTAGCACTACATTTTGCCCTCAGCCTGATGGACAGTCTGAGCGTACAATCCAAATATTAGAGGATATGCTTCGAGCATGCATAATAGATTTCAAGGGGGCATGGAATAAAAAGTTACCATTGATTGAATTCTCCTACAATAATAGTTATCAAGCTTCCATTGGAATGGCTTTTTACGAAGCATTATATGGACAGAAATGCAGTTCTCCTATCCATTGGTATGATCTAAGGGAGAAAGAACTGCATAATATTGAGTTCATTCAGGAGATGATAGATGTAGTCAAAAAGATCCAATAAAGGATGAAAACTGCACAGAGTCGTCAGAAAAGTTATACAGACAAAAGATGAAGGTTCCTAGAATTCAATGAAGGGGACTTTATGTTCCTAAAGATAGCACCAATGAAAGGTATTATGCGATTTGGAAAGAAAGGGAAGCTGAGTCCAAGATATATAGGGCCTTTTCCGATTATTAGTCGAATTAGAAAGGTAGCTTATAAGATAGTACGGACACCAGAATTATCTTCTGTATATAATGTCTTTCACGTATTAATACTGAGAAAGTACATATCAAACCCTTTACATGTCCTAGACTATGAGCCAATTCAAGTTCGAGAAGACTTGTCTTATGAGGAGTAACCGGTACAAATACTTGTTCGAGAGGAGAAAATGTTGAGAAACAGAAGTATTCCACTGGTCAACGTCCTATGGAGAAATCATAATGTAAAAGAGGCTACATGGGAAAGAGAAGAAGAAATGAGAAACAAGTACCCCTACTTATTTTGATTTTCGAGGACGAAAATTCCTAAGGAGGGGTGATTGTGATGGACCAGAGAATCTTAATAGTGTTACTTAGGTTAAACTAGGGTTTTTCTAAGGATTTCTGTGAATAAGAATGTGTGAGAACACTATATTTGTAAATAGACAAATAATAGTGTTAATAGAAATAAATAAATGTTGTGGAGGATTTAATCTCCAAAATGTTAGGAAATGCCCTAAGCATTAGAGACATTTTGATGTATTTATTTTGAATTGTATAATAAAATTATATATAGAGGTTATTCATTACATTGCTATCTGTCCTCATTTTATTTACATGTTAAAGTAAATGTAAGCAAATATGGATCACTAACTGCTTGTGTTAAAACTGTTAGAACGTTGCATACAATGGACTTTTGTATGCGAGAAGACAATGTTCTAAAGTTAGCGGTCTAAACTATGGTCTGTAGTCTATGGGGTTAGACCGAGCATCTAACTCATGTTAAGACTATTATGTTGTCTAAAGCCTTGGACAGGACGGTTTGTCTTGACTGTCTGGAGCTGGACTCCCAAATAGAGACATAGATATGTTGCTTGGTGGTGACATATTAGACAAGGACTAAAGCGTGATTGATCTACATAGTCTGCTATGAGTGGATCAATCTGCTTTTGATGTTCATTGTGCAATAACCTTAATCCTGAGTAAATGAACTGCTTCATGTATATGACTTGTGTACTTTGATGTTCCAATGGCTAAATCGTCTCAGAGATAGTAAGCTTATAGACCGGTTCGTTGGGTGCATGACTTATATACGATGAAGGGTTTTTTTGCAGATATTGGAATCGTAGCTCTAAGGAGTTAAACGTATCCTCTTAAAGGCATTATACTGAATGTGAAAATGGACAAGACCTTGGGTCGTCTGCTGGGCGGATGACTTCTTATTCACATATGGTGAATAATCATTTTCTTAATTCGGTAGTATAATGGAACTTTAAGATAGCCTGATCAGTAGGATTAAACGGACTTTGACCTAAGGCTGATAATGGATATCATATGACGGTTTTACATATATGACAAGGTCATTGGAGAGTAGCTCGTCACAGGCTTATGTAATACAGTATATAATTGGGAGTTCAGTTTCAGGTTTATAGTGGTGTGACTCTGAAACTAGTGATCATATGATTGAGTTGTTCGGTAAAAGAATGATGATCATATGGATTTGCGGGAGCCCGATTATATATGTCCAATCAGTCCCTCTACCAGCTCCACATAATTCCTTAACGTTTGGCAAATTGATTTGTGTATGCTATTGGCTGGTTTATTATGCATGGATGGTGATGACACAGGATTAGGATGGTAGACAAGATTCTCTCCGGTTGGATTTAGATTTTGTTTTGGATAATAGAGTACATAATTATTCGAACTCCAAATAAAATTGCCTTGATTTTATTTGAGATTGGATTGGAGTTATAGAAAATTATCCATGAGAACAAGAATTTGAAACACAACTGTTTTTTGTGGATTTTGAAATTTCAATTTTGAAATTTGAAATTTGAATTTTGAATTTGAAATTCGATTTTGAAATTTGAATTTGAAATTCGAATTTGAAATTTGAATTTGAAATTTAAATTTGAAATTTGAAATTTGAAATTTGAATTTGAAATTCGAATTTGAAATTTGAAATTCAAATTTTGAATCACAGTCTAAGTGGGATTCGAAGTTGTTGTGGAAAATCCACAAGGTTTGAAATTCGAATTTGAGTTGGATTTGGAGAGGATAATCTTGTTAGAATCCTACTTGAATTTTGAATCCAAATCCTAACAAATAGTGGACGAAATTTGGAGGATTATCCTCAATGGAATTTCAGTTTTTGTGGATAAGGTTCAAGGGAAAAAATCAAGTTTCAATCCCAGTTGAATTTAGATTCTCTCTTTCCTGAAAAGTGGCCGAAATTTTGGAGCATATCTCTTAGGAAAATTCGGTTATTTTGGATAAGGATGAGATAAGATTCAAGCTTGAAAATCCTAATGGAATTTTGATTCTCCCTTATCCTAAATGTGGCCGAATTTTTTGAGGAGATTTTCTCCTAGGAAATTTCGGATTTTTTTGGTTAAAAAAGGGAGATAAAGCTCTAGTTAAAATCTTGTTTAGATTTGGATTGGATTTATCCTAAATGGCCGAATTTTATTGTTGGGATTTTCCCATGGAAAATTCAGATTTTATGGATATGGATAAGGGAGAATATCTTTTCCTAATCCAATTCGAATTCAGAGAATCACCTCATGCAGGTCTATAAATAGAGGTCCTGCCACTCCAGTTCTCTTAGACCACAGACTCTCAGGTGAGCAGGCTTATTGTTACACAGCTCATCGTGACAATAAGTTCTTTGGAGATCTGGGTGGTGGGAAGAAGACTAGCAGTGCTGGCATACTGATCGAGGTTCAGAGTGCCCACACACTCAGCCTTTCGGGAATTGGAGAATAGTAGAGAAGGCTAGTTGGTTGAAGCCTCCGGTCATTCTCCCCCTACAGATTGGCGTCCTTGAGGTAAGAGTTTTAATTGTTGTTGGTTTATTGTATATGGCATCATGAGATATTTAACGATCTAAAAATTTTTATTGTTCCGCTGCGCCACTCTGATACGTTTTTACCGATTTATTTTTCCAACAATTAGTATCAGAGCCATCTCATGACTATGCCATGTACATAAATTAGACAATTACTTAGTCTTTTTATTTATGTACAGATTTGATATTTAGAGAGTGGCATTCTAGGGTTCCTTTATGTTGTTATCTTGGATTATGTATAAAGTATGTGCTTGATATGTTGTTTATTATAAGTATTTTAATTTTATGTAATTATTCTTGGAGGAGATTGAAGATTGAAGACCGTAATTTATTTTTCCCAAAAGTTAAATTTGATTTAAAGATTGAAATTTTGATTGTGTGGAAAATTTCATTTTAATTGGGATTCAAATTAATTTTTGGAGATCCTAATAGGTAAATTGAAATATGGCATGAAAATCGAGACACGACCCCTCGGGATAGGCCGACGGGCCTTGGTGGGGCTGCAGCCCCTGCCCTTGGACAGGATAGGGTTACAGCAGCCCCTGTGTAGGCCATAACCACCCACGGCCGCAAGCTTGGCTTGCAGCCGGGGGTGGCCGTGGCCTAACCAAGGCTGGCCGCAGCCTGGGCGTGCAGCCTGTGGCTGCAGGTGCTGCCTGCAGCCTACCGGCTGCTGCGCCCAGCCTGGGCGTGCAGCCTGGGGCTGCAGGCTTGGCCTGCAGCCCGGCAAGGCTGCACATAAGGGGCGGCCGTGGGCTGCTAGCCCTCTGGGGCTGGTGGCTGCCCACGGCGACTGCCGCCTTCGGGGGTGGCAGAGCGACGGTCTAAAAATCGAAAAATTTTGATTTTTAAATTTGAGATTTAATTTTAAATCATGTTTAAAAATATGTAATTAAAAATTTGAAAATTTTGAAATTACATATTATTACACATGAAACAAAATTTGAATTTGAAATTTAAATTTTAAATTCGAATTTGGAATTTGAATTTGAAATTTAAATTTTTGGAGATTTAAATTTTAAATGATTCTTGGGATGAGAAATAAATAGAGAGGCTACATAAAGATGGATACAAGAAGACAGAACAAAATTCAAGACCCAAAGAATGCTTTGGATGAAATTTTGTAATCTTTATTTTCTTTGTTCTAGGATTGAACTATGGCTTGGTTATTCTGTCAATTATTTTTTCTGTGATATGTAATGGATGTATAAATATGTATTGATGGATGTCTTATATGCATATTTGATAACATGTCATATAGGATAGGTGAGTGCCGCTCATACTATATTGATCATACATAATTTGTCAAAACTTGCATGTTTTGCAAAATATTGAGTGGGAGAGGGTTTCAAACAAAACACACGGCCTCCATTGTTGATCCATATGTGAAAGCATGGTAACGCCTCACGTCAGTTCTGCCCTGACACACCCCTCCGTAGGTGTTTACCGCCGCAGGTATACTAGATTGGATCTCCTATGTGGAAAATGTGTTCGGGTATGATCCTATTCATGACCACCCCTCGGTGGCTTGGTAGGACGTGGATCGGGCTACATAAACAATGTTTATACACTCATGGATCGGGCTACGTAAACAATGGTTATACACTCAAGACTCGTTTAGTTATTAACCTTCCCTATAAGCTCTATTAACTAAATTGGTGGCCAAATAAGCGGTTATTAATATATGTCTTAACCTTGAAGGATTTAAGGCAACATATATTAATTGGACGGGGTCCATGTTCCGGCTATTCATTTTCATGACCACCCCTCGGTGGCTTGGGGCAATAGGTGCTGAGAATTACCGTTGCAATGCTACATGTTTTTTCAAGTTTCATGTAGGAACATACTTGTATGTTTTATTTGCTAAATTATCTGTATATTTGCTTGGGCTTTGTAATGATGTCTAGTATAATTTTATTTCAGTTCAAAATGTCACCGACACCCCTCATTTCAATACTTACTGAAAATAAGCTGAATAGCGATAATTATAAAGATTGGAAAAGAAATCTATTAATAATTCTCAGCTGCGAGAGACACAAGTTCGTACTGGATGAACCATGCCTACCTAGGTCCAAACCTGACACACCACTTGAGGAGGTCCCAGTTGCCTATAATCGTTGGAGAGAATCCAATGAGATAGCTCGATGCTACATCCTTGCTAGCATGACGAGTGCTTTACAAAAGCAGCATGAGACTTATCAAGTTGCTAGGGAGATCATGGACAATCTGGAGGACATGTTCGGAGGCCAAGAAAAATTGGCTCGACAGTCCGCTATCACCAACATTATGAACTCTAAGCAAAAGGCGGGTACTCCGATGAAGGACCATATGATCACTCTAATGGGATTCTTCGCTGAGGCTGCCGAGAATGGTGCTAAGTTGGACTACAACACCCAGATCAAGATGGTGTTCAAGACTCTGTCTAAAGATTTTGTGGGGTTTAACGCCGCATACAATCTGGCAACAAAGGAGTTAGGACTAATCGAGCTCATGAAGCAACTACAGGCTTATGAGCGGATGATCAGGGATGAGGATGTGGTCCGACCTAAAGGAGAGGCTAATTTGACGGAATCTTCCAATCCCTCACGGAAGAGGAAGAGGCCAAATAAGAAGCAAGTGGCTTCTAGTTCTTCTAATCCTCCTGTCTCGGACGGGAAGAAGAAGAAGAAAAACAAGAAGCCAAAGGACCCTAAAAAGTCCAAATGCTTCCATTGTGAGAAGGTAGGTCACTTTAAGAAGGCTTGCTGGGAATTCCTAGCCGTCAAGGGCAAGGAAGGTAAGGAACTTTATTACTTGGAAGCGTGTTTGGTGGAAGAATCGAAAGACACTTGGGTCATTGATTCGAGCGCCACTAATCATGTTTGTGTTTCTATGCAGGGGTTCGTGGAAACGAGAAGTCTACATGATAGGAGCCTCTCGTTGCAGACTAGAGATGGTAGCTTTATGGTGGCTGAGGCAGTAGGAGATGTTTACCTTTATTTTGATCAATTTAGGTTTATTTTATTGAAAGGCTGTTTTTATGTTCCTAATTTTAGGAGGAACCTTATATCGGTGGCTTGTTTAATAAAGGATTCTTATTCAGTTTCTTTTAGTAAAAGAGTTGATATTCGTAGAAATAAGTCTTTTATCTGTTCTGGATGGATGGATGGAAACCTATATTTGATCAAACCAAATATGTACTCACTGCTTGACACTGAATTAATAGATAACTCTAAGAGGTTGAAAGTTTCTCACTCTAACAAGGCGTATCTTTGGCATTTAAGACTTGGTCATCTTAATCAGGATAGGATTCAAAGATTGGTGAAAGATAGTCCTCTGGAATCTCTGGAAGAGGTACGACTTCCCCAATGTGAGTCTTGTCTAGAGGGTAAAATGACCAAGATGTCTTTTGGAGCTAAAGGTACAAGGGCTCAGGAGCTCTTAGAAATTGTGCACACTGACGTATATGGCCCCATGAACGTCACAGCATGAGGAGGGTTCGAGTATTATGTCTCTTTTATAGATGATTGCTCGAGGTATGGATATGTGTATCTGATGCACCGCAAGAGCGAAACCTTTGACAAGTTCAAAGAGTATCGTGGGGAAGTGGAAAAGCAATTGAATAAATCCATAAAGACACTTCGATGTGATCGAGGTGTCGAATACCTATCCGACGAATTTCTAGGACATCTTGTAGAGAACGGGATATTATTCCAATTGACTGCACCTGGTACTCCACAACAGAATGGTGTAGCCGAAAGGAGAAACAGGACCTTATTGGATATGGTACGGTCCATGATGAGTTATTCAACGCTGCCATTATCATTTTGGGGATATGCTTTACAAACGGCATGCTATATTCTGAACCAGGTTCCAAGCAAATCAATTCCCAGAACTCTGTATGAATTGTGGCGTGGCAGGAAGCCCTCCCTTGGACATATGAGAATATGGGGCAGCCCAGCACATGTACTGGATGGGGATGCGAAGAAGTTGGAACCAAGATCAGAATTGTGCATGTTTGTAAGGTATCCAAAGGGAACTAAAGGAGGTCTGTTCTATAACCCGAAGGAACAAAAAGTCATTGTTTCAACCCATGTGACATTCTTGGAGGAAAGTCACATGAATGACTTTAAGCCTCAAAGCAAAGTGGTGCTAGAGGAGTTATCAGGTGAAAGAACTGTTCCACAGATTTCGGTCTTGGACGCAAGTCCGAGTTCCAGTGAAAGACCTGTAGACGATCAACAATTTAGGGTGCCTCGTCGTAGTGGGAGGGTTTCTAAGAAACCTAATTTCTTCATATATGATGCTGAGATATACCAGGCCGAGGCTCATAAGCATAAGGATGATCCAGTCACATAAATGATGTTGATTCTAAATCTTGGAAACAGGCTATGAACAATGAGATGGATTCTATGAAATCCAACTCTGTTTGGGAACTTGTAGATTTACCGGATGGGATAAAACTCATTGGATGCAAATGGGTCTACAAAAGAAAGAAGGATGCGGAAGGGAGAGTGGAAACTTTCAAAGCTAGACTGGTTACAAAAGGGTACACGCAAAAGGCTGGAATCGATTACGATGAAACCTTTTCACCTGTTGCTATGCTGAAGTCTATTCGTATTCTTCTGTCCATTGCTGCGGCTCTCGATTACGCGATCTAGCAAATGGATGTCAAGACGGCATTCTTGAATGGCCATCTTGAAGAGTGTATCTATATGATACAGCCTGAAGGGTTCGTAGCAAAAGGCCAAGAAAGGAAAGTCTGCAAGTTGCTTAGATCCATTTATAGATTAAAGCAAGCATCCCACTCATGGAACCAGAGGTTTGATCAAGCGATTAAGACATTTGGTTTTGAGCAGAACGTTGATGAACCCTGTGTTTATAAACGTATTAAGGATGGAAAAATGGTCTTTCTGATACTCTATGTCGATGATATACTACTAATTGGGAATGATGTAGGGAACTTATCATCGGTCAAGCTTTGGTTACACCAACAGTTTGACATGAAGGACTTGGGAGAAGCTAATTATGTTCTAGGCATTCGTCTCTTCAGAGATCGAAAGAACAAAATGATAGCGTTATCCTAAGCTTCATACATAGATAAAATAGTTGATAAATATACAATGCAAGAGGCAAATAATGGTTTACAACCTTCTATTGCCGGTCTAACTCTTTCATTAGATGACTGTCCCAAGACATCAAAAGAAAGAGAGTGTATGAGTAAGGTCCCTTATGCATCCGCTGCGCGTAGCCGTATGTATGCTGTGCTTTGCACCCATCCAGACATATGTTTTGCAATAGGTATGGTGAGTCGATATCAAGCGAATCCTGGAACCAAGCACTAGCAAGCAGTAAAGCATATACTCAAGTATCTTAAGAGAACGAGGGATTATATGCTGGTGTATTCTGGAGGGGACATAACACCCGTAGGATACGTGGACTGAGTCTTCCAGACTTGCAAGGATTCGAGGAAGTCGACATTAGAGGGCACGTGGAGACAGGATTAGTGGATGTATGTAAGATCGCGTCCGAGGATAACATTGTCGATCCCTCTACTAAGACTTTGGTGGCTAGAAGCTTTGAGAGGCACGTAGAGGCGATGGGGATGCATAACATGGCACATCTGCTAGCTTAGGACAAGTGGGAGATTGTTAGGAAATGCCCTAAGCATTAGAGACATTTTGATGTATTTATTTTGAACTGGATAATAAAATTATATATAGAGGTTATTCATTACATTGCTATCTGTCCTCATTTTATTTACATGTTAAAGTAAATGTAAGCAAATATGGCTCACTGACTGCTTGTGTTAAAACTGTTAGAACGTTGCATGCAATGGACTTTTGTATGCGAGAAGACAATGTTCTAAAGTTAGCGGTCTAAACTATGGTCTGTAGTCTATGGGGTTAGACCGAGCATCTAACTCATGTAAAGACTATTATGTTGTCTAAAGCCTTGGAGGGGACGGTTTGTCTTGACTGTCTGGAGCTGGATTCCCAAGTAGAGACATAGATATGTTGCTTGGTGGTGACATATTAGACCGGGACTAAAGTGTGATTGATCTACGTAGTCCGCTATGAGTGGATCAATCTGCTTTTGACGTTCATTGTGCAATAACCTTAATCCTGAGTAAATGAACTACTTCATGTATATGACTTGTGTACTTTGATGTTCCAATGGCTAAAGCATCTCAGAGGTAGTAAGTGCATGACTTGTATACGATGAAGGCTTTGTTTGCAGATATCGGAATCATAGCTTTAAGGAGTTAAAGGTATCCTCTTAAAGGCATTATACTAAATGTGAAAATGGACAAGGTCTTGGGTCGTCTACTGGGCTGATGACTTCTTATTCACATATGGTGAATAATCTGTGACGCCTTAAATTTTATTTAAGGGTCAATATATAATTTAAATAAAATTAGTGTGCCAAAAATTAATTAAAAATCCTTTTGGAAACCCTAGGTTGGTTTCCTAGTCAAATTCCACTCAAAAAGTCAACAATTTGAGCTTCAAAAAGAAACCCTAAAACATTCGGCCATCACTTGAGATTTTAAATTAAAATTAAAATTCCACAAATCCAAGAAAGATTCAAATTCAAATTTCATTCCTTAGATATAAAGAAGAAATTCGGCCATAAAGTGTAGGAAATAAAGGAGATTTTATTTGAATTAAAAGCTAGGTTAAAACTCAATTAAAATTCAAATTTATTTTTCCTTAAAAACTAAGGGATAATTTTCGGCCACTTAAGGGGAAATAAGAGAGAAAACCTTAGCCTCAAAACAGCACAAAAACTTTCCCTTTTGCCCCTTAAAATTTTCAGCCAAACAAGGAAGAGAAAGGGAAAGAAAAACCTAGTATAAAAACCCCCTTTTAACTCTCATTCACCCCTCCTTTCACCCTCAAAATTTCGGCCAGCTTTCCCCTCTCCTCTCTCTGAATTTTCTCTCCCAAAACACACCCAAAACAGCAAACAAAACCTACCAAAAGGCAGCTCAAAGATTCAACAACTTTTGAGACAAAAATAAGGTGAGAAATCAAACTTTTTCCTTCCTTCTCCTTTTGATTTTAAATCCAAAATTTATATGGTTTTCTCCACTATTTCCATACTGTTTTGAAGACTCCAATACTCACACAAATTCAGCCAAAAGGGAGACCAAGCATCAAAAATAGGGCAGCACAAACAAGGTGTGATTTTTCTCTCAAACCCTAAAATTTTGCCTCATTGATCCCCTTTTAAAAAACCCTATTATCATATGTGTAAGATTTTATGATTTTGTCAATTTGATTCTTGGGTTGTGTTAATGATATATAAATAAGGTTTTCCACAAATTTCGTGATCATTGACGAAAATTGAATTGGTTTGAGGCTAATCGAAATTCGGACACAGAAAAACGGAAATCTGGAAAATTACCATATGAACAGTAAATTTGTGTCAGCCATAACTCGAGTTTTAAAAACGATTTTTGAGTGATTCTTGAGCCTAAAATTAAATTCAAGATGTCCCATAAATTCATACAAAATTTCAGAATCAAACTCATCCGTTTACCTAGTCAAAATATTTTTCTAAGATAAGCAGACAGAACTACCAGGTTTTGAACCGAACTGAAACCCAGATTTTTACGCCTGAAAACAACCCTCGGTTTTTGGTCTAGTTGAATGACCAAATGATGTCCAAAAATTATAAAAATTATATGGAATTAAAGCTACGGATGTCTAGTTTAACATATTAAAAATTTAGAATTTTTGGGATGAAAAATAAATTAATATGGATTTTAAATTCAGCCTAGGTCAGTCTGCCCATGCCCAGAAATATCCTAACTTAGAGTTTTTCACAAATTTTAAATCCCAAATGTTTATTAAACGTTTTAAAATCCTTTTGTGGCACACTAAAATGATTGGATGATTATGTCTAGACCTAGACTGATCATATGTTTGATTATAGGAATTATTTGACGTTCTTGCTTGATTGGTGGATCACATTATCGCAACGCTTGTGCGAAAATTGAGGTAGGACGTTCAAGCCTTTTCTGGGAGTAGTCAAGTGTTTTAAATTCCCCAGTTTTATTGATGGCATGTTGTTTTCGATTTATGAAATTATTATACTATTTTTGATGAAATAAACGCATGCAACGTATTTTGTAATAAATGTGTATTTTAAAGAGTGTTTTGATTAATGGCATAATATAACTTGGTAAATACCATCTTTTGAATAATCTGGTGAACATAATTGCACTCTAGTTCACGATCATTGTAAATGATGCGTGCGTCCCGAAGTTGACGCCATGGGGGAAGGTCCCTAAACCTGCGCAGGGCCGTTCGGCCTGTTTAGACCGTAACGAGATGATCTAGGATAATTCAAATTCGAGGCACGTATATTATAGCTACGACAAGTCCTCACTCATCATGTGATGGTTTGTTTTAATGATTTATTATTTAAATATTGGGGCACGTATATTGCAGCTACGCTAAGTCCTCAGCAGAATAAAACTTGTTTTAAAAATGTTTTTCACGAAATTGTTGATTATTTTTTTTTATGATTATTATGTCATGTATTTTTTTTAAATTGTTGATTATTTTTGGAAACGAATATTATGCCATACTTTTAAATGATATCTGTTAACCCACCTTTGTTTCTGTCCTACTGAGCCAGCGCTCACGTCCCTTTTTCTTTGTGATTTCGAAATGACTACTTCCAGGTGCGGGAGGTAGCAGTTTCGAAAATCGTTGAGCTATCCATTTTTACCGAGGATGATGCTATCCGTTTTCTCCATCTTCTTCTTTCTGTTTCTCGTTCTGATGTAATGAGACATTGAGTTTGGACTTTATTTCACGTTATTTAAATTCTATGCTTGGGAATATTTATGGTTGGTAATTTCTTTTGAAAACCGATTTTGTGTTTGATTTCCGCATTAAAAGGTATTTACTTTCTACTTTATTTTGTTTTGTGGTTATGATGCTACTTTATAAATAATTAGGCTTAGCTAAATTATAATGTTGACCCGTTTTTCGTAATAAATGTTTTTCTTAAATCTCGGGTTGATATTATGATTTGGCTGCCGTGTCATGTGTTTAAATTTTGGACCGTGACAAATAATGGTATCAGAGCCCAGGTTTTCAAAAGGGTTTTCCATCAAAACATTTTCAAAAGGGTTTTTCATCAAAACGTTTTCAAAAGGGTGTTCATCAAAACGTTTTCAAAATACCCATGCATAGTTTTCCTTACTCTTAGAAGCTTATAGGATTTCCTCTTCCTTCAATCTTATTCAGCAAAATGGCTTGTCCCGGCATGCGAAGTCAGAGGCAGCAGAGAGGCAACGACGAAGAGAACCCCGGGAACACGCAGCCTCAAGGGAGTCAGAATACAGCGGTCCCTACACTGAACGATCAGCTAACGGCGATGCAGAATCTCACGGCAGCGATACAGGCTCTCCTCACCGTCTTACCTTTTGGAACACCTAACCCAGCTCCTGTAGCCAATGTTGTTCCTAATGAGACCCAGAGAGTGGGGAGTTCTTCTCAGACTCCTCAGCAAACGCCTACCACCGAAAACCCTACCTCTGGAGCAGTACCTACCCAGCCTATGATACATCCTAAACAGGCAGCCCTAACTCTTTTCTTTAAGCCTCACGTACCCACTTTCGACGGCACGGGCACAGAGATTGATGCCGACTACTGGTTTGATGCCATTCGCAAGCAGCTAAAGTTGACCACTACACCCGCAGAGTTCTGGGTTGAGTTTGCTTCCAACAAGCTGGTGGGTCTAGCCTCTACCTGGTGGGCTAGTATCGAGGATGGTTTGACAGAGGAGCAGAGGTCTTCTTGGACAGTTTTCGAGGAGCGTTTTCACGAGCGTTTCTTTTCAGCTCAGTTCCGCGACAGAAAAGCTAGGGAGTTCGTCCGTTTAAAGCAAGGGTCCATGTCAGTGCGGGAATATGAAGCCAAGTTCACTGAGTTGGCCCGGTATGCGAAGAACCAGGTTTTGGATGAAGCTACTAAGTGTCTCCGCTTTGAGGAAGGGCTTAGCCTCTATGTGAAGAAGGGTGTACAACCGTTCCAGATCAGGGATAGCTACCAGCAGATAGTTGCTAAGGCGTTGACAGTGGAAGAGGGCGACAAGGAGTTCCTTGAAGTTCGTAACAAAAACAAGTCTGGACCAATCCGCAACAAGCCTCAACACAAGCCGCAGACTCCTTACCAGAAGAACCAGCAGTCTCAGGGATCGGGTTCTTATCAGTCTTCTGGACAGCGACAGGGTCAGGTGAATGTGATTACCTGCTTCGAGTGTGGTGATGAAGGCCACAAAAGAAATGTTTGCCCGAAGAGACAGTCGAGAGATAATGCTCATAGACATCATCATCAGTGGAATCAGAATGGTCTTCCACAAAGACAACAGTTTACTCCCTAGTTTTCGCAGTCACAGCGCCCTCAGCTTCCGGCTCCCTATCAGCCTCAGCGCACGAGCCAGTACACTGTGCCTTATGCTCCACATGCTACACCGCTACAGCAGTTCCCAGTGCCGAGTTATCAGAGACCGCCACCACAGGGTCAGAGTACGGGCTATCAGCGAGGGAATACAGCTCAAAATCGTGGTAAAGCACCACAGGTACACGCTCTTGGAGCTAATAGCATGGAGATAGATCATACACCGACTACATTAGATGGTATAATTCCTATCTTTGGTACATATGCACATGTTTTGTTTGATACCGGAGCTACACACTCTTTTATAGCCCAACATTATGCTCGTTCACTTGGTTTAAAACTGCAAAATCTTGACTCTCCCTTATATGCGAAATCCCCGTTGGGCACGACTACCATTAGTGATGGGTGTCAAGCCTATGTTTATGTTGGGGATGTTTGTTTGGAGGCATCACTTGTAGTAATGCCTATGTTTGCTTATGATGTTATTCTGGGATATGACTGGCTTTCCCGATATGGGATTATGCTTGATTGTCGTAATCGTCGCGTTATCTGTACAACTGATTTCGGACATGTAGTGTCCTATCAGTTAAGCTTAGTTTCAGATGTTGATAGATCTGCTCTGAGGTTAGTGTCGAAGAGTAGACAGGGTATTCTTTGCTTCTTATCCTTGTATGCGGTAAAAGGATCCAGTTCTGAAAAGAGTACCCAACCTATACCTGTTGTCGATAGTTTTCTAGATGTTTTTCCAAAAGCTCTTCCAGGTTTACCACCTCATCGAGAAATAGAATTTCGTATCGACTTAGTTCCTGGAACAGCTCCTTTTGCTTCTGCTCCGTATCATATGGCACCTCTAGAGATGAAAGAGTTACGCAAGCAGCTGGATGAGTTGAAATCGCTAGGCTTTATCTGAGACAGCAACTCACCTTGGGGTTCATCAGTCCTTTTTGTGAAGAAAGCCGACGGTTCACTACGTCTCTGTGTGGACTACAGAAAGCTCAACAGTGTGACCATCAAAAATAAGTATCCGTTACCACATATAGATGACTTGTTCGACCAGTTGGTTGGAGCTTGTTTCTTCTCCAAGATTGATTTGAGATCCGGTTATTATCAACTTCGTGTTAGAGAGGAGGATATCCCGAAGATGGCGTTCCGAACGAGGTATGGCAGTTATGAGTTCTTAGTAATGCCTTTCGGTTTGACAAACGCGCCAGCAGCCTTCATAGATATGATGAATAGAGTCTTCCGACCTTTTCTTAATAAGTTCGTCATCGTATTCATCGACAACATCCTCATCTATTCCCGAACTCGTGAAGATCATGCACAGCATCTCAGTATAGTTTTACAGACTCTTCGTGAACATCAGTTGTACGCCAAGAAAGAAAAATGTGAGTTTTGGATGACAGAGGTTAAGTTTCTCGGACATATCATCTCAGGAGATGGTATATCAGTTGATCCATCTAAGGTTGAAGCGATTCTTAAGTGGGAACGACCGAAGAATGTTCCAGAGATCCGAAGCTTCTTGGGCTTGGCGGGATATTATCGACGTTTTGTACAGGACTTTAGTAAGCTCGCCGCTCCCCTCACCAATCTGACAAAGAAGGATGTACCTTTCATTTGGGACAACAGCTGTGAGTCAGTTTTCCAGGAGTTAAAGAGTCGTTTGACGTCTGCACCTATCCTTATCATTCCGGATCAGGATCAAGTATATGATGTCTACACCGATGCTTCTCATCAAGGTCTTGGAGCAGTCTTGATGCAACAGAACCGAGTTTTCGCTTATGCCTCACGACAGCTGAAACAACACGAACGAAACTACCCTACATACGATCTAGAGTTAGCTGCAGTAGTGTTTGCGCTTAAGATTTGGTGAAGTTCAGGGTCACCCAGTGTTATACAACTTAGTGATGGAACCAGACTACGTGCAGAGGATCAAGGAGAATCAGTTGGCAGATACACGTTTCGTTGACATCCGAGATAGATTATTAAAGGGCAAGCGTGTTGCAGAGTGGTCGATTGACGCCAGTGGAATTCTTTACAACGAAGGTCGCTTAGCAGTGCCACACATCCCAGAGCTTATACAGGAGATCTTGTCAGAGTTTCATCAGTCGAGGTTCACCATGCACCCAGGTGGGAATAAGATGTATCAAAACTTAAGACGGCAGCTTTGGTGGAGAGGTACGAAGTTAGATGTGAAGAACTTCGTGGCCAACTGTTTGACGTGTCAGAAAGTAAAGGCAGTACGGGAGAGACCCGCAGGTCTGCTCCAACCATTTCCAATACCTCGGTGGAAGTGGGATAGTATAGGAATGGACTTCTTAACCGGCTTACCGAGAGCACAGGATGGATCTGATGGAGTCTGGGTAGTTGTAGATCATCTCACGAAGACTGCACACTACATCCCGTTCAAGACGACTTGCACCAAGAACCAGCTAGCCGAGCTTTACATGAGGAACGTAGTCAGATTGCATGGAGTTCCTTCGGTGATTGTTTCTGATCGTGATACGCGCTTCAACGCTCGCTTTTGGCAAAGTCTACAGGAAGCTCTAGGCACGGAACTGAACTTTAGCACCGCTTTTCATCCACAGACAGATGGTCAGTCGGAGCGTCTCATACAGATTCTCGAGGATATGCTACGTGCCTGCGTTCTTGATCTTGGAGATGGATGGAGCAAACACCTCTACATGGCAGAGTTCGCATACAACAACAGTTATCAAGCGAGTATCGGAATGGCACCCTTTGAAGCATTGTACGGAAAGCCTTGTCGATCACCCATCTCTTGGGTTGACAACCAGGAAGCACCAGTGGGTGGAGCCAAGATGATCCTAGACCAGTACGAGAAGATTGCCATCATCAAACAACGACTTCTAATAGCAGTCGACAGAAGAGCTATGCAGATCAACGCAGAAAGCTGTTAGAGTTTGAGGTCGGAGAGTTTGTGTTACTAAAGGTTTCACCGAAGAAAGGTATCTCTCGTTTCAGAGTTAAAGGGAAGCTAGCACCGCGTTACATTGGACCTTTCAAGCTCGTACGCAGAGTTGGTAAGGTTGCATATGAGTTGAAGTTACCCGACACCTTGGGAGTGCACAACGTTTTCCATGTATCGATGCTGAGGAAGAGTGCACGAACAGAGTCAGAAGTCATTTCAACAGATAATATAGAAATCCAACCAGATGTCTCTTACGTCGAGGTTCCGGTGAAGATTTTGGATCGAAAGGTCAAGCAGCTGAGAACGAAAACAATACCCATGGTGAAGGTTCTTTGGAGTAACCATGGTGAAGAGGAAGCCACATGGGAGACCGAGAAAGATATGCGCGAGAACCATGCTGAATGGTTCGCTAAGCAGTAGAGTACATGTAATGTAGTCGACTTAAGTTTGTTTTGTAACCCTACTCTGTTCATAGTGGTAGATATACCACTATATGTTTTGAAAGGTGCATTTAGACTGCTTAATGAAATGAGAAGTTATTCATATTCTTATTCTCTTCTTTAGTGTGGAGTAATTCTTAAAGTTTCGAGGACGAAACTATTTTTAGTGGTAGATATTTGTGACGCCTTAAATTTTATTTAAGGGTCAATATATAATTTAAATAAAATTAGTGTGCCAAAAAATAATTAAAAATCCTTTTGGAAACCCTAGGTTGGTTTCCTAGTCAAATTCCGCTCAAAAAGTCAACAATTTGAGCTTCAAAAAGAAACCCTAAAACATTCGGCCATCACTTGGGATTTTAAATTAAAATTTAAATTCCACAAATCCAAGAAGGATTCAAATTCAAATTTCATTCCTTAGATATAAAGAAGAAATTCGGCCATAAAGTGTAGGAAATAAAGGAGATTTTATTTGAATTAAAAGCTAGTTTAAAACTCAATTAAAATTCAAATTTATTTTTCCTTAAAAACTAAGGGATAATTTTCGGCCACTTAAGGGGAAATAAGAGAGAAAACCCTAGCCTCAAAACAGCACAAAAACTTCCCTTTTGCCCCTTAAAATTTTCAGCCAAACAAGGAAGAGAAAGGGAAAGAAAAACCTAGTATAAAAACCCCCTTTTAACTCTCATTCACCCCTCCTTTCACCCTCAAAATTTCGGCCAGCTTTCCCCTCTCCCCTCTCTAAATTTTCTCTCCCAAAACACACCCAAAACAGCAAACAAAACCTACCAAAAGGCAGCTCAAAGATTCAACAACTTTTGAGACAAAAACAAGGTGAGAAATCAAACTTTTTCCTTCCTTCTCCTTTTGATTTTAAATCCGAAATTTATATGGTTTTCTCCACTATTTCCATACTGTTTTGAAGACTCCAATACTCACACAAATTCAGCTAAAAGGGAGACCAAGCATCAAAAATAGGGCAGCACAAACAAGGTGTGATTTTTCTCTCAAACCCTAAAATTTTGCCTCATTGATCCCCTTTTCAAAAACCCTATTATCATATGTGTAAGATTTTATAATTTTGTCAATTTGATTCTTGGGTTGTGTTAATGACATATAAATAAGGTTTTCCACAAAATTTCGTGATCATTGGATGAAAATTGAATTTGTTTGAGGCTAATCGAAATTCGGACACAGAAAAACGGAAATCTGGAAAATTACCATATGAACAGTAAATTTGTGTCAGCCATCACTCGAGCTTTAAAAACGATTTTTGAGTGATTCTTGAGCCTAAAATTAAATTCAAGATGTCCCCTAAATTCCTACAAAATTTCAGAATCAAAATCATCCGTTTACCTAGTCAAAATATTTTTCTAAGATAGGCGGACAGAACTGCCAGGTTTTGAACCGAACTGAAACCCAGATTTTTACGCCTGAAAACAACCCTCGGTTTTTGGCCTAGTTGAATGACCAATTGATGTCCAAAAATTATAAAAATTATATGGAATTAAAGCTACGGATGTCTAGTTTAACATATTAAAAATTTAGAATTTTTGGGATGAAAAATAAATTAATATGGATTTTATAGTCAGCCTAGGTCAGTCTGCCCATGCCCAGAAATATCTTAACTTAGAGTTTTTCACAAATTTTAAATCCCAAATGTTTATTAAACGTTTTAAAATCCTTTTGTGGCACACTAAAATGATTGGATGATTATGTCTAGACCTAGACTGATCATATGTTTGATTATAGGAATTATTTGACGTTCTTGCTTGATTGGTGGATCACATTATCGCAACGCTTGTGCGAAAATTGAGGTAGGACGTTCAAGCCTTTTCTGGGAGTAGTCAAGTGTTTTAAATTCCCCTGTTTTATTGATAGCATTTTGTTTTCGATTTATGAAATTATTATACTATTTTTGATGAAATAAACGCATGCAACGTATTTTGTAATAAATGTGTATTTTAAAGAGTGTTTTGATTAATGGCATAATATAACTTGGTAAATACCATCTTTTGAATAATCCGGTGAACATAATTGAGCTCTAGTTCACGATCATTGTAAATGATGCGTGCGTCCCGAAGTTGACGCCATAGGGGAAGGTCCCTAAACCTACGCAGGGCCGTTCGGCCTGTTTAGACCGTAACGAGATGATCTAGGATAATTCAAATTCGAGGCACGTATGTTATAGCTATGACAAGTCCTCACTCATAATGTGATGGTTTGTTTTAATGATTTATTATTTAAATATTGGGGCACGTATATTGCAGCTACGCTAAGTCCTCAGCAGAATAAAACTTGTTTTAAAAATGTTTTTCACGAAATTATTGATTATTTTTTTTATGATTATTATGTCATGTATTTTTTTTAAATTGTTGATTATTTTTGGAAACGAATATTATGCCATACTTTTAAATGTTATCTGTTAACCCATCTTTGTTTCTGTCCTACAGAGCCAGCGCTTACGTCCCTTTTTCTTTGTGATTTCAAAATGACTACTTCCAGGTGCGGGAGGTAGCAGTTTCGAAAATCGTTGAGCTATCCGTTTCAACCGAGGATGATGCTATCTGTTTTCTCCATCTTCTTCTTTCTGTTTCTCGTTCTGATGTAATGAGACATTGAGTTTGGACTTTATTTCACGTTATTTAAATTCTATGCTTAGGAATATTTATGGTTGGTAATTTCTTTTGAAAACCGATTTTGTGTTTGATTTCCGCATTAAAAGGTATTTACTTTCTACTTTATTTTGTTTTGTGGTTATGATGCTACTTTATAAATAATTAGGCTTAGCTAAATTATAATGTTGACCCGTTTTTCGTAATAAATGTTTTTCTTAAATCTCGGATTGATATTATGATTTGGCTGCCATGTCACGTGTCTAAATTTTGGGCCGTGACATAATCATTTTCTTAATTCGGTAGTATAATGGAACGTTAAGATAGCCTGATCGGTAGGATTAAATGGACTTTGACCTAAGGCTGATCATGGATATCATATGAGGGTTTTGCATATATGACAAGGTCATTGGATAGTAGCTCGTCACAGGCTTACGTAATACGGCATATAATTGGGAGTTCAGTTTCAGGTTTATAGTGGTGTGACTCTGAAACTAGTGATCATATGATTGAGTTGTTCAGTAAAAGAATGATGATCATATGGATTTGCGGGAGCCCGATTATATATGTCCAATCAGTCCCTCTACTAGTTCCACATAATTCCTTAACATTTAGCAAATTGATTTGTGTATGCTATTGGCTGGTTTATTATGCATGGGTGGTGATGATACAGGATTAGGATGGTAGACAAGATTCTCTCTGGTTGGATTCAGATTTTGTTTTGGATAATAGAGTACACAATTATTCGAACTCCAAATAAAGTTGCCATAATTTTATTTGAGATTGGATTGGAGTTGTAGAAAATTATCCATGAGAACAAGAATTTGAAACACAACTGTTTTTTGTGGATTTTGAAATTTGAATTTTGAAATTTGAATTTGAAATTTGAATTTGAAATTCGAATTTGAAATTTGAATTTGAAATTTAAATTTGAAATTTGAAATTTGAAATTTGAATTTGAAATTCGAATTTGAAATTTGAAATTCAAATTTTGAATCACAGTCCAAGTGGGATTAGAATTTGTTGTGGAAAATCCACAAGGTTTAAAATTCGAATTTGAGTTGGATTTGGAGAGGATAATCTTGTTAGAATCCTACTTGAATTTTGAATCCAAATCCTAACAAATAGTGGACGAAATTTTGAGGATTATCCTCAATGGAATTTTGGTTTTTGTGGATTAGGCTCAAGGGAAAAATTCAAGTTTCAATCCCAGTTGAATTTGGATTCTCTCCTCCCTGAAAAGTGGTCGAAATTTTGAACCATATCTCCTAGGAAAATTCGGTTATCTTGGATAAGGATGAGATAAGATTCAAGCTTGAAAATCCTAATGGAATTTTGATTCTCCCTTATCCTAAATGTGGCCGAATTTTTTGAGGAGATTTTCTCCTAGGAAATTTCAGATTTTTTTGGTTGAAAAAGGGAGATAAAGTTCTAGTTAAAATCTTGTTTAGATTTGGATTGGATTTATCCTAAATGGCCGAATTTTATTGTTGGGATTTTCCCATGGAAAATTCAGATTTTATGGATATGGATAAGGGAGAATATCTTTTCCTAATCCAATTCGAATTCAGAGAATCACCTCATGCAGGTCTATAAATAGAGGTCCTGCCACTCCAGTTCTCTTAGACCATAGACTCTCAGGTGAGCAGGCTTATTATTGCATAGCTCATCGTGACAATAAGTTCTTTGGAGATCTGGGTGGTCGGAAGAAGACTAGCAGTGCTAGCATACCGATCGAGGTTCAGAGTGCCCACACACTCAGCCATTCGGGAATTGGAGAATAGTAGGGAAGGCTAGTTGGTTGAAGCCTCCGGTCATTCTCCCCGTACAGATTGGCATCCTTGAGGTATAAGTTTTAATTGTTGTTGGTTTATTGTATCTGGCATCATGAGATATTTAACGATCTAAAAATTTTTATTGTTCCGCTGCGCCACTCTGATACGTTTTTACCGATTTATTTTTCCAACACAAAACTGATTAAAGAATAAAGTTCATAATTGAGAAATTGCTTTCGGACCAAAACGCTCACAATGGAGTGGTTTCGGTATCCAAAAAGTATAGACATAAAGTAATGGCAAGTCAAAGCAAAGAGAAGAAAAGATAAGCATTTTAGGGTTTTTAAAAGCTTTGAGATTGTGTTAGATCAAACTGATAGCATGGATGGCTAGATAAGTCCTCCGATATGTTTCCTAAGAAATTCCATCATTTTCAAAAAAATGATGATGCTTTTTTGGAATTAAAAAACCCCAAGAGATTACCTTAGGTAAACCAAGTCCACTAAAAGATGAAAAATAACAGTTTTGATTTTAGCCAAATGACAATAGAATAAGGCAAACCGATCATGCGGAAGGCCCCAGAAACTCACCTACGCGATTTCGGTGAAATTTTATTTGGTTTGACTTTTGGTCAAACTTTGACTTTTGAATTAATTAGGTGAAGTCATGCATGATGACACATGCATGATGTCATAACTAAAGAAAGAAGTAATGTGGAAAGGTGGTACGTAGATCCAAGGGATGGGATTTAAAGGAAGCTTGATCTAAAGGCTAAGAAAGTGACAAAATGACATAATAAAATTTTGTAAATTGGGAGAATTTTCTTAAGTTTATCTGGATGAAAGTGGTCAAATTTTATTATATTGAAGTCTAAAATTATGTTAAGTTGGAGCCATTTGATTGGTCCAAAAATGCCATGATTTAGTGAAGATTTGGAAAAAAAAAGGGTGGATTGTTGATAAGCCATTGGATTGTTTTTAGTTGCTTTTCAACCATTAAACACGTCTTCAAGCTCCAAGAATTAGCAGCAAAATAACCCCCAAGTAGTCTCTAGTTGCCTTGTTTACTTCCCCTCACTAAGCCTAAGTTTCTTCATGTTTTGGTGACAAAATTTTGAGCAATGTTCATCCCAAGCACTAAGTGACCAACACAGTGAGGTAAGCAATGGAAAACTCAAGTTTTCTTAGTGTTTTTGAAACTAAAAATCAGTGTTTGTTAGGTGGAAGAATTATGGAAATTCGAGTTCAAACGTTATTGTCTTAGTCTTGTTGGTATGTGTTGAAGTTAAGATAGTTTTGAAAGATTGAAAACAAGTATTTTAATGCCTATAGTTCAAGAAAATCCATGTATTGTACATAAAGGATTAGTGATGAAATTTTAGTTTGGTTTTGTTGGTTTAGTATTCTAAAAGTTAGTAGTAAAAGAGTGAATAAAAAAATAATTTCGAAGCATGAAACTCTAAATATTTGTGCTTGTTGCAAGAGTGAAAACCGTGGGTTTTAATTATGAAAGGCATGAAATTTTTGGGAAAAACAAGGTTATGTTTTAGATTGAAAATGAATTAAGTTAATATGGAAGACAAGTTTGTGAGTTTAGAAACTTCGAAACAAAAGTTTGGTTAGGCTTTTACAAAGGTTTTTATGTAAAGAGTTTGTAAATTTTTTTTAACGTAAAATAGGCCTCTGGTATAGTACTTGGCAGGTATCAAGGTTTTGAGGTGTTTCCTAAACACCACAAACCTAGAAATTAAGCAGAAATGTAGCCGAAAATTTTAGAACGGCACAAATAGATATTTTGGGAAACGAGAAGTAAAATAAGGTCAGGTATTAAAAACTTGAGTCTTTGGTAAATTAGGTTGGAGAAAAGGATGACGGACATTTCAAAGACTAGTGAAATGTCCATTTGGAGCTTCTAAATATGAGAAAAAGAGGACTACGACTAAGTGCTGAAATAATGTTCCCGAGAGACAATAAAGAGTAAACCGAGAAATAATATTGTAAAAATTTGGTAAAGTCTAAAAAAAAATTATTATGTTATGATTTTGGGTTTAGAATGGCCATAACTATGATTTTTAAGGCAAAAATTTAAGTTTTATACAGTACACGGGGATGTACTTTAGTGCACGGGCATATAGTAAGAAAAAAATTTGAACACGCCCAGATTACACGGCCATGTTGTGAGAAAATAAACCATCCGAGGATTACACGGCCAGAGACACGACTGTATATCAAGCTGTGTACATATAATGTACAAGTTACAGGGGTAAGTTACACAGCCATGTAGTGATTATATAAATCACCGAGAGTAACACAGGCAGAGACACAGTCATGTATCAGGCCGTGTACATGCAATGTACAGGTTATACGGGTAGGTTAGGTGGCCATTTAGTGATTATATAAATCATCGAGAGTTACATGGTCAGGGACACAGCGGTGTATGAAGTCGTGTACAATGTACATGGGAAGAACACACGATAATGTAAGGAAGGACTTAAGAAGATAGAGAGGTACACGGTCATGGATACGGCCATATACTAGACTGTGTATTGTTTACAAGTAATGAAAAGAAGAAGAAGAAAGAGAAAGAGGTTCTAGAAAGGTCTAAATAGGATCGTTAAAATTTTAGATGCTATCATAAGGCTTTAATTAAAATCTTAAAAGCCAAAAATTCAGATTTTAAGTAAAATAAAGATAGTTTAATGAAAGTGTATTAACCTATGATAACCGGGAATTTTAGATTCTCGGAGTACATTAAAATTGTATGTATGTACCAATTTTAATAAATAAAATATGAAAAAGTTGTGTTTTAATACTGTTGTGAATATTGTAAAAATGTTCCGACAGTTTTAAAGTGAGTGAGTTCGAAGATGAAAAATCTTACCGAACAAAAAAGGGATAGACGGCTCGAAAACAGAGCCAAAAACCCTGAAGAGTGTACCGAAGTGCACTAAAAGACAAAAATTTACGGTAGTGTATTCTGGCCAAACGAAAGCAAAATAAAACAAACCGATCGCACCGGAGGCGCCCAGAACCCACCTACTCGATTTTGGTAAAGTTCCGTTTGGTTTGACTTTTGGTCAAAATTTGACCACAAATTAATTCATATATTAATTAGATGATGTCATGGTGACATCATAATTTGGATTTAGTTAATTAGAGAAATTAAGGTTAATTAATGAGTTAGGTAGCATTAAAGGTTAAGATTTAATGCTTTTTAAATCAAGGGCCATGATCAAGCCAAAATGGCATTGAAAAAATTTGGAAATTTTGAAAAAAGGCGATTCGGCCACTTGGTGAGAAGGCAGCCCAAAAATTCTATTTTTTACCCCAAAAAGTTTGCATTTAAGTCCCTAAATAATTAGGAAATTGTTGGGAAAAATTGCAAAAAGGCCCCCATACATTTGCCTATAAATAGGCATGAGAAATTCATTTGAAAAATTGGAAAAATTGGCCAAACTCTTGCCTTTTTTTTTTCTTGCCAAAGATCTGTGCACCTTACCCCATTTCAAACTAAATTTGAGCAAAAATTTTACACCAAAATTAACTTCCAATTCAAGCTTAGGCATCAAGAGGGCAAAGTGATAAGGTAAGCCACTATTTTGAAGAATTTTTCCTTGATTTTCTTACAAAAATCCATGGCTTATGAGGGTTGGAAATTGGTTGAAAATGTAGTGTTTTGTTTGGTGTTATGATTGGTTTGATATTAGAATAAATGAAGCATGATTTAGAACTGGAAACAAGCAAAAATTTTGCATGCTTTCCTATGAAATTCATGGCCTTCTAGGGTGGAAATGATGTGAAAAATTTGATGATTTGATGAATGGTTTATGTTCATTAGTAACATGTTGATCAAAGCATGAATTAGAATCTAGAAAAAAGAAAATTTAGATGCTTGTTTCCCATAGAATCTATGGCCTATGTGGGATAAAAGTGAGAAAATTTTGATGATGAAAAGTGATGAGAAATATTGATAAAACCCTAGTAATGAGAGCAAAATTTTCCTATGGTGTTTGTGTATGAAAACCGTGGCATTGAAGGCTAGGGTTGAATGAAAATTTTGTTAGGTTTGTAATGTTTATATGTACATTTGAAAACCTAAGAGTGATATGTGATAATTGTTTAATGTGATGAAAAATATTTGGTGTTGTTTATCATGAGAAACCGGGGCTATAAGTGGAAAAAAAAAATTGATGATTGGTGTTGAACTTTGAATGTTGGTTAATGTGAAAAATTTTTATACAAAGTTTGGTAACTTTGTATAAAATAGGCCTTTGGTATAGTACGTGACAGGTACAAAGGTTCTGAGGCGTACTTAACACCAGGAAAACCTAAAAATACAAGCGAAAATACTGCCAAAATTTCTAAAACGGCATAAGGGCATTTCAAAAAACGAGGGGTAAAAATATTAGACTCAAAAAGGAAACCGAGACCCCTTGGTGGGTTAGGATTGAAAATGGAAAACCAACCCAAGAGGAATAGTAAATTGACCTTTTAATGACTAAAATGCCTAAAACGCCTAAAACGGGGAAAAATTCACGTTAGAGGTATTTTAGGAAGCGGGAGAAAAATTAGATCAGGATAGGATACCAAGCCCCTGGGGAACCGAGGCTCAGGGACGGGATGAAAAACGTTTCAGGAGTGGTGAAATACCCATTTGAGGCTCCGAAACGCTAGAAAAACGAGAAACGACCCTAGGTGACGGATGAATAGTAATTGAGGGTCGAAAAATAAATAATTGAGATTTTGTAGCAAATAAAGCTGTAAAATGATACGGAAGCCTAGGGAATATTATTTTATGATATTTGAGCTTAGAAAATTCAAAAAAAAATGATAGAATGGAATAGTACGGTCCCAAGGCCAATTAAGGGCAAAATGGTCATTTTGACCAAAAATTTCTGAAAGGCTCGGAAAGGACCATAAAAGATCTAGAATACTTTAAATAAAATTCTAGAACCCAAAATAAAGATTTTAGAGTCAAAAATCTAGAGTTTAAATAGTACACAGGCGTGTTCTATGAAACACAGCCGTGTAGAGTAAACCCAAGAGATACACGGGCTAGGACGCGGGCGTGTTGCAGGCCTTGTACCACAAATAAAGTTGAAATATGTTGAATTGTTAAGTGAAATGAATATATATTCAAAGTGATAATTAATGATAGGTATTAACAAACAATACTATGTCTGTAGGGACCCAAACTAGAGATAAAACTGGGAAGCAGTTCCGGAAGTGGACATTATCGCAGTGGTGGTAAGTTCAAGCATTTTCATGTCTGCAACATAAAATACTGTATTATTTCATTATGTACTAGTTGTACATTACGTATTAAGTCTTATGGACATTAGGGGATTAGTTAGTATAACACATCCCACATAATAAGAAAAAGAGAATATGTAAGGCCTACGGGCCATGGAGGTTAATGAACTTAAGGTGACGTTAAATGTTACTTGGTCAGAATTATAATTGAAAGATGGCAATAAAACCATTTAAGGCGTACTGTCCCTCCAACTTTGTGGTGGAGGTTTACAGGTCCTTCGGGGATATAATAATCGCTACGAGCGATGAGGGCTAGAGAGGAAGAAGCTTTAGGGTCGCTCCCTAAGCACTCCTAGTTGGTGCGCTATAAATTATCGATACAGCCATTAAGAGCTCGAAACCAGAATTTAAATAGAGATATTAGACAATAATGTGACAAAAGCCATAACAGAGCATAATTGAGTATAACCAACACTAGCACTAAGTGTAGTGGACTCGGTTAGGTTGACATGAATAGTAATCGATTAGGGTAATAGTTACTATTCATCCATCAAAGGTCAAAGTTACATTTATATATGAATAGTTACTATTCATAAAAAATTAGTTTTTTGATATTTTTGAATCTATGTGATTCTTTCTAAGTATGTTTGAACTTACTAAGCCTGTTAGCTCATCAGTTTGTTTATGTTGCAGGTAAGAAACCTGTTCAGTAGACTACATGGATGGCGACAGGATGCGCACATGTCAATGGGATAGGGAATCTACTATAGATTTTGGTTCTGCTACTAGTCTTTCGCTGAGCAATAAAATAGTGAATTGAAGAGAATGTATTTTGAAAAACGATATATATATGTATTGTATGTTTGTACATTATGTTGTACTCAAAAAGACAACTAAAAGTTAGTTTTATATTCATATGGCTTTCATACTTAGCTTTTGTTTGAGGAAAGTATGTATTAAAAAGAAAAAAAATATTATGGGCATAATTTTGGGCCATGAAAAATACGAGTTGTAAGAAAAAGAGTTTTAAATAGCGATTCGAATTCAGCGCACGGCTGTCTTGGTTGACAACGGAGTCGAATCATGATGGTTTCACGTGGTTGGATTCGGGGGTGCCACATAATCGACGACATTCTTGTCTATAGGAAACCCAAGCAGAGACGGGCAAGGGAATTCAAATGACCCAAGAAAGCTCACTTTAGCTCAAATATTGTAAGTATAGACATTTAAGTGTCTACTCACGAACTGACTTGCCATAGAATTGTGATTATATATAAGTTATATATTTTGTGACATGATAATCTAACATGTTCACAAAGTCAGAAAAGCACGAAAAGCTAAAGTAAATAAATATAAATATAAACAAGATAATAAGACTAAAAATTTAAGGTTGGCATACTAGCCTCCACAAAGAGAGGTTTTCAAGTTATAGCCTCCACCCCATTTGTGTGGTGCTACCCCAAGAATATGGTAGTTAATGGCTCGAAGTGCTACCCCAAGTTTGGTAGTTCAAAGTTTGACCTTGGGGTTGATTGGTGGGTCACTCCCCCTTCCCCCATTAGTCTGTGCGCATTAGGTACGTCCAACCACGGGTCCACAAGTGAAAGATAAAGAAAGAAAAGAAAGGAAAAAAAGGAAATAAAAGAAAAGAAAAGAAAAGAAAGAAAAGAATAGGATATAATAGAAAGAACAAAGAATCCATAAGAGCGGGAAATAGACACACATAAGAAGACTAACCCTAAGTGTTATGCATAAAGCATGTCCTATCTGCATGTTTGTACTTACTGAGCTTTAGCTCACGAGTCTATTCATGATGTAGGTAACAAAGGTAAACAACCTACATTATGAAAAAAGAGTTGAAGGGCTGGCAGGTAGATTCCCCTTGTGTCATAGACAGGTTATGGATCCGCTTTGTAAATTATCCGTTGTGAAAGAAGTGTAATAAAAAAGTATAAGTATAAATGTATAAAGACAAGACAAGTGTATTATGTATAGAAGTGAAGCAAGTTTAAAAGTAAACTTATATAATAAAGTATGTTTATATTACAAAGTATTTTAAAGAAAACAAGATCGCAAGTATTTTACAAAAAATGAACCAGAGTAATATATGTATATATATGCGATTTCCAAGGACTCACATTTTCCATAAGTTATAAAAAAAAATCTATGGTTTTTCAAATACCATTCTTTTAAACAACAAAGAAAAAAGCAAGTTAATTAAGATGAAATAAAGAGCAAGAAAGAATGAAAGAGAGTGGACGACTCGAGCTAGTTAGGTGTGTAGGAAATAAATCGGTAAAAACGTATCAAAGTGATACAATGGAACAATAAAAATTTTTCAAGATCGTTAAATATCTCATGATGCCATATCCAATAAACTAACAACAATTTAAACTTAAACCTCAAAGGACGCCAATCTATAGGAGGAGAATGATTGGAGGGCTTCAACCAACTAGCCTTCTCTACTATTCTCCAATTCCAAAATGGCTGAGTGTGTGGGCACTCTGAACCTTGATCTGTATTCTAGCATTGCTAGTCTTCTTCCGACCACTCAGATCTCTAAAGAACTTATTGTTATGGTGAGTTATGCAACAATAAGCCTACTTACCTGAGAGTTTGTGGTCTAAGAGAACTGGAGTGGCAGGACCTCTATTTATAGACTTGCATAAGGTGATCCTATGAATTCGAATTGGATTAGGAGAAGATTTTCTCCCTTATCCACTCACAAAGGCTGAAATTTTTAAGGCCTTATCCACTAAAAGAATTCGGCCACTTTTCTGATTTTTGCATTCAAAATTCAAACAGGATTTTAACTTGAATTTTATCTCCCCATTTATCCACAAAAAATATGAATTTCCCTTAGGCCATAAACCTATCCAGATTCATCTATTAAAGTGTGAGGAGAATCAAAATTCAAATAGGATTTTCTAGCTTGAATTTTCTCTTATCCTTATCCATAAATAACAAAAATATCCCTTGAGATTCACTCAAAATTTTCGACCACATCCAGGGAGGAGAGAATCCAAATTCAACTGGGATTGAAACTTGAATTTTTCCCTGCAATCTTATCCATAAAATCCGAAATTACCTTGGGAGATTTTTCCTTAACAAATTCAGTTTTACTTGGTAGATTTGGGATTCAAAATTCAAGTAGGATTCAAACAAGATTTTCCTCTCCATATCCAACTCAAATTTGAATTCTAACCTTGTGGAATTATCCATAAAGAATTTGAATTCCACTTGGACTGTGATTCAAAATTTGAATTTCAAATTTCAAATTTCAAAATTCAAAATTCAAATTCAAATTTCAAATTTAAATTTGAAATTTAAATTTCAAAATCAAATTTCAAATTCGAATTTCAAATTTAAATTTCAAATTCAAATTTCAAATTGAAAATTTAAATTTCAAAATTCAAATTTCAAAATCCACAAAAAGTTGTATTTCAAATTTTGTTCTCATGGATAATTTTCTACAACTCCAATCCAATCTTAAATAAAATCATGGCAACTTTATTTGGAGTTCGAATAATTATGTACTCTATTATCCAAAACAAATTATGAATTCAACCGGAGAGAATCTTGTCCACTATCCTAATCCTATGTCAACACCATCCATGCATAGTCAACTAGCCAATAAGTATACACAAATCAATTTGCCAATCATTAAGGAATTATGTGGAGCTAGTAGAGGGATCAATTGGACATATATAATCAGGCTCCCATGAATCCATATGATCATCATTCTGTACCGAACAACTCAATCATATGATCACTAATTTCAGAGTCACACCACTATAAACCTGGAACTGAACTCCCAATTATATACCGTATTACATAAGCCTGTGACGAGCTACTGTCCAATGACTTTGTCATATATGCAGAACCCTCATATGATATCCTTGATCAGTCTTAGGTCAAAGTCCATTTAATCCTACTGATCGGGCTATCTTAAAGTTCTATTATACTACCAAATAAGAAATGATTATTCATCATATATGAATAGGAAGTCATCTGCCCAACAGACGACCCAAGGCCTTGTCCATTTTCATGTCCAGTATAATACCTTTAAGAGGATACCTTTAACTCCTTAGAGCTATGATTCCAATATCTATAAACAAAACCTTCATCGTATACAAGTCATCTACCCAACGAACCGGTCTATAAGCTTACTACCTCTGAGACGCTTTAACCATTGGAACATCAAAGTACACAAGTCATATACATGAAGTAGTTTATTTACTCAGGATTAAGGTTACTACATAATGAACATCAAAAGCAGATTGATCCACTCATAGCGAACTACGTAGATCAATCACGCTTTAGTCCTGGTCTAATATGTCACCACCAAGCAACATATCTATGTCTCTACTTGGGAGTCTATGCTCCAAACAGTCAAGACAAACCGTTCCCACCATGGTTTTAGACAACATAATAGTCTTAACATGAGTTAGATGCTTGGTCTAAAGCCATAGACTACAGACCTTAGTTTACACCACTTACTTTAGAACATTGTCTTGTCGCATACAAAAGTCCATTGCATGCAACATCCTAACAGTTTTAACACAAGCAGTTAGTGAGCCATATTTGCTTACATTTACTTTAACATGTAAGTAGAATAAGGACAAATAGTAATGTAATGAATAACCTCTATATATAATTTTATCATCCAGTTCAAAATAAATACATCAAAATGTCTCTAATGCTTAGGGCATTTCCTAACAAGGTGACCCACACTCCCTAGCAACATGATAGGTTTCATGTTGCTTTCATAAAGCACTTGTAATGCTAAAGAGGATGTAGCGTCGAGCTATCTCACTAGGTTTTCTCCAACGAGTATACATAACAAGGACCTCTTCAAGTGGCATATCAAGTCAGGGCCCTGGGTGTCTAATACAGACTGTTAGGTGTGCCTTAAGCTACAATGTATTTTTCATTGAATTTTTAAATTGATTAATAAAATAATTTAGAGGTTATTCATTACATTGCTATTAGTCCTCAAAGTATTTACCTGTTAAAGTAAATATAAGCAAATATAGCTCATTAACTGCTTGTGTTAAACTACTAAAATGTTGCACGTAATGATCTTTTGTATGTTACAAGACAACGTTCTCGGGTAAGTGGTCTAAATCTATGGTCCGTAGTCTATGGGTTAGAGTGAGCAACTAGCTTACGTCAACACTATTATGTTGTCTAAATCTAATTTGGGGACAGTTTGTCTTGACTGTCTGGAGCTTCGACTCCCAAGTACAGACATAGATTTATTTCTTAGTGGTGACATATTGGATCGAGACTAAAGGATGATTAATCTGCATAATCTACTATAAGTGGATCGATCTGCTTTCAATGTTCATTGTGCAATAACCTTAATCCTGAGTAAGTAAACAGCTCCATGTATGTGGCTAGTGTGCTTTGATGTTCCAAAGGTGAGGGCATCTCAGAAGTAGTAAGCTAATAGACCAATTCGTGAGGTGCACAATGCACATATGATGATGGAATTGCTTACAGATAAGGAATCATAGCTCTTATGTAAAGTAAAGATTATCCTCTTAAAGGTATTATGCTAGATAGGTGAGAATGGACAAGGCCTTAGGTTTTTGTTTGTCAAATGACTTATTATCTACATATGGTAGATAATCTTTCCCTTATTAGGTACATAATAGATCTTTAAGATAGCGTAATCAAAAGGTTGAACGGATTTTGACCTAGGTTGATCATGGGTATCATATGAGGGTTTTGCATTAATGACAAGGTCATTAGATGATAGCTTTTCATTGGCTTACGTAATATGGTATGTAATTGAGAGTTTAGTTTTAGGTCTATAGTGGAATGATCCTGAGATTAGTGATCATGTGATTGAGTTATTTGGTATAGAGCAATGATTACATGGATTCACGGGAGTCTGATTATATATGTCCAATCAGTCTCTTTATTAGCTCCTATAGTTCCTTAAAGATGGTAGTTGATTTGGGTATTCATACAAGGCATGTTGTCTTGCATTTGGTGATGAGAAAAATCCAAATCACCCTCCTTAAGGGTGTAGGCATTTTCTCTACCTGCTAGAGGGGTAAAATTATAATTTTATATTATCCAATAAATAGGAAAAATATTTATTAATATTTATTTTTGGATGATAAGATTTGAAATTTAAATTATTTGTATTTGAATTTAAAATTCAAATATGTGATTGATTTAAATTTTGAAAATCTTATCTTAAAATAAATATTTGAAATTTGAATCCTATTTGAATTTGAATTGAACAAAATTTTGTCCTTGGACAAACATAAGTGGCATCCACTTTAGATAAAGGTGGAAGACAAGATTCTCTCCTATTTAAATTTGAATTATGTTTTGGATAACAGATTACACAATTATTTAAATTTCAAATAAATTTGTCATGATTTTATTCGAATTTGAATTGAAGTTGTGGAAAATTATCCATGTGGATAAAATTCAAAATTTAAATATCTGTAGAGTTTGAAATTTGAATCAATTTTGAATCACAAAACCTAGCATAGGCTGAACTGGTTATGGATAAATTCACTTGGTAGTATTCAGTTTTCTTGTGGATAAAGGATAGAAATCCTACTTGAATTTTGAATTCTTCTCTCCTTGGTGTGGCCGAATCTAGTAATGGATTTAGGCTTAAGAGGAGTTAGTTTTTTGGCCTTGGAAGGAGACAAAATTCAAGTTTAAATCCTATTTGAGTTTTGAATAATTTCTCCTAAGTGTGGCCGAATTCTATAGGGGTGTTTCTCCCCTTGGTAGAATTGGATTTTTTGAGGGAATTAGTGAAAGAAAAAATTTTTCTTGGTCCAATTCAAAATTCAAAAGGTCACCTCATACAACATTATAAATAGGGGTCATTCCACTCTGTCCTCTTTAGACTATAGACTCTCAGGTGAGCAGGCTTATTGTTGTACAAATCACAGTAGTAATAAATTTTAAAAGAGATCTAGGTGGTCAGAAGGAGACAAGCCGTGCAGTATACTGATCGAGGAAAAGGGTGCCCACACACTGAGCCATCTAGGAATTGGAAAATAATGGAAAAGGCTAGTTGGTTGAAGCCCTTCCTAATGATATCCTCTACTGTTTCTAACTTTCTTCTGGCATACTGGTGTTTTTTCTGAAAGGTATATTTTAATTGTTAATAATTTATTATATATGACAATATGAGTTCTAACAATCTTTAAAAATTTTTTAAAATTTTGTTGTGTATATTTTTTGTTTTTTCTAACACGAACTTGTGTCTCTTGTAGCTTAGAATTATTAGCAAGTTTCTTTTCCAGTCTTTATAATTATCACCATTAAGTTTGTTTTCAATGAGTATTGAGATTAGAGGTGTAGGTAACATTTTGAATAGAAATAAAAATATAAAAGAACATCTTTACAAATCCCAAGCGAATATGAAGAAAATTTAGCAAGTAAAACATACAAGTATATTCCTATATGAAACTTGAAATAACACGTAGCATTGCCGGGTAATTTTCAGCGCCTATTGCCCCAAGCCACTGAGAGGTGGTCATGACAGAAATAGCCAAAACGTGAACCTCATCCAATCAATATATGTTGCCTTAAATCCACCAAGGTTAAGACATATATTAGTTATCACGTATTTTGGCCACTAGTTTAGCAAAAGAGCTTCTAGGGAAGGTTAATATCTAAATGTGTCTTGAGTGTGTAACCATTGTTTGTGTAGTTCAATCCATGTCCTGCCATGCCATCAGGGGATGGTCATGAATAAGATCATGCCCAAACATATTTTCTTCATAAGAGATCTAACCTGGTGTACCGGTGATGGTAAACACCTACTGAGAGGTGTGGCCAAGGTAGAACTGACGTGAGGCGTTAATATGCTTTCACATATGGATCCACAATGATGGCTGTGGGTTTTGTTTAAAAGCCTCTCCCACTCAGTATTTTGAAAAACATGAAAGTTTTTTAATGAACATGTATGATCAATATAGTTTGAGTAGCATTCTTTTATCCTATATGACATATTATCAAATATGCATACAAATCATCTATTAATACATATTCATCCATCCATGACATAACATAGAAAAAATAAATGATGGAAACTTTAAACAACCAAACCATGGTCCCACCCTAGAAAAAAGAAAAATATAGATTACATAAATTATATCTAAAGTATTCTTTAGATCTTGAATTTTACTCCATTATTGCGTATCCATCTCCATGTAGGTCCTCTATATATTTCTCATTCCAAAAATTATTTAAAATTCAAATTTCTAAAATTCAAATTTTAAATAATTTTAAATTTGATCCATAAAAATATATAATTTCAAAATTTATATTTACAATTACATCATATGTAATTTCAAATTTAAACTTACAATTACATAATTTTATACATAATTTAAAATTAAATCTTAAATTTAAACATTGAAAAATTTCTGAACCTAGGCCCATCAGGCCACAGGCTTGAAGGCCTGCAACCCCCTATGGGTAGCCCTGGCCCTTGGCAGTGTCGATAGCCCATGGTATGGGTTATGGTAGCCTCCCTTATTGAAAGGCAGAGGGCTACAAGCCCAACAAGGCTGCGGCATCCCCTGGCATGTACATCAAAGTGTGTGTCAGATGACATACCACCCCTCCGGGGTCATTTCTTGAATGTTGTGCTATATTTCCAATTTATCCATTAGGATCTCCAAAAAAATTTTGAATCCTAATTAAATTGGGATTTTCCACACAAAAAGAAAGTTTCAATCATTAAATTAAATTTAATCTTCGGGAAAAATAAATTATGACCTTCAATTTTTAATCTCTTCCATGAATAATTACATAAATTTTCCTATACCGTTTCTAATGTACAAAAATTAAAAAAAAAATCAACAAGACAAAAAATTAAAATCCATAAGAAAATTATGGTGACAATAAACTGCTCCCATTGTTATATGAAAAATCTTGAATACAATTTTTTTAAATTCTAAGGAACCATGACTGGCAAAATTGAGCATACATATAATAATTTTAAAAATTAAAATAATTGGATCAAGAAAAAAATTTTATCCTCCCACAACTCTATGGCTGATTCTCCCAAGGGGAAAATCCCTTCAAATTTTTGACCACCACAGAGCTAGGGAATTCAAAATTTGAACCGGATTCAAAGCAAGATTTTTCTCTCCCCTCCTACCTAGCAGAAACCGATTCTTCCTAAGGGATCTTTTCCTTAAAATATTCAGCCACACAAAGATAGATGAGATTTAAAAATCAAGTAAGATTCAAATAAGATTTTTCTTTCTCTTATCTACTTGAAACCCTTAATTTTCCATGTGGATTTTCTATGAGTCAAAATTTGATTCAAATTTCAATCTTTACAAATCTTGGGATTTTGCCTCCATGGATAATTTTCTACAATTCCAAATCAAATTCAAATAAAATCATGGTAACTTTATTTGAAATTCAAATAATTTTGTAATCTCTTATCCAAAACAAAATTCAAATTCAAATTGGAAGAAAATCTTGTCTTCCACCCTTATCCAAAAAGACGCCACCAATTATTATGCAAGGACAAGATTTTGTTCAATTCAAATTCAAATAGGATAATCTTTTACATGTCAAATATTTATTTTAAGACAAGATTTTCAAAATTTAAATCAATCTCATATTTGAATTTCAAATTCGAATAGAATTAATTTAAATTTTAAATCTTATCTTTCAAAATAAATATTAATTAAATATTTATCTCATTTGTTGAATAATACAAAATTACTATATTTCCCTTCCAACACACAGAGAAAAACATCTACACCCTTGTGGAGGATGGTCTGGATTTTTCTCATCACTAAATACAAGACAACAAGCAACAAAAGAATATCCCAATCAACTACCATCTTTAAGGAGTTATACGGAACTAGTAGAGGGATTGATTGGACGCATATAATCGAGCTCCCATGAATCCATGTAATCATTATTCAATACCAAACAACTTAATTATATTATCACTAATTTCAAGATTATACCACTATAGACTTGAAATTGTACTCCTAATCATACTACAAATTATGCAAGCCTTACAAATGACATCATCCAATGATCTTGTCATTAATGCAAAACGCTTTTATGATATCCATGATTAACCTAGGTCAAAGTCCATTCAACCTTTTAATCATGCTATTTTAAAGATCTATTATACACCTGATAAGAAAATGATTATCCACCGTATGTAGATAACAAGTCATCTGCAAAGAAAACAACCCAAGGCCTTGTCCATTCTCTCCAATCTAGCATAATGCCTTTAAGAGAATAACCTTTCCGTAAGCAATCCCTTTATCATATATGTACTGTGTATCTAACACACCAGTCCATTAGCTTACTACCTCTAAGATGCCCTAGCCTTTGGAACATCAAAGCAAACTAGCCCCATATACGGAGTTGTTCACTTACTCAAGATTATGGTTATTGTACAATAAATGTCCAAATCAATCACTCCACTCATAGCAGACTATGCAAATCAATCACACTTTAGTCTTAGTCCAATATATCACACTGAGCAACATATTCATATCTTCATTCGGGAGTTAAAGCTCTAGACAATTAAGACAAACTGTCACCTAAATTGGTTCTAAACAATATAATAATCTTAACATGTGTTAGATGTTCACTCTAACCCCATAAACTACAGACCATAGATTTAGACCACTTACTCTAGAACATTGTCTTCTCGCATGCAAAAGATCATTGTATGCAATGTTCTTATAGTTTAACACAAGCAGTTAATGAGCCATATTTGCATACATTTACTTTAACATGTATATAGGATAAGGACTTTTAGTAATGTAATGAATAACCTCTAAAATGTTTTATTATTCAATTCAAAAAATAAATGAATTAAAACTATCTTTCTCGCTTAGGGCATACCTAACACAAACTAGTCTTGAGTATGTAACTATTGTTTAGAACAACTGATTCATGCCCTACATAAGCCATCTCGAGATGAACTCAAATAGAGCATGCCCAAACATGTTTTCCACATAGAATATCCAACCCAGTATACCGGTGGTAGTAGACACCTACTGAAGGTGTGGTCAGGGCAAAACTAACATGAAGTGCTACCATGCTTTAACATATGGATAAAAAATAGAGGCCGTGGGTTTTGTTTAAAACCCTCTCCTAATCAATATTTTAAAACAATAAGTTTTTATTTAAAATATGCATGACTAATATAGTATGAGCGACATTCTTCTATCATATATGATATGTCATCAACTATGCAACATAACATTCCATCAATACATATTTACCCATACATGACAAGATATAGGAAAAATAAATGGCGGAAAATTTAAATAACCAAGCCATGGTTCCATCCTAGAAAAATAAAAAACCAAAGATTACAAAATTTTGTCCAAAGCATTCTTTGTCTTAAATTTTACTCCATCTTCGTGCATTTATCTTCATGTAACTCCACCATTTATTTCTCATCCCATAAATTCCTTCAAAAATAAAATTTCAAAATACTTGAATTTCAAGCAATTTTTAAATCTCATGCATAAGTATATGTAATTTTAAATTTCAAAATTACATATGATTAGGCACAATTTAAAATTAAAATTAAAATCACTGACGATTCCTAAAAAATTTCATCCCGATCCTGAGGGGTCAGAGCATGAAAAAAGGTCCCCAGGGCTGCCTGGGGCTGCCACGGCTTTGCACCTATGGTTACCTCAGGCATCTATGGCTACTAGCAACCCGTCAAGTTCCCAGCAACCCATGGCTGCTTGCAAATGTGGGCTACCACTTGCTAGGCAATCATGGGCTGCCTAGGTTGCCACGGGCTTTTACTCATGGCCACCACCCGGCATCCATGGCTCCTTTTCTCGATTTTCATGCCAAATTCCAATTTTATCTCTAAGAAGGTCCTAATTAAAAATTGGAAATTTTCCACAAGAAAAAAATTTTTACAAAAATAATTTTTAAATCAACAAATTTAAATTCTAATTATGAGAAAAATAAATTCAAAGTCTTTAATCTTGATCTTGTCGATGAATAATTACATGAAATTTCCTATACCGTTTCCAATGCAGAAAAATTATAAACATTCAAAGAGATAAAAATCCATGGGAAAATTACGACAATGATAGACCACTCTCATGGTAACATAAAAATTCCTAAATACAATTTTTCTAAAATTCGAAGGGACTATAACCCACAAAATTGAGCATGCTTATAATAATCACAAAATTAAAATAACCACGCGTAATATAACACATAATCCATGATAATAACATATAAGATCCCTAGAATGCCACTGTGATGACCATCCTATACATGTAAACCTAATTACCGTGCAACATGTAATTCTGTTTATAATGTTAGGAAATGCCCTAAGCATTAAAGACATTTTGAAGTATTTATTTTGAACTGGATAATAAAATTATATATAGAGGTTATTCACTATATTGCTATCTGTCCATAATTTATTTACATGTTAAAGTAAATGTAAGCAAATATGACTCCTTGATTGCTTGTGTTAAAACTATTAGAACGTTACATGCAATGGACTTTTGTATGCGAGAAGACAATGTTCTAAAGTAAGCGGTCTAAACTAAGGTCTGTAGTCTATGGGGTTAGACCAAGCATCTAACTCATGTTAAGACTATTATATTGTCTAAAGCCTTGGAGGTGATGGTTTGTCTTGACTGTCTGGAGCATAGACTCCCAAGCAGAGACATAGATATGTTGCTTGGTGGTGACATATTAGACCGGGACTAAAGCGTGATTGATCTACGAAGTCCGCTTTGAGTGGATCGATCTGCTATTGACGTTCATTGTGTAGTAACCTTAATCCTGAGTAGATAAAGAACTTCATGTATATGACTTGTGTACTTTGATGTTGCAAGCGTCTTAGAGGTAGTAAGCTTATAGACCGGTTTGTTGGGTGCATGACTTACGATGAAGGGTTCATTTACAGATATCGGAATCATAGCTTTAATGAGAAATTAAGGGTATCCTCTTAAAGGCATTATACTGAATGTGAAAATGGACAAGGCCTTGGGTTGTCTGCTGGGTGGACGACTTCTTATTCACATATAGTGAATAATCATTTTCTTTATTCAGTAATATAATGGAACTTTAAGATAACCTGATCAGTAGGATTAAACATACTTTGACCTAAGGCTGATCATGGATATCATATGAGGGTTCTGCATACATGACAAGGTCATTGGACAATAGCTTGTCACAGGCTTACGTAATACGGTATATAATTGGGAGTTCAGTTTCAGGTTTATAATGGTGTGACTCTGAAATTAGTGATCATATGATTGAGTTGTTCGATAAACAATGATGATCATATGGATTTGCGGGAGCCCGATTATGTATGTCCAATTGGTCCCTCTACTAGCTCTACATAATTCCTTAATGTTTGGCAAATTGATTTGTGTATGCTATTGGCTAGTTGATTATGCATGGATGATGTTGACATAGGATTAGGATGGTGGATAAGATTCTCTCCGATTGAATTCAGATTTTGTTTTGGATAATAGAGTACACAATTATTCGAACTCCAAATAAAGTTGCCATGATTTTATTCAAGATTGGATTGGAGTTGTAGAAAATTATCCATGAGAACAAGAATTTGAAATACAACTGTTTTGTGGATTTTGAAATTTGAAATTTGAAATTTGAATTTGAAATTCGAATTTGAAGTTCGAATTTGAAATTCGAATTTGACATTTAAATTTGAAATTTGAAATTTGAAACTTGAAATTCAAATCTTGAATCATAATCCAAGTAGGATTCGAATTTCTTGTGGTAAATGCACAAGGAATGAAATTCAAATTTGAGTTGGATATGGAGAGGAAAATCTTGTTAGAATCCTACTTGAATTTTGAATCCAAATCCTAATAATAATGGACGAAAATTTTGAGGATTATCCTCATGGAATTTTTAGATTTTTTGTGCATAAGGTTCAAGGAAAAATTCAAGTTTCAATCCCAGTTGAATTTGGATTCTCTCCTCCCTGATTATTGCTGAAATTTTGAGGAAGATATACTAGGAGATTTTCAGTTATTTTGGATAAGGAGGAGATAAGATTCAAGCTTGAAAATCCTAGTGGAATTTTGATTCTTCCCTTATTTTTTATGGTAAAAAATATTTGTGAAAATCCTCTAGGATTTTCAGATTTTTTGGTTGAAAAAGGGGGATAAAATTCTAGTTAAAATCTTGTTTAGATTTGAATTGGATAATCCTAAAGTGGCCGAAATTTTGTTGGGATTTTTTCCTTGGAAAATTCGGATTTTTTGGTTGTAGATAAGGGAGAATATCTTCTCCTAATCCAATTCGAATTCAGAGAATCACCTCATGCCAGTCTATAAATAGAGGTCCTACCACTCTAGTTCCCTCAGACCACAGACTCTCAGGTGAGCAAGCTTATTATGGCATAACTCATCGTGACAATAAGTTCTTTAGAGATCTGGGTGGTCAGAAGAAGACTAGTAGTACTAGCATACCGATTGAGGTTCAGAGCCATTCGGGAATTGGAGAATAGTAAAGAAGGCTAATTGGTTGAAGCCCTCCAGTCATTCTCCTCCTGTAGATTGGCGTCCATGAGGTATGAGTTTAAATTATTGTTGATTTATTGTATATGACATCATAACATATTTAACGATCTTGAAAAATTTTTATTGTTTCGTCGCGCCACTCTGATACGTTTTTACCGATTTATTTCCTTCATATAATGCAGTGTAAATTGCCAATTGAATGCATTAAACGAGTACAGGATCATTTAATTATTATTCGTGCAATGAAAGGGGCTAACGACAAGTACAATCGATCCAGAAAATAGCCCAGACGGCCATTTCTTGACATAGAACAGATAAACTAGTCATCAGTACGATCAGGCTGGTCGTCTGAGCACAATAGTGAAATCTTGCTGGATAAGTTTACCGTACCAAGGAAATGGTTGAGCTAACAATTTTCTTGACATGAAACTGGTATATTTATAGTCAGCAGGCCCAATCGGGTCAATTGGACATGAAATACGAGGTTTTGTCAGAGAGACACATAGTATCGGGAAAGGAGCCAAGGCAACCTATTCTTAGCCCGAAACTGATATATTTAGTTTCAGAAACTGGTCAGTTTAGCACAAAAGGTGATTTCCAGGTTGGAATCACACAGATAGTGAAAACTAATCCGGACGACCCCGGATGGGTGTAAAACTATTAAAAATGGATTCAGCATGCCCAAATTAGTTATGATAGCCTATGTCAGACATTTCCTGCAAAAAAGTTATATTACACGCGCGCGATGTCAGTATAGTGTAAGACGTAACCATAGTGTGGGAAATGAATAGTAAATAGTGATCAAGCGGGCTAAAAGGCATTGCAACCCAACCAAAAATATCTAGAAATAACTATAATGAAAATCGGAAGCCATAAGTGCAATTTCGGGTGAAAATTAAAACACTGCCGAGAAAGGATCGAAAATCGTAGTAGAAAAACTGGACTGCGAAGAAACCAACCCAGTTAAATTGTAACCACTCCAAAACTGGGTCCCATTGGATGGAAAGTAGCTAGTTTGATTAGTTAGAAAACCCCATAAAGTAAGAATAAACAATGGGAAAATGGTACACCAAAAAGCCCATAAATAACAATTTATTTTCATCACCATACATCACCATTTCACATCAAATTTGATAAAAAAAAATGGCCTTGTTCTTCCCAAGGTGTGCGACATTGATGGGGGGGCTGCACACATAAAATTTGTCTCTTGGTTTAGACAAAATTTTGGGTTAAATTGGCTTGATTTGGTAAAGCTAATTGTGCTTAGGTTTGCCTGTAAATAGGTGTCACCTCCCTTGCCCTTCATTTCCTTTCTTTTAGCTCCCAAAAGCCAAGTATTCTCCCTTCTCCTTGCAGCCAAAATCTGCCACTTTCTCCTTAGCCAAACACCAAAATTTTCACACAGAACTTTTACACAAGGCTTGCTTACAAGGGTGCTTAGGAGTACACATCTTGAAGCTCATTTCAGTAAGGTCCTAGAACCAAGTTTCATTTGTGGTTTAGTGTTATGTTTGGTTTGATATTAAGAGCAAAATTTTTGTGTCCTCTCCTAGCTCACGTTGACCCCTCAACCCTTAGATCCCATGGCCTTTTAGTCACTCAAGCCTATCTCAGATTTGTGCATGAACTGAAGCACACAAGGCATAAATCGAAAACCTTACTTCTTTGTGGTTAGTTGTTTCTAAGTTTTCGATCAAGAAGTTTATGTGTGTTTGTTTATGCAACTGAGTTGTAATAAGTTTACTTTGAGCTCTTAGCTTTCCATTTTCAAGTTTGTGATTGTGTGGTTATGTTTACATGTCTTTACGAATGATTTGTGGATGAATGATGCATGGACGTGTTGGGGAAAAAATTGGAAACAAATCTGTCCAGTTTTAGGGCCACGGATTTGGCTACTTTAGGACATGTTATGGTCTGTTTTTGAGAAAACGTAAGACAACAAACTTTAAGAAAATTTGTTACAAGCATTTTTACGTCAAATAGAACTCGACCAGAAATGGCTTTAAAATAGGTTAAATTGTTTTTCAACCAGAGATCAAAACTGGGGCCAAAATCCTGATTCTAGGAACAGCCTCAGATTTTCATTAAAACGACCCATTTAGAGTCCAAACCGGACTTCGGTCAAAACATGAAAGTTTTAGATCTTGACGATATCTTAAAACTGACTTGTGCAAGTTTCAAAAATTCGGCCGTTTCGGGTCCCAATAAGACCTATTTTAAAAGTGCGTAAAAAACTGGAAATTTTTGGTAAAAACTAGACATGAAATTTTGCCAAAGGTTTTTATAATTTCGGACCCCTTGGAGGTCAAACCGAGCTTCGAGATGTTCATGAGTTGTTCATCTCATCGAGGACAAAAATTTTCATGTTTACTTATTTCACAAATAAATCGTTTTGGACAAGTTTTATATAGTTTTCTGAAAAAGGATTCAAAAACCAACCTTTTCACCATGAACACCAAAATGTGTTCTCCATTTAAAAAAAATGAAAAATGATTTTCATAAAAATTCCCCCACCTTCCCGTGGGGTGCTAAGGGGTTGATTTTAAAGAATTATGTTGCTCCAAAACTTTACAAAATTTTTAGGACATTTTTCGTAAAATTTGTGAAGTAGCCCGGTTGGCTACCAAGCAAAACTGTAAAGTAACCGGATAGATGAGTAGCCCAACTAGTCAGTAGGCCAAACGTGAGGAAACCGGTTAGTGGACTAACCGGTTAAACAGTCCAAACGCTAGGTAACCTGATAGGTTACACAGTCCATGTGCTAGGTAACCGAATGGTTTACACAATCCAATACGCAAAGAAGCCCGATGGGCTACACCATTGGCAAAACATGAGGTAACCAGTCAGTAGACTGGCCAGTCAATTGGTCAAAGACTGAGTTTAAACATGAACGTGAGATATGCTTATTAACTTGTTAAGTAGATGAATTAATCAATCTCATTAGATACTAGTACTATCAAAGTAAAACAGCTAGGTACCGAGGGGCATCGGTAACCTATATTAGTAAGAAGTTATAGTCGCTAACGATCGAAGTGACTTAAAAATGAATATTAATGACAATGCGTTATGATTATAGGATGTTACTTATAAGTGCATCGAGGCAAAGTACAAACTACTGGCTAACAAGTAAGTACAACTCCGCTTGTAGTATGAACAAAAATGAGTTTAAATGGTTGTTAAACCTATGTTAAAGTATGCTGTATTTTATGTTGGTTGCATGACATATAGGGGTTCATAATCACATAGATTAATGAACTTTATGAGGTGCCAATACATCCCCATCAGGGCATGATGGGGGTTAAGCCCAGCTGAGCATAGGGCACATGGTTATTAGTACTCATAATCCACAATTTGGTAATCAGATTAAGGGTGCCAGTCTAATGGGCCCCGTTGGGTCCACAAGAAAGACAAGTATAAAAGATAACGGGCCAAGCCGAGCCTATGATCATGTTGAATCTGATGATCCGTGCATATTAGTACTGACACTAGGGCCCTTCAGATAAGACCAGAGTAAGAACAAATGAAGCATAATTTGAGCATAATCGATTCATGCATTGATCACGTTATGCCTTAATCTCAGTAGTGTATGTTCTTAGTTGCATGGTATGATACATGATGTGATTAAATGGGATGCTTTTTATTATATGCTATATAATAAGTTTCCCCGTGATGTTGTGATATTACTGTTAGTTTTAATTACGCCCTATATATGGTATGTATGTTTAAAGCATGTTTTGCAGACGAATATGTTGTACTTGCTGAGTGTAAAGCTCACTGTGTGTGTTCGAGCTGTAGATAAGAGACCTACAAGCTAAACACTGCTAGGCGATGATGGCGGCAGGGCGGATATGAGGGCGAGGTTGTGGATACCACCACCAGAGTCTACTTCTGTAAATTATTTTGAGAGTTTATTTTTCGAATAGTAATTTAACAGTTTGAAATTTTGTGTATGTATATTTTAATCCAAATTGTACTAAGATTTTTGTATGGTTTTAAGTATAAGTATGTAGTACGTAATTTGGTAAACATACTATTCAAAAAAATCCCTAAATTTTGGGCTATTTACAAGTAATAGTTTTCAAACAAAATAAGTTAAGATAAGTTGTGTTTTCAGTGACGGTTTGTGCCACCAGGGCAGGGGTCATCACAGTTGGCATCAGAGTGGTATCCTGCCACCCTACCTCACATCGTCATATGCCAGCCTCATCTGTCCGAGTAAGTAGATTTTGTTTTAGGATCCTAGTACCTGAGTTAATACGATATGTTGTACACTGTAGCGATGGCCGCTCCAATAGACCCTAACCAGATACATGAAGATCGACAGGCGAGCCTAGCTTTCATCGTTGCACGGCTAGATTGGTTTGATGGTTAACGCTGACCCTATGAGTTGATGAGATGGATCCGTGACATGGAAGTTATGTTCCAAACCTGTCATATTCCACCTCGCCTACAAGTGGCTCTGGCGAGCAGTAGGCTACATGGCCCAGCGAGGATGTGGTGGGAAGATCGACAAAGGATCGTAGGCCCCATAGAAGATTGGGTGCACCTTTGCCACGAGCTCTACATCGCATTTGCATCAGCCCCATTCGATGAAGCTCGCAGGAGAGGCCAAGATGTGGAGATCTGGACAGACATGCATGAGAGGTGTTATGACGTCCTTTTTGTTATTTAGGATGTTTACGAAAGAGAAACCATGGCACACTACTACTAGAGGTTTATGAATGGGATACTACCCTACATCCTTTTGGACAGGCCTTTCACGGAGGTGGTTGAACTCCTATAGAGGGGAGTTCCCTGGTATGTGAGGCACCTTGTCCACTACCCTCCGCAGCATGAGCATTTGGGGTGCTTTATCTGAGACATATTAGACACCGAAGCGGCAGTGATTGACCCCAAGAACCCTGCCCCAGCTCATGATGAATCAGATCCTACCAATGCTGAAGATGACCCAGCAGAACCAAACCTCCAACTGGCTGGCAAGGACCCTGTGGTTGAGCTTCCGCCAGAGGCGCCAGAAAATGCCAAAGAACCTATGGAAGAGGATCCTATCCCTACAATACCCCTAGTTGTGTATTATCCTGAGGAGGATGACGACGACTATCTTGGTAGAGATGAATGGGAAGAACCTGAACCTAAGCCTTAAATCATCATAGTCAGTGATGATGAGGACAGCTCCGATTCAAAGGTCGAGGAAGAGGACCTAGAGGAGTTCTTTTTTGACGAGATTGATGACGAGGATGTCTTTGACATAGAGTCCATTTTGACCTCGGAGTAGCTAGGATGTACTTTAGTATATCCCTTTTTGACCATATGTATGCATGTATGAGAAAAGGCCGTATCCTACTCTTGCTTGATTTAGCCCAGTCCTTTCTTTTGAATATATGTACGGGGAAGTATGTGCGTTCACTACTCCCAAGGGACTAACGTTATGTACTATTATTGATGATATATGAAAGGTAATCTAGTTTTGCCCGAAGGCTCCAGATATAACCGTACACACATAAGCATAATGTGACAGAAAAATGCGGGATGAGTTCTGGCACTCAGGTGATGTTTCAATGCGATACGGCATTCGTATTGAACATCACGATAGCGAGAAAAAAATGAAAGTTGCATATAAGTACGCTTATAATAGTTAAATAAGAAAGAAAAGAAATTGGTATGTGATCTGATTCCCGAATACAAGCCCAAATCTTTACCTTTTTTTCTTGTTGCATGGTAGGATCCCAAGGAACAAATGGCGAGGACACGAAGTCAGACGACACAACCCTCCCAAGAGGAGGAATTTGCAACACAGCTTGCAACCTTGCAAGAAATAGTGGAGAACCAACAATGACAGTTGGCCCAACTTAGAGCCCAACAGGGTCAACAGAACCAAGCACCGCCCATGACAGTGGTACCAACTCAAGAAACCCCATCGACATTTGAAACTCCATGGGAGCGAGTGACTCACCTGGCCTAGGAGATCTTGCATGGTTGTGAGATCCCCGAACCATCAACAGTGCCCTTAGCAGCAACAACTGCCCCTGCAACAGTAAGTGTTCTTCCACCAACCCACAGGGGAAGCAATATGTATGAGAGGTTTAGGTGCACGAAGGTGCCAGAGTTTGAGGCAACTGCCAACTTGATAGAGGCTTATGATTGGTTGACCGAAATTCAGGTGGTCCTAGACTTTATGGGCCTAATAGATGGGGAAAAAGTACTATGTGCATCTTTCACCCTACGCAAGGAGGCACTGCAGTGGTGGAAAACTGTGTCAATCAGGAGGAACATCCAAGAGATGACCTGGAATCAATTCATCGAAGAGTTCAGGCAAATGTATTTCAATGAGGAAGCCTTAGCAGTATAGCAGGATGAGTTCAACAATCTATGATGGGGAAGTATGACTGTCATGGAAGCAGTCAGGAAGTTCGAGCAGCTGGCTCAACTTTGTCTGGATTTAGTCCCCACTAAAAAAGAGAAGGTTCGACGGATGTCGAAGATGTTCAGGACTGATATTACTATGCAAGTTTACAGTGGTAGCCATGGGCCAGCTACGATAGCGAAATGTGTCAGAAGGGCCATCCGAGCCGAGTACTGGCTGGCACAGGACAAAGAGCGGAAAGCTCAAATTTTCAAGGCACGAAAAGAGGAGAAGTCTCAAGCAAAGTAGACTCTAGGGAGATAGCACCCGGAGTCCCATCAGAGGGGACAGAACGTGGGGAACGGCCTGAACAACCGGTAACCCCACCACAATAACAAGAAAAAGGGGAACACCAATAATCAAGGTTCCTAGAAGAATTTTCCTCAGAAAAGAAACAATCGTGGAGGGAACAACAACCAGAACCCAAAGTGCTCGAAGTGCAAAAAGAACCATCTTGGCGAATGCAGACAGGGAACGAGTGGATGGTTCATTTGTGGTAAGGAAGGTCACTATGCCAAGAACTACTATTCAAACCCTCAAAATCAGCAGAATCAACCCCGTATAGTAAATAATCAACTCCACGCTACCCAGACCAGAATTAAAGGCCCATCATTTGCTCAAGGCAAGCTTAAAGCTCCGGAAACCCAGGGAAGGATCTATGCTTACACTAAAAATGACGCTGATGCGGGAATGTCTGCAGTGGTGACAACTCAGTTTTCTGTCGTCAACTCAAGTGCATTAGTGTTATTTGATTCTGGAGCCACACACTCGTTCATATCATTAAAGTTTGCTAGGATGCTAGATAGGGGTTTAGATAAGATGAACCAAACTTTCAGAACTACACTTCCCATAGGGGAGGTTTTACTGTCTAATTACTGGGTACGACATGTGTCAGTAATTATCTGTGGTCGAGAACTGAGCGTTAACCTAATCATCATCGACATGTACAACTACGATATGATCTTGGGAGTGCACTGTCTTACGAAATACAATGCCATCATTGATTGCAGGAGGTGGAAAGTTGCTTTTGAACCCATAGGATGTAAGAAGTTCACTTATACGGGTCTATCGCTGAAGCAACCATAGACGATGATCTCAACGATGAAGGCACACAAGCTGATATCCAGTAGATGCATGGCATACCTAGCACACGTGGTAGATAATACCCAAAGGCAGAGATAGGGCCCAAGAATGTATCGATAGTTAGAAAATTTGTGAAGGTATTTCCCGAGGATCTTCCAAGACTTCCACCAGAGCGTGAGATTTCGTTCGAAATTGAACTATTACCAAGATCTGCTCCTGTATCCAAGGCTTTGTATAGAATGGCTTCAGTAGAGCTTCAGGAACTCCAGGCCTAGCTAAAGGACCTAATGGACAAGGGTTTTATTCGCCAAAGTTTTTCACCCTGGGGAGCACCTATGCTGTTTGTGAAGAAGAAAGACGGAACTCTAAGGATGTGCATAGACTACAGGGAGCTAAATAAGATCACGATCAAGAAGAAATACCCATTGTCACGTATTAACAACTTGTTTGATCAACTCCGATATGCAGCAGTATTCTCCAAGATCGACTACGCTCAGGATAACACCAGCTGCGAATCAGGGATGAGGATATACCTAAAACAGCCTTCCGGATGTGATATAGATATTATGAGTTCCTCATTATATCATTTGGACTTACTAATTCGCCAGCAGCTTTCATGGACTTGATGAACCAAGTATTCAAGGAGTATTTGGACAAGTTTGTCATTGTATTTATCGATGACATAATGATATACTCCAAGACTTAGGAGGAGCATGCAGAGCACCTGAGGACAGTATTGCACGTGTTAAAAGAGCATTAGCTGTATGCCAAGTTCTCTAAGTGTGAGTTTTGGCTAGAGAAGGTGCGTTTTCTAGGACAGGTAGTCTCCAAGGAAGGAGTATCCGTGGACCCAGCAAAGATCAAGGCGGTAAGTGCATGGTCAGCTCCGAAGAATGTAATTGAGATACGCAGCTTTTTGGGATTAGCAGGGTATTACCGGTGCTTTGTCGAAGGCTTTTCAAAGCTAGCCGCCCCACTCATGGCGCTCACCAAGAAAGAGAAGAAGTTTGAGTGGACTGACAAATGTGAGCAGAGCTTTCAAGAGCTAAAACGGAGACTCACGAGCACTCCAATGCTAACCATTCTGGATGTCAGTCAGGGAAATTTTGTGATATTCAGTGATGCATCTAAGACTAGATTATGAGCAGTGTTGATGCAGAATGGTAAGATAGTTGCATATGCCTCGCGATAGCTGAAGGAGCACGAAAGGAACTACCCTACCCACAACTTAAAGCTAGCCGCAGTAGTTTTTGCTCTAAAGATATGGAGACACTACCTTTATGGCGTCAAATGTGAAATCTACACAGACTACAAGAGCCTTAAATGTATTTTTATGTAGAAAGAGTTAAACATGAGGCAACGTAGATGGCTTGAGCTGGTGAAAGACTACGACTGTAAGATCCTATATCACCCAAGAAAGGCCAACAAAGTGATCGATGGATTGAGTCGAAGGCACTCCATGTTACTTATGGCCATCAGCGCCTTGCCGAGAGCTTTATAAAAGGATCTGTGTAGCAGTGAGCTCGAGATTCTGTCAGGGAAATTATCCAAAATAACTCTCAAGATGACACTCCTAGATGAGATCAAGGCTAGCCAAGAGCTTGATTTGTCCCTAACCAAGCTAATGAATGAGGCTAAGGAGGGTAAGAACTTAGATTTTAAAGTCTCAGAGGATGACATACTCTATTACGAGGGCACAGTGTGTGTGCCGAAGGAGGAAGAGGTCAGAAAGCAAATCCTCTCAGAGGTGCACGAGACATCATATTCCCTACATCCAGGAGCCAATAAGTTATATAAGGACCTGAAGGGAAGTTTTTGGTGGCCTAGAATGAAGAATGACATAGCAGAATTCGTCGCCAAATGCCTTACGTGCTAGAAAGTTAAGGCCGAACATCAGCGTCCAGTAGGAAAATTATAGAAAATTGAGTGACCTGAGTGGAAATGGGATCAGGTCACGATGGATTTCGTTGTCGGACTACCAAGGACGTCCAATGAAAATGACGTAATCTGGGTGATTGTAGACTGATTGACGAAATCAGCCAGATTCCTAGCCATAAAGATCAGCTACTCGGTGACACGACTAGCAGAAATTTATGTGGCTCAAATCGTAAGGTTGCATGGAGTGCCAAAATCGATTATTATCTCAGATCGTGAAGGACACTTTACCTCCAGATTTTGGCAAAGCATACAAGCCGCGTTAGGATCGAAGTTGAAGTTTAGCACGACCTTCCACCCTTAGATTGACAGTCAATCTAAGAGAACCATACAGACGCTAGAAGACATGCTACGCGCCTGTGTTTTGGACTTTAAGGGAAATTGGGATTAGAAGCTACCACTGATCGAGTTCTCATACAACAACAGCTACCATTCCACTATAGGGATCGCACAGCACGAGGCACTATACGAAAGAAAATGTAGGTCCCCGGTCCATTGGCATGAGACCGATGAGAAACATGTAACTAGCACGGACTTCGTTAGGGATACGACAGCAGTTGTGAAACTGATACAGGAAAGGCTAGAAACAGCACACAGCCATCAGAAGAGCTACGCAGACAAGTGCCACAGACCCCTCGAGTTCCAAGTGGGAGACTCGATCTTTCTCAAGGTAGCACCTATGAAGGGAGTGATGCGCTTTAGGAAGAAGGGGAAACTCAGTCCTAGATACATAGGACCATTCGAGATTATCGAGAAAATCAGGAACGTAGCCTATATATTAGCACTTCCTCCCGAGTTAGCTTTGGTGCATAATATCTTTCACGTCTTAATGTTGAAGAAGTACGTGCCAGACAGTTCACACGTCCTAAGCTAGGAACCTGTCGAGGTGCATGCTGATCTGACTTATGAGGAGAAACCTGTATAGATTCTGACCAGAGAGGAGAAAGTACTTAGAAATAAAGTTATACCGCTCGTAAAGGTGTTATGGCGAAATCGTAATATAGAAAAAGCCACTTGAGAACGGGAAGAAGACATAAGGAGAGACTTCCCGGACTTGTTCTAATTTTAGAGGATGAAAATTTTGTAGGGGGTTAGGTTGTGATGACCACCCTATACGTGTAAACCTAATTACTATGCAACACGTAATTTTATTTATAATGCAGTGTAAATTTCCAATTGAATGCATTAAACGAGTACGGGATCGTTTAATTATTATTCGTGCAATGAAAGGGGCTACCAACAAGTATAATCGATCTGCCTCGATATACGTGAAAATACGCATGAGACACGTCATATCTAGAAAACGGCCCAAATGGCCATTTCTTGACATTAAACAAATGAACTAGTCATCGGTATACTTAGGCTGGTTGTCTGAGCACAATAGTGAAATCTTACTTGATAAGTGTACCGTACCGAGGAAATAGTCGAGGCGACAATTTTCTTGATATAAAACTGGTATATTTATAGTCAGCAAGCCCAATCAGGTCAATTGGGCACGAAATATGAGGTTTTGTCTGAGGCACAATATCAGGAAAGGAGTCAAGGTGACCTATTCTTAGCTTGAAATTAATATATTTAGTTTCAGAATGCCGAAACTGGTGGGTTTAGCACAAAAGGTGATTTCCATGTGGGAATCACACAGATACCAAAAACCGATCTGGATGATTTCAGATGGGCATAAAACAGTTAAAAATGGATTTAGCACACCCAAATTAGTTAGGATAGCTTGTGTCGGACATTTCATGCAAGAAAGTCGTATTACCATGCGTGCGGTATCGATACAATGTAAGATACAACCATAGTGTGGAAAATGAATAGTGAATAGCGATCAAGCGGACTCATAGGCATTACAACCCAACCAAAAATATCTAGAAATAACTAGAATGAAAATCGGAAGCCGTAGGTGAAATTTCGAGTGAAAATTAGAACACTGTTGAGAAAGGATCGAAAATCATAGTAGAAAAACTGGACTACGAAGAAACTGACCCAGTTAAATTGTAACCACTCCAAAACCAGGTCCCACTAGATGGAAACTAGCTAGTTTAATTAGTTAGAAAACCCCATAAAGTAAGAATAAACAATGGGAAAATGGTACACCAAAAAGCCCATAAATAACAATTTATTTTCATCATCATACATCACCATTTCACATTAAATTTGATAAAAAAAAATGGCCTTGTTCTTCGCAAGGTGTGAGACATTGATGGGGGGCTGCACACATAAAATTTGTGCCTTGGTTTAGACAAAATTTTGGGTTAAATTGGCTTGATTAGGTGAAGCTAATTGTGCTTAGGTTTGTCTATAAATAGGTGTCACCTTCCTTGCCCTTCATTTCCTTTCTTTTAGCTCCCAAAAGCCAAGTATTCTCCTTTCTCTTTGCAGCCAAAATCTGCCACTTTCCTCTTAGCCAAACACTAAAATTTTCACACAAGACTCTTACACAAGGGTGCTTAGGAGTACACATCTTGAAGTTCATTTTGATAAGGTCCTTGAACCAAGTTTCATTTGTGGTTTAGTGTTATGTTTGGTTCGATATTCAGAGCAAAATTTTTTTGTCCTCTCCTAGCTCACGTTGACCCCTTAACCCTTGGATCCCACGGCCTTTTAGTCACTCAAGCCTCTCTCAGATTTGTGCTTCAATCGAAGCACACAAGGTATAAACCGAAAACCTTACCTCTTTGTGGTTAGTTGTTTCTAAATTTTTGATCAAGAAGTTTATGTGTATTTGTTATGCAACTGGGTTGTAATAAGTTTACTTTGAGCCCTTAGCCTTCCATTTTCAAGTTTGTGATTGTGTGGTTATGTTTACATGTTTTTACGAATGATTTGTGGATGAATGATGCATGGACGTGCTAGGGAAAAAACTGGAAACAAATCTGTCCAATTTTAGGGCCACGGATTTGGCTACTTTAGGACACGTTATGGTCTATTTTTGAGAAAATGTAAGACATGAAACTTTAAGGAAATTTTGTTACGAGCATTTTTGTATCAAATACAACTCAGCCAAAAATGGATCTAAGATAGAGTTTTAAACTATTTTTCAACCGGAGGTCAAAACTAGGGCCAAAATCCTAATTTCAGGAACGACCTCAGATTTTCATTAAAACGACCGATTTAGAGTCTGAAACTGAACTTCGGTCAAAACATGAAAGTTTTAGATCTCATTGAGATCTTAAAACTGAATTGGGTGGGTTTAAAAAATTCAGTCATTTCAGGTCCCAATCAGACCTGTTTTAAAAGTGCATAAAAAACTAGAAATTTTTGGTCAAAAATGGACATGAAATTTAGCCACAGGTTTTTATGATTTCGGACCCCTTGGAGTTCAAATCGAGCTCCGAGATGTTCATGAGAGTTGTTCATCTCGTCGAGGACAAAAATTTCATGTTTACTAATTTCACAAATAAAATCATTTCAGACAAGTTTTATATGGTTTTTCAAAAAAGGATTCAAAAACCAACCTTTTCGCCATGAACACCAAAATGTGTTCTCCATTAAAAAAAAATTGAAAATCAATTTTCATAAAAACACCCCCACCTTCCAATGGGGTGCTAAGGGGTCGATTTTAAAGAATTATGTTACTCCAAAACTTTACAAAATTTTTAGAACGTTTTTCGTAAAACTGGTGAAGTAGCCTAGTTGGCTACCAAGCAAAACTGTAAAGTAACGAGATAGATGACTAGCCCAACTAGTCAATAGGCCCAACGTGAGGAAATCAGTTAGTGGAATAACCGGTTAAACAGTCCAAACGCTAGGTAACCCGATAGGTTACATGGTCCATGCGCTAGGTAACCTAATGGGTTACACAATCCAATACGCAAAGAAGCCCAGTGGGCTACACCATTGGCAAAACACGAGGTAACGGGTCAATAGACTGGTCGGTCAACTGGTCAAAGATCGAGTTTGAATGTGAAGGTAAGATACGTCGATTAACTTGTCAAGTAGATGATTTAATTAGTCTCGTTAGATACCAGTACTATCAAAGTAAAACAGCTAGGTACCGAGGGGCATCGGTAACCTATAATAGTAAGAAGTTATAGCCACTAATGATTGAAGTAACTTAAAAATGAATATTAACGACAATGTGTTATGATTACAGGACGTTACCTGTAAGTGCATCGACGCGAAGTACAAACTGTTGGCTAGCAGGGAAGTACAACTCCGCCTATAGTATGAACAAAAATGAGTTTAAATGGTTGTTTAACCTGTGTTAAAGTATGCTGTATTTTATGTTAGTTGCATGACATATAGGGGTTCATAATCACGTAGATTAATGAACTTTATGAGGTGCCGATACATCCCCATCAAGGCACGATGGGGGATAAGCCCAGCTGAGCATAGTTCACATGGTTGTTAGTACTCATAATCTACAATTGGGTAATCAGATTAAGGGTGTCAGTCTAACAGGCCCCGTTGGGTCCACATGAAAGATAAGTATAAAAGATAATGGGCTAAGCCGAGCCATGATCACAGTAAATCCGATGATCCGTGCATAGTAGTACTGACACCAGGGCCCTTCAGATAAGACCAGATTAAGAATAAATGAAGCATAATTTGAGCATAATCAGTTCATGCACTGATCAGGTTATGCCTTAATCTCAGTAGTGTATGTTCTTAGTTGCATGGTATGATAGATGATGTGATTAAATGTGATGATCAGGAAATATGCAGTATCAAGAAATTGGTTAAAATGACATTTTCTTGATATGAAACTGATATATTTAGACTCAGGATGCCCAAATTAGTCAATCAGGCACCTGACACGTTTTTCGAGACGGGATCACACGGATCCTGAAAACTGATCGAGATGACCTCGAATGAAGTTGAAACTGATAAATTTGGATTTAGCACGTCCAAATTAGTCAGTATAGCCTATTTGTATACTCAAATTAGCTAATTGAGCACAAAGGTAATTTTTGATCGAGAATTCACAGTATCGAAAACTGGTCAAGATGACCTCAGATGGAAATAAAACTGATATATTTGGATTCAGGACGCCCAAATTAGTCAGGATAGCCCATGTTGAAATTTTGGGCGAAGAAGTATATAAACGGCGAAAAATCAGAAATTTAAGAAATAAGCCCATAACTTTCTCTTATTTTCTCTTTCCACCCCTTACCCGAAAATGAACAGTAACCGACCATCGGAAACGGTGTCCGTTTTCGACACCGCCGGTGTCATCGGAAAGCTCTCACCGAGCTGAGTCCAACGGTGGGTCGACTCGACGGAACAGCCGCCGCACGCGCCGCTCGAATGCCGCCGAAGCCGAGAAATTCGACCGATGATATCTCCGCCGTCCGGCCACCGTTTGCCACGAAACCGGTCCCAAAAGTTTCGTGGTGAAGAGAGGAGCAAAACCCATGCCACCGATTGCCTCAACGCCTGCGGAACCGAGCCGGCCAAGCTTCGAAAAAGTCGGTGAAACGCCGCCGTGGAGCCGCCGTCGAAACGCCCGATTCCGGCCGAGTTGAAGTGCGCCGTTGGTGCAGAAATGACCGCAGGGCTGAGGGGAGCAAAAGCCCTCAACCAATTTTGGGAAAAAGGTCCGGCACGGCGGAGTTCCACCGTCGCCGCCGTGACCGTGGTTTTCGAGGGAATTTTCCGACGATAGGGGCCTCCAAACATGAAATTGAGGTCACCAATGGATTCCTCTCGTCGAGTTCTTCAAGATGGGCTACTCATTTGCCACCGTCGCCGCCGTCAACCGCCGGTCAACGGCGGTCAACGCCGGTCAACGGCGGTCAACGCCGGTCAACGGCGACCGGAGACCAAAAATTTAAGAATGGCCCGTTGGCCTATTTTCGATGTTCCGGACACATCCGCGACGTCAGAATTGCAAGACGAAGTCTCAAAGGCAAAGAACGGAGAATTAAAGTTTATCCGCGCGAAACCGAACAGTTCGTTCGATCGCCAGTGGAACGATTCCGGTAGTGACTTCGGTCATTCCATTCCTGAAATTAATGTTTTTGGAATGAGTATATATGAATTATGTATTCTGCATTGTGAAATTGTAAGAAAATTGGACTATGTGTATGAAAAATACTCAAATGAGAAAAAGTGAAAAATGTAAAGATTTTTACGTAAAAAGTTGAGTTTTTACGTAAAAATATAGGCTCTGGTATAGTACGTGGTAGAATAGAACGAGGTTAGATGGTTTCGAGGCGTTTCCTAAACGCCGGGAATCCAAAAATTAAGCGGAAATGTTGTCGAAATTTTGAAAACGGCACAAAAGAGTATTTTAAGAACCGAAGGGTAAAAACGTGGTCGGGATGGAAACCCGAGCCCTTTCGGTAACCTAGACCCGAGAAAGAGCATTAACGCTCGAGAGTCAGAATAGTACCACCCGGGAGTCGGTAAATAGTAAACCAAGAAATTATGGTAAATAAGGGCCAAAGCTAAGTTGCGAATCAAAGAAAAGTAAGGTTATAATGAGAAAAATCCCATTAGGGGCAAAATGATAATTTTGCCAAAAGTTCAGGGTAAAATAGTAATTTTACTAAAAGTTAGCAGAAAAGTTATAAATTGGATATTAGATCCTTAAATTTATGATCGAGAAATGAAACGTAGAATTTTTACGTTTTATTAAGTTTTATACATGCAAAAAGCATAGAAAATAACCGTTATTATTTCGGTTATAGGGATCCGCGCCAGACAATATGAAAAGACGTCTGCGGACCAAGGAAGCGAGAAAAGAGATGCTAGCAAGTATTTGTAAGTTCAAACATTTAATTGACTGCAACATAAATGAACTGGACATGTTATGTGTTATGTGTTCTATGTAGTAAGTTCAAACATTTAATTGACTGCAACATAAATGAACTGGACATGTTATGTGTTATGTGTTCTATGTAGTAAGTTTGAATACTTAATTGACTGCAATATGAATAGACTATTATGTCTAAGTATTATACGTGGTAAGTACAGACATTTAATTGTCTACTCACGAATGGACTTACCATAGAGTTGTGTTATATATATATACATTTAAGCTATTCAGTTTGTGACATGATACTAACATGTTCACGAGAATAGTAAGCAAGATCAGAAACAGAAAAGAGGAATAAGATAAGTCAGATAATAAGACTTAAAAGTTAAGGTTGGCGTACCGGCCTCCCCAGTTGTGAGGTTCCCAGATAGCCTCCACCCCAGAAGTGTGGCGCTGCCTCGTTAATAATGAGGTAGTTTATGGCTTAATTTCCTGCCTCCACCCCAGAAGTGTGGCGCTGCCTCGTTAATAATGAGGTAGTTTATGGCATGACTTACTACCTATAAGGTCAGTAGTCCAGAGATGACCTTAGGGTTGATCGGTGGGTCGCTCCCCTGATCCTCTATTGGTCTGCGCGCACCAGGTACGTCCAACCACGGGCCCACAAGTGGAAGATTAAGCAGATAAAGTAAAGAAAAGCTAAGAAAAGAAAGTAAACAAGCATAATGCCACTAATATGTGTGCATATGCTTAGCAAGAAAAGAAAAGAAGAAGAAAAGTATAACATGAAAGAAAGAATGAAAGTAAACAAGCATAATGCCACTAATATGTGTGCATATGCTTAGCAAGAAAAGAAAAGAAGAAGAAAAGTATGACATGAAAGAAAGAATGAAAGTAAACAAGCATAATGTGACTAACATGTGTGCATATGCTATGTTATGCATAAATTGATATGCATAAGTCAGTTATACAATTTTAAGTGTATCTGTGATGTTTAAGCATACATTAAGTATGCTGTGTTTAAGTTGATATGTGTATACAATATTTTGTATAATGTTGAGTATGTTATGCTTAAGATGTTAAGCATACATCCTGTATGTTATGTTTAAATTATGTTATGCTAAAAGAACGTTGAGATTGTTCTCTCAATGTTAGAATATGTTATATATGAAGTTGAAAGTAAAGTATAATGTATGTTCATGTTCTGATACCATAGTTGGCATCAGACATGTTCTGTCCAAAAGGTATGAGTTAGTATTTTGTCATGAATGTATGTTTGAACTTACTGAGCCTGTCGCTCACAAGTTTGTTTATGTTGCAGGTAAGCATCCTGCACGAAGATAAGACAAGTGATGGATGACGGATGGAATCTGCATGTGCCAAGGGACTGGGTGAGGGTTATGGTACTACTATGAGTCTTCCACTGAGCTGTTTAAAAGAGTATTAAAATGATGTTTTATAATGTAAATGAAGTTAAGGCAATGTAAAATATTTATTATAGTAAATGTTTTACGACGGTACAGTTTCCAAGTAAAGTTTAAGAAAAAAGAACAAAAATTTATTCCATATTTTTATGTTCAAATGAGAAGTTAGAGTAAGCATGTTAAAGAAAGTATGTTAAAAGTAAGATACCAGCTATTATAGATGGTATCAGAATAAGTTAGAAACAAGTTAAAAGTAAGTTGCCGACGACCCAAGTGGTTACAGTCTATTACAATTGGCAACAGTAGCTGACTGTAATAGTACTGTTTAACCCTACGTAGGGCGGTTGTCACATTAAATGGGATGCTTTTTATTATATGCTATATAATAAGTTTCCCCGTGATGTTGTGATATTACTGTTAGTTTTAATTACGCCCTGTATATAGCATGTATGTTTAAAGCATGTTTTGCGGACGAATATATTGTACTTGCTGAGCGTAAAGCTCACCGTGTGTGTTCATGCTGTAGATAAGAGACCTGCAAGCTAAACACTGCTGGGCGATGACGGCGGCTGGGCAGATATGAGGGTGAGGTTGTGGATACCACCACCAGAGTCTACTTCTGCAAATTATTTTGAGAGTTTATTTTATGAATAGTAATTTAATAGTTTGGCATCTTGTGTGTGTATATGTTAATCCAAATTGTACTAAGATCTTTGTATGGTTTTAAGTATAAGTATGTAGTACGTGATTTGGTAAACACACTATTCAAAAAAATCCCTAAATTTGGGCTATTTACAAGTAATAGTTTTCAAACAAGATAAGTTAAGATAAGTAGTGTTTTTAGTGATGGTTTGTGCCACCAGGGCATGAGTCGTCATAGCCACTCTCTAAATATTAAATTCATACACATCAGACACAATCGATTATTTAATTTACATATATTACATATTCATGAGTTGGCTCTGATACCATTCGTTGGAAAAAAACAAAACATATGCATAGTGAAATTTTAAAAATTTTTCAAAGATCATTAAAACTTATGTTGCTATATATAATAAATTATCAACAATCAGATATACCTTTAGGAGAAAACACATTGGACGCCAGAGTCAATATCAAAAATGCTGAAGGACAACACCAGAAAGGGCTTCAACCAACTAGCCTTCTCTGCTAATCTTTAATTTCAAGACAATTGAGTGTATGGGCACCTGTTTCCTCTATCGGTACTTTATGCAACATGTCTGCTCCCGATTACCCAGATCTCTAAGAATTTATTATCGCATGATTTGTTCAACAATAAACTTGCTCACCTGATAGTTTATGGTCTAAAGAAAATAGAAGTACCAAATCCTTTATTTATAAAATTGCATAAGGTGACTTTTGTTAAGTGTGCCCTAAGCAGCAATGTATTTTTCATTGCTTTTTGGAACTGATTAATAAAATAATTTAAAGTTTATTCATTACATAGCTATTAGTCCTCAAAGTATTTACATGTTAAAGTAAATGTAAGCAAATATGGCTCACTAACTGCTTGTGTTAAACTGCTAGTAGGTTGCATGCAATGATCTTTGGTATGCAAGAAGACAACTTTCTAGAGTAAGTAGCCTAAATCTATAGACCATAGTCTATGGGGTTAGAGTGAGCAACTAACTCATGTTAAGACTATTATGTTGTCTAAAGTAAATTTAGGGGACAGTTTGTCTTGACTGTCCAAAGCTTTGACTCCCGAGTACAGACATAGATATATTGCTTGGTGGTAACACATTAGATCAAGACTAAAATGTGATTGATTTGCGTAGTCTGCTATGAGTGGATCAATTTACTTTTGACATTCATTATGCAATAACCTTAATCTTGAGTAAGTAAACAGCTCCATGTATGTGGCTAGTGTGCTTTGATGTTCCAAGGGCCAAGATGTCTCAGAGGCAGTAAGCTAATGGATTGGTTCATTAAGTACACAGTACACATATGATGGAGGGATTGCTTACAGATAAGGAATCATAGCTCTTATGTAGAGTTGAAGTTATCCTCTTAAAGGCATTATGCTAGATTGATGAAAATGGACAAGGTCTTGGGTTGTTTGCTTGTCAAATAACTTATTATCTACATATGGTGGATAATTATTCTCTTATTGAGTACGTAATGGATCTTTAAGATAGTGTTATTAAAAGGTTGAACAGACTTTGACCTAGGTTAATCATGGATATCACATGAGGGTTTTGCATTAATGACAAGTTCATTAGATAGTGACTTTTCTGAGACTTGCACAATTTGCAGTATAATTTGGAGTTTAGTTTCAAGTCTATATGGAATGATCCTGAAACTAATGGTCATGTGATTGAATTGTTTGGTATAGAACAATGATTAAATGGATTAAAGGAAGCCCAATTATATATGTCCAATAAGTCCCTTTGTTAGCTTCTATAGTTCTTTAAAGATGGTAGTTGATTAAGGTATTCTTCCATGGCTTGTTATCTTGCATTTAGTGATGAGAAAAATCTGGATCACACTCCACAAGGGTGCAAGCATTTTCTTTGTATGTTGGAGGGGTAAAATTATAATTTTGTATTTGTTCAATAAATAGGATAAATATTTATTAATATTTATTTTTGGATGATAGGATCTAAAATTTAAATTGATAGTATTTGAATTTGAAATTCAAATATGTGATTAATTTGAATTTTGAAAATCTTGTCTTCAAATAAATATTTAAAATTTGAATCCTATTTGAATTTGAATTGAACAAAATCTTGTTCTTATACAAAACAAAAATGGTGTCCATATTGGATAAGGGTGGAAGACAAGATTCTCTCCTATTTGAATTTGAATTTTATTTTGGATAAAAGATTACGCAGTTATTTGAATTTCAAATAAAGTTGTCATAATTTTATTTGAATTTGAATTGGAGCTGTCGAAAATTATCCATGAGGATAAAATTCAAATATTTGTAGAGTTAGAAATTTGAATCAAACTTTAAGTCATAAATCCTAAGAAAAATCGAATTTGTTAGTGGATAAATCCGCTAGAAGGAGTTGGTTTTTGTGGATAAAATAGAAAAGAAAAATCTTATTTGAATCCTACTTGAATTTTGAATCTTCCTCTCCCTTAGTGTGGCCGAATCTTGCCATGATTTTTGGCCTAAGGGGAGTCAGTTTTTTTGGTCCTTGGGGGAGACAAAATTCAAGTTTAAATCCTATTTGAATTCTGAATCTTTCTCTCCTAATTATGGCCTAATTCTTCAGGGGTTGTTCAACCCTTGGTAGAGTCAGATTTTTTGAGGGAAATTAGTGTGAGAAAAATCTTTTCTTAGTCTAATTCAAAATTCAAAAGGTCACCTGATGCAATATTATAAATAAAGGTCATTTCACTCCTGCTCTCTTAAGACCACAGACTCTCAGGTGAGCAGGCTTATTGTTGCACAAATCATCGTAACAATAAGTTCTAAAAGAGCTCTGGGTGGTCAGAAGGAGACAAGCCATGCTAGTATATTGGTCAAGGATCTAGGTGCCTATACACTCAACTATCTAGGAATTTGAGGATAACGGAGAAGGCTAGTTGGTTGAAGCTATCTTGGTGTTGTCCTCTAGATTTTCTGATGTTCACTCTGGCATCTTGGTGTTTTCTCCGATAGGTATATTTTGATTGTTGTTAATTTATAATATACGGTAACATAAGTTCTAACAATCTTTAAAAAAAAAATTTAATTCTGTTGTGCATATTTTTTGATTTTTCCAACAAGTAGTATCAGAGCTAATTCATGAATATGCCATATATATAAATTAAACAATCGATTATGTCTTCAATATGTATCAATTTAATATTTAGAGAGTGGCATTCTAGGGATCTTATATATTGTTATTATGGATTGTGTGATATATTACATGTGATTATTTTAATTTTATGATTATTATAAGCATGCTCAATTTTACCGATTATGGTTCCTTAGAATTTTAGAAAAATTATATTTAGGAAATTTTCATGTAACCATGGGAGTGGTCTGTCATCACCATAAGTTTCCCATAGATTTTTTATCTCTTTGAATATTTAGAATTTTTTGTATACCGGAAACAGTATAGGAAATTTTAAGTAATTATTCATGGAGGAGATCAAGATTGAAGATTTCGAAATTATTTTTCCAATAATTGAAATTTAATTTATGGTGACTTAAAATTAATTTTTTGTGTAGAAAATTCTAATTTCTAATTAGAATATTCTAAGGGGTAAAAATTGGAATTTGTCACGAAAAATGAGAAAAAGGAGCCATGGGTGCCGAGTGGGAGCCACAGGCGCAAGCCCATGGCAACCAAGGCAGCCACAGGTTGCTGGCAGCCCTCGAACTACAAATAGCAACCCAAGTCTACCTAATAGCAGCGAAACTACTAGCAGCCTGCAGGCTACCAGTGACAGCCCATGCTGTACGCCACCACGGGCTACGAGCAAGCATGGCTGCATTCAGCCAGGCTATTAATAGCCACGGTTGCCTAGGGACAACCACGGGTGTAAACCCATGGTGGCCCCGAGGCGTGTTTTCTCACACCCTGACCCCTCGGGGGGTTGGGATGGAAATTTTTTGAGATCATCAATGATTTAAATTTAAATTTTAAATTATGTAAAATCATATGTAATTTTTGAAGTTTAAAGATTACATATGCTTATGCATGGGATTTACAAATTGCATAAAATTCAAATTTTCCAAAATTTGAATTTTAAAGGAATTTATAGGATGAGAAATAAATGGTAGAGCTACATGAAGATAGATACATAAAGATGGAGCAAAATTCAAGACCCAAATAATGCTTTGGATGAAATTTTTTAATCTTAATTTTCTATTTTTCTAGGATGGAATCATGGCTCGATTATTTAAATTTTTTCCATCATTTACTTTTCCTATGTTTTGTCATGTATAGATTAATATGTATTGATAAAATGGTATGTTGCATATATGATGACATGTCATATATGATAGAAAAATGCCATTCATACTATGTTAATCATGCATATTTAAAATAATACTTATTATTTTAAAATATTGAGTGGAAGAGGGTTTCAAATAAAACCAACGGCCTCTATTGTTGATCAATATGGGAAAGCACGGTAGTGCTTCACGTCAGTTCTGCCTTGACCACACCTTCAGTATGTGTTTACTACCGTCAATATACTAGGTTAGATCTCCTATGTGAAAAATATGTTTGGACATGTTCCATTTGGGACCATCCTAAGATGGCTTGAATAGGGCATGGATCGGATGTTGTAAATAATGGTTATGCACTCAGGACTGGTTTGGTTATTCACCTTCCCGAGGAGCTCTGTTAGTTAAATTGGTGGCCAAAACAAACAGTTATTAATATATGTCTTAACCTAGCAGGATTTGAGGCAACATATATTAATTGGATGGGGTCCATGTTTTTGCTATTTGTTTCATGTACACTCTAAGGTGGCATGGAATGATAGGTGCTGAAAAATACTGTTGCAATGCTGCATGTTATTATTATTATTTTTTCATGTAGGAACATGTTTGTATATTTTATTTGCTTAACACTCTTTATATTTGCTTAGGCTTTGTAATTATGTTCTTTTTTTTTGCATTATCAGTTCAAAATGTCACCGACACCTGTAATCACAATACTTACTGAAAACAAATTGAACAAGGATGATTATAGAGAATGGAAAAAAAAAAACTTGCTAATTGTCCTCAGCTGCAAGAAACACAAGTTTGTACTGGATGAACCATGCCCACCATGGCCTAAACCTAATACGCCACTTGAGGAGATCCTAGCTGTGTATACTCATTGGAAAGAATCTAATGAGATTGCTCGGTCTACAACTTAGCTAGCAAGATAAATGCTCTTCAAAAGTAGCACGAAACTTATCAAGTTGCTAGAGAGATCATGAATAACTTAGAGGATATGTTCGAAGGCCAAGAAAAATTAGCTCGACAATCCATTATTACAAGTATAATAAACTCAGGCAGAAGATAGGTACTCTGGTAAAGGATTATATACTAATACTTATGGGGTTCTTTACCAAGGCTACTAAAAATGGTGCAGAGTTGGGCTACAACACCCAGATCAAAATGGTGTTCAAGAGTTTGTCTAAGAATTTTGTGGGATTTAAAGCGGCATATAATCTAGCGATAAAGGAGTTAGGACTAACTAAGCTCATGAAGCAACTCCAAGCTTATGAACAGATAATCAAGGATGGGGATGTTGTCTAACCCAAGGGAAAGGCCAACTTGGCAAAATCTTCTAATCCCACCGAGAACAAGAAGAAGCCAAAGAAGAAGCAAGTGGCTTCAACTTCATCTATTCCTCCTGTCAATCATGGGAAGAAGAAGAACAAGAACAAGAAGCCGAAGGACCCTAAAAAGTCCAAATGCTTCTACTATAGAAAGGTTGGTTACTTCAAGAAGGCTTGCTAGGAACTCTTAGCCAAGCCCAAGGAAGGTAAGGAACTTCTATACTTAGATTCTTGTTTGGTGGAAGAATCAAAAGACAACTAGGTCATTAATTCAAGAGCCACTGACTTTATTTGTGTTTCTTTGCAGGGTTTGTGGAAATGAGAAGTCTATATGATAGGAGCTTTTCATTACAAACAGGAGACGGTAGCTTAGCAGTAGCTGAAGTAGTGGGAGAAGTCTGTCTTTATTTGATAATTTTAGGTTTATTTTATTAAAGGATTATTTTTATGTTCTTAATTTTAAGAGGAACCTTATATTAGTAGCTTGTTTAATTAAAAATTGTTATTTAGTCTGGTTTAATAAAACGATTGTTATTCACAAAAATAATTCTTTTATCTAGGAGAATGGATGGGAACCTTTATTTTATCAAACCAAAGATTTACTCATTGCTAGATACCAAATTAATAGATAACTCTAAAAGGCTTAAAATTTCTCACTCTAATAAGGCATACCTTTGGCATTTAAGACTAGGTCATATTAATCAAGATAAGATTTTGAGATTAGTAAAAGATAGTCCTTTGGATACTCTAGAGGAGGTACGTCTTCCCCAATGTGAATCTTGCCTTGAGGGTAAGATGACCAAGTGGTCTTTTGGACCTAAGGGTACTAGGGCTCAGGAACTCTTAGAAATCGTACACACCGACGTATGTGGCCCTATAAATATTGAAGCATAAGGAAGGTATGAGTATTATGTCTCCTTTATAGACGATTACTTGAGGTATGGATACATGTACCTGATGCACCACAAGAGTAAAACCTTTGATAAATTCAAAGAGTATCATGTAGAAATGGAAAAGCAATTAGGTAAATTCATAAAAACACTTTGATCTAATCGAGGTGGCAAATACCTTTCCAATGATTTTCTAGGACACCTTGTAGAGAATGAGATTCTATCTCAATTGACTATACCTAGTACTCCATAACAGAATGGTGTAGCCAAAAGTCGAAATAAGACCTTATTGGATATGGTACGGTCCATGATGAGTTATTTAGAGCTATCAATCTTGTTATAGGGATATGCACTGCAAACAACGTGCTATATTTTGAACCATATTCTGACTAAATCAAATCCTGGAATTCCGTTTGAAATGCGAAAGGACAAGAAGCCTTCTCTCAAACATGAGAATATAGGGCTGCTCGGTATACATATTGGATGGGAATGCAAAGAAATTGGAACTGATGTCAGAATTATGCTTGTTTGACCTGAAGGAGCAGAAGGTCATTATTTCAACCTATACGACTTTCTTGGAGAAAATTTACATGAATGACTTTAAGTCTTGAAGTAAAGTTTTGCTAGAGGAGCTATCGGGGGAAAGAACTGCTCCATAGGTTTCAGTATTAGACATAAGTCCGAGTTCTACTGAAAGACAAGTAGACGATCAACAGTTTAGGGTGCTTCGACGTAGTGGGAGGGTTTCTAAAAAACCCAACTTCTTTATATATGATGCTGAAGTTTACCAAGCTGAGGCTCATGAGCATGAAGATATCCCTATAACTTATGAAGAAGCTATAAATGATGTCGATTCCAAACTTTGGAAACAGGCCATATAGAATGAGATGGACTTAATGAAGTCCAACTCTGTATAAGAACTTATGGACCTACCAGATGGGATAAAACCCATTGGGTGCAAGCGGTTTAGAAGAGAAAGAGGGATACAGAAGGGAAAGTTGAAACTTTTAAAGCTAGACTTATGACAAAGGGATACATGCAAAAGGCTAGAATTAATTACAAGAAAACTTTCTCACCTATTGTGATGCTCAAGTCTATCTATATTCTTCTATCTATTGTGCGGCTCTTGATTACAAGATCTAGCAAATAGATGTCAAGACTACATTCTTGAATGTTATCTTAATGAGAGTATATATGGTACAACCCGACGGATTCGTGGAAAAGGGCCAAAGTCAAAAAGTTTGGAAGTTGCTTAGATCCATCTATGAATTAAAGTAGGCATCCCGCTCATTGAACCAGAGGTTCAATCAAGCGATTAAAACTTTTGGTTTTGAGCATAATGTTAATGAATCATGTGTTTATAAGCATATAAAGGATGGCAAGTGGTGTGTCTAGTACTCTATGTTGATGATATACTACTCATTAGGAATGATTTAGGGAACTTATCATTGGTCGAACTATGGTTATCTCAATAGTTTAACTTGAAGGACTTAGAAGAAGTTAGTTATGTTCTAGGCATTCGTCTCTTCAGAGATCGAAAGAATAAAATGATAGCATTATCCCATGCTTCATACATAGATAAATTAATTGAGAAATATACAATGCAAGAAGCGAAGAAGGGTTCATAACCTACTATTTTGAGATTTACTCTTACATTAGATGACTATCCCAAGACATCTGAAGAAAGAGAGCAGATGAGCAAAGTCCCTTATGCATCTGCTATGGGTAGTCTCATATATGCTATGCTTTCCACCTATCCTGACATTTGTTTTGCTATAGGTGTAGTAAGTCGATATCAAGCAAATCTTGGAATCAAGTATTGGCAAGCTGTGAAGCATATACTTAAGTATCTAAAGAGAAAGGGATTATATGTTGGTATATTCTGGAAGGGATCAAACACCTATAGGATACACGGACTCAGACTTCCAAAGTTGTAGGGATTCTAAGAAATTGACTTCAGGATTAGTGTTTTTTCTTGAAGGAGGCACCATTGTGTGGAGGAGCATGAAACAAAGCTGCATTGCAGACTCCACGATGGAAGCTGGATATGTGACTACGGCCGAGGCATCTAAGGAAGCGGTTTGGCTTTGTAAGTTCCTAGGAGACCTTGAGGTGATTTTAGGCATTGATAAGCCTATCACACTTTATTGTGATAATAGTGTGGTGATTGCCAACACAAAGGAATCTAGGCACTACAAGAGGTCTAAACACATGGATCAAAAATACCATATGATTAAAGAGTACGTAAAAGCAAAACTAGTAGATATATGTAAGATCGCATCTGAGGACAATGTTACTAACCCCTTTACTAAGACTCTAGTGGCTAGGAGCTTTGAAAGACATGTCAAGGCAATAGGGATGCAAAACAGAGCACATTTACTAGCTTAGGACAAATGGGAGATTGTTAGGTATGCCCTAAGTAGCAATTTATTTTTCATTGATTTTTTGAACTGATTAACAAAATAATTTAGAGGTTATTCATTACATAGCTATTAGTCCTCAAAATATTTACATGTTAAAGTAAACGTAAGTAAATATGACTCATTGACTACTTATGTTAAACTACTAGAAGGTTGCATGCAATGATCTTTTGTATGCGAAAAGACAACTTTCTCGAGTAAGCGGTCTAAATCTATAGTCCGTAGTCTATGAGCTTAGAGTGAACAACTAACTCATGTTAAGACTACTATATTGTCTAAAGTCAATTTGGAAGACAGTTTATCTTGGCTATCCAGAACTTTGACTCCTAATTAGAGACATAGATACATTGCTTGGTAATAACATATTGGACCAGGTCTAAAGCGTGATTGATCTACGTAATCCGCTATGAGTGGATCAATCTGCTTTTGATGTTCATTATACAATAACCTTAATCCTGAGTAAGTAAATAACTCTATATATGTAGCTAGTGTGCTTTGATATTCTAAAGGCTAAGGCATCTCAGAGTTAGTAAGCTAATAGACCGATTCATTAGGTACACTGTACACATGTGATGGAGAGATTGCTTACTGATAACGAATCATAGCTCTTATCAGAATTAAGGTTATCCTCTCAAAGGCAATGTGCTAAATTGGTGAGAATAGACAAGGCCTTGGGTCGTTTGCTTGTCAAATGACTTTTCCACATATGGTGGATAATCATTCTCTTATCAGGTACATAAGGGATCTTTGAGATAGCGTGATCAAAAGATTGAATGGACTTTGACCTAGGTTGATCATGGATATCATATAAGGGTTTTGCATTAATGACAAGGTAGTTCGATAGTGTCTTTTCTGAGACTTGTGTAATTGGCAGTATAATTAGGAGTTCAGTTTCAGGTTTATAGTGGAATGATCCTAAAACTAGTGATCATGTGATTGAGTTATTTGGTATAGAACAATGATTACATGCATTCACAGAAGCCCGATTATACATATCTAATCAGTTCCTCTGCTAGCTCTTATAGTTCCTTAAAGATAATAATTGATCAATGTATTCTTACAAGGCATGTTGTCTTGCATTTGGTGATTAGAAAAATTCGGATCATCCTCCATAATGGTGTAGGCATTTTCTCTATGTGCTGGAGAGACAAAATTGTAACTTTGTATTTGTTCAATAAATAGGATAAATATTTGTTAATATTTATTTTTAGATGATAAGATCTAAAATTTAAGTTGATAGTATTTGAATTCAAATACGTGATTAATTTGAATTTTGAAAATCTTGTCTTAAAATAAATATTTGAAATTTAAATCCTATTTGAATTTGAATTGAACAAAATCTTGTCCTTGCACAAACAAAGGTGGCATCCATATTGGATAAGGGTGGAAGACAAGAATCTCTCCCATTTGAATTTGAATTTTATTTTGGATAAGAGATTACACAATTATTTGAATTTCAAATAAAGTTGCCATGATTTTATTTGAATTTAAATTGGAGTTATGGAAAATTATCTATGAGGATAAAATTCAAATATTTGTGGAGTTAGAAATTTGAATCAAATTTTAAACCACAAATCCTAAGAAAAACCAAATTTGTTAGTGGATAAATCCACTAGGAGGAGTTGGTTTTGTAGATAAAGGAGAAGAGAATAATCTTGTTTGAATCCTACTTAAATTATGAATCCTCCTCTACTTTAGTGTGGCTGAATCTAGTCATGATTTTTAGCCTAAAGAGAGTAGGTTTTTTTTGTCCTTTGAGGAGGCAAAATTCAAGTTTAAATCTTGTTTGAATTTTGAATCTTTCCTTCCTAATTATGGCTGAATTCATTAGGGGCTGTTCAACCATTGATGGAATTGGATTTTTTAAGGGAAATTGGTGAGAGAAAAATCTTTTTTTGGTCTAATTCAAAATTCAAAAGATCACCTCATGTAATATTATAAATAGGAGTCATTCCACTCTTGTTCTCTTAAGACCACAGACTTTCAGGTGAGCAGGCTTATTGTTGTGGTGACCCGAGCCCTCAATGGCTCTGACCATTACTGAAAACTATTATCGGGTCACTGTTGATTGACGTTGACCGATGTTGATGGGCATTGACCATGGTGGCCATGGAAAAGGCGGCCACCATTTCGAAGAGCTTGACGAGAGGAACCCATTAGTGGTGCCAATTTCACCAATCGAGGCTCCTATTGCCAGAAATCGTACCTCGAAAGTTAGCGAAGGTGGTGGTGGTTGGATCTCCATTTCCCGGCGTTGCTACCCAAAATTGACTTGGGGCTTTTGATCTACGTGTTGTTCTGAGCATTTTGATACCCACCTTGTAACTCAACTCTGTCGGAATCGACGGATTCCACGGTGATGATGGCAAAGGTTGGACGGTGCAATTTGGTAGCTGTTGATGTGAAATGAAGCCTGGATTTTGTTCTACACTTCACGACGAATCCATTGGGACTGGAATCGTGGCATTTGGACGTCGGACAGCGGAGATATGGCCGATCGAAATTTTCGGCCACTAACGACTTTGGACGGCATGCGCACCTTCCTCTGACGTCGGTTCCATCGACTCGACACACCGCTGGAATCAGCTCGTCGAGAGCTTTCCAATGGTGCTGGCGGTGTTGAAAACGGAGGTCAGATTTGATAGATGGTTACTGTTCACCTACGAGTGGTATGGGGAGAAAAAGATAGCAAAAAAAATAATGGGAGGCCTTTTTACAAAAATCCAAAAATTTCGACCCGTTTATACTAATTTTTTGAAAAATTTTAACATAGGCTATCCTGACTAATTTGGGCATGCTGAACCCAAATATATCAGTTTTATCTTCATTCGAGGTCATCTCGACTAGTTTTTCGATACTGCATGGTTCTTGATTAAAAATTACATTTTGTGCTCAAACGGCTAATTTGAGCATTTTGATTCTAAATATATTAGTTTTATATCAAGAAAAGGTCATCTTGACCAATTTCTTGATACTATAGTTGTTGTACCTACACTGTGTTGACATTAGCGCGCATAACGAGGTGTTTTCGTGTAAAATTTCAAACACAGTCTCTCTTGACTAATTTGGACGTGTTGATTCCAATTTTATCAGTTTTACGTCCATCTAAGGTCGTCTGGACCAGTTTTCAGGAACTGTGTGACCTCGTCTCAAAAAACATGTCAGGTGCCCGATTGACTAATTTGGGCGTCCTGAGTCTAAATATATCAGTTTCGAGACGAGAAAATGTCATCTTGACCCTCATCCCTATACTACGTATTTCTCAAACAAAATCTACATTTTGTGCTCAATTAACCAGACTGAGCCTGCTAACCATTAATATATCAGTTTTATGCCAGATTAAGGCCGTCTTGGCCACTAACCTGACACTGTGTTTTCCACTATACACTATTTACTATTCATTATTCACTATTCATTACTTTCAGTCTTACTTACTAGTCTGAGCATTCTGGCTCCGATTTTGTTAGTTTCTGGGTGAGAAGAGGTCATCTGGACCATTTTCTCAATACTATACTTCTATTAGGGCAATTATCGCTGCTATACTTAGATGACCAGTCTGAGCATACTGATGACTAGCTCATCAGTTCTTTACCAAGAAATGGTCGTCTGGACCGATTTCTTGATACTATGTGTCTCACATGCACACTCATATGTACTAAGGTAAACCGATCTCCCTCTCGATTGCCCCTTTCACTGCAGACAGTTCTATGTTAAGAAATGGTCATCTGAACCAGTTTCTCGATACTGCGTGTCTCACACACACACTCACATAATAGGGTGGATTGTTTTCACTATCAGTTGCCCCTGTCTCTGCATGAATGGTAATTAAATGTTACTGTACCTATTTAATTCATTCAACTAGAAAGTATATTGTGTTTATTAACTTAATTACTCATTTTATAGTAATTAAGTTTCATAATTCATGAGAGTTATTACACCGGCTCTCTGCTCATTACACAGCCTTCTACATGGACTCTTACACAGGTGTGTGCAAGGCAACATGGGTGCGTACATTTTAGACATGGGTATGTACTTGTTGAAATTGTTCAACACGCCCATGTCCTAAAACATGTTCATTAACCTGAGCAGTACATGGCCATTTACACGACCATATACCTGATCGTGTTACACTACATGGCCATGTACACTCACACGGCTACTCACAGATACACAGTCCGATTGGTGCACGGTCACTCACACAGCCGTGTACCTGACTGTGGTACTTAAATTTGCACTAAAAGACATCAAATTATTTCCATTTTATTCCTTAATGACTTATTACATGGTAAGGAGGTGCCATGAAAATGGTGGTCATTACAACCTACACCTCTTACAAAATTTTCATCTTTGAAAATTAGAATAATTATGGGAAGTCTCTTCTCATGTTTTCTTCCCATTCTTACATGGCTCCCTCAACGCTATGATTCCACCACAACACTTTTACTAGCAATATACTTTATTCCTAAGTACTTTCTCCTCTCTGACTAGGATCCGCATGGGTTTCTCTTCGTATGTCGGATCAGTGTGCACTACAATAGGTTCTTGACTCAGAACATGGAAGCTATCTGGCACGTACTTCTTCAGTATCGATACGTGAAAGACGTTGTGCACTGTAGCTAACTCTGAAGGAAGCGCTAGTCTATAAGCCACCTTCTCGACTTCTTCTATTACTCGAAAGGTCCTATGTACCTAGGACTGAGCTTTCCTTTCCTTTCAAAGCGCATCACCCGTTTCATGGGTGCCGCTGTAGGAAATAAATAAAAAAAAAAAACGTATCAGAGTGATGTAGTGGAACAATAAAAATTTTGTAAGATTATTAAATATCTCATGATGCCATATACAATAAACCAACAACAATTTAAACTCATACCTCAAGGATGCCAATCTGCAGGAGGAGAATGATCGGAGGGCTTCAACCAACTAGCTTTCTCTACTATTCTCCAATTCCCGAATGGCTGAGTGTGTGGGCACTCTGAACCTTAATTGGTATACTAGTACTACTACTTTTCTTCTGACCACCCAGATCTCTAAAGAACTTATTGTCACGGTGAGTTATGCAACAATAAGCCTACTCACCTGAGAGTCTGTGGTCTAAGAGAACTGGAGTGGCAGGACCTCTATTTATAGACCTGCATGAGGTGACCCTCTGAATTTGAATTGGATTAGGAGAAGATTTTCTCTCTTATCCATCCACAAAATTTGAATTTTCTTGGCCTCATCCAACCATAATGAATTCAGCCACTTTATGGATTTTTCATTCAAAATTCAAACAGGATTTTAACTAGAATTTTATCTTCCCATTCCCTCATAAAAATCGATTCCCCTTGGTGCCAAAAACATGACTAGATTCTGTCATTAAAGTGTGAGGAGAATCAAAATCCAAATAGGATTTTCTAGCTTGAATTTTATCTCATCCTTATCCATAAATAACTAAAAATCTCTTTAAGATTTACCCTCAAAATTTCGGCCACTTTTAGGGAGAAGAGAATCCAAATTTAACTGGGATTGAAACTTGAATTTTTTCCCTGAATCCTTATCCACAAAAACCGAAAATCTCTTAGAGGATTTTCCTTAACAAAATTCGATCACTTTTGTTAGAGTTAGGATTCAAAATTTAAGTAGGATTCAAACAAGATTTTCCTCTTCATAATCCAACTCAAATTTGAATTCTAGCCTTGTGGAATTATCCATAAAGAATTCGAATTCCACTTGGACTGTGATTCAAAATTTGAATATCAAAATTCAAAATTCAAATTCAAATTTCAAATTCAAATTTCAAATTTCAAATTTCAAATTTCAAATTTCAAATTCAAATTTCAAATTTGAATTTCAAATTTAAATTTCAAATTCAAATTTCAAATTCAAATTTCAAATTTCAAAAACCACAAACAGTTGTATTTCAAATTTTTGTTCTCATGGATAATTTTCTACAACTCCAATCCAACCCCAAATAAAATCATGGCAACTTTATTTGGAGTTTGAATAACTGTGTACTCTATTATCCAAAATAAAATATGAGTTCAACCGGAGAGAATCTTATCCACCATCCTAATCCTATATCAACACCATCCATGCATAATCAACTAGCCAATAGCATACACAAATCAATTTGCCAATCGTTAAGGAATTATGTGGAGCTAATAGAGTGATCAATTGGACATATATAATCGGGCTGTCATGAATCCATATGATCATCATTCTTTACCAAACAACTCAATCATATGATCACTAATCTCAGAGTCACACCACTATAAACCTGAAACTGAACTCTCAATTATATACCGTATTACGTAAGCCTGTGACAAGCTATTGTCCAATGACCTTGTCATGTATGCAGAACCCTCATACGATATCCATGATCAGTCTTAGGCCAAAGTCCGTTTAATCCTACTGATCAGGCTATCTTAAAATTCCATTATACTACCGAATAAGAAAATGATTATTCACCATATGTGAATAAGAAGTCATCTGCCCAGCAGACGACCCAAGGCCTTGTCCATTTTCACATCCAGTATAATGCCTTTAAGAGATACCCTTAACTCCTTATTAGAGCTATGATTCCGATATCTGTAAACAAACCATTCATCGTATACAAGTCATGCACCGCTTACTTTAAAACATTGTTTTCTCGCATATAAAAAGTTCATTGCATGCAACGTTCTAACAGTTTTAACACAAGCAGTCAGGGAGCCATATTTGCTTATATTTACTTTAGCATGTAAATAGAATGAGGACATACAGCAATGTAATGAATAACCTCTATATATAATTTTATTATCCAGTTCAAAATAAATACATCAAAATGTGTCTAATGTTTAGGGCATTTCCTAACCGCCGCCTTGAAAAAGACCGAGACTCCTACTTGAAACTCGAGGGGTCTATGGCACTTATCATCAAAATTCTTCTATCGACTGTGTGCTGTATCTAACATTTCTCATATTAGCTTCACGTTGACCGTGGTATTCTTGATGATGTTTGAGCTAATTAGTCGTTTCTCTCCGGTCTTGTAGTAATGAGCCAGAGATCTACATTTCTTTCCACAAAGTACCTCGTACGGTGCCATTCCTATCGAGGAATGGTAGTTGCTGTTGTACGACAACTCGCTCAATGGTAGCTTCTAATCCCAATTTCCTTTGAAGTCTAGGACGCAGGCTCTCAACATGTCCTCTAACATCTGTGTGGTCCTCTCAGACTGACTGTCAGTCAGAGGATTAGATGCTGTGCTGAACTCTAACTTGGACCCTAATGCGGCCTGAACGCTTTGCCAAAATCTGAAGATGAAGCGTCTGTTACATTCCGAGACGATCGACTTTGACACTCCGTGCAGTTTTACGAACTAAGTCGTATAGATTTCTATTAGTCGGTCCACTGAGTAGCTAACTTTTATCGTAAGAAATCTAGTTGATTTTGTCAATCTATCTATAATCACCCAGATCGCGTCATTGCCATTTGATGTCCTTGGTAGTCTGACTACGAAATCCATTGTAATCTGGTCATATTTCCATTTGAGCAGCTTATTTTTCTATGATTCTCCTGCTGGGCGCTGGTGTTCTGCCTTAACCTTTTGGCACGTAAGGTATCTGGCGACAAACTTGGTGATGTCATTCTTTATTCCAGGCCACCAAAAGCTTTCCTTCAGGTCCTTGTACATCTTATTCGCCACTGGATGTACGGAATATGGCATCTTGTGAGGTTCCAAAAGGATTCACTTCGTGACTTCTTCATCTTTCAGAACACACACTCTATCTCTGTAGTAGAGTATACCGTCCTTAGAGATTCTAAACTCTGAACCCTTGCCCTCTGTAGCTTCCTTTCTGGCTTGAGCAGGGACAAATCGAAGCCTTGACCGATCTTGATCTCTTCTTGGAGCGTCGATTAGAAGGTCATGTCAAACAACCTCCCTGTCAAAATCTTATTCTCGCTACTGCATAGCTCCTTTGTAGCACTCCTGACAAGGCACTGATAGCCATAGGCGTAGTAAAATGCATCTGACTCTGCGCATCGGCCACCTTATTGGCTTTCCTCGGATGGTATAGGATCTCGCAGTCGTAATCCTTACCAACTCTAGCCATCTACGCTGACTCATGTTGAGCTCTTTCTACGTGAAGATATACTTGAGACCCTGGTGGTTAGTGTAAGATCTCGTACCTGACTCCGTACAGGTAGTGCCTCCATGCTTTTAATGTAAAAACTACTGCTGCTAGCTCCAGATCATGTGTTGGGTAGCTCTTCTCAGGTTCTTTGAGTTGCCGTGAAGTATACGCGACTGCTCTACCACTCTGTATCGACATAGTTTCCAACTTGATTTTAGATGTGTCACTTTAAATCACAAAACTTCCCTGACCAGCATCTGGAATGGTCAGTATTGGAGCACTTGTGAGCCTTCATTTTTGCTCTTGAAAGCTTTCCTCACACTTGTCGGTCCACTCACACCTCTTTCTCTTCTTGGTGAGCACTGTGAACAATGCGGCTAGCCTTGAAAAACCCTCGACAAAACGTCAGTAGTATCCCGCTAAGCCTAGGAAGCTATGGATCTCCATCATGTTCCTCGAAGCTAGCCACTGCTAACTGCGTCAATTTTCATCGGGTCCATAGATACTCTTTCCTTGGGGACTACGTGGCTTAAGAAATGGACCTTTTCCAGCCAAAACTCGCATTTGGAAAACTTGGCATATCACTGATGGTCCTGTTACATGCATAAGACGATCCTTAAATGCTCTTCATGTTCTTCGTTCGTCTTAGAGTATATAAGTATGTCATCGATGAACACAATGACAACTTATTCAAATAGTCCTTAACCATGTGGTTCATTAGGTTCATGAAAGCTGCTGGCATGTCCGTTAATCCGAACGACATGACCAGAAACTTGTAATGTCCGTAACACATTCGAAAGGCTGTTTTGGGTACATCTTCATCCCTGATTAGCAGTTGATGGTACCATGAACATAGATCGATCTTCGAGAACACTGCAGCATCTCGAAGCTAATCAAATAGATCATTAACCTACAGCAACGGATACTTATTCTTAATCGTAATCCTATTCAACTCTCTGAAGTCAATGCCCATTCTCGGTGTTCCATCTTTCTTCTTCACGAATAGTACGGGTGCTCCCCAGGGTGAACAACTCTGTCATATGAATCCCTTGTCTATTTAGTCCTTCAGCTAGGCTTGGAGCTCTTTTAGCTCTACAGGGCTCATTCTGTATGGGGCCTTAGAAATGGGGGCTGATTCTAGTAAACGTTCAGTCTCGAACGAGATCTTGCGCTCTGGCGGGAGTCTTGGAAGATCTTCTGGAAATACCTCTATGAATTCCCTGACTATCGGCATGTTCTTGGGTCCTATCTCAATACCTTAAGTTTTATCTATCATGTCTGCTAGGAAGTCCATGCATCCACTAGATAGCATCTCGCGAGCCTTCACTGCTGAAATCATCGTCTTTGGTTACTCCGGCGACAAACCCTTGTAGATGAACTTTTTGCATCCGATTGGTTTGAAAATAACCTTTCGCCTTCAACAGTCCATGATGGCATCTTATTTTGTGAGGAAGTCCATCCCTATAATTACATCATAGTCGTACATGTTGATGATGATCATTTTAATGCTCAATTCTCGCCTGCGGATAATTACTAGCACCTGACGTATCCAGTAATTAGACAATAAAACTTGCTCTGAAGGAAGTAATATTCTAAAAGTCTATTTCATCCTATCTAAACTCCTATTTAGTTTTCTAGTGAAATCTGATGATGCAACAAATGGGTGGCTCCAGAATTAATTAAAACTAACGTATCAAAATTGGCGACAGAAAGCTGGCCCGTCACCATTGCAGAAGTTCTAGCTTCAGTGTCACTTTTCATGTAAGCATAGATTCTCCCTTAGTTATCTGGAGCTTTCAGTTGGCCTTGTGTGATCGAAAGGCCTTCGATCATAGTCTGGGCTGCGTGAAGTTGATTATTCCCAGTGTGGGGTTGATTCTGTCAATTCCATGGGTTAGAGTAGCAGTTTCTGGCGTAGTGGTCTTCCTTGCCATAGATGAAACAGCCACTTGCTCCCTGCTCGCATTCTCCTAGGTGCCTCTTTCCACTTTTTGGGCACATCGGGTATTGGCTGCCGGTTCCTCTCTGGTCATTTCTCTTCTAGGGAAAATTCTTCTGTGAATCTTGGTTACCCTGATTCCCTTTTTCTCTTGTTGTTGTTGTGGGAATACCTACTATTCTGGTCGGTCCACACGTTCTACCCTCTGTGTTGTGACTTGGGTTTTGTTTCCCCTGAGCCTACTTGGCTTGCGTTTTCTCCTTCTTTTGTGCCTTAAAATTCTGAGCCTTTTGCTCCTTATCCTGAGCTAATCCATTCTTGGCTCGGGTAGCCCTACTGACACATTCTGCTACTGTCGTTGGTCCGTGGCTTCTGCTATAGACCTGAACTGTGATGTCTATTTTGCACATCTTCAGCATTCGTCTGACTCTTTCCTTTTCAGTCGATACTACATCTGGACAAAGTCGAGCTAGCTGCTCAAACTTCCTGGCTGCCTCCATGACAATCATGCTACCTTGGCGCAGGTTGTTGAACTCGTCTTGCTGCGTTGCTAGTGCTTCCTCATTGGAGTACATCTCCGTGAATTCCTCAACGAAATCATTTTAGCTCATCTCTCTAATGTTCCTCCTAATTATTGCCATCTTCCACCACTGACGTGCTTCATTGCGCATCACTTTCTCTTTATCTGTTAGCCCTATAAAATCTAAGATTACTTAGATATCCATTAGCCAGTCATCGACTTCTATAGGGTTGGTGGTTCCTCCGAAATCTAGCACTTTCATGCGCCATAATCTCTCATATAAGTCGCCTTCCCTAGGGATTAGTAGAAAAACAATTGCTGCTGCGAGCGCAGCCGTTACTATGGGTGCTAGTGCCTCCTAGGCTGGAGGAGCTGCTTGCTCCTTCAGAGTTTCTAGGGCTGCTGGAGCCTCCTATGCTAGCATTTCTACTGACTGTGGTTCCTGAGGTTGCTGGCCCAGCTATTCCTTAAGCTGGGTTAGTTCTCATTGCTGGTTCTCTATCATCTCTCGCATAGCTGCGAGCTGTGCCATCAATTCATCCTCTCAGGATGCTTGGTTTGCCTATACTTATGTTCTTACGGTGCTTTCCTACGTAACCCTATCATACAGCAAGAAAGGAAAGTATATGTCTCTTAAATTCTGTACTTGGGACTCATATCACATATCATTTTCTTTCTTACTTAACAATCTTGCTTAAACCTTATGGATATAAATATACATATTATATCCATCTTTCTTTCTCTCATACTGTGAAGTTCAATACAATTGCCGCATTGTATTGGGACATCGTCTGAGTGCTAGGATTCATCCTGCACTTTCTGTCATACCATGCTCACACTGTGGGAAAATTATATCTGGCCCCTTGAGCAAAACTTTACTGCTTATCATAATATATATCACAAAATATATATACATATATTCAAGATTCTAGTTTAGTGGGAGTGATACACACTTCAGTTATACGATCCCCACAAGTATGTTATGCTACAACTGATAGGGGAGAGCTATTGCTTCCCTCTATACATTTACATAACTAACATTCCCGCAGAAGGGTTACTACTAAGCGGAGGATACTTCTAATTCCACATCTGACATCTCCTTATCGTCACTATCGCTGAGAGGGAACTCTTCTAGGTCCTCCTCTTCTTCTTAGCCGAAACTGACCTCGTCATCACTAGCTATGATGACTTGGGGTTCATACATCTCCATCTATTTGTCATTATTAAAGCGGTCGGGGATCTCCTCTCCCTCATCATCGGGATGGGTGTCAGAAAGAGCCTTGTCATCGTCCTCTTCCATGGGGTGTTCGGGAGATAAATGGGCTGGTTAAGGGTTCTCCATCGGTTCCCTATTGCCCTCATGTACTTCTGGCTGGTGCTCGGCCATAAACTCTTCATTGGCCAGTTGGGGTGCTGGGTCTACTGGGTCACCCTCCATAATGGCAGCTGCTATAATGCCTTGGGCTTGTGTAGGGTTCCTGGGGTTGAGCACTTTTCTCTCGGCATTCACTATCTCCTGGATAAGGCTTGCTACTCCTTCTACTTGATTGCTCTTCTAATTCTATTTAGCAAGGTCTCTTTCTTTCTTTTGGTCTTCTCCTACCTTGGTCCATTTTTGCCTCAGCCTTGGTTTCATCAAAAGCTTTCCTCAACATGTATTGTAGAAGTCCATATCAATTCCTCGTAGCGCACAGTATATGTTAAAACTATGTCACCGGACATCAGCTGCAGTCTTTCAGTCCGATGAACAAATTCTCGCATATCTACAACTCTAGGGAACTTAGGCAGTTTCACTCCTTGCTTACCCATAGTGAAAAACTAATGCTAGACTCCTCTCAGAGATCTGCTCGATCGTGGTATGGTGAAACTCGACGCAGTTAAGAGCTCATCCTGGTCATAAGGATCCTGATACACATGAGAGTATCTTCTTGAGAGATATCAACAGCCAATAGGACTCAGTTATCTTGATCAATGGCGTACAATCGGGGAATCATTATGATAGCATGAAACCAGTCCTGACATTCTCATGGAGTGCACGAGTATTGTTTGGCACTCAAAACTTAGTGGATGACTAGCCTTGATGATCGATATAACTCGGGCAGCAATCCATGTTCTTTCTCTAAGCAGTTCTCTAGCACTGCACAGTCATGATTTTACGTATAGTGTGCTCAACATCTCTTCATCTTATCCTTGCCATCATAGATTTCATCGTCTCATTACTATAAAATGTTATCTTTTATAGATAGACATTTACTGACTAAAAATAAAACTAACTTACTTAGACAGATGAGGCTGGCACGCGGTGATGTGGGGTAGGGTGGCAGGAAACCGCTCTGATACCAACTGTGGCGACCCGAGCCCTCAGTGGCTCGGACCGTCACTGAAAACTATTACTTGCTTTAACTTTTACTTTAAAGCCGATGCTTAAACTTACTTAATTTGATACCATAAATTTAGTGGATTTTTTTTTAATTTACACGTAGGTATTTATTATTCACGTACATATACTTTTAAAATACGGAATTTGAAAAACATAAGGATTTCAATTATACATACATACTTATATACTTGTTTATCTGATTACTATTCACTAAATACTATTTAAATATACTATTCATACATATACTGTTTACTGTTCTAAAATATCGTTTAACCTTTACTATTCAAAATACTATTTAACTGTCACCATTCAAAATATTATTTATTCATACTATGTGGAAGAATACTCGCGGTGTATCCATAACCTCATCCTCTCATCTGCCTCTACTGCCATCATTGCCCCTTGATATTTATGCTATAGGACGCTTACTTATAGTATGAACACACTCCATGGGCTTTACGCCTAGTAAGTATAACATGTTAACTGTAAAATATGTTTAAAACATAGTACATACTTAAAACCTCATAAGCATGTCAAATAGTAACATATAGCACTGAAACATTTCACATATCAAAACATCACGTATGTCATAACACTGAATATAAAACTTCACATACTTTATGCATGACAGAAGCATCGTGTACTGTATGTAATTTACTAAAAATGAAAGCATAGCGAACTATAACTAATGCATGGTCCAGTTATGTTCATTTTTGCTTCAAACTTCTCTTTTCTTTCTCTTGTCTACTCAGGGCCCGTGTGTCAGTACCATGTGCGCGTAGACCAATTGTAATGCCTAGGTCACTAAAAAGCCGGAGAGCCATCAACGGATGCTCAACTTTCTGCTTTATCTTACTTTAACTTGAAAACCTTTTCAACTAAAGGAGCCGAAACAACACGCCTATTAAATTCCATCTTGTTTATCTTTTTTAGCCATATGCTTCTCTAAGCTGTCCCTAATCCTACGTGGTAAGGATTATGGCCTCTAACTTTTTCTTTCATCTGTCTACTCGATTGTGAACTATATGCTCTTATGTATGCTATGCATCATCGTGTGCATGATAGACATACTTAACATACTGTCAAAGTATCATTTTAAATTCATTTTATTCAGACGAAAGGTGGAGTTGTACTTATCTGTCAGCGGACAGTTTATACTCTCACCTTCATCATAATACAGGTACCTACCTGTAATCATAATGCATTTCATTAATATTCACTCTTAGGTCACTGCGGTCATTAGTGACTAATAAAAACTCTATCATTAGTGATATCGATCCTTATTGATACTAATTGCCCTTCTCTTGAGAGTTTGATTTTCTAATTATGTGTAATTAATTTATTTACCCAATAAATTAATTAACGCTGCTCTTAGGTCACTCTATCGTTAATGATTAATAAATCTATCGTTATATGATACTGATGGCTATCGGTACCCAACTGCTCTACTTTGGGAATTTGATATTTAATTTCTAATCATACTTAATTAATTTGTCTGCTTAACAAATTAATCACTGTCTCTTGCTATCCTGTTCAAACCCGGTCCTTAACTGGTTAACTGACCAGTCAACTGACCGTATACCTCATGTATTGACTGTTTAGCCCATCGGGCTACCTCTACCAATATAGTCACCCTAAATTCTATACTTAGCTCGTACTCGTCCCTCAGGTGGTACTATTCAGACATATGGGTCGTTTTCTTACATTTCAGGATTTCAAATAGGCGGTTTACTGATCCTCAGAATGTCCATCCTTCTTTCTCGGCCTTAAGTCACCGAGAGAGGGCTCAGGTTTCCATCCCGATCACTTTTTTACCCCTCGTTTCCTAAAATACCCCTTTGTGCTGTTTTAGAAATTTCGGCAGTATTTTCGCTTAATTTTTAGGTTCTCGGCGTTTAGGAAGCGCTCAAAACCATCTAACCTATTCTAATCTACCATGTACTATACCATAGGCCTAATTTTTACGTAAAAGCTCAACTTTTTACGTAAAAATGTTCAAATTTCCACATATTTTCTTTTTCGATATTTTATCCCTTTTTCTTACAATTCCTCAAGCCAACAATCCATAATTAATACATAATTATTCCAATAATAATATGAGGAATAAAGGGATTAAAATTACTACCAAAACTATTCCCATCGGTGATCGAACGGACCGTTCAGTCTCGACCGCGCAATCTTTGAATCATCGTTCTTCACTTTTGAAATTTTGGTTTGTAAATCTAATGCTACAGATGTATCCAGAATGTCGAAAATAGGCTAACGGGCCATTTTTCAATTTTTGGTTACTGGGTCGCTGTTGACCGGTGTTGACCACGACGGCGATGGAAAAGGCGACTACCATCTTGAAGAGCTCGATGAGAGGAACCCATTGGTGGTGTCAATTTCACTAGTCAATTTCATATTTTATACATTAAAATTGTCATATACATACAATTTTAAATTCTTTTGAGAATCTTAAAATTCCTGGTTATCACATTCACCCCTCTTTATAAAATTTTCGTCCTCGAAAATTTAGAACAAGTGGGGGTACAATTCCCTAATTTCATCCTCGCACTCCTATGTAGCCTCTTCGATATTGTGATTTTTCCACCAAACTTTGACTAATGGATCATCTTGTTCCTTAATACTTTTTCTTCTCATGCCAAAATTTGAATAGGCTGCTCTTCATACGTCAGATATTCCTGGATCTGAATTAGTTCACGTTTCAGTACATGGGATGGATCTGGTATGTACTTTCACAACATGGATAAATGGAACACGTTATGTACTACCGACATTTCTAGAGGTAATGCCAACTTATAGGCAACCTTTCCAATGCGTTCGGTAATTTCAAATGGTCCAATATATCTCAAATTCAATTTCCCTCTCTTATCGAAACACATTATTCCTTTCATTGGTGAAACCCTTAAGAGTACGAAATCCCCTTCGTTAAATTCTAAAGATCTTTGTCATTTATCCACATAACTTTTCTACTGATTCTGCACAATCTTTATTCGTCGCTATATTTTTGCAACTGCATCAGTTGTTTCTTGCACAAAATCCGTTTTGTGTAGCTGCTTTTCTTGTAGATCGTACTAGTGGACGGGTAATCTACACTTCCTTCCATATAAAGCTTCATAGGGTGCCATTCCTATAGAAGTGGGGTAGCTATTATTGTATGAAAATTCTACCAATGGAAGTTTTTCATTCCAATTTCCCAGAAAATCTATTATACCCATGTGAAGCATGTCTTCTAATGTTTGAATCATCTGTTCAAATTACTCATCCGTTTGCGGATGAAAAGCTATACTCAGATGCAATTTTGTTCCCATGGCTTCTCGCACACACTTCCAGAAATTCGAAGTGAATCATGCATCGCGATCCGATACAATGGACTTAAGAGCACCACGTAACCTAACGATATTGGCTACATAGAGATTTGCTAACTTTTCCAGTGAAAAAGTCATTTTCACTACTATGTACCTTGCCATTTGTGTTAATCTATCAATGATAACCTAAATGGCATCGTATCCTTCTTGGGTTTTCGGTAATCCTACTACAAAGTCCATCGTAATTGTAGGTAAAGAATTGGTAAATACGCATCAGAGCGGTGCAGCAGAACAATAAAAATTTTCAAGATCGTTAAATATGTCGTGACGCCATATACAATAAACTAACAACAACAAAACTCATACCTCAAGAGGACGCCAAACTATAGGAGGAGAATGACTGGAGGGCTTCAACCAACTAGTCTTCTCTACTATTCTCCAATTCCTAGATGGCAGAGTGTGTGGGCACTCAGTTCCTCAACTAGCATGTTAGCACTACTAGTCTCCTTCCGACCACCCAGATCTCTAAAGAACTTATTGTCACGGTGAGTTGTGCAACAATAAGCCTGCTCACTTGAGAGTCTGTGGTCTAAGAGAACTGGAGTGGCAGGACCTCTATTTATAGACTTGCATGAGGTGATCACTTGAATCCAAATTGGATTAGGAGAAGATTTTCTCCCTTATCCACTCACAAAAATCCAAAATTAACAAGGCCAAAATCAAGGGTGCATTTGGCCATATTTTGGGATTTTGTAATCTAAATTCAAACAGGATTTTAACTTGAATTTTATCTCCTCAATTATCCATAATAATCGAATTTCCCTAGTGTCAAAAACATGACTAGATTCGGCCATTAAAAGTGAGGAGAATCAAAATCCAAATGGGATTTTCTAGCTTGAATTTTATCTCACCCATATCCACAAATAACTGAAAAATCTCCTTGGATTTATCCAATAATTTTCGTCCACTTTAGGTAGGGAGCGAATCAAAATTCAACTAGGATTTTCTTACTTGAATTTCCCTTAAACCTTATGCACAAAAACTAATTCCTCTCAAGGTGGGATTCCCTTAACAAATTTGGTTTTCTTGATAGATTTAGGATTCAAAATTCAAGTAGGATTCAAACAAGATTTTATTTTCCATAATCCAACTCAAATTTGAATTCTGATCCTGTGGAATTATCCACAAAGAATTTGAATTCCACTTGGACTGTGATACAAAATTTGAATTTCAAATTTTAAAGTTCAAATTTCAAAATTCAAACTTCAAATTCAAATTTAAATTTAAATTTCGAATTCAAATTTCAAACTTCAAATTTAAATTTTGAATTCAAATTTCAAATTTCAAATTTCAAATTCCAATTTTAAATTTCAAATTCAAATTTCAAATTCAAATTTCAAATTTAAATTTTAAATTTCAAATTTCAAAATTCAAATTTCAAACTCCACAAAAAGTTGTATTTCAATTTTTTGTTCTCATGGATAATTTTCTACAACTCCAACTCAATCTCAAATAAAATCATGCTAACTTTATTTGGAGTTCGAATAATTGTGTACTCTATTATCCAAAATAAAATATGAATTCAACCGAAGAGAATCTTGTCCACCATCCTAATTCCATGTCAACACCATCCATGCATAATCAACTAGCCAATAAGCATATACAAATCAATTTGCCAACCGTTAAGGAATTATGTGGAGCTAGTAGAGGGACCAATTAGACATATATAACCGGGCTCTCGTGAATCCATATGATCATCATTTCGTACCAAACAACTCAATCATATGATCACTAATTTCAGAGATACACCACTATAAACCTAAAACTGAACTCCCAATTATATACTGTATTACGAAAGCTTGTGACAAGCTAATGTCTAATGACCTTGTCATGTATGCAAAACCCTCATATGATATCCATGATCAGTCTTAGTTCAAATTCCATTCAATCCTACTGATCAGGCTATCTTAAAGTCCCATTATACTACCGAATAAGAAAATGATTATTCACTATGTGTGAATAAGAAGTCATCCGCCCAGCAGACGACCCAAGGCCTTGTTCATTTTCACATCCAGTATAATGCCTTTAAGAGGATACCCTTAACTCCTTAGAGCTATGATTCTGATATCTGTAAACAATCCCTTCATCACATACAAGTCATGCACCCAACGAACCGGTCTATAAGTTTACTACCTCTGAGACACTTTAGCCATTGGAACATCAAAGTACACAAGTCATATACATGAAGTAGTTCATTTACTCAAGATTAGTGTTATTCCATAATGAACGTCAAAAGCAAATTGATCCACTCATAGCAGACTACGTAGGTCAATCACGCTTTAGTCCTGGTCTAATATGTCACCACCAAGTAACATATCTATGTCTCTACTTGGAAGTCTATGCTTTAGACAGTCAAGACAAACCGTCCCCACCATGGCTTTAGACAACATAATAGTCTTAACAAGAGTTAGATGCTTGGTCAAACCTCATAGACTACAGACCTTAGTTTAGACCACTTACTTTAGAACATTGTCTTCTCGCATACAAAAGTCCATTGCATGCAACGTTCTAACAGTTTTAACACAAGCAGTCAGTAAGCCATATTTGCTTACATTTACTTTAACATGTAAATAGAATAAGGACAAATAGCAATGTAATGAATAACCTCTATATTATAATTTTATTATCCAGTTCAAAATAAATACATAAAAATGTCTCTAATGCTTAGGGCATTTCCTAACAATCTCCCACTTCCCTTAAGCCAGTGGATGTGCGATGTTACGCATTCCATCACCTCTACATGCCTTTTAAAGCTTCTAGCCACCAAAGTCTTAGTAAAGGGATCGGCAATATTGTCCTCAAACGCGATCTTACATACATCCACTTTTCTTGTCTCCACGTGCCCTCTTATAATGTGATACCTCCGATCTATGTGCCTGGTCCTCTTGTGGTGTCGAGATTCCCTTATGTTGGCAATAGCCCCAGTGTTATCACAGTAAAGTGTGATAGGCTTGTCAACACCTGGAATGACCTCAAGGTCTCTAAAGAACTTGCACAGCCAAACTACTTCTTTAGATGCCTTAGTCGCAGCCACATACTCAGCCTCCATCGTAGAGTCAGCTGTGCAACCCTGCTTCATGCTCCTTCACACAATGGCACCTCGTCCGAGTAAGAACACTGATCTTGATGTTGATTTCCTCGAATCCTCGCAAGTCTGAAAGTCTGAGTCTTTGTATCCTATGGGTGTTAGGTCCCCTCCAGAATACACCAGCATATAATCCCTCGTTCTCTTAAGATACTTAAGTATATGCTTTATTGCTTGCCAGTGCTTGGTTCTAGGATTCGCTTGATATCGAATCACTATACCTATTGCAAAACATGTGTCCGGGGCTACCCACAGCGGATGCATAAGGAACCTTCTCATACGCTATCTTTCTTCTGATGTCTTGGGACAGTCATCTAATGAAAGAGTTAGACCGCAATAGAAGGTTGCGAACCTTTCTTTAACTCTTGCATTGCCTCTGAAGAGACAAATGCCTAGAACATAATTAGCTTTTCCCAAGTCCTTCATGTCAAACTATTGGTGTAGCCAAAGCTTGACCGATGATAAATTCCCTACATCATTCCCAATGAGTAGTATATCATTGACATAGAGTGCTAGAAAGACCACTTTACCATCATTAATACGTCTATAAACACAGGGTTCATCAACATTCTAGCCAAAACCGAATGTCTTGATCGCTTGATCAAATCTCTGGTTCTATGAACGCGATGCTTGCTTTAATCTATAAATGGATCTAAGCAACTTGCAGACTTTTCTTTCTTGGCCTTTTGCCACGAACCCTTCGGGCTGCATCATGTAGATACATTCCTCAAGATGGCCATTCAAGAATGCCGTCTTGATGTCCATTTGCCAGATCTCGTAATAAAGAGCCACAGTAATGGATAGAAGAATACGGATAGACTTCAGCATAGCAATAGGCGAAAAGGTTTCATCGTAATCAATTCTAGCCTTTTGCATGTGCCCCTTTGTAACCAGTCTATCTTTGAAAGTTTCTACTCTCCCTTCCGCATCTTCTTTCTTTTGTAGAACCACTTGCATCCAATGGGTTTTATCCCATCCGATAGATCTACAAGTTCCCAAACAGAGTTAGATTTCATAGAATCCATCTTATTGTTCATGGCATGTTTCCAAGATTTAGAATCAACATCATTTATAGCTTCATCACAAGTGACCAGATCATCCTCATGCTCATGAACCTCGGCCTGGTATACCTCAGCATCATAGATAAAGAAATTAGGCTTCCTTGAAACCCACCCACTACGACGAGGCACCCTAAATTATTGATCGTCTGCAGGTCTTTCACCATAACTTAGACTTGCGTCCAAGACCGATAACTCCTCTAGGACCACTTTGCTTGAGGCTTAAAGTCATTCATGTGACTTTCCTCCAAGAATGTCCCATGGGTTGAAATAATGACTTTTTATTCCTTTAGGTTATAGAATAGACCTCCCTTAGTTCCCTTAGAATACCCTACAAACATACATAATTCTGATCTTGGTTCCAACTTTATCGCATCCCTATCCAGTACATGTGCCGAGAAGTCCCATATTCTCATATGTCAAAAGGAGGGTTTCCTACGATGCCACAATTCATATGGAGTCTTGGGAATTGACTTGCTTGGAACCTGATTCAGAATATAGCATGCCATTTGTAATGCATATCCCCAAAATGATAACGGTAGCATTGAATAACTCATCATGGACCGTACTATATCTAACAAGGTTCTGTTTTCTGTTTCTCCGTACTATATCTAACAAGGTTCTGTTTCTCCTTTCGGCTACACCATTCTATTGTGGAGTACCAGGTGCAGTCAATTGGGATAATATCTCATTCTCTACAAGATGTCCTAGAAATTCATCGGAGAGGTATTCGCCACCTCGATCAGATCGAAGTGTCTTTATGGTTTTACCCAATTACTTCTCCACTTCCACATGATACTCTTTAAACTTATCAAAGGTTTTACTCTTGTGGTGCATTAGGTACACATATCCATACCTCGAGTAATCATCTATGAAGGAAACATAATACTCAAACCCTCCTCATGCTATGACGTTTATGGGGCCACATACGTCAATGTGCACAATTTCTAAGAGTTCCTGAGCCCTAGTACCCTTAGCTCCAAAAGACCTCTTAGTCATCTTACGCTCAAGACAAGACTCACATTGAGGAAGACGTACCTCCTCCATAGATTCTAGAGGATCGTCTTTCGCCAACCTTTGAATCCTATCCTGATAAATATGACCAAGTCTTAAATGCCAAAGATAAGTCTTGTTAGAGTGAGAAACTTTCAACCTTTTAGAGTTATTTATTAATTCGGTGTCAAGCAGTGAGTACATCTTTGGTTTGATCAAATATAGGTTTCCATCCATCCATCCAGAACAGATAAAAGACTTATTTTTACGAATATCAACTCTTTTACTAAAAGAAACTAAATAAGAATCCTTTATTAAACACGCTACCGATATAAGGTTCCTCCTAAAATTAGGAACATAAAAATAGTCTTTCAATAATATAAACCTAAATTCATCAAAATAAAGATAGACATCTCCCACTGCCTTAGCCACCACCAAGCTACCGTCTTCGGTCCGCAACGAGAGGCTCCTATCATGTAGACTTGTCATTTTCACGAACCCCTACATAGAAACACAAACATGATTAGTGGTGCCTGAATCAATGACCCATGTGTCTTTCGATTCTTCCACCAAACACGCTTCTAAATAATAAAGTTCCTTACCTTCCTTGCCCTTGGTAGCTAGGAATTCCCAACAAGCCTTCTTGAAGTGACCTACCTTCCCACAGTGAAAGCACTTGGACTTTTTAGGGTCCTTGGGTTTCTTGTTCTTCTTCTTCTTCTTCCCATCCTAGACAGGAGGATTAGAAGAACTAAAAGCCACTTGCTTCTTATTTGGCCTTTTTTTCTTCCATGAGGGTTTGGAAGATTCTGCCAAATTAGCCTTTCCTTTAGGTTGGATTGCATCCTCGTCCTTGATCATCCGCTCATAAGCTTGGTGTTGCTTCATGAGCTCGGTGAGTCCTAACTCCCTTATCACCAGATTGTATGCGGTCTTAAACCCCATAAAATCATTTGATAGAGTTTTGAACACCATCTCGATCTAGGTGTTGTAGTCTAGCTCAGCACCATTTTCAGCAGCCTCAGCAAAGAATCCCATTTAGAGTGATCATATGGTCCTTTATCGGAGTTCTTGCATTCTTCTTAGAGTTCATGATACTTGTGATAGCTGACTGTCGAGCCAATTTTTCTTGGCCTCCGAACATGTCCTCCAAGTTCTCCATGATCTTCCTAGCAACTTGATAAGTCTCATGCTGCTTTTGTAAAGCACTCGTCATGCTAGCAAGTATGTAGCACCAAGCTATCTCATTGGATTCTCTCCAATGAGTATAGGCAACCAGGACCTCCTTAAGCAGTGTGTCAGGTTTGGGCCCAGGTGGGCATGGTTCATCCAGCACAAACTTGTGTCTCTCGCGGCTGAAAACTATCAGTAGATTTCTTTTCTAGTCTTTATAATTATTGCTATTCAACTTATTTTCAATAAGTATCGAAATGAGAGGTGTCGGTGACATTTTAAACTGAAATAAAATTATACTAGACATCATTACAAAGCTCAAGCAAATAATTTAGGAAATAAAACATACCAGTATGTTTCTACATTAAACTTGAAAAAACATGTAGCATTGCAATGATAATTCTCAGCATCTATTACCCCAAGCCACTGAGGGGTGGTCATGAGACAAATAGCCAAAACATAGACCCCGTCCAATTAATATATGCTGCCTTAAATCCTCCAAGGTTAAGACATATATTAATAACTACTTATTTTGGCCACTAGTTTAGTTAATAGAGCTTCTAGGGAAGGTTAATAACTAAATGAGTCTTGAGTGTATAACCATTATTTACGTTGCCTGATCTACGTCCTACCAAGCCACCAAGGGGTGGTCATGAATAGAATCATGCCCGAACACGTTTTCCACATAGGAGATCCAACCTAGTATACCAACGGCAGTAAACACCTACTGAGGGTGTGGTCAGGCAGAACTGACGCGAAGCGTTACCATGCTTTTGCATATGGATCAACAATGGAGGCTGTGGGTTTTGTTTGAAACCCTTTCCTACTCAATATTTTAAAAAACATGCAAGTTTTGACAAATATGTATGATCAATATAGTCTGTGCGGCATTCATGTGACGCCCCGTGCCCTCAGCGGCCCGGACCGTCACTAAAAACTCTATTACTTAACTTGCTTCTTTAACTTTTACTTATACTTTCTCTTTAAAACCGATACTTAAACTTGTTGAATTTAATACCATAAATTTAGAGGGATTTTTTTTTTATATATACGCGTACGTATTTACTATTCACGTACGTATACTATTAAAATGCGGAATTTGAAAAACATAAGGATTTAAATTATACATATACAATTATATACTTGTTTATCTGATTACTATTCACCAGATACTATTTAAATATACTACTCATACATATACTGTTTACTGTTCTAAAATACCGTTTAACCTTTACTATTCAAAATACTATTTAACTGTCACCATTCAAAATATTATTTACTCATACTGTGCAGAAGAATACTCGCGGTGTATCCATAACCTCATCCTCACATCCACCTCCGCCACCATCATCGTCCCTTGATGTTTACGCTATAGGATGCTTACCTACAGCATGACCACACTCCGTGAGCTTTACGCCCAGTAAGTACAACATGTTAACCGCAAAACATGTTTAGAACATAGTACATACTTAAAATCATAAGCATGACATATATCACTTAATAAATCACATACCATATAAGCATATCACATATCAACTCACATATCATGTCATCACATAACATGTCATAACAGTGAATATAAAACTTCACATACTTTATGCATGACAGAAGCATCGTGTACTGTATGCACTCTACTGAAAAAGAAAGCATAGCGAACTATAACTAATGCATGGTCCGGTTATGTTCATTTATGCTTCAAACTTCTCTTTTCTTTTCTTGTCTATTTAGGGCCCATGTGTCAATACCGTGTGCGCGCAGACCAACGGTAACTCCCGAGGCCAACTAATGCCGAAGAGCCATCAACTGATGCTCAACTTTTGGCCTTAACTTTCTTTAACTGGAAACCCCTTCGACTGAAGGAGCCGGTACGACACACCTATTTATTTCCATCTTGTTTAACTGTTCTAGCCATACGCTTCTCTAAGCTGTCCCCAATCCTACGCGGTAGGGATCTATGGCTTCTATCTTGTTCTTTCATCAATCTACTCGATTGTGAAACTATATGCTCTTATGTATGCTGTGCAGCATCGTGTGCAAGATACATACTTAAAATACTGGAAAAGCATCATTTTAAATTCATTTTATCCATGCTATAGGCGGAGTTGTACTTACCTGTCATCAGACAGTTTATACTCTCGCCTTCATCACAATACAGGTACCTCCCTGTAATCATAATACATTTCGTTAACGTTTACTCTTAGGTCACTGTGGTCATTAGTGACTAATAAAAACTCTATCGTTAGTGATACCGATCCTTATCGGTACTAATTGCCCTCTTCTTAAGAATTTGATTTTCTAATCATTGTTAATTAATTTATTTACCCAATAAATTAATTAACGTCGCTCTTAGGTCACTCTATCATTAGGAACTAATAAACTTATCGTTGTGTGGTACCGATGCCTATCGGTACCCAACTGTTCTACTTTGGGAAATTTGATATCTAATTTTTAATCGTGCTTGATTAATTTGTCTACTTGACAAATTAATCACTGTCTCTCACTATCCCATTCAGACTTGGTCCTTGACTGGCTAACCGACCAGTCAACTGACTGAATACCTCCCGTATGACCATTTAGTTTGTCGGGTTACCGTTACCGATGTAATCGCCCCAAATTTTATACTTAGATCACACCCGTCCCTCGGTTGGTACTATTCTGACCTAGGGATCACTTTCTTACATTACGAGATTTCTAATTGGGCGGTTTACTAATCTTCAAAACGTCCGTCCTTCTTTCCCGGACCTAGGTCATCGAGGGGGCTCGGATTTCCATCCCGATCACATATTCACCCCTCGTTTCCTAAAATACCCCTTTGTGCCGTTTTAGAAATTTCGGCAGTATTTTCGCTTAATTTTTGGGTTTCCGGCGTTTAGGAAACGCCTCAAAACCATCTAACCTATTCTAACCTACCACGTACTAAACCAGAGGCCTAATTTTTACGTAAAAGCTCCGCTTTTTACGTAAAAATATTCACATTTCTTCACATTTTCTTTTTCGACATTTCATCCCTTTTTCTTACAATTCCTCAAGTCAGTAAACCATAATTCATACATAATTATTTCTAATAATAAATTGAGGAATCAAGGGATCAAAACCACTACCAAAATCGTTCCCGTCGGCAGTCGGACGAACCGTTCGGTCTCAACCACACAATCTTTCAATCGGCGTTCTTCACTTTTGAAACTTCGGTTTGCAATTCCGATGCCGCGGATGTGTCCAGAACGTCAAAAAGAGGCCAACGGGCCATTCTTCAATTTTCGGTCTCCGGGTCGCCGTTGACCGGCGTTGACCGCCGTTGACTGGCGTTGACCGCGGCGGCGGTGGGAGTGGAGACCACCATCTTGAAGAGCTCGACGAGAGGAACCCATTGGTGGTGTCAATTTCACCAATCGAGGCTCCTATCACCGGAAATCGGCCCTCGAAAAGTCGGCGACGGCGGCGGTGTTGGATCCTCATTTTCCGGCGTTGTTGCCCAAAATTGATTTGGGGCTTTGGATCGACGTGTTGTTCTGAGCATTTTGATACCGACCTTGCAACTCAACTCCGCCGGAATAGCGAGATTCGACGGCGGCGATGGCGATGGCAACGGTGAACCTTGGGCAGCGTGATCCGGTGACTGTTGACGTGAAATGAAGCCTGGGTTTTGTTCTACTCTTCACCACGAATCCATTGGGACCGGAATCGTGGCATTTGGACGTCGGACGACGGAGATACGGCGGTTTGACAAATTCGGCCACCGGCGGCTTTAGGCGGCGCGTGCGGCGTTTTCCGGCGTCGGTTCCGTCGACTCGGCACACCGTTGGAATCAGCTCGTCGAGAGCTTTCCAATGGTGCCGGCGGTGTCAAAAACGAAGGTCGGATTCGATGGTCGGTCACTGTTCATCCTTGGTGGTGTTGGGGGAGGAAATGGGATTTGGAAAATTTATGGGGGCTATTTTTCAATAGTCCCAAAAATTTCGTCCTTTTATACTAATTTTTTTGAAAAATTTTAAGATAGGCTATGCTGACTAATTTGGGCTTGTTGAACCCAAATATATCAGTTTTATCTTCATCCGAGGTAGTCTCGACTAGTTTCCCGATACTGCATGGTTCCCGGTCAAAAATTACTTTTTGTGCTCAAAGGGCTAATTTGAGCATTCTGATTCCAAATATATCAGTTTTATATCAAGAAAAGGTCATCTTGACCAATTTCTTGATACTGTGGTTAGGCCTACACTATGTTGACACTGTGCACGCATAACGAGGCGTTTTCGCATGAAAATTTCAAACACAGTCTCTCTTGACTAATTTGGACGTGATGATTTCAAATTTATCAGTTTTACGTCCATCTGAGGTCTTCTAGACCAGTTTTCGAGATCTGTATGACCCCGTCTTGAAAAACGTGTCAGGTGCCCGATTGACTAATTTGGGCGTCCTGAGTCTAAATATATCAGTTTCGGGACGAGAAAAGGTCGTCTTGACCTTCGTCCCGATACTGCGTATCCTTTAAAAAAAATCGACATATTGTGCTCAATTGACCAGATTGAGCCTGCTGACTATTAATATATCAGTTTTATGTCAGATTAAGGCCGTCTTGGCCACTAACCTGACACTGCGTATCACACTGTTCACTAATCACTATTCACTATCTGACTGACTAATCTGAACGTTCTGACTCCGATTTTGTCAGTCTCTGGGCGAGAAGAGGTCATCTAGACCACTTTTCTCCATACTGTACATCTATTAGGGCAATTATCACTACTGCGCTCAGATGACCAGTCTGAGCGTACTGATGACTAGCTCATCAGTTCTGTATCATGAAATGGTCGTCTAGACCGGTTTCTTGATATTGCGTGTCTCAACGCATACTCACATAATAGGGTGGACTGATTTCACTGTCGATTACCCCTTTCACTGCATGAATAGTAATTAAACGTTACTATTCCTGTTTAATTCATTTAACTGAAAAGCACACTGTGCTTTTTAACTTAATTACATCATTACATAGTAATTAAGTTTCATAATTCATGAGAGTCATTACAGTGGCTCTCGGCTCATTACACAGCCTTCTACACGGACTCTTACACGTGCGTGTGCAACGCAACACGGGCGTGTACATTTCGAACACGGGCGTGTACTAGTTGAGACTACTCAACACGGCCATGTCTTTGAAACACATTCATCTATTTGAGCGGTACACCGCCTCTTACACAGTCGTGTACTTGACCATGTTTCTTAAATTTGCACTAAAAGACATTAAATTATGTTCATTTTATTCTTTTGTGACTTATTACATGGTAAGTAGGTGCCATGAAAATGGCGGTCATTACAACTTACCCCCCTTACAAAATTTTCGTCGTCGAAAATTAGAATAATTCCGGGACGTCTCTTCTCATGTCTTCTTCCCATTCTCATGTGGCTTCCTCAACACGATGATTCCGCCACAACACTTTTACTAGCGGTATACTTCATTCCTAAGTGCTTTCTCCTTTCTAACTAAGATCTGCACGAGTCTCTCCTCGTACGTCGGATCAGCGTATACTATAACGGATTCTTGGCTAAGAACATGGGAGCTGTCTGGCACGTACTTTTTCAGCATCAAGACGTGAAAGACGTTGTGCACTGTAACTAACTCGGGAGGAAGCGTTAGTCTATAAGCCACCTTCCCGAATTTCTCTATTATCTCGAGGGTCCTATGTACCTAGGACGGAGCTTTCCTTTCTTTTCGAAATGCACCACCCCTTTCATGGGTGCCGCCTTGATAAAGACCAAGTCTCTTACTTGAAACTCAAGGGGTCTATAGCGCTTATCGTCAAAATTTTTCTGTCGACTATGCATTGTATCTAACGTTTCTCGTATCAGCTTCACGTCTGCCATGGTATTCTTGATGATGTTTGAGCTAACTAGTCGTTTCTCTCCAAACTCGTACTAATGAGCCAAAGATCTGCATTTCCTTCCACAATGTGTCTCGTACGGTGCCATTCCTATCTAGGAATGGTAGTTGCTGTTGTATGAGAACTCGCTCAATGGTAGTTTCTGATTCCAATTTCCCTTGAAGTCTAGGACGCAGGTCTCAACATGTCCTCTAACATCTGTATGGTCCTCTTAGACTAACTGTCGGTCTGAGGATGAAATGCTATGCTGAACTCCCACTTGGACCATAATGTAGCCTGAACACTTCGCCAAAAATCTGGAGGTAAAGTGTCCACTACGATCTGAGACGATCGACTCTGGTATTTCGTGCCGTTTCACGAATTGTGCCGCATAAATTTCTACTAGTCGTTCTACCAAGTAGCTAACTTTCATTGCTAAAAAAAAAAAATTAACTGATTTCATCAGTCTGTCTACAATCACCCAGATTGCGTCATTATCGTTTGACGTCTTCGGCAGTCCGACTACGAAATTCATCGTAATCTGGTCCTATTTCCACTCGGGTAGCTTAATTTTCTACGATTATCCTGCTGGGCGCTGGTGTTCTGCCTTAACCTTCTGACACGTAAGGTATCTAGCAACGAACTCGACAATGTCATTCTTCATTTCAGGCCACCAAAAGCTTTCCTTCAGGTACTTGTACATCTTATTCGCTATCGGATTTACGGAATATGACGTCTTGTAAGGTTCCAAAAGGATTCGCTTCTTGAGTTCTTCATCTTTCAGAACACACACTCTATCTCTGTAGTAGAGTACGTCATCCTTAAAGATCTTAAACTCTGAACCCTTGTCCTCTATAGCTTCCTTTCTGGACTTGAGCAGGGACAAATCGAAACCTTAACCGATCTTGATCTCTTCTTGGAGTGTCGATTGGAGGGTCATGTCAGACAATCTCTCTATCAAAATCTTGATCTCGCTGTCGCATAGCTCCTTTGTAGCACTCCTGACAAGGCACTAATATTCATAGGCATAGTAATATGCTTCTGACTCTATGCATTAACCACTTTATTGGCTTTCCCTGGATGGTATAGGATCTCACGGTCGTAATCCTTACCAACTCTAGCCATCTACGCTGCCTCATGTTGAGCTCTTTCTGCGTGAAGATACATTTGAGACTCTAGTGGTCGATGTAAATCTCGCACGTGACTCCATATAGGTAGTGCCTCCATGCTTTTATCGTAAAAACTATCACTACTAGCTCCAGATCATGTGTTGGGTAGCTCTTCTCAAGGTTTTTCAGTTGTCGTGAAGCATACGCGACTACTCTACCACTCTGCATCAACACAGTTCCCAACTTGGTTTTAGATGCGGCGCTTAAGCCACAAAACTTCCCTGACCAACATTTGAAATGGTCAGCATTGGAGCGCTTATGAGTCTTCATTTCAGCTCCTAAAAGCTTTCCTCACACTTGTTGATTCACTTATACCTCTTTCCCTTCTTGGTGAGCACTGTGAGCAAAGCAGCTAACTTTGAGTAGCCTTCGACTAAGTGTAGGTAACATCCTGTTAGTTTAAAGAAACTGTGAATTCCCGTTTCGTTCCTCTGAGCTGGCCACGTGCTAACTGTATCAATTTTCGTCAGGTCCACAGATACTCCTTCCTTGGGGTCTACGTGGCCTAGAAAATGGACCTTCTCCAGTCACAACTCGTACTTAGAGAACTTGACGTATAACTGATGGTCCTGTTACCTGCGCAAAATGATCCTTAAGTGATCTTCCTTCGTCTTAGAGTGTATAAGTATGTCATCGATGAACACAATGACAAACTTATCCAAATAGTCCTTGAACATGCAGTTAATCCGGTTCATGAAAGCTGCTGGTGCGTTCGTCAACCTGAGTGACACGAACAGAAACTCATAATGTCCGTACCGCGTTTGAAAGGCTGTCTTGGGTACATCTTCATTCCTGATTTGTAGTTGATGGTACCCTGAACGTAGATCGATCTTCGAGGACATTGCAGCATCTCAGAGCTGATCAAATAGATCATCAACCCGCGGCAACGGATGCTAGTTCTTAATCATAATCCTGTTCAACTCTCTGTAGTCGATGCACATTCTTAGTGGTCCATCTTTCTTCTTCACGAATAGTACAGGTGCTCCCCAGGGTGAACAGCTCTGTCGAGTAAATCCCTTGCCTATTTAGTCCTTCAGCTGGGCTTGGAGATGGGGGCTGATTCTGGTAAACGTTCAGTCTCGAATGAGATCTCGCGCTCTGACGAGAGTTCTAGAAGACCTTCTGGAAATATCTCTACGAATTCCCTGACTATCGGCACGTTCTCGGGTCCTATCCCTATTCCTTGAGTCTTATCTGCTACGTATACTAGGAAGTCCGTGTATCTACTGGATAGCATCTCGCGAGCCTTCATTGCTGATATCATCGTCTTTGGTTGCTCTGGCGACAAACCCTTGTAGATGAACTTTTCACATCCGATTGGTTCGAAAACGATTTTTCGCCTTCAACAGTTTATGATAACGTTGTGTCCTAAGCTCTCTCTTTTTTTTTTTTTGGCAGAATCTGATGATGCAACGAATGGGTGGCTCCAGAATCAAGTAGAACTAACGCATCAAAGTTGGCGATAGAAAGCAGGCCTGTCACCATTGTAGAAGTTACAGCTTCAACGTCACTCCCCGTGTAAGCATAGATTCTCCCTTAGCTGTTTGAAGCTTTCAGTATACCTTCTGTGATTGAAGGGTCTTCGATCTTGGTCTAGTTGGTGTGAAGTTGATTATTCCCAGTGCGGGGTTGATTCTGTCGATTCTGCAGGTTGGAGTGGCAATTTTTTTTTTTTTGGCATAGTGGCCTTCCTTGCCACAGATGAAACAACCACTTGCTCTCTGCTTGCATTCTCCTGGGTGCCTCTTTCCGCATCTCGTGTACGTCGGGTATTGGCTGTCATTCCTTCCTGGTCGTCTCTCTTCTGGGGAAATTCTTCTGTGAATCTTGATTACCCTAATTCCCCTTTTCTCTTGTTGTTGTTATGGGAATGCCTACTATTCTGGCCGGTTCCCACATTCTGCCCTCTGTATTGTGACTCGGGGTTCTGCTTCTCCTGAGCCTACTCGGCTTGCGTTTTCTCCTCCTTTCGTGCCTTAAAATTCTACGCCTTTCGCTCCTTATCATGAACCGACCAGTACTCAGCTCAGATAGTCTTGCTGACACATTCTACTAGTGTCGCTGGTTCGTGGCTTCAGCTACAGACCCAAACTGCGATTTCCGTTCTGAACATCTTCAGCATTCGTCTAACTCTCTCCTTTTAGTCGGTACCAAATCTGGACAAAGTTGAGCCAACTGCTTAAAGTTCTTGACTGCCTCCATAACAGTCATACTACCTTGGTGCGGGTTGTCGAACTCGTCTTACTGCACTACTAGTGCTTCCTCGTTGAAGTACATCTCCTTGAATTCCTCAATGAAATCGCTCCAGCTCATCTCTCTAATGTTCCTCCTAATGGTTACCATCTTCCACCACTGACGCGCCTCATTGTGCAGGGTGAAGGGTGCGTACATCACTTTCTCTCTCTATCTATTAACCCTACAAAATCCAAGATTACTTGGATATCTGTTAGCCAATCATCGGCCTCTATAGGGTTGGTGATTCCTAAGAATTCTAACGCTTTCATGCGTCGGAATCTCTCATACAAGTCGCCTTCCCTAGGGATTGGTAGAAAAACAATTGCTGCTATAAGAGTAGCCATTACTATGAGTGCTAGTGCTTCCTGAGCTGGAGGAACTGCTTGTTCCCTCAGAGTTTCTAGGGCTGCTAGAGCCTCCTGTGCTAGCATCTTTACTAACTGTGGTGCCTGGGGTTGCTGGCCCAGCTGTTCTCTAAGCTGGTTTAGCTTCCGCTGCTGGTTCTCCATCATCTCTCGCATGGCTGCGATCTGTGCTATCAACTCATCCTCTCGGGATGCTGGGTTTAACTAAGCTCTCATTCTTGCCATGTTTTCTTATGTAACCCTATCGTACAGCGGGAAAGGAAAATATGTCTCTTAAATTCTGTACTTGGGACTCGTATCACATATCATTTTCTTTCCTACTTAACAATCTTACTTAAACATTATGGATATAAATATACACACTATATCCATCTTTCTTTCTCTCATACTGTGATGTTCAATACAATTGCCGCATTGTATTGGGACATCGTCTGAGTGCTAGGATTCGTCCTGCACTTTCTGTCATATCATACTCACACTATGGAAAAATTTATATCTGGCCCCTAGGGCAAAGCTTTACTGCTTATCTCATAATATATTTCACATAATATATATACATATATTCAAGATTCTAGTTCAGTGAGAGTGACACACACTTCCCCTATACGATCCCAACAAGTACATTATGCTATAACTGACGGGGGAGAGCTACTGCTTCCCTCTATATATTTTCAAAACTAACATTGCCACAGAAGGGTTACTACTATTGGAAGGACAATCCTGATTCAGTATCAGGCATCTCCTCATCGTCACTATCACTGAGTGAGTACTCCTCTGGGTTCTCCTCTTCTTCTCAGTCGAAACTGACCTCGTCATCGCTGGCTATGATGACTTGGGGTTCATACATCCCCATCTATTTGTCATTACTAAAGCGGTCGGGGATCTCCTCTCCCTCATCGTCGGGATAGGCATCGAAAAGAGTCTCGTTATCTTCCTCCTTCATGGGGTGTTCGGGAGACATACGGGCTGGTTCGGGGTTCTCCATTGGCTCCCTATTGCCCTCGTGTACTTCTGGCTGGTGCTCGGCCATGAACTCTTCACCGACCAGTTAGGGTGCTGGTTCTACCGAGTCACCCTCCATAATGGCGGCTGCTATAATGCCTTGGGCTTATGCAGGGTTCCTGGGGTTGAGCACTTTTCTCTCGGTGTTCACTATCTCCTTGATAAGGCTTGCTAGTCCTGCTTGATCGCTCTTCTAATTCTGTTTGGCAAGGTCTCTTTCTCTCTTTGGGTCTTCTCCTGTCTTGATCCACTTTTGTCTTGGCATGTATTGTGGAAGTCCATATCGGTTCCTTGTAGCGAACAGCATATGTTAGAACTGTATCACCGGACATCAGCTGCAGTCTTTCAGTCCGATGAACAAATTCTCATATATCCATAACTCTAGAGAACTTAGGCAGTTTCACTCCCCGCTTGACCATAAAGAAAAACTGGGCTGATGCTGGACTCCTCTCAGAGATTGGCTCGATCGTGGTATGGCGAAACTCGACACAGTTAAGAGCTCATCATAAGGATCCCGATACACACGAGAGTATCTTCCTGAGAGATATCAACAGCCAACAGGACTCAGTTATCCTGATCAATGGCGTACAATCAGGGAATCACTTTGATAACATGAAACCAGTCCTGACATTCTCATGGAGTGCAGGAGTACTGTTTGTGTGGGCGACCCCTCTAGCTTAGGTCATCCACCTTATCTTGCTTACTTTCTTTATTCTTTGCTTAGTCTTACTTAGCTTGCTTGTCTCTATAACTTTCCTCTCCTTGGGGTTTAAAAGATTTGTTCTTGAAAAACTAGGAATATATATTTTTTTTTAACTGGAGGAAACTACTAATTCTTGAAAATTGTGTATACATAAATATATACGTACTTCTTAATACTTTTTCCCAAAATATATTTTGGAGTCTTGTTACTTTAAAGTACGTAAAAATAGAAACACACTTTTAAGCTTGTTTCACTACTTTACATACTACACTCTTGTCTTGTCTTTATACAAATACCTCACTATTACACTTTCTTTCTTTTACACTTTGAGTACAGCGGAATTCTGCGAAACGGAACCATAACCCGTCCATGACATCGCTGGGATCTGCCTGCCAGTCCGCTACTCTTGCTTCATACTGCTGGTTGTTTTCCTTTATTACCTACATCACGAATAGACTAATGAGCTAAAGCTCAGTAAGTACAAACATACATACAAGTAAATAAGCTGAAAACACCACTCTAGGGTTAGTCAACTTAGGACCAATTATTTTCTTTAGTCCTATACTACTTGTTCTTTCTATTCTATTTCTTTCTTTTCTTTGCTTTACTTTATCTGCGTAATCTTTCACTTGTGGGCCCGTGGTTGGACGTACCTAGTGCGCGCAGACCAATAGAGGATCAGGGGAGCGACCCACCGATCAACCCTAAGGTCATCTCTGGACTACTTACCTTATAGGTAGTAAGTCATGCCATGAACTACCTCATTATTAACGAGGCAGCGCTACACAACTGGGGTAGAGGCAGGAAGTTAAGCCATAAACTACCTCATTATTAACGAGGCAGCGCCACACAACTAGGGTGGAGGCTATCTGGGAACCTCACAACTGGGGAGGTCGGTACGCCAACCTTAACTTTTAAGTCTTATTATTTGACTTAACTTATTCCTCTTTTCTTTTTCTAATCTTGCTTACTATTCTTGTGAACATGTTAGTATCATGTCACAAACTGAATAGCTTAAATGTGTATATATATATAACACAACTTTATGGTAAGTCCATTCGTGAGTAGACAATTAAATGTTTGTACTTACCTTATCAATCTCTTCTCTTTTTCTCTCTAGGATCTTTGATCGCCCTCCTTGTAGGTCGATTTTTGGATCCTACAAACAAACTTTGTCTGTTAGTTTCATTTCTATTTATAGCTTTTATTTTTCATTAAAAAGCTTAAATAGAACCTATTTACAACTTTTTGGGCTTTATTTATCATTTCCCCAATTTTCCCCAACTTTTGCAAAATTACGATTTTACCCCTATATTTTGGCAAAATTACAGTTTTGTCCCTGACGGAATTTTATTGATCCAGACTGCATTTTTGGCCCTCAGGAACTTTTCTGACTCTTTTCTAATCATTACCGGGTTCGCTTCTATTTTATTTCCACTTTTCACTTTCCCGACCCTCGGGAAGCACTATTCCGACCCTTACATCGGTTTAGTGATTTTATATCGTTTCGGAGCCTCAAATGGACGTTTCACTAGTATTTAAAACGTTCATCTAGACATTCCCGACCTAGGTCTCCGAGGCTCGGATTTTCCGTACCCGACTCGGACCTTTATTTCATTTCCAAAAACGCCCCCCCCTCGGGGTCGGTTTTTCCGTTTCACTCGCATTTTACATTTTTAAGGGGACGGGTTATTATTCACGAACCACCCCTTAGGTTTTCCTTATTCAATTTTCCGTTAGGGACTCGGGTTTCCGACCCGACCTTAAACTTTTTATTTTTAATTCCTATTTTACCCCGAAAGCCGTTTTCGAAATTTCGGCAGCATTTCGGCGTAATTTTAAGGCTACCGGCGTTAGGTACGCCTCGAACCATATATACCTGCCACGTACTATACCACAAGCCTATTTTATGTAAAAGTTTTCCAAACTTTTACATAAAAGCTCACAAATTCCAATTTCACATTTTCCAAACTTTTACATAAAAGCTCACAAATTCCAATTTCACATTTTTAACCACATTACAAAATTTTTTTCACAATTTTGCCCTTAGTTTTGGTCTCGGTTTTCACCACCAAACCGAACCAAAATTTCTCAAACTTTTCAACCACTTTTTAGGCTATTCAATGCCATTTTTTTTAACACTTTTTCAAGCCCATTTTCTTTGCATTTTCAACCAAATTTCCTAGGGTTTTTACACACTTATACCCCACGGCCAAAGAATGAAAAACATGCCAAATTTTCTTTTCATTCTTTCAATCAAAATTTCATCATTCACATCATAAAATGCATGATTTCAATTAACCAAACATCACCTAAAAGCATGAAAATTTTTCTTCCAAATCATTAGGAAGCCCACGGCCTCATTAAGCAATGCACACCAAAATTTTTTTTTTCAAGCTTTTCCATAATGAAATTCATGCTTTATTCTTCACCAATTTCAACTTAGAAAGCATGTTAACAATTAACCACAACTTTTTTCTCATTGGTTACCTAAGGTAACCCACGGATTTTCCTTTGAAAAACCAACCAAAATTTGGTTTTTCTTTAAACAAATTACATGGTTTTCTTACTTATTACAACCTTAACAAAACCCAACATCAATTTCCATGAAAAACAACCAAAATTTTTCCATCTTCCTATCACTATTCACCCACGGATTTTATGAAAAAAAACCATGAAAAATTAAGTGAAAAAGGGAGTTACCTTGGTCTAATGCTTCCTTTGTCTTCTAGGAACACTTTGACACTCTTTTTGTGAAGAAATTTTGAAGAAAAAGCTTGGTTCTCCTTTGGTCCCTCACGGCTCCCCCATGGACGAGACTTAGAATTTTTTTGTTCTTGGTTTGGCTTGAAAATATTGTCTCGGCCTTTTGATTCAAAAGTGGCCGACTTATGCAAACCAAAAGCCAATTAATTTGGCTCTAAACCAATGAAATTGTGACACCTTTCATGCTTAATTCTTTCTCCATTTTTCAAAAATTAAAAAGGTATATTTTTGGTCAAATCTTGGCCTTTAGATCAAAAGGTGATTAAATCCTAGCCATTAATGCCACCAACCACCTTATTTCTTTCATTTATAATTCTTGATTTATGATGTCATAATTGCAAAAGTGAAAGTTGACTTTGACTTTCACTATTCACATTAATTCGACTACTTTTTGACCGATGCCGGTTCGAGCCGAAATTTTCCTGAAATCGTCCCGGCGTGTTCCTGAGGTCTCCTGTGCAGTCGGATCAATTTAATCTGCTTTCGTTTGATCAAAATCAATCCCGGAAGTTTACCGTCTTTTATTGGCTCGGTTAGGGTTTTCAATGCCGGTTTTGGCACCGTTTCAACTCAGTGAATTTTTTCAACACTGAATTCTTACTCGTCAATATTGTTAGAACATTTTAATATATTCTAAACAATATAAATACATCTATTTCACTCTTTAAATAGTACAAATTATTATATACATATATTTGTACTTTTTTTTACTGTGCTCTTACTTTGACTTGCCATATTCTCATCTTTATACTGTTCAGATACCGAAACTACTCCTTTTTGAGCGTTTTGGGCCTGAATTCACTTTCTTACTCATATACTTTATTCTCTACTTATTTTTGGAGATTTTAATTCCTCCAAAAACATTTATTTATTTCTATCAACACTATAATTTGTCTAATTACAACCATAATGTTTCTTTACATTCCTACTTACAGAACTCATAGAAAACCCTAGATTAAACTAGGTCACACCGCTAAAATTCTCTGGTCGTCACAGTTTGCCACTCGAAACTTAGTGGACAACTAGCCCTGAAGATCGGTATAACTCGGGCAGCAATCCATGTTCTTTCTCTGAGCAGTTCTCTAGCACTGCACGATCGTGATTTTTCGTATAATGATCTCAGCATCTTTTCATCTTATCCTCGCCATCATAGATTTCGTCGTTTCATTACTATAAAATGTTATCTTCAATAGATAAACATTTACCGACTAAAAAATAAAACTAACTTACTTGGACAGATGAGGTAGGCATGCGGTGATGTGAGGTAGGATGGCAGGAAATCGCTCTGATACCAACTGTGACGCCCCGTGCCCTCAGCGGCCCGGACCGTCACTAAAAACTCTATTACTTAACTTGCTTCTTTAACTTTTACTTATACTTTCTCTTTAAAACCGATACTTAAACTCGTTGAATTTAATACCATAAATTTAGAGGGATTTTTTTTATATATACGCGTACGTATTTACTATTCACGTACGTATACTATTAAAATGCGAAATTTGAAAAACATAAGGATTTAAATTATACATACACAATTATATACTTGTTTATCTGATTACTATTCACCAGATACTATTTAAATATACTACTCATACATATACTGTTTACTGTTATAAAATACCGTTTAACCTTTACTATTCAAAATACTATTTAACTATCACCATTCAAAATATTATTTACTCATACTGTGCAGAAGAATACTCGTGGTGTATCCATAACCTCATCCTCACATCCACCTCCGCCACCATCATCGTCCCTTGATGTTTACGCTATAGGATGCTTACCTACAGCATGAACACACTCCGTGAGCTTTACGCCCAGTAAGTACAACATGTTAACCGCAAAACATGTTTAGAACATAGTAAATACTTAAAATCATAAGCATGACATATATCACTTAATAAATCACATACCATATAAGCATATCACATATCAGCTCACATATCATGTCATCACATAACATGTCATAACAGTGAATATAAAACTTCACATACTTTATGCATGACAGAAGCATCGTGTACTGTATGCACTCTACTGAAAAAGAAAGCATAGCGAACTATAACTAATGCATGGTCCGGTTATGTTCATTTATGCTTCAAACTTCTCTTTTCTTTTCTTGTCTATTTAGGGCCCATGTGTCAGTACCGTGTGCGTGCAGACCAACGGTAACTCCCGAGGCCAACTAATGCCGAAGAGCCATCAACTGATGCTCAACTTTTGGCCTTAACTTTCTTTAACTGGAAACCCCTTCGACTGAAGGAGCCGGTACGACACACCTATTTATTTCCATCTTGTTTAACTGTTCTAGCCATACGCTTCTCTAAGCTGTCCCCAATCCTACGCGGTAGGGATCTATGGCTTCTATCTTGTTCTTTCATCAATCTACTCGATTGTGAAACTATATGCTCTTATGTATGCTGTGCAGCATCGTGTGCAAGATACATACTTAAAATACTGGAAAAGCATCATTTTAAATTCATTTTATCCATGCTATAGGCGGAGTTGTACTTACCTGTCATCAGACAGTTTATACTCTCGCCTTCGTCACAATACAGGTACCTCCCTGTAATCATAATACATTTCGTTAACATTTACTCTTAGGTTACTCTTAGGTCACTGTGGTCATTAGTGACTAATAAAAACTCTATCGTTAGTGATACCGATCCTTATCGGTACTAATTGCCCTCTTCTTAAGAATTTGATTTTCTAATCATTGTTAATTAATTTATTTACCCAATAAATTAATTAACGTCGCTCTTAGGTCACTCTATCATTAGGAACTAATAAACTTATCGTTGTGTGGTACCGATGCCTATCGGTACCCAACTGTTCTACTTTGGGAAATTTGATATCTAATTTTTAATCGTGCTTGATTAATTTGTCTACTTGACAAATTAATCACTGTCTCTCACTATCCCATTCAGACTTGGTCCTTGACTGGCTAACCGACCAGTCAAGTGACTGAATACCTCCCGTATGACCATTTAGTTTGTCGGGTTACCGTTACCGATGCAATCGCCCCAAATTTTATACTTAGATCACACCCGTCCCTCGGTTGGTACTATTCTGACCTAGGGATCACTTTCTTACATTACGAGATTTCTAATTGGGCGGTTTACTAATCTTCAAAACATCCGTCCTTCTTTCCCGGACCTAGGTCATCGAAGGGGCTCGGATTTCCATCCCGATCACATATTCACCCCTCGTTTCCTAAAATACCCCTTTGTGCCGTTTTAGAAATTTCGGCAGCATTTTCGCTTAATTTTTGGGTTTTCGGCATATAGGAAACGCCTCAAAACCATCTAACCTATTCTAACCTGCCACGTACTAAACCAGAGGCCTAATTTTTAAGTAAAAGCTCCGCTTTTTACTTAAAAATATTCACATTTCTTCACATTTTCTTTTTCGACATTTCATCCCTTTTTCTTACAATTCCTCAAGTCAGTAAACCATAATTCATACATAATTATTTCTAATAATAAATTGAGGAATCAAGGGATCAAAACCACTACCAAAATCGTTCCCGTCGGCGATTGGACGAACCGTTAGGTCTCGACCGCACAATCTTTGAATCGGCGTTCTTCACTTTTGGAACTTCGGTTTGCAATTCCGATGCCGCGGATGTGTCCAGAACGTCAACAATAGGCCAACGGGCCGTTGACCGGCATTGACCGCCGTTGACCGGCATTGACCGCGGTGGCGATGGGAGTGGCGACCACCATCGTAAAGAGCTCGACGAGAGGAACCCATTGGTGGTGTCAATTTCACCAATCGAGGCTCCTATCACCGGAAATCGGCCCTCGAAAAGTCGGCGACGGCGGCGGTGTTGGATCCTCATTTTTCGGCGTTGTTGCCCAAAATTGATTTGGGGCTTTTGATCTACGTGTTGTTCTGAGCATTTTGATACCGACCTTGCCCAAAATAGCGAGATTCGACGGCGGCGATGGCGACGGCGACGGTGAACCTTGGGCAGCGCGATCCGGTGACTGTTGACGTGAAATGAAGCCTGGGTTTTGTTCTACTCTTCACCACGAATCCATTGGGACCAGAATCGTGGCATTTGGACGTCGGACGGTGGAGATACGGCGGTTTGAAAAATTCGGCCACCGGCGGCTTTAGGCGGCGCGTGCGGCGTTTTCCGGCGTCGGTTCCGTCGACTCGGTACACCGTTGGAATCAGCTCGTCGAGAGCTTTCCAATTTTGCCGGCGGTGTCAAAAACGGAGGTCGGATTCGATGGTCGGTCACTGTTCATCCTCGGTGGTGTTGGGGGAGGAAATGGGATTTGAAAAATTTATGGGGGCTATTTTTCAATAGTCCCAAAAATTTCGTCCTTTTATACTAATTTTTTTGAAAAATTTTAAGATAGGCTATGCTGACTAATTTGGGCGTGCTGAACCCAAATATATCAGTTTTATCTTCATCCGAGGTAGTCTCGACCAGTTTCCCGATACTGCATGGTTCCCGGTCAAAAATTACTTTTTGTGCTCAAAGGGCTAATTTGAGCATTCTGATTCCAAATATATTAGTTTTATATCAAGAAAAGGTCATCTTGACCAATTTCTTGATACTGTGGTTAGGCCTTCACTATGTTGACACTATGCACGCATAACGAGGCGTTTTCGCGTGAAAATTTCAAGCACAGTCTCTCTTGACTAATTTGGACGTGCTGATTTCAAATTTATCAGTTTTACGTCCATCTGAGGTCTTCTAGACCAGTTTTCAGGATCTGTATGACCCCGTCTTGAAAAACGTGTCAGGTGCCCGATTGACTAATTTGGGCGTCCTGAGTCTAAATATATCAGTTTCGGGACGAGAAAAGGTCGTCTTGACCCTCATCCCGATACTGCGTATCCCTTAAAAAAAATCGACATTTTGTGCTCAATTGACCAGGTTGAGCCTGCTGACTATTAATATATCAGTTTTATGTCAGATTAAGGCCGTCTTGGCCACTAACCTGACACTGCGTATCACACTGTTCACTAATCACTATTCACTATCTGACTGACTAATCTGAACGTTCTGACTCCGATTTTGTCAGTCTCTAGGCGAGAAGAGGTCATCTAGACCACTTTTCTCCATACTGTACATCTATTAGGGCAATTATCACTGCTGCGCTCAGATGACCAGTCTGAGCGTACTGATGACTAGCTCATCAGTTCTATATCATGAAATGGTCGTCTAGACCGGTTTCTTGATATTGCGTGTCTCAACGCATACTCACATAATAGGGTGGACCGATTTCACTGTCGATTACCCCTTTCACTGCATGAATAGTAATTAAACGTTACTATTCCTGTTTAATTCATTCAACTGAAAAGCACACTGTGCTTTTTAACTTAATTACATCATTACATAGTAATTAAGTTTCATAATTCATGAGAGTCATTACAGTGGCTCTCGGCTCATTACACAGCCTTCTACACAGACTTTTACACGTGCGTGTGCAACGCAACACGGGCGTGTACATTTCGAACACGGGCGTGTACTAGTTGAGACTACTCAACACGGCCATGTCTTTGAAACACATTCATCTATCTGAGCGGTACACCGCCTCTTACACAGTCGTGTACTTGACCATGTTTCTTAAATTTGCACTAAAAGACATTAAATTATGTCCATTTTATTCTTTTGTGACTTATTACATGGTAAGTAGGTGCCATGAAAATAGCGGTCATTACAATTCACCTATCCTATGTGACATGTTATCAAATCTGTATACAATTCATCCATCAATACATATTCATCCATCCATGACATATCATAGAAAAAATAATTGATGGAAAAAAAACCAAGCCATGGTTCCATCCTAGAACAATGAAAATAAAGATTACAAAATTCCATCCAAAGCATTCTTTGGGTCTTGAATTTTGTTTTGTCTTCTTGTATCCATCTTCATGTAGCCTCTTGATTTATTTCTCATTCCAAGAATCATTTAAAATTTAAAATCCAAAAATTTAAATTTCAAATTCAAATTTCAAATTTGAATTTCAAATTTAAATTTCAAATTCAAATTTTAAACAATTTTAAATTTCATGTGTACTAATACGTAATTTCAAAAAATTTAAAATTTTCAATTACATATTTTTAAACATGATTTTAAATTAAATCTCAAATTTAAAAATTAAAATTTTTTGATTTTTGACCCGTCGGCCAATGGGGCCCGGAGGCCCTCACCTACCGTGGGCAGCCTCAGCCTGCAGCCCCAGGCTGCACACCCGGGTGCTGCTACAGCCCCAGGCTATAGGCAGTGCCTGTAGCCATGGGCTGCACACCTGGGTGGGCACTGCAGCCTGCCAGGGTGCAGCCCAAGGGCTTGGCCAGCCCCTAAGGGGGCTATAGGCACCATTGGCTGCAGGCAGAGCCTATGGCTATGGCTGGTGCAACTATGGGCAAAGGCTGCTGCAGCCCCATTCTGCCCAAGGGTAGGAGCTGCAGCCCCACCAAGGCTGATGGCCTATCCTGAGGGGTCCATCCTCGATTTCCGTGTCATATTCCAATTTACCCATTAGGACCTCCAAAAATTAATTTGAATCCTAATTAAATTAGAATTTTCCATACAATCAAAATTTCAACCTTTAAATTAAATTTAACTTTTGGGAAAAATAAATTACGATCTTCAAACTTTAATCTCCTCCAAGAATAATTACATAAAATTTCCTAAACTGTTTCTGGTGTATAAAAATTCTAATCATAATAATTCTAAGAGACAAAAAATTAAAATCCCTGGGAGAATTATGGTGATGATAAACCGCTCCCATGGTTACATAAAAAATCCTAGATACAATATTTCTAAATTCTAAGGAACCATAACTGGCATAAATAAGCATGCTTATAATAATTTAAAAAATTAAAATAACCATATACTACATACATAATACATGATAACAACATAAAAGAATCCTAGAATGCCACTCTCTAAATATCAAATCCATACATAAATAAAAAGAATAACTTATTGTCTAATTTATGTACATGGCATAGTCACGAGATGGCTCTAATACCAATTATAGGTAAAAAATCAGTAAATACACATCAGAGCAACGCAGCGGAGCAAGAAAAATTTTCAAGATCGTTAAATATCTCATGATGCCATATACAATAAACTAACAATAATAAAACTCATACCTCAAGAGGATGCCAAACTATAGGAGGAGAATGATTGGAGGGCTTCAACCAACAAGTCTTCTCTACAATTCTCCAATTCCCAGATGGCAGAGTGTGTAGGCACTCGGTTCCTCGACTAGTATGCTAGTACTGCTAGTCTCCTTTCGACCACCCAGATCTCTAAACAACTTATTGTCATAGTGAGTTGTGTAACAATAAGCCTGTCCACCTAAGAATCTGTGGTCTAAGAAAACTGGAGTGGCAGGACCTCTATTTACAGACTTGCATGAGGTGATCCCTTGAATTCGAATTGGATTAGGAGAAGATTTTCTCCCTTATCCACTTACAAAAATCTGCAATTAACAAGGCCAAAATCTAGGGTACATTCGGCCATCTTTTGGGATTTTGCAATCCAAATTCAAATAGGATTTTAACTTGAATTTTATCTCCTCAATTATCCATAATAACTGAATTTCCCTAGTGTCAAAAACATGACTAGATTAGTCTATTAAAAGTAAAGAGAATCAAAATCCAAATGGGATTTTCTAGCTTGAATTTTATCTCACCCTTATCCATAAATAACCGAAAAATCTCCTTGGATTTATCCAATAATTTTCGTCCACTTTAGGTAGGGAGAGAATTAAAAATCAACTAGGATTTTCTTACTTGAATTTCCCTTAAACCTTATCCACAAAAACCGATTCCTCTCAAGGTGGGATTCCCTTAACAAATTCAGTTTTCTTGATAGATTTAGGATTCAAAATTCAAGTAGGATTCAAACAAGATTTTCCTCTCCATAATCCAACTCAAATTCAAATTCTTACCCTGTGGAATTATCCACAAAGAAGTTGAATTCCACTTGGACTATGATTCAAAATTTGAATTTCAAATTTCAAAGTTCAAATTTCAAAATTCAAACTTCAAATTCAAATTTCAAATTTAATTCGAATTCAAATTTCAAATTTCAAATTTAAATTTCAAATTCAAATTTCAAATTTGAATTCCAAATTTAAATTTCAAATTCAAATTTGAAATTCAAAATTTAAATTTTAAATTTCAAATTTCAAAATTCAAATTTCAAATTTCAAACTCCACAAAAAGCCGTATTTCAAATTTTTGTTCTCATGTATAATTTTCTACAACTCCAATTCAATCTCAAATAAAATCATGCCAACTTTATTTGGAGTTCGAATAATTGTGTACTCTATTATCCAAAATAAAATATGAATTCAACTGGAGAGAATCTTATCCACCATCCTAATTCTATGTCAACACCATCCATGTATAATCAACTAGCCAATAAACATATACAAATCAATTTGCCAACCGTTAAGGAATTATGTAGAGCTAGTAGAGGGACCAATTAGACATATATAATTGGGCTCCCATGAATCCATATGATCATCATTCTGTACCAAACAACTTAATCATATGATCACTAATTTCAGAGTCATACCACTATAAACCTAAAACTGAACTCCTAATTATATACTGTATTACGAAAGCCTGTGACAAGCTAATGTCCAATGACCTTGTCATGTATGTAAAACCCTCATATGATATCCATGATCAGCCTTAGGTCAAAGTCTATTCAATCCTACTGATCAGGCTATCTTAAAGTCCCATTATACTACCGAATAAGAAAATGATTATTCGCCATGTGTGACTAAGAAGCCATTCACCCAGCAGACAACCCAAGGCCTTGTCCATTTTCACATCCAGTATAATGCCTTTAAGAGGATACCCTTAACTCCTTAGAGCTATGATTCCGATATCTGTAAACAATCTCTTCATCGCATACAAGTCATGCACCCAATGAATCGGTTTATAAGCTTACTACCTCTGAGACACTTTAGCCATTGGAACATCAAAGTACACAAGTCATATGCATGAAGTAGTTTATTTACTCAGGATTAAGGTAATTGCATAATGAACGTCAAAAGCAAATTGATCCACTCATAGCGGACTACGTAGATCAATCACGCTTTAGTCCCGGTCTAATATGTCACCACCAAGCAACATATCTATGTCTCTACTTGGGAATCGATACTCTGGACAGTCAAGACAAACCGTCCCCACCGTGGCTTTAGATAACATAATAGTTTTAACATGAGTTAGATGCTCGGTCTAACCCCATAGACTACGGATCTTAGTTTAGACCGCTTACTTTAAAATATTGTCTTATCGCATACAAAAGTCCATTGCATGCAACATTCTAATAGTTTTAACACAAGCAGTCAGTGAGCCATATTTACTTGCATTTACTTTAACATGTAAATAGAATAAGAAAAAATAACAATACTTTGAGGGGACGGTTTGTCTTGACTGTCTGGAGCTGGACTCCCAAGTAGAGACATAGATATGTTACTTGGTGATGACATATTAGACCGGGACTAAAGCATGATTGATCTATGTAGTCCGCTATGAGTGGATTAATCTGCTTTTGACGTTTATTGTGCAATAACCTTAATCCTGAGTAAATGAACTACTTCATTTATATGACTTGTATACTTTGATGTTCCAATGGCTAAAGCGTCTCAGAGGTAGTAAGCTTATAGACCGGTTCGTTGGGTGCACGACTTGTATACGATGAAGGGTTTGTTTGCAGATATCTGAATCATAGCTCTAAGGAGTTAAAGGTATCCTCTTAAAGGCATTATACTGAACGTGAAAATGGACAAGGTCTTGGGTCATCTGCTGGGCGGATGACTTCTTATTCACATATAGTGAATAATCATTTTCTTAATTCGGTAGTATAATGGAACTTTAAGATAGCCTGATCAGTAGGATTAAACGGACTTTGACCTAAGGCTGATCATGGATATCATATGAGGGTTATGCATATATGACAAGGTCATTTGATAGTAGCTCGTCACAGGTTTACGTAATACGGTATATAATTGGGAGTTCAGTTTCAAGTTTATAGTGGTGTGACTCTGAATCTAGTGATCATATGATTGAGTTGTTTGGTAAAGAATGATGATCATATGGATTTACGGGAGCCCGATTATATATGTCCAATCAGTCCCTCTACTAGCTCCACATAATTCCTTAACGTTTGGCAAATTGATTTGTGTATGCTATTGGCTAGTTTATTATGCATGGATGGTGATGACATAGGATTAGGATGGTAGACAAGATTCTCTCCGGTTAGATTTAGATTTTGTTTGGATAATAGAGTACACAATTATTTGAACTCCAAATAAAGTTGCCATGATTTTATTTGAGATTGGATTGGAGTTGTAGAAAATTATCCATGAGAACAAGAATTTGAATCACAACCGTTTTGTGGATTTTGAAATTTGAATTTTGAAATTTGAATTTTGAATTTTGAAATTTGAAATTTGAATTTTGAATTTGAAATTTGAATTTGAAATTCGAATTCGAAATTTGAATTTGAAATTTAAATTTGAAATTTGAAATTTGAAATTTGAATTTGAAATTTGAATTTGAAACTTGAAATTCAAATTTTGAATCACTATCCAGGTGGGATTCGAATTTGTTGTGGAAAATCCACAAGGTTTGAAATTAGAATTTGAGTTGGATTTGGAGAGGATAATCTTGTTAGAATCCTACTTGAATTTTCAATCCAAATCCTAACAAATTATGGACGAAATTTTGAGGATAATCCTCAATGGAATTTCGGTTTTTGTGGATAAGGTTCAAGGGAAAAATTCAAGTTTTAATCCTAGTTGAATTTGGATTCTCTCCTTCCCTGAAAAGTGGCCAAAATTATGGAGGAAATCTCCTAAGAAAATTCGGTTATTTTGGATAAGGTTGAGATAAGATTCAAGCTTGAAAATCCTAGTGGAATTTTGATTCTCCCTTATCCTAAATGTGGCCGAATTTTTTGGAGGGAAAATCTCCTAGGAAATTTCGGATTTTTTGGTTGAAAAAGGGAGATAAAATTCTTGTTAAAATCTTGTTTAGATTTGGATTGGATTTATCCTAAATAAACCGAATTTTATTGTTGGAATTTTCCCATGGAAAATTCAGATTTTATTGATATGGATAAGGGAGAATATCTTTTCCTAATCCAATTCGAATTCAGAGAATCACCTCATGCAGGTCTATAAATAGAGGTCCTGCTACTCTAGTTCTCTCAGACCACAGACTTTCAGGTGAGCAGGCTTATTGTTGCATAGCTCATCGTGACAATAAGTTCTTTAGAGATCTGGGTGGTCGGAAGAAGACTAGCAGTTCTAGCATACCGATCGAGGTTCAGAGTGCCCACACACTCAGCCATTCGGGAATTGGAGAATAGTAGAGAAGGCTAATTGGTTGAAGCCTCCGGCCATTCTCCTCCTGCAAGATTGGCGTCCTTGAGGTATGAGTTTTAATTGTTGTTGGTTTATTGTATATGGCATCATGAGATATTTAACGATCTAAAAATTTTTATTGTTCCGCTGCGCCACTCTGATACATTTTTACCGATTTATTTTCCTACAATTGGTATCAGAGCCATCTCATGACTATGCCATGTACATAAATTAGACAATTACTTAGTCTTTTTATTTATGTATGGATTTGATATTTAGAGAGTGGCATTCTAGGGTTCCTTTATGTTGTTATCATGGATTATGTATAAATTATGTGGTTATTTTAATTTTTTGAATTATTATAAGCATGCTTGTTTATATCGGTTATGGTTCCTTAGAATTTAGAAAAATTGTATAAAGGAATTTTTATGTAACCATGGGAGCAGTTTATTAACACTGTAATTTTCCCATGGATTTTAATTTTTGTCTCTTAGAATTTTTATGGTTAGAATTTTTGTACACTGGAAACGGTTTATGAATTTTTATGTAATTATTCTTGGAGGAGATTGAAGATTGAAGACCGTAATTTATTTTTTTCCCAAAAGTTAAATTTGATTTAAAGGTTGAAATTTTGATTGTGTGGAAAATTTCAATTTAATTGGGATTCAAATTAATTTTTTGGAGATCTTAATAGGTAAATTGGAATATGACACGAAAATCGAGACACGACCCCTCGGGATAGGCCGACGGGCGGCCTTGGTGGGGCTGCAGCCCCTGCCCTCGGGCAGGATGGGGTTGCGTCAGCCCCTGTGCAGGCCAAAACCACCCACGGCCGTAGGCTTGGCCTGCAGCCAAGGGTGGCCATGGCCTGCCCAAGGCTGGCCGCAACCTGGGCGTGTAGCCTCTGGCTGCAGGCGCTGCCTTCAACTTGCTAGCTACTGCGCCTAGCCTGGGCGTGCAGCCTGGCGCTGCAGGCTTGGCCTGCAGCCCAGCAAGGCTGCACAAAGGGGGCAGCTGTGGGCTGCTAGCCCCTTTGGGGCTGGTAGCTGCCCACGACGGCTGCCGCCTTCAGGGCTGGCGGTGCGACGGTCTAAAAAATCAGAAAATTTTGATTTTTAAATTTGAGATTTAATTTTAAATCATGTTTAAAAATATGTAATTGAAAATTTGAAATTTTTGAAATTACATATTATTACACATGATGTTTAAAATTGTTTAAAATTTGAATTGAAAATTTAAATTTGAAATTCGAATTTGGAATTTGAATTTGAAATTTAAATTTTTGGAGATTTAAATTTTAAATAATTCTTGGGATGAGAAATAAATGGAGAGGCTACATAAAGATGGATACAAGAAGACGGAACAAAATTCAAGACCCAAAGAATGCTTTGGATGGAATTTTGTAATCTTTATTTCCTTTGTTCTAGGATGGAAACATGGCTTGGTTATTCTGTCAATTATTTTTTCTGTAATTTGTCATAGATGTATAAATATGTATTGATGGATGTTTTATATGCATATTTGATAACATGTCATATAGGATAGGTGAGTGTCACTCATACTATATTGATCATACATAATTTGTCAAAACTTGCATGTTTTTCAAAATATTGAGTGGGAGAGGGTTTCAAACAAAACCCACGGCCTCCATTGTTGATCCATATGTGAAAGCATGGTAACGCCTCGCGTCAGTTCTGCCTTGACCACACCCCTCGGTAGGTGTTTACCGCCGCCGGTATACTAGATTGGATCTCCTATGTGGAAAACGTGTTCGGGTACGATCCTATTCATGACCACCCCTCGGTGGCTTGGTAGGACGTGGATCGGGCTACGTAAACAATGGATATACACTCAAGACTCGTTTAGTTATTAACCTTCCCTAGAAGCTCTGTTAACTAAACTGGTGGCCAAATAAGCAGTTATTAATATATGTCTTAACCTTGGAGGATTTAAGGTAACATATATTAATTGGACGAGGTCCATGTTCCGGCTATTTGTTTTCATGACCACCCCTCGGCGGCTTGGGGTAATAGGTGCTGAGAATTACGGTTGCAATGCTACATGTTTTTCAAGTTTCATGTAGGAACATACTTGTATTTTTTATTTGCTAAATTATCTTTATATTTGCTTGGGCTTTGTAATGATGTCTAGTATAATTTATTTCAATTCAAAATGTCACCGACACCCCTCATTTCAATACTCACTAAGAATAAACTGAATGGCGATAATTATAAAGATTGGACAAGAAATCTATTAATAGTTCTCAGCTGCGAGAGACACAATTTCGTACTAGAAGAACCATGCCCACCTGGGCCCAAACCTGACACACCACTTGAGGAGGTCCCGGTTGCCTATACTCGTTGGAGAGAATCCAATGATATAGCTCGATGCTACATACTTGCTAGCATGACGAGTGCTTTACAAAAGCAGCATGAGACTTATCAAATTACTGGGGAGATCATGGAAAATCTGGAGGACATGTTCGGAGGCCAAGAAAAATTGGCTCGACAGTCCGCTATCACTAGTATTATGAACTCTAAGCAAAAGACGGGTACTCCTGTGAAGGACCATATGATCACTCTAATGGGATTCTTCGCAGAGGCTGCCGAGAATGGTGCTTAGTTGGACTATAACACCCAGATCGAGATGGTATTCAAGACTCTGTCTAAAGATTTTGTGGGGTTTAAGGCCGCATACAATCTGGCGACAAAGGAGTTAGGACTTACCGAGCTCATGAAACAACTACAGGCTTATGAGTGGATGATCAGGGATGAGGATGCGGTCCGACCTAAAGGAGAGGCCAATTTGGCAGAATCTTCCAATCCCTCACGGAAGAGGAAGAGGCCAAATAAGAAGCAAGTGGCTTCTAGTTCTTCTAATCCTCCTGTCTCGAATGGGAAGAAGGAGAAGAAGAACAAAAAGCCAAAGGACCCTAAAAAGTCAAAATGCTTCCATTGTGGGAAGGTAGGTCACTTTAAGAAGGCTTGCCGGGAATTCCTAGCTACCAAGGGCAAGGAAGGTAAGGAACTTCATTACTTAGAAGCATGTTTGGTGGAAGAATCGAAAGACACTTGGGTCATTGATTCGGGTGCCACTAATCATGTTTGTGTTTCTATGCAGGGGTTCATGGAAACGAGAAGTCTACATGATAGGAGCCTCTCGTTGCGGACTGGAGATGGTAGCTTTGTGGTGGATGAAGCAGTGGGAGATGTTTACCTTTATTTTGATCAATTTAGGTTTATTTTATTGAAAGACTGTTTTTATGTTCCTAATTTTACGAGGAACCTTATATCGGTAGCTTGTTTAATAAAGGATTCTTGTTCAGTTTCATTTAGTAAAAGAGTTGATATTCGTAGAAATAAGTCTTTTATCTGTTCTGGATGGATGGATGGAAACCTATATTTGATCAAACCAAAGATGTACTCACTGCTTAACACTGAATTAATTGATAACTCTAAAAGGTTGAAAGTTTCTCACTCTAACAAGGCGTATCTTTGGCATTTAAGACTTGGTCATATTAATCAGGATAGGATTCAAAGATTGGTGAAAGACGGTCCTCTGGAATCTCTGGAAGAGGTACAACTTCCCCAATGTGAGTCTTGTCTAGAGGGTAAAATGACTAAGAGGTCTTTTAGAGCTAAGGGTACAAGGGCTCAGGAGCTCTTAGAAATTGTGCACACTGACGTATGTGGCCCCATAAACGTCACAGCATGAGGAGGGTTCGAGTATTATGTCTCTTTTATAGATGATTACTCGAGGTATGGATATGTGTATCTGATGCACTGCAAGAGCGAAACCTTTGACAAGTTCATAGAGTATCATGCGGAAGTGGAAAAGCAATTGGATAAATCCATAAAGACACTTCGATCTGATCGAGGTGGCGAATACCTCTCCGATGTATTTCTAGGTCATCTAGTGTAGGAAAATAAATCGGTAAAAACGTATCAGAGTGGCGCAGCGAAACAATAAAAATTTTTAGATCGTTAAATATCTCATGATGCCATATACAATAAACCAACAACAATTAAAACTCATACCTCAAGGACGCCAATCTTGCAGGAGGAGAATGACCGGAGGCTTCAACCAACTAGCCTTCTCTACTATTCTCCAATTCCCGAATGGCTGAGTGTGTGGGCACTCTGAACCTCGATCGGTATGCTAGCACTACTAGTCTTCTTCCGACCACCCAGATCTCTAAAGAACTTTATTGTCACGATGAGCTGTGCAACAATAAGCCTGCTCACCTGAGAGTCTGTGGTCTAAGAGAACTAGAGTGGCAGGACCTCTATTTATAGACCTGCATGAGGTGATTCTCTGAATTTGAATTGGATTAGGAAAAGATATTTTCCCTTATCCATATCCATAAAATCCGAATTTTTCCAAGGGAGAATCTCCACAATAAAATTCAGTTTTCTTAGGATAAATCCAATCCAAATCTAAACAAGATTTTAACTAGAATTTTATCTCCCTTTTCAACCCAAAAAATCCGAAAATTTCAAGGAGAATCTCTACATAAATTTCAGCCATTATGGATAAGGGAGAATCAAAAATTCCACTAGGATTTTCAAGCTTGAATCTTATCTCAATTCAAAAATTCCACTCCTAGGAGAGATTCTCCAAATTTTCAGCCACTTTTCAGGGAGGAGAGAATCCAAATTCAACTGGGATTGAAACTTGAATTTTTCCCTTGAATCTTATCCACAAAAATCCGAATTTTTCATGAGGATTATCCTCAAAAATTTCGTCCACTTTTGTTGGGATTTGGATTCAAAATTCAAGTAGGATTCTAACAAGATTATCCTTTCCAAATCCAACTCAAATTCTAATTTCAAACCTTGTGGATTTTCCACAACAAATTCGAATCCTACTTGGACTGTGATTCAAAATTTGAATTTCAAATTTCAAATTCAAATTTCAAATTCAAATTTCAAATTTCAAATTTCAAATTTAAATTTCAAATTCAAATTTCAAAATTCAAATTTCAAAATTCAAAATTCAAATTTCAAAATTCAAATTTCAAATTCCACAAAACGGTTGTGTTTCATATTCTTGTTCTCATGGATAATTTTCTACAACTCCAATCCAATCTCAAATAAAATCATGGCAACTTTATCTGGAGTTCGAATAATTGTGTACTCTATTATCCAAAACAAAATCTGAATCCAACCGGAGAGAATCTTGTTTACCATCCTAATCCTGTGTCATCACCATCCATGCATAATAAACTAGCCAATAGCATACACAAATCAATTTGCCAAACGTTAAGGAATTATGTGGAGCTAGGAGAGGGACTGATTGGACATATATAATCGGGCTCTCGTGATTCCATATGATCATCATTCTGTACCGAACAATTCAATCATATGATCACTAATTTCAGAGTCACACCACTATAAACCTGAAACTGAACTCCCAATTATATACCGTATTACGTAAGCCTATGACGAGCTACTATCCAATGACCTTGTCATATATGCAAAACCCTCATATGATATCCATGATCAGCCTTAGGTCAAAGTCCGTTTAATCCTACTGATCAGGCTATCTTAAAGTTCCATTATACTACCGAATTAAGAAAATGATTATTCACCATATGTGAATAAGAAGTCATCCACCCAGCAGACGACCCAAGGCCTTGTCCATTTTCACATTCAGTATAATGCCTTTAAGAGGATACCTTTAACTCCTCAGAGCTATGATTCCGATATCTGCAAACAAACCCTTCATCGTATACAAGTCATGCACCCAACGAACCGGTCTATAAGCTTACTACCTCTGAGACGCTTTAGCCATTGGAACATCAAAGTACACAAGTCATATACATGAAGTAGTTCATTTACTCAGGATTAAGGTTATTGCACAATGAACGTCAAAAGCAGATTGATCCACTCATAGCGGACTACGTAGATCAATCACGCTTTAGTCCCGGTCAATATGTCACCACCGAGCAACATATCCATGTCTCTACTTGGGAGTCCAGCTCCAGACAGTCAAGACAAACCGTCCCCTCTAAGGCTTTAGACAACATAATAGTCTTAACATGAGTTAGATGCTCGGTCTAACCCCATAGACTACAGACCATAGTTTAGACTGCTAACTTTAGAACATTGTCTTCTCGCATACAAAAGTCCATTGCATGCAATGTTCTAATAGTTTTAACACAAGCAGTTAGTGAGCCATATTTGCTTACATTTACTTTAACATGTAAATAGGACGAGGACAGATAGCAATGTAATGAATAACCTCTATGTATAATTTTATTATCCAGTTCAAAATGAATACATCAAAATGTCTCTAATACTTAGGGAATTTCCTAACATCTTGTAGAGAATGGGATATTATCCCAATTGACTGCACCTGGTACTCCACAATAGAATGGTGTAGCCGAAAAGAGAAACAGGACCTTATTGGATATGGTACGGTCCATGATGAGTTATTCAACACTGCCATTATCATTTTGGGGATATGCTTTACAAATGGCGTGCTATATTCTGGACCAGGTTCCGAGCAAATCAATTCCTAGAACTCCGTATGAATTGTGGCGTGGCAGGAAGCCCTCCCTTGGACATATGAGAATATGGGGCTGCCCGGCGTATGTACTAGATGGGGATGCGAAGAAGTTGGAATCAAGATCAGAATTGTGCATGTTTGTAGGGTATCCAAAAGGAACTAAAGGAGGCCTGTTCTATAACCCGAAGGAACAAAAGGTCATTGTCTCAACCCATGCGACATTCTTAGAGGAAAGTCACATGAATGACTTTAAGCCTCGAAGCAAAGTGGTGCTAGAGGAGTTATCGGGTGAAAGAACTGCTCCACAGATTTCGGTCTTGGACGCAAGTTCGAGTTCCAGTGAAAGACCTGTAGATGATCAACAATTTAGGGTGCCTCGTCGTAGTGGGAGGGTTTCTAAGAAACCTAATTTCTTCATGTATGATGCTGAGGTATACCAGGCCGAGGCTCATGAACATGAGGATGATCCGGTCACCTACGATGAAGCTATAAATGATGTTGATTCTAAATCTTAGAAACAGGCTATGAACAATGAGATGGATTCTATGAAATCCAACTCTGTTTGGGAACTTGTAGATTTGCCGAATGGGATAAAACCCATTGGATGCAAATAGGTCTACAAAAGAAAGAAGGATGTAGAAGGGAGAGTGGAAACTTTTAAAACTAGACTGGCTGCAAAGGGGTACACGCAAAAGGCTAGAATCGATTACGATGAAACCTTTTCACCTGTTGCTATGCTGAAGTCTATCCGCATTCTTCTGTCCATTGCTGCGGCTCTCGATTACGAGATCTGGTAAATGGATGTCAAGACGGCATTCTTGAATGGCCATCTTGAAGAGTGTATCTATATGATACAGCTCGAAGGGTTCGTAACGAAAGGCCAAGAAAGGAAAGTCTGCAAGTTGCTTAGATCCATTTATGGATTAAAGCAGGCATCCCGCTCATGGAACCAGAGGTTTGATCAAGCGATTAAGACATTTGGTTTTGAGCAGAACGTTGATGAACCTTGTGTTTATAAACGTATTAAGGATGGAAAAGTGGTCTTTCTGATACTCTATGTCAATGATATACTACTCATTGGGAATGATGTAGGGAACTTATCATCGGTCAAGCTTTGGTTACACCAACAGTTTGACATGAAGGACTTAGGAGAAGCTAATTATGTTCTAGGCATTCGTCTCTTTAGAGATCGAAAGAACAAAATGATAGCGTTATCCCAAGCTTCATACATAGATAAAATAATTGACAAATATGCAATGCAAGAGGCAAAGAAAGGCACACAACCTTCTATTACCGGTCTAACTCTTTCATTGGATGACTGTCCCAAGACATCGGAAGAAAGAGAGCGTATGAGTAAGGTCCCTTATGCATTTGCTATGGGTAGCCTTATGTACGCTATACTTTGCACTCGCCGGATATATGTTTTGCAGTAGGTATGATGAGTCGATATCAAGCAAATCCTGGAACCAAGCACTGGCAAGCTGTAAAGCATATACTCAAGTATCTTAAGAGAACGAGGTATTATATGCTGGTGTATTCTGGAGGAGACCTAATACCCGTAGGATACATGGACTCAGACTTCCAGACTTGTAAGGATTTGAGGAAGTCGACATTATAGGGCATATGGAGACAGGATAAGTAGATGTATGTAAGATCGCGTCCGAGGACAACATCGCCGATCCCTCTACTAAGACTTTGGTGGCTAGAAGGTTTGAGAGGCATGTAGAGGCGATGGGGATGCATAACATGGCACATCTACTGGCTTAGGACAAATGGGAGATTGTTAGGAAATGCTCTAAGCATTAGAGACATTTTGATGTATTTATTTTGAACTAGATAATAAAATTTATATATAGAGGTTATTCATTAGATTGCTATCAGTCCTCGTCTTATTTACATGTTAAAGTAAATGTAAACAAATATGGCTCACTGACTGCTTGTGTTAAAACTGTTAGAACGTTGCATGCAATGGACTTTTGTATGCGAGAAGACAATGTTCTAAAATTAGTGGTCTAAACTATGGTCTGTAGTCTATGGGGTTAGACCGAGCATCTAACTCATGTTAAGACTATTATGTTGTCTAAAGCCTTTGAGGGGACGGTTTGTCTTGACTGTCTGGAGCTAGACTCCCAAGTAGAGACATAGATATGTTACTTGGTGGTGACATATTAGACCGGGACTAAAGCGTGATTGATCTACTTAGTCCGCTATGAGTGGATCAATCTGCTTTTGACGTTCATTGTGCAATAACCTTAATCCTGAGTAAATGAACTACTTCATGTATATGACTTGTGTACTTTGATGTTCCAATGGCTAAAGCGTCTCAGAAGTAGTAAGCTTATAGACCGGTTCGTTGGGTGCATGACTTGTATACGATGAAGGGTTTGTTTGCAGATATCGGAATCATAGCTCTAAGGAGTTAAAGGTATCCTCTTAAAGGCATTATACTGAATGTGAAAATGGACAAGGCCTTGGGTCGTCTGCTGGGCGGATGACTTCTTATTCACATATGGTGAATAATCATTTTCTTAATTCGGTAGTATAATGGAACTTTAAGATAGCTTGATCAGTAGGATTAAACGGACTTTGACCTAAGGCTGATCATGGATATCATATGAGGGTTATGCATATATGACAAGGTCATTGGATAGTAGCTCGTCATAGGCTTACGTAATACGGTATATAATTGGGAGTTCAATTTCAGGTTTATAGTGGTGTGACTCTAAAACTAGTGATCATATGATTGAGTTGTTCGGTAAAGAATAATGATCATATGGATTTGCGGGAGCCTGGTTATATATGTCAAATCAGTCCCTCTACTAGCTCCATATAATTCCTTAACGTTTGGCAAATTGATTTGTGTATGCTATTGGCTAGTTTATTATGCATGGATGGTGATGACATAGGATTAGGATGGTAGACAAGATTCTCTCCGGTTGGATTCAGATTTTGTTTTGGATAATAGAGTACACAATTATTCGAACTCCAAATAAAGTTGCCATGATTTTATTTGAGATTGGATTGGAGTTGTAGAAAATTATCCATGAGAACAAGAATTTGAAACACAACCGTTTTGTGGATTTTGAAATTTGAATTTTGAAATTTGAAATTTGAATTTTGAATTTGAAATTTGAATTTGAAATTTGAATTTGAAATTTGAATTTGAAATTTGAAATTTGAATTTTGAAATTTGAATTTTGAATTTGAAATTCGAATTTGAAATTTGAAATTCAAATTTTGAATCACAGTCCAAGTGGGATTTGAATTTGTTGTGGAAAATCCACAAGGTTTGAAATTCGAATTTGAGTTGGATTTGGAGAGGACAATCTTGTTAGAATCCTACTTGAATTTTGAATCCAAATCCTAACAAATTATGGATGAAATTTTGAGGATAATCCTCAATGGAATTTCGGTTTTGTTGGATAAGGTTCAAGGGAAAATTTCAAGTTTCAATCCTAGTTGAATTTGGATTCTCTCCTTCCCTGAAAAGTGGGCGAAATTATGGAGGAAATCTCCTAGGAAAATTCGGTTATTTTGGATAAGGTTGAGATAAGATTCAAGCTTGAAAATCCTAGTGGAATTTTGATTCTCCCTTATCCTAAATGTGGCCGAATTTTTGGAGGGAAAATATCCTAGGAAATTTTGGATTTTTTGGTTGAAAAAGGGAGATATAATTCTTGTTAAAATCTTGTTTAGATTTGGATTGGATTTATCCTAAATAAACCGAATTTTATTGTTGGAATTTTCTCATGGAAAATTCAGATTTTATTGATATGGATAAGGGAGAATATATTTTCCTAATCCAATTCGAATTCAGAGAATCATCTCATGCAGGTCTATAAATAGAGGTCCTGCCACTGCAGTTCTCTCAGACCACATACTCTCAGGTGAGCAGGCTTATTGTTGCACAGCTCATCGTGACAATAAGTTCTTTAGAGATCTGGGTGGTCGGAAGAAGACTAGCAGTGCTAGCATATCGATCGAGGTTCAGAGTGCCCACACACTCAGCCATTCAGGAATTAGAGAATAGTAGAGAAGGCTAGTTGGTTGAAGCCTCCGGTCATTCTCCTCTTGCAAGATTGGCATCCTTGAGGTATGAGTTTTAATTGTTGTTGGTTTATTGTATATGGCATCATGAGATATTTAATGATCTAAAAATTTTTATTGTTCCGCTGCGCCACTCTGATACATTTTACCGATTTATTTTCCTACAGCCTACTAGGTCACTATGCCTTGGATGGTGTGGTGACCTATCGGGCCACTATGGCTTGTTTGGTGTGGTAGCCTATTGGGCTATCCACGCTGTTTTATTTTGAAAAATTGTTTTAGTTGACTTATAAAATTTTTGGGAAAATTCTTTTTTTGAAACCATCCCCTTGTCACCCCGTTGGAAGGTGGGGGATGTTTTTATGAAAATCATTTTTATTTTTAAAGTGTATAAAACCCATTTTTGAGGTTGCATTTTAAAGGTGGTTTTTGAACCACTTTCGAAACTTGATCGAAACGACTTTGTTTGTAAATTCGGCAAACATTACATTTTTCATCCTCAACGAGATGAACAATTCTCATGGTCACCTCAGAGCTCAATTCTAACTCTAACTAGCCCTAATCTTGCTAGATCCTTAGCTATTGTGCCCAGTTTTTTTGTAAAAGTCCCAGTTTTACCTCACTTGGAAAACGACTCTGTCTGAGGCTTTAAACGGCCAAATTTTTAAAACATGCATAGGTCATCTTAAAGATTTCGACATGTTCTACAACTTTTGTGTTGAGTCCGAAATCCGGTTCGGATTCTAAGTGGTCCATTTTTAATAAAACCTGAGATTAATTTTTGGGTTTGGATTTTGTTCCTAGTTTTGTTCCTAGTTTTGGGCACTAAGTGAAACCACTTGAAAAACCTATCGTAGTGTCATTTTTGGCCAAAGGCTATTTGATGGAAAAATGACCACAACAAAATTTCCTTAAAAATTATGTTTTACCAAATCCCAAATTCGGAACTTAAGGGGGTCAAAATAGCCAAAATCCATGGCCTTTTCTTGAGGACAGATTATGTCCAATCACTAAAAACGTTCATGCTCGCATTTGCACACAACCATTCGTAAAATAATGTAAACACAATCACAACCACATAAACTTAAAAATGAAAAGCTAAAGGCTCAAAATATACTTATTACAAACCATTTCCATAAACAAATACATATAAATAGCCTTGATCAAAATCTTAGAATCACTAAATCACTAAAGGTAGGGTTTTCGGTTATTACCTTTGTGCTTTGAACCAAGCATGATTTTGAATCAAGACTTGATGACCAAAATGGCCGTGGAAAACTAAGGGAATAAGGGTAGGTTTGTGCTAGCAAAACACCAAAATAATTTCTCTTAGTATCAAACCAAATCAACATCTACAATCTACAAAGATTGATTCGAAATCTTACGCTTGAAAGACTTAGAATGACTTGGATTTGAAGTCACCTAGCATAAGCCTGAAGAGGTTAGCTTTTGGTAAATTTTTTAGTATGATTTATGGCTTAAAAAATGGAGGCTTGGGTGACTTAGAGGGGTCAGCTGCAGCTAGAAGAATGAGAGAGAATGAGTTGAAATTTATGAAGTGTGAAAGTGAAGAAACCAAAGTCTAAGGTATGGCCACCCTTTTTTAGGCAAACTTAAGCAATCATTAACCAAACCTAAGCTCACTTAATCAAGCTTTTCCAAAGCGAAATTGAGGAAAAAAACCTGCCCATTTCAGTCCCAAAATCAGAAGGGAACTGTGGCCATTTAAGAAGGAGGGTGAGAAAGGAATGGTGATGGTAAGGTGACGGAGAAATGTGACTTATTTAATATTTTTGTATCATAACCTACTCAATTTTTTATTTGCCACTTTTTGGGTTTTTAGTAGCTAAAAATAGCTAGTTTCTAGCCAATGGACACACGGTTTTTGTAGCTAAACATTCATCTATGTTGCTCCCCTCGCAGTCCAGTTTTCTACTGCGGTTTTCGGTCTTTTCTCGGCAGTATTCTAATTTCACCTGGAAATCAGATTTTCTGAATCCAATTTTTGTACTGATGATTTCTAGTCAATTTATATTGTCTAAGAGCCTATTCTACACCAATTTACTATTTATTTTCTAAACTGTAGTTGTGTCTACACTGTGTTGCCCTTCCGTGCATAAGCCGAGGCATTTCGGCATGAAATTTTCAACATATTCTCTCGTGATTAATTAGGATGTGTTGATTTCCATTTTATCAGTCTTATGCCTATCTGGGGTCATCTAGACTAGTTTTCGGGATCTGTATGATCCCACCTCAAAAAACGTATCAGGTGCCCAATTGACTAATTTGGGCATTCTAAGTCTAAATATATCAGTTTCAGGGTGAGATAAGGTCGTCTTGACCCTCTTCCCGATACTACGTATCTCTTAGACAAAAATTCACAGTTTGTGCCCAATTGACCAAATTGGGCTTGTTGACTGTGAATATGTCAGTTTTAAGTCAAGTTAAGGCCGTCTTAGCCAATAACTTGACACTTCATTTTTCACCATCCACTATTCACTGCTTTCTATTCTAACTGACTAGTCTGAGTGTTCTGACTCTGATTTTGTCAGTTTGTAGATGAGAAGAGGTCATCTGGATCATTTTCTCGGTATTGTACCCCGCTAGGGTTTCTATTGCTGTTATGCTCAGACGTTTAGCCTAAGCGTTCTGGTGATCTATTCACCAGTCTTGTGTCAGAAAATGGTCATCTAGACCAGTTTCCTGATACTGTATATTTCATACACTTATACACATAATAGGGTAGACTAAGTTTACTGTCGATCACCCCCTTTCACTTACACAACTGTGTACCTGACCGTGTCACACTTACACTATCATGTTCACTCACACGGGCTTTCCTAGTTATACAGTCTGATCAGTACACAGCTTCTTATACAACCGTGTACCTAACCGTGTTCTGCAAATTTGTGCTAAATGGCATCAAATTATTCCTCAATTTCTCATTAATTAAAATTCAAGTTACAGGAATGGGGCTATCTTTATAACCTACCCCCCTTACAAAATTTTTGTCCTCGAAAATTAGAATAAATCCGGTAAGTCTCTTTTCATATCTTCTTCCCGTTCCTATATAGCTTCTTCACGGTTATGATTCTGTCATAATACTTTTACAAGCGGAATCACTTTATTCCTAAGGACTTTATCTTCCCTTGTTAGGATATGCCCTAAGCATTAGAGACACTTTATATATTTGTTTTGAACTGGATAATAAAATTATAATATAGAGGTTGTTCATTACATTGCTGTTTGCCCTTATTCTATTTACATGTTAAAGTAAATGTAAGCAAATATGGCTCACTGGCTGCTCGTGTTAAAACAGTTAGAACATTGCATGCAATGGTTTTTTGTATGCAAGAAGACAATGTTCTAAAGTAAGTGGTCTAAACTAAGGTCTATAGTCTATGTGGTTAGACCGAGCATCTAACTCATGTTGCTTGGTGGTGACATATTAGACTGAGACTAAAGCATGATTGATCTACGTAGTCTGTTATAAGTAGATCAATCTGCTTTTGACGTTCATTATGCAATAACCTTAATCCTGATTAAATGAACTACTTCATGTATATGACTTGTGTACTTTGATGTTCCAATGGCTAAAGCGTCTCAGAGGTAGTAAGCTTATAGACCGGTTCGTTAGGTGCATGACTTGTATACGATGAAGGGTTTGTTTACATATCTCGAAATCATAGCTCTAAGGAGTTAAGGGCATCCTCTTAAAGGCATTATACTGGATTTGAAAATGGATAAGGCCTTGGGTTGTCTACTGGGTAGATGACTTCTTATTCACATATGGTGAATAATCATTTTCTCATTCGGTAGTATAATGGAACTTTAAGATAGCCTAATCAGTAGGATTAAATAGACTTTGACCTAAGGCTGATCATGGATATCATATGAGGGTTCTGCAAACATAACAAGGTCATTGGACATTAGCTTGTCATAGGCTTTCGTAATACAGTATATAATTGGGAGTTCAGTTTCAGGTTTATGGTGGTGTAACTCTAAAATTAGTGATCACATGATTGAGTAGTTCGGTATAGAATGATGACCATATGGATTCATGGGAGCCCGATTATATATGTCCAATTAGTCCCTCTACTAGCTCCATATAATTCCTTAACAGTTGGCAAATTGATTTATGTATGCTTATTGGCTAGTTGATCATGCTGGATGGTGTTGACATAGGACTAGGATGGTGGACAAGATTCTCTCCAGTTGAATTCATATTTTTGTTTTAGGTAATAGAGTACACAATTATTCGAACTCCAAACAAAGTTTCCATGGTTTTATTTGAAATTGAATTGGAGCTGTAGAAAATTATCCATGAGAGCATAAATTTGAAATACAACTTTTTTGTGGATTTTGAAATTTGAATTTTGAAATTTGAAATTTAAATTTTGAATTTGAAATTTGAGTTTGAAATTTGAAATTTGAATTTGAATTTGAATTTTGAAATTTGAAATTCAAATTTTGAATCACAGTCCAAGTGGAATTCGAATTCTTTGTGGATAATTCCACAGGGCTAGAATTCGAATTTGAGTTGGATTATGAAGAGGAAAATCTTGTTTGAATCTTACTTGCATTTTGAATCCCAATCCTAACTAAAATGGTCGAAAATTGTTGAGGGAAATCCTCCTAGCTATTTTCAGTTTTTGTGGATAAGGTTCAAGGAAAATTCAAGCAAGAAAATCCCAATTGAATTTGGATTCACTGCTCCCTAAAAGTGGCTGAAAATTTTGTGGATAATCCTAAGGTACATTTTCAGTTTTTTTAGTGGATAAGGGTGAGATAGAATTCAAGCTAGAAAAACCTATTTGGATTTTGATTCTCCTCACTTTTAATGGGCGAATCTAACCATGATTTTGGCATTAGGGAAATTCGGTTATTATGGATAATTGAGGAGATAAAATTCAAGTTAAAATCCTGTTTGAATTTGGATTGGATAATTCCAAAAAGTGGACTTTTTTTTTTGGTTGGATAATGCCTAAAAAAATTCAGTTTTTTTTTGAATGGATATGAGAGAAAATCTTCTCCTAATCCAATTCGAATTCAGAGGATCACCTCACATAAGTCTATAAATAGAGGTCCTGCCACTCCAGTTCTCTCAGATCACAGACTTTCAGGTGAGCAGGCTTATTGTTATATAACTCACCGTGACAATAAGTTCTTTAGAGATCTGGGTGGTCGGAAGAAGACTAGTAGTGCTAGCATACCGGTTGAGGAATCGAGTGCCCACACACTCTGTCATCCGAGAATTGGAGAATAGTAGAGAAGGCTAGTTGGTTGAAGCCCTCCAGTCATTCTCTTTCTGCAATTTGGCATCCTCCTGAGGTATGAGTTTTATTGTTGTTAGTTTATTGTATATGGCATCACGAGATATTTAATGATCTTGAAAAATTTTTGTTGTTCCACTGCGCCGCTCTAATGTGTTTTTGCCGATTTTATTCCTATAATTGGTATCAGAGCCATCTCATGACTATGCCATGTAAATAAATTAAATAATTAGTTAGTCTTTTTATTTATGTATGGATTTGGTATTTTGAGAGTGGCATTCTAGGATTCCTTTATGTTGTTATCATGTATTATGTATGTAGTATGTGGTATATGGTTATTTTAATTTTTTAAATTATTATAAGCATGCTTGTTTTATGCCGATTATAGTTCCTTAGAATTTAGAAAATTATATCTAGGAATTTTTATGTAACTATGGGAGCGGTTTATCATCACCGTAATTTTCCCATGGATTTTAATTTTATCTCTTAGAATTATTATGATTAGAATTTTTGTACACCGAAAAAAGTTTAAGAAATTTTATGTAATTATTCTTGAAAGAGATTAAAGCTTGAAGACCGTAATTTATTTTTTCCAAAAGTTAAATTTAATTTAAAGGTTCAAATTTTGATTGTGTGGAAAATTCCAATTTAATTAGGATTTAAATTAATTTTTGGAGGTCCTAATGGGTAAATTGGAATATGGCACAAAAATCGAGGACACACCCCTCGGGATAGGCCATCGGCCTTGGTAGGGCTAGGCGGCCCGCAGCCCCCCTGCCCAAGGCTGCACCACCCACGACCGCAGGCTCTGCCTGCAACTGAGGGTGGCCGTGGCCCCTAGGGGCTGGCCGAGCCCCTAGGCTGCAGCCCATGGTTGCAGGCGTCGCCTGCAGCCTGGCAGGTAGCAGTGCTGACCCGGGCGCCTGTAGCCTGGGGCTGTAGGAATGCCCGGGCGCCTACAGCCTGGAGTTGTAGGGTCTGCCTACAGCCTGGCATGGCTGCGCCCAAGCTGTCGGCCATGGGCTGCCAGCCCCCCTGGGGGGTTGGGGGCTGCCCACGACAGCTGCTGGCCTCCGGGGGCCATGGGGCCGATGGATCGAAAATCGAAAAATTTTAATTTTTAAATTTGAGATTTAATTTTAAATCATGTTTAAAAATATGTAATTAAAAATTTTAAATTTTTGAAATTACATATTATTACATATGAAATTTAAAATTGTTTAAAATTTGAATTTGAAATTTAAATTTTGAAATTCGAATTCGAAATTTAAATTTTGAAATTCGAATTTGAAATTTAAATTTTGAAATTCGAATTTGAAATTTAAATTTTGAAATTCAAATTTGAATTTTGAATTTGAAATTTAAATTTTGGAATTTAAATTTTAAATGATTTTTGGGACGATAAATAAATGGAGAGGCTACATGAAGATGGATACAAGAAGACGGAACAAAAGCCAAGATCCAAAGAACGCATTGGATGAAATTTTGTAATCTTCATTTTCTTTATTCTAGGATGGAACCATGGCTTGGTTATTTCATCAATTATTTTTTCTATAATATGTCATGGATGTATAAATATGTATTGATGGATGTTTTGTATGCATATTTGATAATATGTCATATAGGATAAGTGAATGCCGCTCATACTATATCGATCATACATATTTATCAAAACTTACATGTTTTTTAAAATTTTAAGTGGGAGAGGGTTTCAAACAAAACCCATGGCCTCCATTGTTGATCCATATGTGAAAGCATGGTAACACCTCGTGTCAGTTCTGCCCTGACCACACCCCTTGGTAGGTGTTTACCGCCGCCAGTATACTAGGTTGGATCTCCTGTGTGGAAAACGTGTTCTGGTATGATCCTATTCATGACCACCCTTCAGTGGCTTGGTAGGACGTGGATCGGGCTACGTAAACAATGGTTATACACTCAAGACTCGTTTAGTTATTAACCTTCCCTAGAAGCTCTGTTAACTAACTGGTGACCAAAATAAGCAATTATTAATATATGTCTTAACCTTGGAGGATTTAAGGCAACATATATTAATTAGACGGGGTACATGTTCCAGCTATTTGTCTCATGACCACCCCTTGGTGGCTTGGGGCAATAGGTGCTGAGAATTACCGTTGTAATGCTACATGTTTTTTCAAGTTTCATGTAGGAACATACTTGTATGTTTTATTTGCTAAATTATTTATATATTTGCTTGGGCTTTGTAATGATGTCTAGTATAATTTTATTTCAGTTCAAAATGTCACTGACACCTACCATTTTAATACTTATTGAAAATAAGCTGAATGGCGATAATTATAAATATTGGAAGAGAAATCTGCTAATAATTCTCAGCTGCGAGAGACATAAGTTCTTGCTGGATGAACCATGCCCACCTGGGCCTAAACTTGACACACCACTTAAGGAGGTCCCAGTTGCCTATATTCGTTAGAGAGAATCTAATGAGATAACTTGATGATACATTCTTGGTAGCATGACGAGTGCTTTACAAAAGCAACATGAGACTTATCAAATTGCTAAGGAGATCATGGAAAATCTGGAAGACATGTTCGAAGGCCAAGAAAAATTGACTCGACAGTTTGTTATTACCTGTATTATGAACTCTAAGCAAAAGGTAGTACTCCGGTGAAGGACCATATGATTACTCTAATGGGATTCTTTGCTGAGGCTGCTGAGAATGATGCTAAGTTGGACTACAACACCTAGATCGAAATGGTGTTTAAAACTCTATCTAAGGATATTGTGGGGTTTAAGGCCGCATATAATCTGGCGACAAAGGAGTTAGGACTCACCGAGCTCATGAAGCAACTCCAAGGTTATGAGCGGATGATCTGGGATGGGATGCCATCCAACCTAAAGGAGAGGCCAATTTGGTAGAATCTGTAGGAAAATTAATCGGTAAAAACGTATCAGAGTGGCGCAGCGGAACAATAAAAATTTTTAGATCGTTAAATATCTCATGATGCCATATACAATAAATCAACAACAATTAAAACTCATACCTCAAGGATGCCAATATGTAGGAGGAGAATGACTGGAGGCTTCAACCAACTAGCCTTCTCTACTATTCTCCAATTCCCGAATGGCTGAGTGTGTGGGCACTCTGAACCTCGATCGGTATGCTAGCACTGCTAGTCTTCTTCCGACCACCCAGATCTCTAAAGAACTTTATTGTCACGATGAGCTGTGTAACAATAAGCCTGCTCACCTGAGAGTCTGTGGTCTGAGAGAACTGGAGTGGTAGGTCCTCTATTTATAGACCTGCATGAGGTGAATCTCTGAATTCGAATTGGACTAGAAAAAGATTTTCTCCCTTATCCAAACCAAAAAATCCGAATTTTCCAAGGGAGAATCTCCACAATTAAATTCGGTTTTCCTAGGATAAATCCAATCCAAATCTAAACAAGATTTTAACTAGAATTTTATCTCCCTTTTTCAACCAAAAAATCCGAAATCTTTAGGAGAAAATCTTCTCCAAATTTTCGGCCACTTTTAGGATAAGGAAGAATCAAAATTCCACTAGGATTTTTCAAGCTAAATCTCATCTCAACCTTATCCAAAAATAACCGAATTTCCTAGGATTAAGGCTCCAAAATTTCGGCCACTTTTAGGGAGGGAGAGAATCCAAATTCAACTAGGATTGAAACTTGAATTTTCCCTTGAATCTTATCTACAAAAACCGAATTTTCCATTGAGGATTATCCTCAAAAAATTCGCCCACTTTTGTTGGGATTTGGATTCAAAATTCAAGTAGGATTCTAACAAGATTATCCTCTCCAAATCCAACTCAAATTCGAATTTCAAACCTTGTGGATTTTCCACAACAAATTCGAATCCTACTTGGACTGTGATTCAAAATTTGAATTTCAAATTTCAAATTCAAATTTCAAATTCAAATTTCAAATTTCAAATTTCAAATTTCAAATTTAAATTTCAAATTCAAATTTCAAATTCAAATTTCAAATTCAAATTTCAAATTCAAATTTCAAATTTCAAATTTCAAAATTCAAAATTCAAATTTCAAAATTCAAATTTCAAATTCCACAAAACGGTTGTATTTCATATTCTTGTTCTCATGGATAATTTTCTACAACTCCAATCCAATCTCAAATAAAATCATGGCAACTTTATTTGGAGTTCGAATAATTGTGTACTCTATTATCCAAAACAAAATCTGAATCCAACCGGAGAGAATCTTGTCTACCATCCTAATCCTGTGTCATCACCATCCATGCATAATAAACTAGCCAATAGCATACACAAATCAATTTGCCAAACGTTAAGGAATTATGTGGAGCTAGTAGAGGGACTGATTGGACATATATAATCGGGCTCCCGTGATTCCATATGATCATCATTCTGTACCGAACAACTCAATCATATGATCACTAATTTCAGAGTCACACCACTATAAACCTGAAACTGAACTCCCAATTATATACCGTATTACGTAAGCCTGTGACGAGCTACCATCCAATGACCTTGTCATATATGCAAAACCCTCATATGATATCCATGATCAGCCTTAGGTCAAAGTCCGTTTAATCCTACTGATCAGGCTATCTTAAAGTTCCATTATACTACCGAATCAAGAAAATGATTATTCACCATATGTGAATAAGAAGTCATCCGCCCAGCAGACGACCCAAGGCCTTGTCCATTTTCACATTCAGTATAATGCCTTTAAGAGGATACCTTTAACTCCTCAGAGCTATGATTCCGATATCTGCAAACAAACCCTTCATCGTATACAAGTCATGCACCCAACGAACCGGTCTATAAGCTTACTACCTCTGAGACGCTTTAGCCATTGGAACATCAAAGTACACAAGTCATATACATGAAGTAGTTCATTTACTCAGGATTAAGGTTATTGCACAATGAACGTCAAAAGCAGATTGATCCACTCATAGCGGACTACGTAGATCAATCACGCTTTAGTCCCGGTCTAATATGTCACCACCGAGCAACATATCCATGTCTCTACTTGGGAGTCCAGCTCCAGACAGTCAAGACAGACCGTCCCCTCTAAGGCCTTAGACAACATAATAGTCTTAACATGAGTTAGATGCTCGGTCTAACCCCATAGACTACAGACCATAGTTTAGACTGCTAACTTTAGAACATTGTCTTCTCGCATACAAAAGTCCATTGCATGCAACGTTCTAACAGTTTTAACATAAGCAGTCAGTGAGCCATATTTGCTTACATTTACTTTAACATGTAAATAAGACAAGGACAGATAGCAATGTAATGAATAACCTCTATGTATAATTTTATTATCCAGTTCAAAATGAATACATCAAAATGTCTCTAATACTTAGGGCATTTCCTAACAATCTCCCACTTGCCCTAAGCCAGTAGATGTGCCATGTTACGCATCCCCATCGCCTCTGCATGCCTCTCAAAGCTTCTAGCTACCAAAGTCTTAGTAAAGGGATCAGCGATGTTGTCCTCGGATTCGATCTTACATACATCCACTTGTCCTGTCTCCACATGCCCTCTAATAATATGATATCTCCGATCGATGTGCTTGGTCCTCTTGTGGTGCTGAGATTCCCTTGTGTTGGCAATAGCCCCTGTATTATCACAGTAAAGTGTGATAGGCTTGTCAACACCCGGAATGACCTCAAGGTCTCTAAAGAACTTGCGGAGCCAAACCGCTTCTTTAGATGCCTCAGCCGCAGCCACATACTCAGCCTCCATAGTAGAGTCAGCTGTGCAGCCCTGCTTCACGCTCCTCCACACAATGGCGCCTCCTCCGAGCAAAAACACTGATCCAGATGTCGATTTCCTCGAATCCTTACAAGTCTGGAAGTCTGAGTCCGTGTATCCTACGGGTGTTAGGTCCCCTCCAGAATACACTAGCATATAATCCCTCGTTCTCTTAAGATACTTGAGTATATGCTTTACTGCTTGCCAGTGCTTGGTTCCAGGATTCGCTTGATATCGACTCACCATACCTACTGCAAAACATATGTCCGGGCGAGTGCAAAGCATAGCGTACATAAGACTACCCACAGCGGATGCATAAGGGACCTTACTCATACGCTCTCTTTCTTCCGATGTCTTGGGACAGTCATCCAATGAAAGAGTTAAACCGGCAATAGAAGGTTGTGAGCCTTTCTTTGCCTCTAATATTGCATATTTGTCAATTATTTTATCTATGTATGAAGCTTGGGATAACGCTATCATTTTGTTCTTTCGATCTCTGAAGAGACGAATGCCTAGAACATAATTAGCTTCTCCCAAGTCCTTCATGTCAAACTGTTGGTGTAACCAAAGCTTGACCGATGATAAGTTCCCTACATCATTCCCAATGAGTAGTATATGCTCGACATAGAGTATCAGAAAGATCACTTTTCCATCCTTAATACGTTTATAAACACAAGGTTCATCAACGTTCTGCTCAAAACCAAATGTCTTAATCGCTTGATCAAACCTCAGGTTCCATGAGCGGGATGCCTGCTTTAATCCATAAATGGATCTAAGCAACTTGCAGACTTTCCTATCTTGGCCTTTTGCTACGAACCCTTCGGGCTGTATCATATAGATACACTCTTCAAGATGGCCATTCAAGAATGCCGTCTTGACATCCATTTGCCAGATCTCGTAATCGAGAGCCGCAGCAATGGACAGAAGAATACGGATAGACTTCAGCATAGCAACAGGCGAAAAGGTTTCCTCGTAATCGATTCCAGCCTTTTGCGTGTATCCCTTTGCAACCAGTCTAGCTTTGAAAGTTTCCACTCTCCCTTCTGCATCCTTCTTTCTTTTGTAGACCCATTTGCATCCAATGGGTTTTATCCCATCCGACAAATCTACAAGTTCCCAAACAGAGTTGGATTTCATAGAATCCATCTCACTGTTCATAGCCTGTTTCCAAGATCTAGAATCAACATCCTTTATAGCTTCATCATATGTGACCGGATCTTCCTCATGCTCATGAGCCTCGGCCTGGTATACCTCAGCATCATACATAAAGAAATTAGGTTTCTTAGAAACCCTCCCACTACGACGAGGCACCCTAAATTGTTGATCGTCTGCAGGTCTTTCACTGGAACTTGGACTTGCGTCCAAGACCGAAATCTGTGGAGCAGTTCTTTCACCCGATAACTCCTCTAGCACCACTTTGCTTCGAGGTTTAAAGTCATTCATGTGACTTTCCTCCAAGAATGTCGCATGGGTTGAGACAATGACCTTTTGTTCCTTCGGGTTATAGAACAGACCTCCTTTAGTTCCCTTTGGATACCCTACAAACATGCACAATTCTAACCTTGGTTCCAACTTCTTCGCATCCCCATCCAGTACATGTGCCGGGCAGCCCCATATTCTCATATGTCCAAGGGAGGGCTTCCTGCCACGCCACAATTCATACGGAGTTCTAGGAATTGATTTGCTCGGAACCTGGTTCAAAATATAGCATGCCGTTTGTAAAGCATGTCCCCAAAATGATAATGGCAGCGTTGAGTAACTCATCATGGACCGTACCATATCCAATAAGGTCCTGTTTCTCCTTTCGGCTACACCATTCTGTTGTGGAGTACCAGGTGCAGTCAATTGGGATAAAATCCCGTTCTCTACAAGATGTCCTAGAAATTCATCAGAGAGGTATTCGCCACCTCGATCAGATCGAAGTGTCTTTATGGATTTATCCAATTGCTTTTCCACTTCCGCACGATACTCTTTGAACTTGTCAAAGGTTTCACTCTTGCGGTGCATCAGATACACATATCCATACCTCGAGTAATCGTCTATGAAAGAGACATAGTACTCGAACCCTCCACGTGCTGTGACGTTCATGGGGCCACATACGTCAGTATGCACAATTTCTAAGAGCTCCTGTGCCCTTGTACCCTTAGCTCCAAAAGACCTCTTAGTCATCTTACCCTCTAGACAAGACTCACATTGGGGAAGTCGTACCTCCTCCAGAGATTCCAGAGGACCGTCTTTCACCAATCTTTGAATCCTATCTTGATTAATATGACCAAGTCTTAAATGCCAAAGATACGCCTTGTTAGAGTGAGAAACTTTCAACCTTTTAGAGTTATCAATTAATTCAGTGTCAAGCAGTGAGTACATCTTTGGTCTGATCAAATATAGGTTTCCATCCATCCATCTAGAACAGATAAAAGACTTATTTCTACGAATATCAACTCTTTTACTAAAAGAAACTAAATAAGAATCCTTTATTAAACAAGCTACCGATATAAGGTTCCTCCTAAATTTAGGAACATAAAAACAGTCTTTCAATAAAATAAACCTAAATTGATCAAAATAAAGATGAACGTCTCCTACTGCCTCAGCCACCACAAAGCTACCATCTCCAGTCCGCAACGAGAGGCTCCTATCATGTAGACTTCTCGTTTCCACGAACCCCTGCATAGAAACACAAACATGATTAGTGGTGCCCGAATCAATGACCCATGTGTCTTTCGATTCTTCCACCAAACACGCTTCTAAGTAATGAAGTTCCTTACCTTCCTTGCCCTTGGAGGCTAGCAATTCCTGGCAAGCCTTCTTGAAGTGACCTACCTTCCCACAGTGGAAGCATTTGGACTTTTTAGGGTCCTTTGGCTTCTTGTTCTTCTTCTTCTTCTTCCCGTCTGAGACAGGAGGATTAGAAGAACTGGAAGCCACTTGCTTCTTATTTGGCCTCTTCCTCTTCCGTGAGGGATTGGAAGATTCCACCAAATTGGCCTCTCCTTTAGGTCGGACCACATCCTCATCCCTGATCATCCGCTCATAAGCCTGTAGTTGCTTCATGAGCTCGGTAAGTCCTAACTCTTTTGTCGCCAGATTGTATGCGGCCTTAAACCCCACAAAATCTTTAGACAGAGTCTTGAACACCATCTCGATCTGGGTGTTGTAGTCTAACTCAGCACCATTCTCGGCAGCCTCAGCGAAGAATCCCATTAGAGTGATCATATGGTCCTTCACCGGAGCACCCGCCTTTTGCTTAGAGTTCATAATGCTGGTGATAGCGGACTGTCGAGCCAATTTTTCTTGGCCTCCGAACATGTCCTCCAGATTATCCATGATCTCCCCAGCAACTTGATAAATCTCATGCTGCTTTTGTAAAGCACTCGTCATGCTAGCAAGGATGTAGCATCGAGCTATTTCATTGGATTCTCTCCAACGATTATAGGCAACCGGGACCTCCTCAAGTGGTGTGTCAGGTTTGGGCCCAGGTGGGCATGGTTCGTCCAGTACGAACTTGTGTCTCTCGCAGCTGAGAACTATTAATAGATTTCTTTTCCAATCTTTATAATTGTCGCCATTCAACTTATTTTCAGTAAGTATCGAAATGAGGGGTGTCGGTGACATTTTGAACTGAAATAAAATTATACTAGACATCATTACAAAGCCCAAGCAAATATGCAGATAATTTAGCAAATAAAACATACAAGTATGTTCCTACATGAAACTTGAAAAAAAATGTAGCATTGCAACGGTAATTCTCAGCACCTATTGCCCCAAGCCACCGAGGGGTGGTCATGAGAACAAATAGCCGGAACATGGACCCCGTCCAATTAATATATGTTACCTTAAATCCTCCAAGGTTAAGACATATATTAATAACCGCTTATTTGGCCACCAGTTTAGTTAACAGAGCTTCTAGGGAAGGTTAATAACTAAACGAGTCTTGAGTGTATAACCATTGTTTACGTAGCCCAATCCACGTCCTACCAAGCCACCGAGGGGTGGTCATGAATAGGATCGCACCCGAACACGTTTTCCACATAGGAGATCCAATCTAGTATACCGGCGGCGGTAAACACCTACCGAGGGGTGTGGTTAGGTCAGAACTGACGCGAGGCATTACCATGCTTTCACATATGGATCAACAATGGAGGCCGTGGGTTTTGTTTGAAACCCTCTCCCACTCAATATTTTGAAAAACATGCAAGTTTTGACAAATTATATATGATCAATATAGTATGAGCGGCACTCATCTATCCTATATGACATGTTATCAAATATGCATACAAAACATCCATCAATACATATTTATACATCCATGACATATCACAGAAAAATAATTGACAGAATAACCAAGCTATGGTTCCATCCTAGAACAAAGAAAATAAAGATTACAAAATTCCATCCAAAGCATTCTTTGGGTCTTGAATTTTGTTCCGTCTTCTTGTATCCATCTTTATGTAGCCTCTCCATTTATTTCTCATCCCAAGAATTATTTAAAATTTAAATCTCCCAAAAATTTAAATTTCAAATTCAAATTCCAAATTCAAATTTCAAATTTAAATTTCAAATTTGAATTTTAAACAATTTTAAAACATCATGTGTAATAATATGTAATTTCAAAAATTTCAAAATTTTTAATTACATATTTTTTAAACATGATTTAAAATTAAATCTCAAATTTAAAAATCAAAATTTTTCTGATTTTTGGACCGTCTGACCGCCGCCCCCGTAGGCGGCAGCCGCCGTGGGCAGCCACCAACCCCGGAGGGGCTGGCAGCCCACGGCCAGCCTTGGGCAGGCTGCGCCACCCTCGGCTGCAGGCAGAGCTTGCGGCCGTGGGTGGTGTGGGCCTGCACAGGGGCTGCCGCAGCCCCATCCTGCCCGAGGGCAGGGGCTGCAGCCCCACCAAGGCCCGTCGGCCTATCCCGAGGGGTCGTGTCTCGATTTTCGTGCCATATTCCAATATACCTATTAGGATCTCCAAAAATTAATTTGAATCCCAATTATATTGAAATTTTCCACACAATCAAAAATTTCAATCTTTAAATTAAATTTAACTTTTGGGAAAAATAAATTACGGTCTTCAATCTTCAATCTCCTCCAAGAATAATTACATAAAAAATTCTAAACCGTTTCCGGTGTACAAAAATTCTAACCATAAATATTCTAAGAGACAAAAATTAAAATCCATGGGAAAAACACAGTGTTAATAAACTGCTCCCATGGTTACATAAAAAAAATTCCTAGATACAATTTTTCTAGATTCTAAGGAACCATAACCGGTATAAACAAGCATGCTTATAATAATTCAAAAAATTAAAATAACCATATACTTTATACATAATACATGATAACAACATAAAGGAACCCTAGAATGCCACTCTCTAAATATCAAATCCATACATAAATAAAAAGACTAAGTAATTGTCTAATTTATATACATGGCATAGTCATGAGATGGCTCTGATACCAATTGTAGGAAAATTAATCGGTAAAAACGTATCAGAGTGGCGCAGCGGAACAATAAAAATTTTTAGATCGTTAAATATCTCATGATGCCATATACAATAAATCAACAACAATTAAAACTCATACCTCAAGGACGCCAATATGCAGGAGGAGAATGACTGGAGGCTTCAACCAACTAGCCTTCTCTACTATTCTCCAATTCCCGAATGGCTGAGTGTGTGGGCACTCTGAACCTCGATCGGTATGCTAGCACTGCTAGTCTTCTTCCGACCACCCAGATCTCTAAAGAACTTTATTGTCACGATGAGCTGTGTAACAATAAGCCTGCTCACCTGAGAGTCTGTGGTCTGAGAGAACTGGAGTGGTAGGTCCTCTATTTATAGACCTGCATGAGGTGAATCTCTGAATTCGAATTGGACTAGGAAAAGATTTTCTCCCTTATCCAAACCAAAAAATCCGAATTTTCCAAGGGAGAATCTCCACAATTAAATTCGGTTTTCCTAGGATAAATCCAATCCAAATCTAAACAAGATTTTAACTAGAATTTTATCTCCCTTTTTCAACCAAAAAATCCAAAATCTTTAGGAGAAAATCTTCTCCAAATTTTCGGCCACTTTTAGGATAAGGAAGAATCAAAATTCCACTAGGATTTTTCAAGCTAAATCTCATCTCAACCTTATCCAAAAATAACCGAATTTCCTAGGATTAAGGCTCCAAAATTTCGGCCACTTTTAGGGAGGGAGAGAATCCAAATTCAACTAGGATTGAAACTTGAATTTTCCCTTGAATCTTATCTACAAAAACCGAATTTTCCATTGAGGATTATCCTCAAAAAATTCACCCACTTTTGTTGGGATTTGGATTCAAAATTCAAGTAGGATTCTAACAAGATTATCCTCTCCAAATCCAACTCAAATTCGAATTTCAAACCTTGTGGATTTTCCACAACAAATTCGAATCCTACTTGGACTGTGATTCAAAATTTGAATTTCAAATTTCAAATTCAAATTTCAAATTCAAATTTCAAATTTCAAATTTCAAATTTCAAATTTAAATTTCAAATTCAAATTTCAAATTCAAATTTCAAATTCAAATTTCAAATTCAAAATTCAAATTTCAAATTTCAAAATTCAAAATTCAAATTTCAAAATTCAAATTTCAAATTCCACAAAACGGTTGTATTTCATATTCTTGTTCTCATGGATAATTTTCTACAACTCCAATCCAATCTCAAATAAAATCATGGCAACTTTATTTGGAGTTCGAATAATTGTGTACTCTATTATCCAAAACAAAATCTGAATCCAACCGGAGAGAATCTTGTCTACCATCCTAATCCTGTGTCATCACCATCCATGCATAATAAACTAGCCAATAGCATACACAAATCAATTTGCCAAACGTTAAGGAATTATGTGGAGCTAGTAGAGGGACTGATTGGACATATATAATCGGGCTCCCGTGATTCCATATGATCATCATTCTGTACCGAACAACTCAATCATATGATCACTAATTTCAGAGTCACACCACTATAAACCTGAAACTGAACTCCCAATTATATACCGTATTACGTAAGCCTGTGACGAGCTACCATCCAATGACCTTGTCATATATGCAAAACCCTCATATGATATCCATGATCAGCCTTAGGTCAAAGTCCGTTTAATCCTACTGATCAGGCTATCTTAAAGTTCCATTATACTACCGAATCAAGAAAATGATTATTCACCATATGTGAATAAGAAGTCATCCGCCCAGCAGACGACCCAAGGCCTTGTCCATTTTCACATTCAGTATAATGCCTTTAAGAGGATACCTTTAACTCCTCAGAGCTATGATTCCGATATCTGCAAACAAACCCTTCATCGTATACAAGTCATGCACCCAACGAACCGGTCTATAAGCTTACTACCTCTGAGACGCTTTAGCCATTGGAACATCAAAGTACACAAGTCATATACATGAAGTAGTTCATTTACTCAGGATTAAGGTTATTGCACAATGAACGTCAAAAGCAGATTGATCCACTCATAGCGGACTACGTAGATCAATCACGCTTTAGTCCCGGTCTAATATGTCACCACCGAGCAACATATCCATGTCTCTACTTGGGAGTCCAGCTCCAGACAGTCAAGACAGACCGTCCCCTCTAAGGCCTTAGACAACATAATAGTCTTAACATGAGTTAGATGCTCGGTCTAACCCCATAGACTACAGACCATAGTTTAGACTGCTAACTTTAGAACATTGTCTTCTCGCATACAAAAGTCCATTGCATGCAACGTTCTAACAGTTTTAACATAAGCAGTCAGTGAGCCATATTTGCTTACATTTACTTTAACATGTAAATAAGATAAGGACAGATAGCAATGTAATGAATAACCTCTATGTATAATTTTATTATCCAGTTCAAAATGAATACATCAAAATGTCTCTAATACTTAGGGCATTTCCTAACAGAATCTTCCAAACCCTCATGGAAAAGGAAGAGGCCAAATAAGAAGCAAGCGGCTTCCCATTCTTTTAATCCTCCTGTCTCAGATGGGAAGAAGAAGAAGAAGAAGAAGAACCCCAAGGACCCTAAAAAGTCCAAGTGCTTCCACCGTGGGAAGGTAGGTCATTTCAAGAAGGCTTGCCTGGAATTCCTAGCCGACAAGGGCAAGGAAGGTAAGGAACTTCATTATTTAGAAGCATGTTTGGAGGAATAATTGAAAGACACTTGGGTCATTGATTCAGGCGCCACTAATCATGTTTTTATTTCTATGCAGGGGTTCATGGAAACGAGAAGTCTACATGATAAGAGCCTTTCATTGCAGACCGGAGACGGTAGCTTGGTGGTGACTGAGGCAGTGGGAGATGCTTATCTTTACTTTGATGATTTTAGGTTTATATTATTGAAATATTGTTTTTATGTTCCTAATTTTAGGAGAAACCTTATATCGGTAGCTTATTTAATAAAGGATTCTTATTCAGTTTCTTTTAGTAAAAAAGTTGATATTTATAAAAATAAGTCTTTTATCTGTTCTGGATAGATGGATGGAAACCTATATTTTATCAAACTAAAGATGTACTCACTGCTTGACACCGAATTAATAAATAACTCTAAAAAGTTGAAAGTTTCTCACTCTAACAAGGCGTATCTTTGGCATTTAGACTTAGTCATATTAATTAAGATAGGATTCAAAGGTTGGTGAAAGACGATCATCTAAAATCTCAGGAAGAGGTACATCTTCCTCAATGTGAGTCTTGTCTTGAGAGTAAGACAACTAAGAGGTCTTTGGAGCTAAGGGTACTAGGGCTCAGGAACTCTTAGAAATTATGCACACTGACGTATGTGGCCCCATGAACGTTACAGCATGAGGAGGCTTCAAGTATTATGTCTCCTTTATAGATAATTACTCGAGGTATGGATATGTGTACCTGATGCACCGCAAGAGCAAAACCTTTGATAAGTTCAAAGAGTATCGTGCGGAAGTGGAAAAGCAATTGGGTAAATCCATAAAGACACTTCGATCTGAACGAAGTGGCAAATACCTCTCTGATGAATTTCTAGGACATCTTGTAGAGAATGGGATATTATCCCAATTGAGTGCCCCTGGTACTCCACAATAGAATGGTATAGCCGAAAGGAGAAATAGAACCTTATTGGATATGGTACGGTCCATGATGAGTTATTCAATGCTACCGTAATCATTTTGGGGATATGTATTACAAACGGCATGCTATATTGTGAACGAGGTTCCAAGCAAGTCAATTCCCAGGACTCTGTATGAATTATGGCATGGCAGGAAGCCTTCCCTTGGACATATGAGAATATGGAGCTACTCGGTAAATGTACTGGATGGGAATGCAAAGAAGTTGGAATCAAGATCAGAATTATGCATGTTTGTAAGGTATTCGAAGGGAACTAAGGGAGGTCTGTTCTATAACCCGAAAGAACAAAAAGTCATTGTTTCCACCCATGTGACATTCTTGGAGGAAAGTCACATGAATAACTTTAAGCCTCGAAGTAAAGTGGTGCTAGAGGAGTTATTGGGTGGAAGAACTACTCCATAGGTTTCAGTCTTGGACGCAAGTCTGAGTTCTGGTGAAAGACCTGCAGACGATGAACAATTTAGGGTGCTTCATCATAGTGTGAGGGTTTCAAAGAAGCCTAATTTCTTCATGTATGATGCTGAGGTATACCAGGCCGAGGCTCATGAGCATGAGGATGATCCGGTCACTTATGATGAACCTATAAATGATATTAATTCTAAATATTGGAAACAGGCCATGAATAACGAGATGGATTCTATGAAATCCAACTCTGTTTGGGAACTTATAGATCTAGTGGATGGGATAAAACCCATTGGATGCAAGTGGGTCTACAAAAGAAAAAAGGATACAGAAGGGAAAGTGGAACTTTTAAAGCTAGATTGGTTGCAAAGGGGTACATGCAAAAAGCTAGAATCGATTATGATGAAACCTTTTCACCTGTTATTGTGCTGAAGTCTATCCGTATTCTTCTGTCTATCCGTATTCTTCTGTCTGTTGCTATGGCTCTCGATTACGAGATCTGGCAAATGGACACCAAGACAACATTCTTGTATGGCCATCTTGAGGAATGTATCTACATGATATAGCCTGAAGGGTTCATGGCAAAAGGCCAAGAAAGAAAAGTCTGTAAGTTGCTTAGATCCATTTATAGATTAAAGCAAGCATCCCGCTCATAGAACCAGAGATTTGATCAAGTGATCAAGACATTCGATTTTGAATAGAACGTTGATGAACCTTGTGTTTACAAACATATTAAGGATGGTAAAGTAATCTTTCTAGTACTCTATGTCGATGATATACTGCTCATTGGGAATGATGTAGGGAATTTATCATCAGTCAAGCTCTGGCTACTCTAAAGTTTGACATGAAGGACTTGGGAGAAGCTAATTATGTTATGGGCATTCGTCTCTTCAGAGATCGAAAGAACAAAATGATAGCATTATCCCAGGCTTCACAGATAGATAAAATAATTGACAAATATGCAATGCAAGAGGCAAAGAAAGGTTCACAACCTTCCATTGCCGGTCTAACTCTTTCATTGGATGACTGTCCCAAGACATCGGAAGAAAGAGAGTGTATGAGTAAGGTCCCTTATGCGTCCACTGTGGGTAGCCTTATGTATACTATGCTTTGCACTCGCCCGGACATATGTTTTGCAGTAGGTATGGTGAGGCGATATCAAGCGAATCTTGAAACCAAGCACTGGCAAGCAGTAAAACATATACTTAAGTATCTTAAGAGAACGATAGATTATATGCTAGTATATTTTAGAAGGGACCTAACACCCGTAGGATACACGGACTCAGACTTCCAGACTTGCAAGAATTCAAGGAAATCGACATCAGGATCAGCGTTCTTTCTCGAAGGAGGCGCCATTGTGTAGAGGAGCGTGAAGTAGGGTTGCACAGCTAACTCTTCGATGGAGGCTGAGTATGAGGCTGCGGCTGAGGCATCTAAAGAAGCGATTTGGCTCCGCAAGTTCTTTAGAGATCTTGAGGTCATTCCGGGTGTTGACAAGCCTATCATACTTTACTATGATAACACCGAGGTTATTGCCAACACAAGGGAATGTCAGCACCACAAGAGGACCAACCACATAGATTGGAGATATCACATTATAAGAGGGCACGTGGAGATAGGACAAGTGGATGTATGTAAGATCGCGTCTGAGGACAACATTGCCAATCCGTTTACTAAGACTTTGGTAGCTAGAAGCTTCGAAAGGCATGTAGAGGCGATGGGGATACGTAACATGGCACATCTGCTGGCTTAGGGCAAGTGGGAGATTGCTAGGAAATGCCCTAAGCATTAGAGACATTTTATGTATTTATTTTGAACTGGATAATAAAATTATAATATAAAGTTTATTCATTACATTGCTATTTGTCCTTATTCTATTTACATGTTAAAGTAAATGTAAGAAAATATGACTCACTGACTGGTTGTATTAAAACTGTTAGAACGTTGCATGCAATGGTTTTTTGTATGCAAGAAGACAATATTCTAAAATAAGCAGTCTAAACTAAGGTCTGTAGTCTATGTGTTTAGACCGAGCATCTAACTTATATTAAGACTATTATGTTATCTAAAGCCATGGTGGGGATGCTTTGTCTTGACTATCCAGAGCATAGACTCCCAAGTAGAGACATAGATATGTTACTTGGTAGTGACATATTAGACCGGGACTAAAGTGTGATTGATCTACATAGTCCGCTATGAGTGGATCAATTTGCTTTTGACGTTCATTATGCCATAACCTTAATCCTGAGTAAATGAACTACTTCATGTATATGACTTGTATACTTTGATATTCTAATGGTTAAAGCATCTCAGAGGTAGTAAGCTTATAGACCAGTTCGTTGGGTGCATGACTTGTATAAGATGAAGGGTTTGTTTATAGATATCGGAATCATAACTCTAAGGAGTTAAAGGTATCCTCTTAAAGGCATTATACAAGATGTGAAAATAGACGAGGCCTTGGGTCGTTTGCTGGGTAGATGACTTCTTACTCACATATGGTGAATAATCATTTTCTTATTCCACAGTATAATGGAACTTTAAGATAGCCTGATCAGTAGGATTAAACGAACTTTGACCTAAGGCTAATCATGGGTATCATATGAGGGTTCTGCATATATGACTAGGCCATTGGACATTAGCTCATCACAGGTTTTTGTAATACGGTATATAATTGGGAGTTTAGTTTCAGGTTTATAGTAGTGTGACTCTGAAATTAGTGATCATATGACTGAGTTGTCCGGTACAGAATGATGATCATATAGAGTCATGGGAGCCCGATTATATATGTCTAATTGGTCCCTTTACTAGCTCCACATAATTCCTTAACGGTTGGCAAATTGATTTGTGTATGCTTATTGGCTAGTTAATTATGCATGGATGGTGTTGACATAAGATTAGGAGGGTGGACAAGATTCTCTCTAGTTGAATTCATATTTTTGTTTTGGATAATAGAGTACACAATTATTCGAACTCCAAATAAAGTTGCCATGATTTTATTTGAGATTGAATTGGAGTTGTAGAAAATTATCCATGAGAACAAAAATTTGAAATACAACTTTTTTGTGGATTTTGAAATTTGAATTTGAAATTCAAATTTTGAATCACAGTCCAAGTGGAATTCAAATTCTTTGTGGATAATTCCACAGGGTTAGAATTGAAATTTGAGTTAGATTATGGAGAGGAAAATCTTGTTTGAATCCTACTTGAATTTTAAATTCAATCCTAACTAAAATGGTCAAAAATTGTTAAGGGAAATCCTCCTAGATATTTTTGGTTTTTGTGGATAAGGTTCAAGGAAAATTCAAACAAGAAAATCCCAGTTAAATTTGGATTCTCTCCTCCCTAAAAGTGGCTGAAAATTTTGTGGATAATCCTGAGGGAGATTTTTGGTTTTTTTAGTGGATAAGGGTGAAATAGAATTCAATCTAGAAAATCCTATTTGGATTTTCATTCTCCTCACTTTTAATGGGTGAATCTAGTCATGACTTTAGTACTAGGGAAATTCGGTTATCATAGATAATTGAGGAGATAAAATTCAAGTTAAAATCCTGTTTGAATTTGGATTGGATAATTCCAAAAGTGGACCTTTTTTTTTGGGTTGGATAGTGCCTAAAAAAATTCAGTTTTTTTTTGAATGGATAAGGGAGAAAATCTTCTTCTAGTCTAATTCAAATTCAAGGGATCACCTCATACCAGTATATAAATAGGGGTCCTATCATTTCAGTTCTCTTAGACCACAGACTCTTAAGTGAGCAGGCTTATTGTTGCATAACTCACCGTGACAATAAGTTCTTTAGAGATCTGGGTGGTCGGAAGAAGACTAGCAGTGCTAGCATACTGGTCGAGGAACTAAGTGCCCACATACTTTGCCATCTGAGAATTGGAGAATAGTAGAGAAGGCTAGTTGTTTGAAGCCCTCCAGTCATTCTCCTCCTGCAATTTGGCATCCTCCTGAGGTATGAGTTTTATTGTTGTTAATTTATTGTATATGGCATCACGAAATATTTAACGATCTTGAAAAATTTTTGTTGTTCCACTGCACTGCTCTAATGCGTTTTTACCGATTTTATTCCTACGTCATTGGCTAGAATTCGCACAGGTTTTTCTTCATAAGTCAGATCTACATGTACTTCAACCGATTCTTGGCTTAGAATGTGGGAACTGTCCGGCACATAATTCTTCAACATCAAGACGTGGAAGATGTTATGCACTAATGCTAGTTAAGGAGAGAGCACTAATCTGTAGGCTACCTTCTCAACTCTCTCAAGGATCTCGAAGGATCCTATATATCTAGGACTGAGCTTTCTTCTTCCCAAAGTGCATCACCCCTTTCATGGGTGCTAGCTTTAGAAAAACTGAATCTCCTTTTTGAAATTCGAGAGGCCTCCATCGTTTATCTACGTAACTCTTCTGGCGGCTATGAGCTATATCTAGTCTCTCTCATATAAGCTTCACATCTTCTATTGTGCTCTTGACAAAGTCCATGCCAGTGAGCTGTTTCTCTCTAGTTTGATGCCAATGCACTAGAGATCAGCATTTCCTTCTGTAAAGTGCCTGATACGGTGCCATCCCAATCGAGGAATGGTAACTATTATTGTACGAGAACTCTATCAATGGTTTCTTCTGATCCCAGCTCCCTTTGAAATCTAGGGCACACGCTCTTAACATATCCTCCAGCGTCTAAATGGTTATCTTAGATTGGCCATCGATCTGAGGATGGAAAGCTGTGCTGAACTTCAATTTAGTTCCTATTGAAGCTTAAACGCTTTGCCAAAACCTTGAAGTGAAGCGTCCATCGCGATCTGAGATGATTGATTTCGGTACACCGTGCAGTCTTACTATTTGAGTCACGTACATTTCTGCTAGTCTCTCTACTGAATAGCTTAGCTTCATGGCTAAAAGTGGAGCTGATTTCGTTAGTCAGTCCACGATTACCCAGATTGCATCGTAGCCGCTTGATGTTTTGGGTAATCCGATCACGAAATCCATTGTGATCTGCTCCTACTTCCACTCAGGTAGCTTGATTTTCTGTAGTTTTCCACCCAGTTGCTGATGTTCTACTTTAATTTTCTGGCAGGTGAGGCACTTTACAACGAATTCAACAGCATTATTTTTCATTCCCGGCCACTAAAAGCTCTCTTTTAAGTCCTGGTACATCTTGTTTGCCTATGGATGTACGGAGTATGGTGTGTCATGGGCTTCTAAAAGGATCCTTTCCCTAGTTCTTCATTCCTTAGAACACACACTCTATCTTGAAAATAGAGTATGCCAACCTTAGAGACTTGAAACTCTAAACTCGAGTCCTCTGTTGCCTCCTTTTTCAAATTGATTAGGGTTGAATCGAGGTCTTAGCTGCTTTAATTTCTTCTAGGAGCGTCGACTAGAGGGTCATTTCAGACAACCTCCCCGTCAAAAGCTCGATCTTGCTGCTATGTAGCTCCTTTTACAATGCTTTCGGTAGGGCACAAACAACCATGAGTGACGAGGTATGCTTTCTACTCAATGCATCGGCCACCTTATTTGGTTTCCCTGGATGATATAGGATTTTACAGTCGTAATCCTTCACCAGTTCCAACCATCTTCATTGCCTTATATTGAGTTCCTTCTATGTGAAGATATACTTGAGGCTCTGGTGGTCCATATATATTTTGCACTTGACGTCATATAGATAGTGCCTCCATATTTTGAGCACAAAGACAACTATGGCTAGCTCCAAGTCATGCGTCAGGTAGTTCCTTTCATGGTTCTTGAGTAGTCGCGAAGTATATGTGACCACTTTACCACTATGCATCAGTACAACTCCTAACTCAGTCTTGGACGTGTCGCTGTAAATCATGAAATTTCCTTATCTAGCATCTGATATTGTCAGGATCGGAGCACTCGTGAGCATCTATTTTATCTCCTAAAAACTCCTTTCGCACTTGTCAGTCCGCTCATACTTCTTCTCTTTTTTTATGAATACTGTGAGTGGGGCGGCTAACTTTGAGAAACCTTCCACAAAACATCGATAGTAACCTGCTAAACTGAGGAAATTACGGATTTCTGTTATGCTCTTCGGAGTCGGCCAATCATTAACTACTTCAACTTTCACTGGGTTTACAGATACTCCTTCCCTAGAGACTACATGACCAAGGAAGTGGACCTTCTCCAGCCAAAATTTGCACTTAGAGAATTTGGCGTACAGCTAATGGTCTCATAGCTTGTGCAAGATAGCCCTTAAGTGCTTTTCATGCTCCTTTTTCATCTTGGAGTATACAAGTATATCATCGATGAATACAATGACAAACTTGTCTAGGAATTCCTTGAAGACACGGTTCATTAAATCCATGAAAGCTGCGAGGGCGTTAGTCAGTCTAAATGACATGATGAGGAACTCGTAGTGCCCATATCGCATTTGAAAAGCTATCTTGGGTATGTCTTCATCTCAAATTCACGGTTGGTTATACTCAGAACGTAGGTTAATCTTGGAAAACATGGCAGCACCTCGTAGCTGGTTGAACAGATCGTCGATCCATGGAAACGGATACTTGTTCTTAATCGTGATCTTGTTTAGTTCTCGGTAGTCTATGCACATCCGCAACATTCTATCCTTCTTCTTCACGAACAAGACTGGTGTTCCCTAAGGTGAACAACTCTATCGGATAAAACCCTTGTCCATCAACTCCTTTAACTGAGTTTAGAGCTCCTTCAACTCTGCCAGTGCCATTTTGTAGGGGGCCTTAGATACGGGTGCTGACCCTGGTAGTAGCTCTATTTGAAATGATATTTCTCTCTCTAGCGGAAATCCTGGGAGATCCTCTGGAAACACTCTTACGAAATCCTTGGCTGCTGGTACACTGTCTGGCCCTGCTTCCGCTTCTTGGGTCGTGTCCACTATGTGTGCAAGGAAGCCGGTGCATCTGCTGGATAGAAGCTTGTGGGCTTTCATGGCAGAAATCATCATCTTGGGTTGTTTCAACAATAAACCCTCATAGACAAACTTCTCGTGTCCGATTGACTTGAAAGTAACCTCTCGTCTCTGATAGTTTATGATGGCGTGGTACTTGGCGAGGAAATCCATCCCTACTATTACGTCATAATCGTGCATGTTGAGGATGATCAGGTTGATACTTAGCTCCCAGCTGCGTAGCCAGTAATTAGACAACAAAACTTCCCCGAAGGGAAGAGTAATTTGAAAAGTTTGGTTCATTCTATCTACATTCTGGCCTATCTTCCAAGCAAACTCTGATGATGCGAATGAATGTGTTGCTCCAGAATCAAATAAAACTAGTGCAGTGGAGTTGGAGACAGAAAGATGACCTATCACCACGGTCAAGATTTGGCTTCTACATCCTCTCTTGTGAAAGCATAGATCTTCCCCTCCATCTCTAGAGCTTCTAATCTACCCTGGGTAATTGATGGACCTTCAACTCTAGCTTGGGTGGCGTGCAGTTGTCCACTAGTGGGGCTAGCTTGGCCCTACTGATTCTGCGGGTTTGAGTGGCAATGTTTGGTGAAGTGGCCTTCCTTGCCACATATGTAGCAGTCGCTAGTGCCTTAGTAGCATTCTCCTGGGTGATTCTTCCAACACTTTGGACAAGGCTGGTGTTGATTGCCATTTCCCCCACGGTTGTTCTTTTTATTGGGAAAATTCCTCTACTGCCCCTAGTTGCTTGGGTTCCCTTTCCTTTTGTTGTTGTTGTGGTTAGACTGTCTATGGTGTTTGCTGGCCCTTATGTTCTACGCCTTCTGCTGTGAGTCGGGATTCGACCTTCCCTTGATCTGTTTTGGCTGGTTCTTTTCTTTTCTCTTTGCCTTGAAAATTTGGGCCCTTCTCTCTTTGTCTTGGGCTAACCAGTATTCCACTCGGATGGCCCTACTGACACATTCAGCTACGGTTGCGGGCCCATGGCTGCCACTTTAGACTTAGACTATAATGTCTGTCCAGAACATTTTTAGCTTCCTCTGGACCTTTTCTTCCTCAGTTGACACTAAGTCGGGGCAAAGTCGAGCCAGCTGCTCAAATTTCTAGACTGCTTCCATAAAAGTCATGCTGCCCTGATGTAAATTGTTGAATTTGTCTTGCTAGACGGCTAGGGCTTCATCATTGAAATACATCTCCTTGAACTAGATGATAAAGTCTACCCAGTTCATTTCATTGATGTTCTGCCTAATAGCCACGATCTTCCACCACTGGCGTGCTCCTTTGCGAAGGGCAAGGGATGCATATAGTACATTTTCCTTCCCCATTAGCCCTACGACGTCGAAGATGGCCTAGACGTCGGTCAACCAGTCATCAGCTTCAATGGGGTTCATAGTCCCCTCAAATTTGGGTACCTTCATACGCCTAAACCGTTCGTATAGGTCGCCTTCTCTGTGGGCTGGCACAATGACGTTGGCTGTTGTGGGAGCAGCCACAGCTGGTGGTGCTGGCATTGTCTGGATTGGTGGGGCTGCTTATTCTCTGAGGGTGTCGGGGGCTACTGGAGCCGTTTGGACTGGCACGTCCATGGGTTGTGGTGCCTGTTGTTGTTAGTTCATTTGCTCCCGGAGTTAAGCGAGCTCTTGTTGTTGATTTAGCATCATCTTTTACATGGTTGCGAGACGTGCCATAAGCTCATTGTCTCGTGTAACCTGGTTAGTCTGAGCTCTTGTTCTCGCCATTGTTCCTATGTAACCCTATCAAATAATGGGTAAAGAGAACATAAGTTCTTTAAATTTTGTACTTGGGACTCGTATTACATATCATTTTCTTTCTTACTTAACAATTTTATTTAAACATCATAGATATAAATATATATATATTATATCTTTCTTTTCTTCTCTTAGTCAGTGATGCCCAGTACGATTGCCGTATTGTATTGGAACATTAACCATGTGTTAGGAATCGTCTTGCACTTTTCATTATGCCTTGATCATACTCGTGGAAAATCATATTTAGGCCCTTAGGGCAAAACTTAACTGCTTTTTCATAAAACATCTCATAATATATATATACTCGAAAATACTTACAAACTTCTAGTTTGGTGGGAGTGATGCACACTTCTGAAAATACAATCCCATTAAGTACATTTAATTAAGTTAGACGGGGGAAGCTACTGTTCCCTTCTACATATTTACAAACAAAATTCTCGTAAAAAGGGTTACTACTACTAGGAAGACATTCCAAACTCAGCATCGGACATCATCTCGTCCTCACTGTCGCTAAGTGGGAACTCTTCTGGGTCCTCCTCCTCATCTCCGCAGATAAAACTACCTTCGTCGTCACTAGCGATGATAACCTGGGGCTCATACATCTCTATCCACTTGTCGTCGCTAATGTGATCGGGGACCTCCTCCTCCTCATCGTCAGGTTGGGCATCGGGGATAGCCTCATCATCATTTTCCTCCTCATGGTGCTCGGGAGACTGAGGGGCTGGCTCGGGGTCCTCCATCGGGTCCCCATGGTCTTCAGGTACTGTTGGCTGCAGTTCAGCCATAAACCCTTCATCGGCTGATTGGGGTGCTGCCTCCGCCAAGTCAGGGTTGATGCTACTCGCTCAGCATCCATTATGTCTCGAAAAAGGTGCCTCAGATTCTCATATGGCGGAGGGTAGTGGACGAGGTCCCTCACGTACCATGGGATCCCTCTGCAAAGCAGGTTGGTTACCTTTGCAAATGGCTTGTCTAAGGGAATGCACGATAACATAGCATCCAAAAAGTGTTGACAATAGGGTACCATGGTTTCTCCCTCATAAACGTCCCAAATGTCAGAGAGAACCTGATATCGCCTCTCTTCCATGTCATCCCAAATAGCTTCATCCTTAACTGGGCCATTGGAGTTGCGGAGGTCTTGGCAGCAGTCAACCCACTGCATCGCTGGATCTCTGATCTTGCGTCGTTCGTTCCACCATATCATTGTTGGTCCTCGTAGTCGACTACTAGCCATTACCACCTATAGGTAGGGTGGAATATGGCATGCTTCGAAGATCACCTCCATATGATGAATCCAATAAGGGAGTTCATATGGGTTGCTGCTGTCATATGTGTGTTGTCGCATAGTAGTGAAAGCTATACTCGTCTCTCGGTCCTCTTGCACTTGGTGGGGGTCTATTGGCGCACCCATAATCTCCTATTATAAATTAATGTTAACTTATGTACTAAACTTTGGAAAACAAAACTAACTTACTTGGACAGATGAGGCAGGCGCATGGCGATGTGAGGTAGGGTAGCAGGAAACCGCTCTGATACCAACTGTGACGCCCCGTGCCCTCAATGGCCCGGATCGTCACTAAAAACTTGCTACTTTAAATAATACTTATACTTTTTTGCAATTGATACTTAAAGTTACTTAATTAGATACCATAATTTTAGGAATATTTTTTTTTACTGCGTACGTATTTACCATTCATGTACGTGTACTATTAATGGCTACTATTCAAAAATACTACTTAATGGTCACTATTTAATAATACTGTTTAACAGTTACTATTCAGAAATACTATTTAACAATTACTATTCAAAAATACTATTTATCAGTTTCTATTTGACAATACCACTTAACGGTTACTATTCAAAAATACTATTTAACCATCACTATTCAAAAATACTATTTAACAATTACTATTCATAAATACTGTTTACTCAAAAATTATGCGGAAAAATACTCGTAGTGTGTCCACAACCTTCCTTCACATCCGCCTCTGTCACCATCATCGCCTATAGATGATTAAGCCATAGGATGCTTACCTACAGCATGAACACACTCTGTGAGCTTTACACCTAGTAAGTACAACATGGTACTGCAAAACATGTTTAAACATAGTACATACTTAAAATCACATAAGCATGTCATATATCATGCAACAAATCACATATCATTACATAACATATCACTGAATATAAAACTTTACATACATTATGCATAACAGAATATATCGTGTACTGAATGCATCTTACTATAATTAGAAGCATGGTGAACTATAACTAATGCATGATCCGGTTATGTTCATTTATGCATCAATATTCTTTTTCTTTTTCTTCTTGTCTATTTAGGGCTCATGTGTCAGTACCGTGTGTGCACAGACCATTGGTAATGCTTGTGGTTAAAATGTGATAACTAGGAATTTTCTGATTCTCTTAGTGAATTAAAATTGTATGTATATAATAATTTTAATGTATAAAATGTGAAAAAGTTATGTTTTAATACTATTGAGAATATTGTAAAAATGTTCTATGAGTTCAGAGATGGAAAATCTTCCCAAACAGAATCGGGTGAGACGGCTCGAAAACGGAGCTAAAAACCCTGGAGAGTGCACCAAAGTACACTAAAAGACAAAATTTTATCGTAATGAATTCTGGTCAAACGGAAGCAAAATAAGGTAGACTGATCATACCAGAGGTGTCGGGAACCCGCCTACGCGATTTCAGCAAATTTTCGTTTGATTTGACTTTCGGTCAAACTTTGACCACGAATTAATTCATGAATTAATATATGAATTAATTAGGTGATGTCAAGATGACATCATAAATATGATGTAATAAATGAAAAATAAAAGGTTATTCCGCTGGTGAAAGTATTGTGGCGGAACTACAATATAGAAGAAGCCACGTGGGAACGGGAAGAGGATATGAGAATAGACTTCCTGAACTTATTCTAATTTTGGAGGACGAAAATTTTGTAATGGGGATAGATTGTAAGGACCGCCCCATTCCTATAACTTGATTTTCATTTAATGAGAAATTGAGGGATGATTTGATGTATTTTAGTGCAATTTTTAAAATACACGATCCTGTACATGGCCGTGTAAGTGGCCATGTACCAATCAGACTTTGTACGTGTATGTAGCCGTGTACGTATACATGGCCGTGTAGTAGAACACGGTCAGGTACACAACCATGTACGGCTCAGGTTATGAACACGTGAGAAGCCGTGTAACTGAACATGGCCGTATACAGAGACACGGTCAAGAACATGGCCATGTAAGAGGCCGTGTACCGCCTAGGCAAGTGAATGTGTAAAGGGTCGTGTTTCGAAATAGGGCCGTGTTTCGAAACAGGGTCGTGTTGAAGAATTTCAACTGGTGCACGCCCGTGTCTGGTGTATACATGCCAGTGTTGCCTTATACACGCCCGTGTTAGAGGCCGTGTTGATGTTCGTGTAATGGGCAGAGAGCTGTTACACAGACCCTCAGAATGCATAAAACCTAATTACTATGTAATGAGCAATTAAGTTGGAAAAATATAGTATATTTTCTAGTTGAATAGATTAAATAGATACAGTACTATTTAAGTACTATTCATATAATGAAATGGGTGATCGACAGTGAACCCGGTCTACCCTATTATGTATGTGTATGTGTGAGACACGCAGTGTCAGGAAACTGGTCCGGATGACCATTTCTTGACACAAGACTAGTGAACAGATCACCAGAACACTCGAACTGAACATCTGAGCACGATAGCGAGAGAAAACCCTAGCAAGGGTACAGTATCAAGAAAATGGTCTGGATGACCTCTTCTCACCTAAAGACTGACAAAATCAGAGTCAGAACACTCAGACTGGTCAGTTAAGTGAAAGACAATGAATAGTGAGAATCGCAGTGCCAAGTTATTGGCCAAGACGGCCTTAAATTGACCTAAGACTGATATATGAACGATTAGTAGACTCAATCCGGTTGATTGAGCATAAAATGAGAATTTTAGTTTGAGTGATACGCAGTATCAGGATGAGGGTCAAAGCAACCTTTACTTACTCCGAAACTGATATATTTGGACTCAGAACGTCCAAATTAGTCAGTCGAGCACCTGACATGTTTTTCGAGGTGGGATCACACAAATCCTGAAAATTGGTCCAGACGACTTCTGATGGACGTGAAACTGATAAAATGGAATTAGCACATCTAAATTAGTCAAGAGAGACTGTGTCTGAAATTTCATCCGGGAATGCCTCGGTTTACGTGTGAAAGGACAACACAGTGTAGACATAACCACAGTATATGATGTGAACAGTAATTTAGACTGATATTGGGCTCTTAGACAGTATAAAACAAATAGGAATTTTTAGTACAAAAATCGGATTCAGAAATCCAATTTTCGGGTGAAAATTGGAACACTACCGAGAAAGGACCGAACACCGCAGTATAAAATTAGACTGCGATGAGAAGCCAACACAAATAAATTGCAGCTGATTACAGCTGCTTTTGCAGCTAAGGGACATGAAATTTTGGCCTTAAAATTTCATGTCCCTTAGCTGCAAAAGCAGCTGTAATCAGCTGCACACATGGCCCAAAAGGTGACCATTAAAAAATTACCCTAGCCATGACAACTTTTGAATTAAAAATTCAAGGGGTTTTAAAAGCTTGGTCAACAATCTTTGTTTATTCTTCTCTCCCTTCCATGAGCAACCCATGCCCACTTTGGTCTGAAAATGGATAGTAATTTGTCCCATGATTTGGCTAATTTGGTGGACAATTAATTAGGATTAAGTCTAAGTGAGCTTGATTAATTTTGCCTATAAAAGGCACCCTTTACACAAGGGTTTTGTTCTTTCATTTGCCACCCCAAAAACACAACCATTTCTTCCTTTTCTTCTAAGCTACAGCTGACCCCCTTTAAGCCCCCAAACCTTCACTTTTTCAAGCCACAAATCATACCAAAAACTTACCAAAAATCAAAACTCACAAGCTTGTGTTAGGAGAAGTCGAATCCAAGTCATTCTAAGGCATCAAGGGTAAGTCTTCAAAACTGATCCTTGTAGTTTTTAGTTTTTGTTTTGATTTGGTTTTTAAGAAAAATTTTTGGTATTGTTTCTGGGAAAAATAGACCCCATTCTTTTGGATTCCTACGACCATTTTTGGCTCCTCAAGCCCTAGTTGAAAACCGTGCTTGGTTCAAGGTACAAAGATAAACCGAAAACCCTATTTTGTGTTAGTTGGTTTTAAGTTTTGATCAAAGTCATTTATGTGTATTTATTCATGCAAATGGTTTGTAATAATTTATTTTGAGCCCTTAAGTTTCCATTTTCAAGTTTATATGGTTGTGGTTGTGTTTACAATTTTTACGGATGGTTATTGTATGTGTGATGCTACGAACGATTAGCAATATGGTTGGACATAAATCTGTTCCTAGGAAAAGCCACGGATTTTGGCCATTTTGACCTACTTACGTTCCAAATTTGGGATTTGATAAAGCATGATGTTTTACGAAATTTCGATATGGTCATTTTTTCATCAAATAGGCCTCGGCCAAAAACGAACCTAATATAAGTTTTTAGAGTGTTTTTCACTCAGTGTCCAAAACTAGGAACAAACTGGGAACAATATCCTAGCCGAGAAATAGGTACGGGTTTTAGTGAAAACGGAACCCTTAGAGTCCAAACCGGATTTCGGGCACAACATGAAAGTTGTCAATCTCATTGAAACCTTTGAGAAGACCTATCCATGTTTTAAAACTTTGGCCGTGTTAGGCCTCAAACAGAGCCGTATTTACAGAGACGTAAAACTAGGAATTTTTTAAAAAAACTGGGCACAAGGCCACAAGTTATGGAATTAGGAGCCGTTAAAGTTAGATTTAGGCTCCATGGTAAACATGAGATTTGTTCATCTTGTTGAGATCAAAAACTTTCATGTTCGCCAAAATCACAAACAAAGTCGTTTCGAATAAGTTTCAAAATAGTTTTCAAAAATGGTTCAAAAACCACCTTTAAAATGTAACTTTAAAAATGTGATTTATACTCTTTAAAATAAAACGTGTTTAACACTTTAAAAATACAAACATGGTTTTTATAAAAACGTCCCCTACCTTCCAATGGGTGATAAGGGGACGGTTCCAAAAATAAAGAATTTTCCCAAGAACTTTTAAGTTAACTTACACTTTTTTTCAAAGAGAAATGGTGTGTGTAGCCCGGTAGGCTACCACACCAAACAAGCCTTAGTAGCCTGGTAGGCTACTACCCCAAACGAGCCATAGTGGCCTACTAGGCCACTACACACCAATAAGCAAAGTAACCCGATCGGTTACTACACCTATTTACGCATAGTTAACCGGTAGACTACTTAGTTACCAACACGCGAGGTAACCGGTCAGTTGACTGATCGATAGATCAGTCAAGGACCGATTTTCGAACAACACTGTGAGGGACGATGATTAATTTGTCAAGTAGACAATTGATCAAACACGATATGAGTTAGACACCAAATCTCCATTGTAGGCCAATAAGGTACCGATGGGCCTTGGTACCACATAAAAACACGAGTAATAGTCACTCACAGTAGTAGTAACTCTACGGAGATGCTGATAAGGAACGTTATTGATGACAAGTGGTCACCTATAAATTGTTAAAGATGCGAGTATGCATTTTGCTAGCAAATTTAGGTAAGTACAACTCCGCCTACAACATGAATAAAATGATGTTAAAATAGTGTTTTATAGTATGTTAAAATACGTATGCCATGCACACGATGTAGCACCGCATAATTAAGAGCATATAGTTTCACAGTCAAGTAGATTGATGAAAGAGCAAGATAGACGCCATACGTCCCTACCACATAGGATTAGGGACAACTTAGAGAAGCATGTGGCTAGAAAAGATAAACAAGATGGAAATGTATAGGTGTGTCGTGTTGGCTCTTTCAGTTGAAAGGGTTTTAAAGTAAGTTAAAGCAGAAAGTTGAGCATCCATTGATGGCTCTCCGACTTTTAACCATAGGTGTTACCGATGGTCTGTGCACATATAGTACTGACACACGGGCCTTAAATAGACAAGAAAAAGAAATGAAAATAATGAAGCATAAATGAACATAACTGGATCATGCATTAGTTATAGTTCACCATGCTTCTAGATGCACTCAGTATACGATGTTTCCGTGATGCATATGTTATGTGAAGTTTTATAATCATTGATATGGTATGTGATATGTGATATGTTAAAGTGGTATACGTGATATATGACTGCTTATATGTTTTTAAGTGTGTTTTATGTTTAAACATGTTTTGCGGTAAACATGTTGTACTTACTGGGCGTAAAGCTCACGTAATATGTTCATACTGTAGGTAAGTGTCCTACGGCTTAAACCCCGATGGGCGATGGTGGCAGCAGAGGCGGATATGGGGGCACAGGTGTGGAGACACCGCGAGTTTATCTTCTGCAAATTTGAGTATCAATATTTTGAGTAATAATGGTTAAATAGTATTTTGAATATTAACTGTCAAACAGTATTTATGAATAGTAATCGCTAAATAGTAATTTTGAATAGTAACTATTAAATAGTATTTTTAAACCGTAAATCATACTTTTAAATAGTAACCGTTACATAGTATTTTTGAATAGCAACCGTAAACCGTATTTTTAAATAGTAACCGTTAAATAGCATTTTTGAATAGTAACCGTTAAATAGTATTTTGAATAGTAATCGGTATACATACGTATATAGTAAATACGTACGTATTAAAAAAAATCCCTAAATTTATAATATCTAGTTAAGTATCAAGTGCAAGAAAGTATAAGAAAAGAAAGTAAGTAAGCAAGTTTTTAGTGGCGGTCCGGGCCACTAAGGGCACGGGGCGTCACAAGTAGCTTACAGTATACTTCTAGGGTTTTTGAAACTGAAAAGGCATAATTTGTCCGATTTCAGTTTAGTAAAAATTTTCATTCCTGAATGCACTCTCTTTGGCATGGTCAGAACATTTCATTACATTCTAAATAGTATTAAATCATACCTTTTTATAGTTATATACATAAAAATCATTGTGTACATATGTTATACATAATTTTTGAGAATAGTAAAATTTTTCGGTTGTCACATTCACCTCTCCTTATAAAATTTTTATCTTCGAAAATAAAATTTTTGACTTCACGTTCCCACGTAGACTCTTCAATACTGTGATTCTTCTAGAAAACCTTGACTAGTGGGATGGTCTTATTCCTTAACACTTTTTCTTCACGTGCTAAAATCTGCACTGGTTGTTCTTCGTATGTCAAATCTTCTTGGACTTGTATCGATTCGTACTTCAGCATATGCGATGGATCAGGTACGTACTTCCTTAACATTGACACATGGAAGACATTGTGTATTGTCGATCGATCTGGGGGTAATGCCAACTTGTAGGCTACTTTCCCAATGCGTCCTTAATTTTCCCTTTTTACCAAAACACATCATGCCCTTCATCGATGATACCTTGACTAATACAAAGTCTCCTTTCTCGAACTCTAGGAATCTTCGTCATTTGTTTACATAATTTTTCTGTCGACTGTGAGCGATCTTCATCCTTTTCTGAATCTTTGCAACTGCCTCTGCAGTTTCTTATATAAAATCAGTCTTATGCAGCTGCCTTTCTCATAGGTCGTACCAGTGGATAGGCGATCTACATTTTCGTCCATATAGAGCCTCATATGGTGCCCTTCCTATGGAAGCTTGGTAACTATTATTGTATGAAAATTCTATCAATGGTAGTTTCTTATTCCAACTACCGGGAAAATCTATAATGCAGGCTCTGAGCATGTCTTCTAGAGTCTGGATGGTTCGCTCTAACTATCCATCTGTCTCGGGATGGAAAGCTGTACTGAGGCGTAACTCTATCCCCATAGCTTCTTATATACACTTCCAAAATACTGAAGTGAACCATGCATCTCGATCAAAGACAATAGACTTTGGAACTCCATGTAGTCGAATAATATTGGTCACATACAAATGTGCCAATTTTTCCAATGTGAAGGTTGTTTTCATGGTTATGAATCGCGCTATGTTGGTCAGTCTATCCACTATCACCCAGTTAGCATCATACCCTTCTCGGGTCTTAGGAAGCCCTACCATAAAACCCATGGTAATATGCTCCCATTTCCATTCCAGAATTTCCAGAGGTTCCAATTTTCCTCCAGGATGTCTATGCTCGGCCTTGACTTTTTGACAGGTCAAGCATCTACTCATGAATTCCATAATATCATTCTTCATCCCTTTCCACCAAAACTATATCTTGAGATCCTAATACATTTTGCTAGGTTCGGGACGAACGGAATACGATGTTTCATGAGCTTCTGCCATGATTCGTCTTCTAAGTCCTTAATTGGTTGGGATATAGATTCTCCCCTGGAATAAAAGCATTCCATTACTAGAAATGCTTATATCTGACTTCTTGCCATCGGAAACCTCTTCTCGGAGCTTCATTGCATTTGGATCCTGCTTTTGGGCTTTTTTAATATCTTCAAGCAAAGAAGATTCTAATAGTAGTGCTGATAACTTCCTAGCTATTAACTCTAATCTAAGGGAGATAATTTCTTGCTACAATGCTTTTGGTAGCTCCTCTATTGGTAACCATTATAGAGTAGTGGATTTTCTACTAAAGGTGAAGGTACTCAATTTGCCTTTCCAGGATGGTAAAGGATTTCATAATCATAGTCCTTCACCAACTCTAACCATCGTCTTTGTCGCATATTTAACTCTTTTTATGTGAAGAAGTATTTCAAACTCTGGTGATCAGTGAAGATTTGGCACTAAGTTCCATATAAATAGTGTAGCCAGATTTTGAGTGTGAACGCTACTACATTAAGTTCCAGGTCATGTGTGGGATAGTTTCTCTCATGCTCCTTTAACGGCGTGATACATAAGCAATCACCTTGTCATTTTGCATTAGTACAGCTCCCAAGCCTATCTTTGAAGCATCACTATAGATTGTGAATTTTTCTCCTTCAATGGGCAGTGTAAGAATGGGTGCACTTGTCAGTCGTCTCTTCAATTCTTGAAAACTTCTTTCATACTCTTATGTCCACTCATATTTCTTTTCCTTACGAGTGAGAGTAGTGAGGGGTGCGGCTAGTCGTGCATACCCTTCCACAAACCTTCTGTAGTAACTGGCTAGTCCTAAGAAGCTTCGTATTTCAGTCATACTCTTAGGAGCAAGTCACTCATTAATTGCTTCTACCTTGGCTCGATCTACAATGATTCCTTCGTTTATCACCACGTGTCCAAGAAAGTGCACTTTATCCAACCAGAATTCACACTTTGAGAATTTCACATGCAACTGATTCCTTCTCATGGTGTGAAGAACAATTCTCAGATGCTCCTCGTGTTCTTCATGAGTCCTTGAATATATAAGTATGTCATCGATAAATACGATGACAAACTTATCAAAGAATTCCTTAAAGACCCTATTCATCAAATCCATAAACGCTACTGGAGCATTCGTCAATCCGAATGGCATCACCAAAAATTCATAGTGATTGTAATGCATTCTGAATGCCGTCCTGGGAATGTCGCTCTCCCGGATTCTCAGTTGATGGTATCCTGAATGTAAATCAATCTTTGAGAATACCCCTACTCCTTTTAATTAGTCGAACAGGTCATCAATTCTAGGTAATGGATACCTATTCTTGATGGTAATCTTATTCAACTCTCTGTAATTTATACACATCAGAAGAGTTCCATCCTTCTTTTAACAAATAAAACCAGAGCTCCCTATGGAGAGTAGCTTGGTTAGATAAATCTCTTGTCTAGCAATTTCTTTAACTGCACCTGTAGTTCTTTCAAATTTGCTGGGGCCATATGATACGATGCCTTAGATATTGGAGCAGTCCCTGGCA